>CAMTDV010000003.1:81140314-82340314 GCA_947069175.1 Scalesia atractyloides
TGATTGTGAGTTTGTTGAGCTCACCATAATCGATACACATACGGAAGGATCCATCTCTTTTTTCATGAATAGGACAGGAGTGCCCCAAGGTGAAAAGCTCGGATGAATGAATCCCTTGTCTGAAAGTTCTTGGAGTTGCTTTGACAACTCTTGCATTTCAGACGGTGCAAGACGGTAAAGAGATTTGGCAATTGGGTTGGCACCAGGTACAAGGTCAATACGAAACCCAACCTGGCGAATTGGGGGTAAACCAGGTAGCTCTTCAGGAAACACCTCAGGATATTCCCGAACAACGGGGATGTCCAGAACAGTTTTGTCCTTGCCTTTTTCCTCTATGATATGTTCCAAGAAGGCTACATAATTCTTTCGTAGGTATTTTTGGGCCTGGGTACAGGACATGAGTTTTAGGCTACTAGAGGGTTTCTTTCCGTGAATTTCTAAGGTTCCGCCAGACGAAAGAGGTATACGAACAACCTTGCCGAAACAGATCACCTCAGCATGGTGTTTGGTTAACCAATCCATTCCTATGATGATGTCAAAACTCCCGAGTTGCATTGGTGTGAGGTCAATGGGAAAAAAGGTAGTTATCCAAGTTCAATTGGCAATTACGAAGACATAGTTGAGCACAAGGGGTTCACCACTAGCGATAATGACTTCGTTATCAACACGGGCCTCGTTGGCATTTATGTTGAATGCGCGTCCACGGCTAGATTTGCATTCGCGTTCACCAATTTTGGCAGTTGTTTCTAAAGTGACCCATCTCGCCACAATTGTAGCAAGTACCAGGTGGGAACGGAGGTCTAGGAGGGTTGGCTTAGGGTTGAATAGGGTTCTGATCGACTTGTTTTGGGGCCAAACGACATACGGTGACTAATCAAAGTAAATGGGTCTTTATAATGTATCGTGAAGACATGCTTTAGCCTATAAGTGGACACTCACCCCAAGAGTTCCCAGGTAAGAGTTGTCACACCCGGACCCGCAGCGGAATAAGAGTCGGGGCATAATTGGGTTATCACCAAAGCTCATGATAATTACTAATGTGTTTCATATTTATTAAAGTCAAAATTACATTCCCAATAATCCAAACATGTTCATACAAATACAAAGAAAAATAACCAACTAAACAATTCCAAGCTCTAAATCATTTTATTCTTCTAGGCCAATCCTATGTGTTTCTTGCTGCAGCTGGTTCACCTGTATCATGTGTAAAAATGGGGGGTTTTGGGTCAACATAAGTTGGCGAGTGAACCTTGTTAGATAAACATTTATTATTGATTTTCTTGTTAGTTTATCAATGAAAAATTGTGCAATAATCATAAGTGAGCAAATATAAATAATCAAACAATAGCAATAACAATCACAAACTATAACATACAATAACATATAATAACATACCAACATCATACAATAAATAACATGAATGAAACTGTGCGATCAAGGCTCAATCAAACGGAGCCGATCGTATTGCATGTACTGAAAATGATAAATGTCTGTGCGATCAAGGCTCAATCAAACGGAGCCGATCGTATGCTGGCACGCCAAGTTCACGCTCATAATGTAATGGGGAACATGCTCAACACTCATAATGTAATGGGGAGCGGCGGCCTATGAAATTGCATGTACTGAAAATGATAAATTAAATCTAACAATGACCACACAAACAGTTGAAACAAGATGGATACACATTTGTTCATGATATGATGTATGCACAATGTTTTAAATATAATAATTGTCAAGACACATGATACACCCCAAAAACGTGATTAAAACGGGGAATTTGTAAAGATTCACTCACATTGGGTGCGTTTGGTTGGAGATGATGAGATGCGCACGAGTTGGAAGGATTGAACAACGAGATTTAACTAACCTAAATAATAATGGAAATTATAGTAAATGAGTGGATTTTATTAATAATTTTAATAAGATTTTTAGATATATTTTTGTGAGTTTAACGCTATTTCCTATCTTTAAAAACATTATTTTTAAATATTTTTAATTGATTTTTAAATTAAATTAAATAAATAAAAATATAAAATATGTTGACTTTTTGCGACCGTTGACTTTTTGACTTTGACTGTTTGACCGGTTTATTGTGTAATTGCATGCGCTGGGTGAGGCTCGAACCCGAGACCTCCCGTTCGCGTGCACGCAGCTCTACCAACTGAGCTACGTGTCTAACCTGAAATAATTATATTTTTAATTATACTTATATACTAATTCAGTTTATTCAAAATTCTTTTATTTTCAAAAACATTTTAAATCATCGAACCGGTGTCACCAACAGGTCTCGAACCCGGGACCTGTGCTTTAACGTTACACACAGTCCACCGCTGGACTGTGTGTCTAACTTGGTTAATATACAAATTTTTATTATACTTAACAACTAACGTAGGTTAACCCGGTTCAGTAAGAAAAGTAAAACGTCTTTATTATAGAGAGGGTGCGTGTATCAGGGATCGAACTCGCGGCGTGTGCGTATTATTTGCACACAGTCCACCGCTGGACTGTGTGTCTAACCCGTTTAAAATACCGATTTTAATTATCCTTATAATGTTAGCACAGTTCATCTTCTCCGTTAATTTTTACAGACAGCAAATTACCCATCTGTTTCTTGTTTTAAAACGATTAACACATTCATAAGACTAAGATGAAATGACAAAGACGGTGTTGGAAACAAACATACTGGAGGAATAATTTAACTCAGAATTCCGGCAAGGCGTCGGCTCCGTTTTTATGAACTTCAACTGAGCAAGCAAATTAACCGTTTTGATTAGCTAATCGTGGAATTGAAGTGCTAAACAAACGTTAACAGAGTGTTTGAATGTCCATACCGTTTCACAGTGGAAGATAAGAACTTTCAGAGGTTTTCCGGCGAACAGGAATTATCCGATAACGGCGTCTGAATTTGATTTCAATTGAAAGGTTTGAGTTGGCAATAGCTTAACAATTGATAGACCACGAAGAAATTGAAAGACTTACTGTTTTGATGGAGGATACGGTTTTCCGGCGACTTGCAGAAATTTTCCGGCGAGTATAATAAACTTTTCTGATGAACTGAATGTATGACGAAAGTGAAATGGCAGGTTTGTAGAATGTTTCTGAGTCGCGAAAGAGGTCTTTGATTGAAGTAATTCAGATATTGAATATCTTCGGTTATAAAACCGATCATCATCATAATTTAAGTTAATTCAAGTCTGAATTGATTAGAATCGTCGGTGCATCGGTTATAAACCAGAATTCGCGCTTATTCAAACGTTTTAGACGATTGAATAGCCGATTACGGTTTTCAGTTTTTGGCGCAACCGGTTGATCTATGATTGACTATAAAACTCATTTGTTTCCTAGAGTTGACAGAAAACAACAAGTGGCGGAGTGGTTATGCGTGTGTGTGTTAAGTCTTTGAGTTCTCTTCCGGCTGACCCGGGTTCGAGTCCCGGCAGCCTCATTTCCTTTTTAATTATTTTATTTATACTTTTTATCAATTATAACATTTATAGTTTAGTTTGTTTATTAATTATGTATCATTAAAAATCAAAATAAACATAAATACGCAACAAAATATTTATAACTTGATATTCGATTACAACCGGAGCGGGTTTGGTAAAACCCGTTTTTGACAAATGTTACAGTATCCCCTACTTTTAGGAATTTCGTCCCGAAATTTAAGTAGTAGTAGTAGTAGGAAAAAGATGCGGGTATTTTTCACGCATTGAGTCTTCACGTTCCCAAGTAAACTCAGGTCCCCGTTTCGACTCCCAGCGTACCCTAACAATTGGAATGCGACTCCGTCGTAGACGTTTTTCTTTGAAGCCCATGATCTCTACCGGTCTTTCAATGAAATGCATAGATTCATCAATCTGAATATCTTCCAGAGGAATGTGGAGATTTTCATCAGCGAGGCACTTCTTCAAGTTTGATACGTGGAATGTGGGATGAATCCTGTTGAGTTCTTCTGGTAGATCAAGCTTGTATGCTACAGGTCCTACTCTTTCAAGTATCTTGAAAGGTCCTACGTAGCGTGGTGCTAGCTTGCCTTTTTGACCAAAACGAACTACTCCCTTCCACGGTGATACTTTTAAAAGTACATGATCACCAATGTTAAACTCTAAAGGCTTCCGTCGTTTATCTGCATAACTCTTTTGACGACTTTGAGCCGCTAGAAGATTGTTTCGAATTTGATGGATCTTGTCTGTGGTTTCTTGAATCAATTCCGGACCAGTGATTTGAGCTTCCCCAATTTCGTGCCAACATACTGGAGATCGGCACTTACGACCATATAAGGCTTCAAAAGGTGCCATGCCGATGCTTGAATGATAGCTGTTGTTGTACGAAAATTCAACTAATGGTAGATGAGCGTCCCAATTTCCCTTGAAGTCTATGACACATGCTCGAAGCATATCTTCAAGAATTTGAATGGTGCGTTCAGATTGTCCATCAGTTTGAGGATGATAGGCGGTACTGAGATCTAATCGCGTACCCAAAGCGGCTTGTACTGCTTGCCATGTTCGTGAAGTGAAACGACCATCACGATCAGAAATAATGCTTAACGGTACACTATGTCGGCTTACGATTTCGCTGATATAAACACGAGCTAGCTTTTCGTTCTTGAAATCTTCACGGATAGGAATAAAGTGAGCTGATTTTGTAAGTCGGTCAATGATTACCCATATAGTGTCATACCCACCAGAAGTGCGAGGTAACCCGGTAATGAAGTCCATGGTTATGTTTTCCCACTTCCATACAGGTATTTCGGGTTGGACCTGAAGTCCTGAGGGTCTTTGGTGTTCAGCTTTCACCTTGGAACATGTAAGGCACTTAGAAACAAAAACAGCAATATCCTTTTTCATTCCAGGCCACCAATAGGTGTATCGAAGATCTTGATACATCTTATCGGCTCCTGGGTGTATAGAGTATCATGTTTTGTGAGCCTCATTCATAAGAATTTCACGAAGATTGTTGTGGTCAGGAATCCATATACGATCTAGATAGTACAGAATACCGTCAGATTTAGTTTCAATTTTAAGTTCAGCTCCACAGGACAGCTCCTTTCGTACATCATCTTCCGTTACTGAAACATGTTGGGCTTCTCGAATTTGATCTTTAATGTCAGTTATGATTTGCGAACATAGAAGACGAATGGAGTTCGCATAACCCTTTCGACTGAGTGCATCAGCCACCACATTTGCTTTGCCAGGGTGGTATCGAATTTCACAGTCGTAGTCATTTAAAAGTTCGACCCATCTTCGTTGCCTCATGTTCAACTCCTTTTGATTGAAGATATGTTGAAGGCTCTTGTGGTCAGTATATATTTCACACTTAGTACCATAGAGATAATGTCTCCATATCTTAAGAGCGAACACAACGGCTCCAAGTTCCAGGTCATGGGTGGTGTAGTTCTTCTCATGAGTCTTGAGTTGTCTCGAAGCATAAGCTATAACCTTTCCTCTTTGCATTAGGACACAGCCTAAACCTTACCCTGACGCGTCGCAATAAACCACGAAATCATCACAACCTTCACGCAGTGTGAGGATTGGTGCATCACAGAGTTTTTGTTTAAGGGTTTGGAAGGCTTCTTCTTGCTTGGGTCCCCATATGAAAGGTTTTCCCTTATGAGTTAAAGCCGTGAGTGGTACAACAATGCGTGAGAAGTTTGAAATGAAACGACGATAATAACCAGCCAAACCAAGAAAAGATCTTACTTCAGTTGGTGTACGTGGCGCTTGCCATTCTTGTACCGCTTTGATCTTTGAGGGGTCGACATTTTGTCATTGACTACATGCCCAAGGAATTGTACCTCTTTTAACCAGAATTCGCATTTGGAAAATTTGGCGTAAAGCTTTTCATTTTCTAGAAGTGTAAGGATGAGTCGAAGATGGCGCTCATGATCAGACTTAGACTTTGAATAAATGAGAATGTCGTCGATGAAGACTATAACAAATCGATCAAGATAAGGTTTGCAGACTCTATTCATTAGGTCCATGAAGACTGCTGGAGCGTTGGTTAAACCAAATGGCATGACCATGAATTCATAACGAGTTCGGAATGCAGTCTTTGGGACGTCTTCTTCATGTACTCTAAGTTGATGATAACCAGACCGAAGGTCGATTTTTGAAAAGCAGTTGGCACCTTGAAGTTGGTCAAGAAGATCATCAATGCGAGGTAATGGATAGCGATTCTTGATTGTTAATTTGTTGAGTTCTCTGTAGTCGATGCACATGCGAAACGATCCATCTTTCTTCTTTACAAAAAGGACAGGTGCACCCCAAGGCGAGGAGCTAGGACGTATGAATCCCTTGTCAGTCAACTCTTGCAATTGACTGGCTAGCTCTTGCATTTCAGAGGGGGCTAACCTATAAGGATACTTTGCAACTGGTGTAGCACTAGGTACGAGATCGATGCGAAATTCAACTTCTCTTACTGGAGGAAGTCCTGAAATGTCGTCAGGAAAAACTTGCGGGAAATCTTTTACTACTGGGATGTCTTCAAGTTTCTTCTCCATGGTTCCCTTTTTGATGATATGAGCTAAAAACGCGACATAATTCTTGCGAAGATATTTTTGAGCTTGAAGACAGGACATTAAGCTGAGCCCTTTCGACGAGGTTTCTCCAAAGATTCGTAGAGTCTGACCGTTTGAAAGAGGAATGCGTATAAACTTCTCGCGGCATACAACTTCAGCCTGATGTTGACTGAGCCAGTCCATACCAATTATGATATCAAAACTTCCCAACTTCATAGGAATAAGGTCAACTGAAAAGTCGTGGTCGTTTAAGGTGAGTGTACAGTTGCGTATAATAGAGTTCAATGAGACCGGTTTCCCATCAGCAACTTCTACTGTTATGGATTCCATGAGCTTATCACGATTTTGGTTTAAGATAGGTTCAAACTCTAAGGACACAAAACTTTTATCCGCGCCAGTATCAAACAACATGGATGCATATCTACCATTTATAAGGAACGTACCGTTAACCACATTGCCGTCAGCTCTAGCCTGATTAGCGTTGATGTTGAAAGCTCTTCCTCTTGCAGGTGGAGGAGCTTGGTTCGCTTGATTCACCGGATGGCTTGGGCCTGAGCATGAATAATGTTCACCAACCTTGGACAAGTGTTTCTAAAATGGCTTGGGTCTCCACAATTGTAGCAAGCCCGCATAGGTTGTACCATGGGATAGTTGGGTTGGTAGTATGTTTGGGCTAAGTGTTGGGTAGGTGGTAATAGTAGGGGTTGTTGGGCTTGACCCATTATTTGTTGGTGGGTTTGGGTTGAAGGCTGGTGGCGGTTCGTTTGCTGAGGCGTGCGACAGGTTTGAACAGTATGACCTGCGCGACCACAGCCGGTGCAATGTTGGCAAGGATGATCAGGAAAATGGTGGTATTGGCAACGGTTGCATTTTGGTAACGGGCCAGAGTATGGCCTTTTGTATGGTGCAGGTGAAGGGGCAACTTGGGTAATGGGTGCAGCAGGAATAGGGAAATTGGTTTGTGTAACAGCGAAGTTTCTGGTATTACGCTTCCTCTTGTTAGCAAACTTAGAGGAGGAGGTGGAATGGTTTGAAGTTTGACCTTCAACAGGGGCTTTCTTTTTCTCTTCTTTAAACTTACCGTTGCGAATTCGATTCTCGGTCAGTTCAGTGGCTAGTTCCATAGCAGCTTCAAGTGTTGCTGGTGAAGTGCTGAGAACTGAATCTTGAATTTTCGAGGGAAGTCCTCGAATATAATGCTCGATCAAACGATAAGTTGGGGTGAACAAGTTAGGGACCATTTGGTTCAATTCTAAGAACCTCTTGTTGTAGGAAGTATGATCTCCCTCCTTTTGCTTTAAAGAATGAAATTCGTCCTCTAGCTTCTTAATCTCACTTCTAGGACAGAATCGCCTCGTCATGATTTCCCTTAACTCCTCCCATGTTAAGGCCATTGCATCTCAACTCCCCTCTTCCCCTTTTCAGTATTCCACCAGGTGAGAGCTACCCCAAATAGTCTCCCGGTGGCGTATCGAACCTTGCGATCCTCAGGACAATCGCAGTTGAGGAAGGTGTTTTCCATTTCCTCAAACCAGTGGAGGAGAGCAGTGAAACCTTTGGTCCCTTCAAATTTAGGAGGATCGCAAGACTTGAAATGTTTGTATGAGCACTTGCTGGTAGGAGGGTTGCCGATTTTCTGGTCATGTTGTTGGGGAGGATTAGTGGGATTTGTGGCGAGAGCTTGTTGTACTTGAACCACAATGTCAGGAAGCACCGCGGCCATTTGTTTCGCGATTTGTGTGGCCAAGCGTTCGTGAGACCTTCCTGATCTTTTACCCCCTCGTTGTTGTCTAGACGACATCTACAGGAACATACATAAGAAGATTGTGAGTTTATGGAGTCTTTTTAGGTGTCATGTGTCTTTAAGAAAATGAAAATAACATAAATATCAATAATGCAACTACATCCATAGGATGTCTTGGGTTTGCTCATGTTGGGCCTCAAATGTCCCCCATACCTTCACCTGTATACTCATGTGGGCCCCCATGACTATTGGCTTGGTAGGATTCACATTAGTATTGGCGATTTAACACTCGCATCACCCGAATGCAAACCACAAAATATGTTTACGAGATGTATGGTCGGAATGTGTCCAGGTGTAGACACAATGACAACTCAAAGCGGGGTTAGCTCACACGACGTTTGGTATAGCATGCTTTGGCCTAATAGGTACTTCGTACTCTCATCGTTAGTCCCCAGGTAGGCAAACTGGTCCTTTATTTTGGATTTATACGAATGCCAGCCTAGACAGGACGTTCCGACTACCGGTACTGGTACCCTTCCAGTTACTACATGCCCGTCATGAGAACTCACTTTGATGAGATTTGAAAATACAATTGTAAAAACAATCATGAAAATGATGTGATGTGTGCTTTCATGGATATGATATGTTATGAGAATATGATTCATGATAGGCATTATATGATATATGTACTTATGAACATGCTTGCATAATATTGAATGTAACATTAAAACATAAAACATATAAGCATCATGAAATTTGGCATGTAACACACAAAAATCTTAAAAATTTCTAATCGACTATAGTATAGGCTCTAAGGGTCTAATAACCTATTCTATATCCCTATAGTCATGGCTCTAATACCAATCTGTCACACCCCGACCCGCAGCGGAATAAGAGTCGGGGCATAATTGGGTTATCACCAAAGCTCATGATAATTACTAATGTGTTTCATATTTATTAAAGTCAAAATTACATTCCCAATAATCCAAACATGTTCATACAAATACAAAGAAAAATAACCAACTAAACAATTCCAAGCTCTAAATCATTTTATTCTTCTAGGCCAATCCTATGTGTTTCTTGCTGCAGCTGGTTCACCTGTATCATGTGTAAAAATGGGGGTTTTGGGTCAACATAAGTTGGCGAGTGAACCTTGTTAGATAAACATTTATTATTGATTTTCTTGTTAGTTTATCAATGAAAAATTGTGCAATAATCATAAGTGAGCAAATGTAAATAATCAAACGGTAGCAATAACAATCACAAACTATAACATACAATAACATATAATAACATACCAACATCATACAATAAATAACATGAATGAAACTGTGCGATCAAGGCTCAATCAAACGGAGCCGATCGTATTGCATGTACTGAAAATGATAAATGTCTGTGCGATCAAGGCTCAATCAAATGGAGCCGATCGTATGTTGGCACTCCAGGTTCACGCTCATAATGTGATGGGGAACATGCTCAACGCTCATAATGTAATGGGGAGCGGCGGCCTATGAAATTGCATGTACTGAAAATGATAAATTAAATCTAACAATAACCACACAAACAGTTGAAACAAGCTGGATACACATTTGTTCATGATATGAGTATGCACAATGATTTAAATATAATAATTGTCAAGACACATGATACACCCCAAAAACGTGATTAAAACGGGGAATTTGTAAAGATTCACTCACATTGGGTGCGTTTGGTTGGAGATGATGAGATGCGCACGAGTTGGAAGGATTGAACAACGAGATTTAACTAACCTAAATAATAACGGAAATTATAGTAAATGAGTGGATTTTATTAATAATTTTAATAAGATTTTTAGATATATTTTTGTGAGTTTAAGGCTATTTCCTATCTTTAAAAACATTATTTTTAAGTATTTTTAATTGATTTTTAAATTAAATTAAATAAATAAAAATATAAACATATGTTGACTTTTTGCGACCGTTGACTTTTTGACTTTGACTGTTTGACCGGTTTATTGTGTAATTGCATGCGCTGGGTGAGGCTCGAACCCGAGACCTCCCGTTCGCGTGCACGCAGCTCTACCAACTGAGCTACGTGTCTAACCTGAAATAATTATGTTTTTAATTATACTTATATACTAATTCAGTTTATTCAAAATTCTTTTATTTTCAAAAACATTTTAAATCATCGAACCGGTGTCATCAACAGGTCTCGAACCCGGGACCTGTGCTTTAACGTTACACACAGTCCACCGCTGGACTGTGTGTCTAACTTGGTTAATATACAAATTTTTATTATACTTAACAACTAACGTAGGTTAACCCGGTTCAGTTAGAAAAGTAAAACGTCTTTATTACAGATAGGGTGCGTGTATCAGGGATCGAACTCGCGGCGTGTGCGTATTATTTGCACACAGTCCACCGCTGGACTGTGTGTCTAACCCGTTTAAAATACCGATTTTAATTATCCTTATAATGTTAGCACAGTTCATCTTCTCCATTAATTTTTACAGACATCAAATTACCCATCTGTTTCTTGTTTTAAAACGATTAACACATTCATAAGACTAAGATGAAATGACAAAGACGGTGTTGGAAACAAACATACCGGAGGAATAATTTAACTCAGAATTCCGGCAAGGCGTCGGCTCCGTTTTTATGAACTTCAACTGAGCAAGCAAATTAACCGTTTTGATTAGCTAATCGTGGAATTGAAGTGCTAAACAAACGTTAACAGAGTGTTTGAATGTCCATACCGTTTCACAGTGGAAGATAAGAACTTTCAGAGGTTTTCCGGCGAACAGGAATTATCCGATAACGGCGTCTGAATTTGATTTCAATTGAAAGGTTTGAGTTGGCAATAGCTTAACAATTGATAGACCACGAAGAAATTGAAAGACTTACTGTTTTGATGGAGGATACGGTTTTCCGGCGACTTGCAGAAATTTTCCGGCGAGTATAATAAACTTTTCTGATGAACTGAATGTATGACGAAAGTGAAATGGCAGGTTTGTAGAATGTTTCTGAGTCGCGAAAGAGGTATTTGATTGAAGTAATTTAGATATTGAATATCTTCGGTTATAAAACCGATCATCATCAGAATTTAAGTTAATTCAAGTCTGAATTGATTAGAATCGTCGGTGCATCGGTTATAAACCAGAATTCGCGCTTATTCAAACGTTTTAGACGATTGAATAGCCGATTACGGTTTTCAGTTTTTGGCGCAACCGGTTGATCTATGATTGACTACAAAACTCATTTGTTTCCTAGAGTTGACAGAAAACAACAAGTGGCGGAGTGGTTATGCGTGTGTGTGTTAAGTCTTTGAGTTATCTTCCGGCTGACCCGGGTTAGAGTCCCGGCAGCCTCATTTCCTTTTTAATTATTTTATTTATACTTTTTATCAATTATAACTTTTATAGTTTAGTTTGTTTATTAATTAGTATCATTAAAAATCAAAATAAACATAAATACGCAACAAAATATTTATAACTTGATATTCGATTACAACCGGAGCGGGTTTGGTAAAACCCGTTTTTGACAAATGTTACAAGAGTGACTGGTCCGATAATGCAGATTTGTACGAACACTCTAGCCTTAGACAGAAAACTCACGGTACAGGCATCCACCCTTCCAGATTGCACGTGTTCACATTAATAAAACCTAAACTTTGACGGGATTTTGAAAACTTACAAGGCCTTAAGCCAAAACAAATCATCTAAGGATAGATGATTGATTTTCAAAACGAATTTGTAACTTGTGTATTGGTTTTGGTAACCACCTAAGGATAGGTGATGGTATTGTTTTAATAATCTACACGCAAGAAAACTCACGTAAGGGTCCTAGGAAGGTTATAGTCTAGGTTAAAGTATTACTAATAACCTAATTCCCTATAACCATAAGCTCTGATACCAATCTTTCTATAACACCCCGACCGCGTAAAACAACAAACCGCGGCGGAAACGTCAGGGAGTCATGTCACATAACTATTGTTTCACAACTCATGGAATTTAAAATTATGTTCGATTAAGTTAAATGTTTACATTGTCTTGGGATAAACAGAAACAACACATAAATAAATTGTCTTTCATGTTTTAAGTCACTATGGCCCGCGTCCATTCCCATGTGAAGCATGCATCATAGTATCAAGTATTGATTCCTGAAACATATGTGAAAAGGGAGTCGGCATAAAAATGCCGACGAGTACATAGGTTTTGTGAGCGTGTCAAATTCATGGCCTTGCATACATATTGCAACACCTCGTCCGACTACAAGAGTCGTTAAGTGAAAACCTCATACCAAAAGTGTTTGATATTGCAATACAATTAACCAACTAAAACAAGTTGGTTATAGTTGTGAAAACCTTGTAGCCATGAATCTTGACAAAAACATTTCTTTTGTAAAAACCTTGTAATAGATTGGTTCAAAAGAAAACTTCGTATGGTTTATTTCTTTAAGTGAAAATCATTGCGTGACATTGTTCAAAATAATTTGTCCGTGTTATAAACCATTTGTCCGTGTTATAAATCAATCGTCCGTGTCATAAATCAATTGTCCATGTCATAAACAAAATCGTCCGTGTTTTTTAATTGTGAAAAATTTTGATCGTTCTTTAATGAACACATTCAAACTTTTGTTGACTATACCACCAAAGGGTATCTTTAATAGACCACCAAAGGGTCTCTTTAACTAGACTAACAAATCAACAAATGATTTGTTAATCAGAAACAGTTTCTGTCATTACCCAAACTTCCTCCAAATCTAGTGAACAGTCCGATAATGGGATTGTCAGTCCTATGGTACCATAACATACTACTGGTCGGCTTGGCCAAAGCTTATGAATGTCATTCGTGTTATGGATAACGCATCAACAAGTTGTTCACATTATTGAAATCGTATTGTTTTATATATAAACCATAGACATTGTTTTTGAAAACTTGAAAATGATTTAGCACATATGAGTCACCCCAAAACATTTGCAAAACGTAAAAGAGGGGAACTATGTACTCACTTTGAAAATCATTTACATAAACCATGTGTATTAAATTTTGAAAATAATTATAGGCACATATGAATCACCCAAAAACATTTAGAGGATGTAAAAGAGGGGGCTATGTACTCACTTTGAAAATCATTTTGTATATAAAAAATTATCTTGAAAATAGTTATAGGTACATATGAATCACCCCAAAACATTTAGAAAATGTAAAAGAGGGGAACTATGTACTCACTTTGAAAATCATTTTGTACATATAAACCATGTATATTGTTTTGAAATCTTGAAAATAATTATAGGCACATATGAATCACCCAAAAACATTTAGAAAATGTAAAAGAGGGGGCTATGTACTCACTTTGAAAATCATTTTGTATATAAAAAAATTATCTTGAAAATAGTTATAGGAACATATGAATCACCCCAAAACATTTAGAAAATGTAAAAGAGGGGAACTATGTACTCACTTGGGATTGTGAAAGTGTTCTTGATCAAAGAAATAAACAAAGCTCAAACGTGTCCTATTGTGTCATATAAATATGTTAGCGTGTCGGGACTACAAACGGGAGATCGGATAGAATGAAGTCTTATAAACCAAACGAGTGTTGGAAATCATGTGATACGGTTTAACAAAGTTAACATTCTGATTTGGAAAGGATCCTAAGTGCTTTTGACCCATTATGACTCGTTAAGGTAGTTTATGCTACTTTAACAGGTCATTAGCATAAACGCGTGATCGTCGTCTTAAATGCCCAAACATGTTTGAAAATGTTATAACATTAGTTTATATGTCAAAAATTTGGTTACATGTGTTTAAAATGGATTTATGCGCAAAAGGGCATTTTAGTCATCATTTTTTAAGAACATAGAAGTAACTTATCATAACACTAACCAAGCGATGTGACCATAAGGTATAACCTCAGTAGGTTATTCCCTATACAACTATGGTCACAAATATGCGTTTGGTCGGATCCTAAGATCAACCAAACGGGCCAGATTCGAAAGTTAAAGCGGTGGTCAAGACCGCTCGACTAACGACCCTAAATAAGCACTAAACTAGAAGTGACGAGTTAGACATGTCAAAATGTGTCTAACTAAGTTTATAAAACAGATTTGGTATCAAAACTTGGTGTTTTGGTTTTCTTGATTGACAGGATTAGCGGTGAGTGCTTGTTGAACTTGGATTACAATGTTGGGTATTACGGCAGCCATTTGTTGAGCGATTTGGGTTCATGGGTCGCATTAGGAATGAACATTCATAAAATAATTATAGAAAAATAAATCTACTACATCCATAGGATGTCTTGGGCTTTGCTCGCCGTTAGGCCCTACATGCCGCCATACTTTACCTGTGTAATCATGTGGGCCCCCATGAATACCGGTTTTTCATATGGTTCGCACGGGTTTGCCAGGTTGCGTACACAAAAACCCGGAGAAAATCGAGAAATATGTATACAACGTGTGATATTCGGAATGTGTCCAGGTGTAGATACGGTGACACCTCAAAGTAGGTTAGTTCGAACGACGTTTGGTGTGGCATGCTTTGGCCTAATAGGTCCTTCGTACTCTCATCGTTGGTCCCCAGGTAAGCAAACTGGTCCGTTATATTGGATTTATACGAATGCCAACCTAGACAGGACGTTCCGACTACCGGTACTTGTACCCTTCCAGTTACTACATGCCCGTCGCAGAACTTACTTTGATGAGATTTGAAAATTGCAACAAAATCTTTGGATAATGAGAGTATGAAAATAAATTGAATACATGAACATCGATATATGTATAATGAATATGTATATAAGCATCTATGTTTGACTGTAAATGTAAACAAATATGAAACAATTAAATGTCACAAGTTTGTATGTAACCACCTAATCAATTAAAATTTAGGCAGACTATAGTATAGGCTCTAAGGGTCTAATAACCTATCCTATATCCCTATAGTCATGGCTCTGATACCAATCTGTCACACCCCGACCCGCAGCGGAAAAGGTGATCGGGGCATGATTGGGTTATCATCAAAACTCATGACATTTATTATGCGTTTCATATTCATTAGATACAATTTAATGGAAATTTACAATAAATGTTACAACATGTTCTAACTATCAATCTAAGCATCTCTGTTCTCTTCTAAGGCATTTCCTATGTTTTCTTTGCTTCAACCTGTTCACCTGTATCATGTGTAAAAAGGTTTTGGATCAACATAATGTTGGCGAGTGAATCCTATGGAAAACATTTGAACAAGTTTATTTGAATTGATTATGAAATATGTGCACAACCAAACATGAGTAAAAATAGATGTAAACTTATTCAACAATCATAAGATATTAAATAAAACACACATGAACAATAATGGAACATTTAGAGGCACGCGATGCTCAACTCGTCTCTCACGAGGAACTGAGGGGCCTAATGAATGAATTGCATAAACATGATAATATGAATGACACAACTACAAACAATATAAACTCAATGATACACACATGAACAATAATGAATTTGATTTGAGGCACGCGTTGTTCAACTCGTCTCCCACGAGGAACTGATGGGCTTAATGAATGAGTTTCATATAATTTGACAAAAGGAAATAAGTAATCACAACAATATAAACAATCTAAGTTTAGATCATGATGTGGTATGGCACAAGTTTAAATAAACAAGTCGATTATTTTTATAACACATGACACACCCCAAAACGTGTAATTTAAAAGGGGGAGTTGTAAGATTCACTCACAGTGGGTGCGTTCGGTTGATGATGTTGAATGCACGCGAAGTGGTTTTAACCACGAGTGAGATTAACCTAGATAAATCGCATTATGGTTTGGTAAGTAAACGGATTTTATTAATTTATTTTAGTAGGATTGTTGGGTGTATTTTTGTGAGTTTAAGGCTATTTTCTAACCTTAAAAATGTTATTTTTTAAGTATTTTTAATTAAAATAATTAAATAAAATAATAAAAAAATTTGACTTTTTCTGACCGTTGACCGGTTCGTATGCGTATTGTTGTGCGCTGAGTGAGGCTCGAACCCGAGACCTCCCGTACGCGTGCACGCAGCTCTACCAACTGAGCTACGTGTCTAACCCGTCATATATCTGATTTTAATTACATTTATACATTAATTAGTTTAAACAGAAAATCCTTTTATTTTAAAAACACTTTAATTGAATTAGACGGTGCGCTCCACAGGTCTCGAACCCGGGACCTGTGGCTTAAACTAACACACAGTCCACCGCTGGACTGTGTGTTTAACATGTTATATAATCCAATTTTTATTATACTTAAATACAAACTATTTGTTTTCATTTCTGACTTATTTAAAAAGGTAGAATAATTGTCCGGGTCGATGCAGAAGACCGGACTCGAACTCGTGACGTGCGACTTAAACATACACACAGTCCATCGCTGGACTGTGTGTCTAACTTTGTTATTATTCCGATTATTAATATACTTAACATACACCTGTGTGACTCCGGTTCAGTTTAACAAAAAAATCATTTTTATTAAGGCAGCGTGTGTGGAACAGGATTCGAACTCGAGACCTTTCTGTGTTTAATGTGCACACAGTCCACCGCTGGACTGTGTGTCTAACCCGAGTAATATCTTAATTTTAATTATTCTTATACGTTTACCGCACTTCATCTTCTTCGTCTGATTTTTAACCAGGATCGATAACTGACTGGTTAAATGTTTTAATCGGTTTCTTAGCGTGTTTCAGTTCATTACGGTGAGATATAAGTGAAAAGAAAAAAAGAAATTAGGCGAAGAGGTATACCGACTATCTTCCTCTGTTTTCCGGCAGAACTCCGGCGACAGCAATAGGCTCCGGCGTCGGGTGTCTTGCAGCAGCGAGTCTCCGGAAAGTTTACAAAGGGTGTGGGTATCTCCGGTATAAGCTCAGGGGTTTCAGTAAGGCTCAGGAATGGAGAACCGGTTTTCCGGCGATGAGCAGAGATATTCCGGCGAGTGGAATTACGTCCGGTAAAGGTGTGGTTTTGAGCGAAAAAGTTTGCGGTGGGTTGTGGGTGAATTTTTAGGGAGATACCGAGATGTATTTGGCCCGATTTCCGACTGGATTCGTCGGTTATAAAAACTCCGGCGGTTATAACTTTGGTCGCGGACTCAGACGTCGGTTATAACCGATGTCTTAGTAAATGTTTACGTTATAACGGAAGTTGTCGTTAAAACTCGCGAGATTACCGGGATTTCCGACGACTGAACTTTTGGGCGCCGGTTTTGAATTTGGAACGTCAAGATATGAATTAAATGATTCTAATATTTAACAAATAACATCAGTGGCGCAGTGGTTTGTGTGTTGTGTGTTAAGTCGCTGAACTGTACTGACTCGGCGACTGACCCGGGTTCGAAACCCGGCAGGGACTTTTTATTTTTATTTTGCGATTTTCAACAGTTTTTCAAAAACTAAATATATATTCCCGTATAATAATTGATTATGTATCGTTTAAAATTATTTTGGGCATTTAATTCGCAACGAAAATTTTAACTGACTGTTCGGTTGATAAACGGAGCGGGTTTGGTAAATCCGTTTTTTGACGGATGTTACAGTATCCCCTGCTTTTTAGAAATTTCGTCCCGAAATTTAAATAGTGATATATTTGACTAAAAGAATGATGGTGTTTAGTTTGACTGTTACTTGCTTAGAAAAAGTAAGGGTTTAAGTTTTTGTTCGAGGCGGTAACATTCCTTGTAAGGGTTAAGTACCCTATTACATGAATCGCTTTTTGTTGCCTACTGTATAAGTATTGATAAGCAGGAATGATTCGCTAAAAATGATATCATGCATAAGAGTTTAGATACGTTTGGAAAATTATGGTTATATCCTAAGGCAAAACTTCTAACACTACAACCTACATGGAAACATAAATAAAACACAACAGCTGATATTTGAACATAATTAAACACAACAGCTAATATTTGAACATAAATAAGCACAACAGCTAATATTTGAATCCACATTCTAATTGCATATATGTTTGAATGGTGGAAGTTCCTCTCTCGTTTGTTATGATGGAGAGGTTAGTTTATGTAGAAATGGAACACAATTCCAATTTCTCTAAATAGCAAGATGATATAAATGTAACATAATTCCAACCAAGGCAATACTAATCCTACATGGAACTTCTCATAACCGCCTGATAATGCCTCTGATCCTTTGGCAAGAATACTTATATATAGGAAGTACCAGCGGCGTATCCACCATATTCTTGCCAAATTTTCATTAGTTTTATCCACAAGTTATGATTAGTTACCAAGAAACTAATAAATCCTACATAGAACTTCTCATAACCGTCCGACAATGCCTCTGATCCTTTGACAAGAATACTTATATATAGGAAGTACCAGCGGCGTATCCACCATATTCTTGTCAAATTTTCATTGGTTTTATCAGTGAATTATGATTAGTCCTATACTCTACAACCAATACAACAAACATAAAATACTGAAATGAAATATATCTGTGCGATCAAGGCTCAATCAAACGGAGCCGATCGTATTGCATGTACTGAAAATGAAATGTCTGTGCGCTCAAGGCTCAATCAAACGGAGCCGAACGTATTGAACGTATTGAATGTACTGAAAATGAAATTGTCTGTGTGCTCAAGGCTCAATCAAACGGAGCCGAGCGTATTGCATGTACTGAAAATGAATAACTTAATCACACAAACAACCTATGCATGGAACCTCTCATAACCGCCTGATAATGCCTCCGATCATTTGACAAGAATACTTATATATAGGAAGTACCAGCGGCGTATCCACCATATTCTTGTCAAATTTTCATTGACTTTATCCGCAAGTTATGATTAGTTCTATGCGACTCTACAACAAACACAACAACCACAAGATACTGAAAATGAAATTGTCTGTGCGCTCAAGGCTCAATCAAACGGTCTAACAGTCTACACATGGAACCTCTCATAACCGCCAGATAATGCTTCTGATCCTTTGACAAGAATACTTATATATAGGAAGTACCAGCGGCGTATCCACCGTATTCTCGTCAAAGTTTCATTGGCTTTATCCTTAAGTTATGTTTGGTTCTATGTGATAAAGAAAAACATAAAACTAAACGATAGGAGTTGAATCTGGATCTTCGGCGAAGAGGACTAGTTGAGTATCTTCGTTTGGGCCGTCATTATCTTCGACAGGATTGGCGTTGATATTGAAGACTCTTCCTCTTGCTGGTGACCTAGCGGTTGGGTTTCCTTGGTTTACTTGGTTAACTGGGTTGGATTGGGCTTGAGTGTTGATAACGTTAACCAATTGAGGGCATGTGTTTCTAAAGTGGGTAGGGTCGCCACAATTGAAACAAGCTCGAGCATATGGGAACATGGAGTATTGGGGTTGTTGATAGGTTTGGGCCATGTTTTGAGTAAGGGAAAAGGTTTGGTTTTGAAAGGTGCGACAAACCTTGCTCAAATGACCATAGCGTCCACAAGTTGTACATAGTCGACAAGGTAAGGTAAGGGGATGGTGATAAAAACAGTTGTTGCATCGAGGGTGAGGTCCAAGATATGGTTTCTTATTTGGGTAAGTTGAGTTGGGTGCCACTTGAGTGATTGGGATAGCTTGGATGGGTATGGCGTGTGAAATAGGTTGGTTTCGTTGGGTAGCAGCGAAAAGTTGTCCGTCTCTTCTTCTCTTAGAATTGGGTTGAGAAGGGGATTCGGTTTGGGTGGAGTCGGAAGTTTCAGTCGATTCTTTATCCTTATTCTTCTCCTCCTTGAAGTCTTCGTTTTGGATTCGGTTCTCGGTAAGCTCTGTTGCTAACTCCATTGCTGCTTCCAAGGTTGCAGGCTTGGTACTTATTACAGGGTCTTGAATCTTTGACGGAAGACCACGAATGTAGTGTTCGATCAAACGGTAGAGGGGAGTGAACATGTTGGGAACCATTTGATGTAACTCGAGGAATCTTTTATTGTAGGTGGTGTGGTCTCCTTCCTTTTGTTTCAACGAATAAAATTCATCTTCTAATTTCTTGATTTCACTCCTTGGGCAAAATCGTCTGGTCATGATTTCCTTCAATTCGATCCAATTTAAGGTCATAGCATCGTCGACGCCTCGTTTGGCCTTCTCTGTATTCCACCAAGTAAGTGCTATCCCATATAGTCGACCGGTAGCATAACGCACTTTGCGACCATCAGGGAAATCGCAATTTAGAAAAGTGTTCTCCATCTCTTCAAACCAATGGAGGAGAGCGGTGACGCCTTCAGTCCCTTTGTATTTCAGAGGGTCGCATGATTTGAAATGCTTGTATGTGCATTTAGCGGTATTTGAGGGAGAGTTAGTAATGTTTTGGTTTTCTTGATTGACAGGATTAGCGGTGAGTGCTTGTTGAACTTGGATTACAATGTTGGGTATTACGGCAGCCATTTGTTGAGCGATTTGGGTTCATGGGTCGCATTAGGAATGAACATTCATAAAATAATTATAGAAAAATAAATCTACTACATCCATAGGATGTCTTGGGCTTTGCTCGCCGTTAGGCCCTACATGCCGCCATACTTTACCTGTGTAATCATGTGGGCCCCCATGAATACCGGTTTTTCATATGGTTCGCACGGGTTTGCCAGGTTGCGTACACAAAAACCCGGAGAAAATCGAGAAATATGTATACAACGTGTGATATTCGGAATGTGTCCAGGTGTAGACACGGTGACACCTCAAAGTAGGTTAGTTCGAACGACGTTTGGTGTGGCATGCTTTGGCCTAATAGGTCCTTCGTACTCTCATCGTTGGTCCCCAGGTAAGCAAACTGGTCCGTTATATTGGATTTATACGAATGCCAACCTAGACAGGACGTTCCGACTACCGGTACTTGTACCCTTCCAGTTACTACATGCCCGTCGCAGAACTTACTTTGATGAGATTTGAAAATTGCAACAAAATCTTTGGATAATGAGAGTATGAAAATAAATTGAATACATGAACATCGATATATGTATAATGAATATGTATATAAGCATCTATGTTTGACTGTAAATGTAAACAAATATGAAACAATTAAATGTCACAAGTTTGTATGTAACCACCTAATCAATTAAAATTTAGGCAGACTATAGTATAGGCTCTAAGGGTCTAATAACCTATCCTATATCCCTATAGTCATGGCTCTGATACCAATCTGTCACACCCCGACCCGCAGCGGAAAAGGTGATCGGGGCATGATTGGGTTATCATCAAAACTCATGACATTTATTATGCGTTTCATATTCATTAGATACAATTTAATGGAAATTTACAATAAATGTTACAACATGTTCTAACTATCAATCTAAGCATCTCTGTTCTCTTCTAAGGCATTTCCTATGTTTTCTTTGCTTCAACCTGTTCACCTGTATCATGTGTAAAAAGGTTTTGGATCAACATAATGTTGGCGAGTGAATCCTATGGAAAACATTTGAACAAGTTTATTTGAATTGATTATGAAATATGTGCACAACCAAACATGAGTAAAAATAGATGTAAACTTATTCAACAATCATAAGATATTAAATAAAACACACATGAACAATAATGGAACATTTAGAGGCACGCGATGCTCAACTCGTCTCTCACGAGGAACTGAGGGGCCTAATGAATGAATTGCATAAACATGATAATATGAATGACACAACTACAAACAATATAAACTCAATGATACACACATGAACAATAATGAATTTGATTTGAGGCACGCGTTGTTCAACTCGTCTCCCACGAGGAACTGATGGGCTTAATGAATGAGTTTCATATAATTTGACAAAAGGAAATAAGTAATCACAACAATATAAACAATCTAAGTTTAGATCATGATGTGGTATGGCACAAGTTTAAATAAACAAGTCGATTATTTTTATAACACATGACACACCCCAAAACGTGTAATTTAAAAGGGGGAGTTGTAAGATTCACTCACAGTGGGTGCGTTCGGTTGATGATGTTGAATGCACGCGAAGTGGTTTTAACCACGAGTGAGATTAACCTAGATAAATCGCATTATGGTTTGGTAAGTAAACGGATTTTATTAATTTATTTTAGTAGGATTGTTGGGTGTATTTTTGTGAGTTTAAGGCTATTTTCTAACCTTAAAAATGTTATTTTTTAAGTATTTTTAATTAAAATAATTAAATAAAATAATAAAAAAATTTGACTTTTTCTGACCGTTGACCGGTTCGTATGCGTATTGTTGTGCGCTGAGTGAGGCTCGAACCCGAGACCTCCCGTACGCGTGCACGCAGCTCTACCAACTGAGCTACGTGTCTAACCCGTCATATATCTGATTTTAATTACATTTATACATTAATTAGTTTAAACAGAAAATCCTTTTATTTTAAAAACACTTTAATTGAATTAGACGGTGCGCTCCACAGGTCTCGAACCCGGGACCTGTGGCTTAAACTAACACACAGTCCACCGCTGGACTGTGTGTTTAACATGTTATATAATCCAATTTTTATTATACTTAAATACAAACTATTTGTTTTCATTTCTGACTTATTTAAAAAGGTAGAATAATTGTCCGGGTCGATGCAGAAGACCGGACTCGAACTCGTGACGTGCGACTTAAACATACACACAGTCCACCGCTGGACTGTGTGTCTAACTTTGTTATTATTCCGATTATTAATATACTTAACATACACCTGTGTGACTCCGGTTCAGTTTAACAAAAAAATCATTTTTATTAAGGCAGCGTGTGTGGAACAGGATTCGAACTCGAGACCTTTCTGTGTTTAATGTGCACACAGTCCACCGCTGGACTGTGTGTCTAACCCGAGTAATATCTTAATTTTAATTATTCTTATACGTTTACCGCACTTCATCTTCTTCGTCTGATTTTTAACCAGGATCGATAACTGACTGGTTAAATGTTTTAATCGGTTTCTTAGCGTGTTTCAGTTCATTACGGTGAGATATAAGTGAAAAGAAAAAAAGAAATTAGGCGAAGAGGTATACCGACTATCTTCCTCTGTTTTCCGGCAGAACTCCGGCGACAGCAATAGGCTCCGGCGTCGGGTGTCTTGCAGCAGCGAGTCTCCGGAAAGTTTACAAAGGGTGTGGGTATCTCCGGTATAAGCTCAGGGGTTTCAGTAAGGCTCAGGAATGGAGAACCGGTTTTCCGGCGATGAGCAGAGATATTCCGGCGAGTGGAATTACGTCCGGTAAAGGTGTGGTTTTGAGCGAAAAAGTTTGCGGTGGGTTGTGGGTGAATTTATAGGGAGATACCGAGATGTATTTGGCCCGATTTCCGACTGGATTCGTCGGTTATAAAAACTCCGGCGGTTATAACTTTGGTCGCGGACTCAGACGTCGGTTATAACCGATGTCTTAGTAAATGTTTACGTTATAACGGAAGTTGTCGTTAAAACTCGCGAGATTACCGGGATTTCCGACGACTGAACTTTTGGGCGCCGGTTTTGAATTTGGAACGTCAAGATATGAATTAAATGATTCTAATATTTAACAAATAACATCAGTGGCGCAGTGGTTTGTGTGTTGTGTGTTAAGTCGCTGAACTGTACTGACTCGGCGACTGACCCGGGTTCGAAACCCGGCAGGGACTTTTTATTTTTATTTTGCGATTTTCAACAGTTTTTCAAAAACTAAATATATATTCCCGTATAATAATTGATTATGTATCGTTTAAAATTATTTTGGGCATTTAATTCGCAACGAAAATTTTAACTGACTGTTCGGTTGATAAACGGAGCGGGTTTGGTAAATCCGTTTTTTGACGGATGTTACAGTATCCCCTGCTTTTTAGAAATTTCGTCCCGAAATTTAAATAGTGATATATTTGACTAAAAGAATGATGGTGTTTAGTTTGACTGTTACTTGCTTAGAAAAAGTAAGGGTTTAAGTTTTTGTTCGAGGCGGTAACATTCCTTGTAAGGGTTAAGTACCCTATTACATGAATCGCTTTTTGTTGCCTACTGTATAAGTATTGATAAGCAGGAATGATTCGCTAAAAATGATATCATGCATAAGAGTTTAGATACGTTTGGAAAATTATGGTTATATCCTAAGGCAAAACTTCTAACACTACAACCTACATGGAAACATAAATAAAACACAACAGCTGATATTTGAACATAATTAAACACAACAGCTAATATTTGAACATAAATAAGCACAACAGCTAATATTTGAATCCACATTCTAATTGCATATATGTTTGAATGGTGGAAGTTCCTCTCTCGTTTGTTATGATGGAGAGGTTAGTTTATGTAGAAATGGAACACAATTCCAATTTCTCTAAATAGCAAGATGATATAAATGTAACATAATTCCAACCAAGGCAATACTAATCCTACATGGAACTTCTCATAACCGCCTGATAATGCCTCTGATCCTTTGGCAAGAATACTTATATATAGGAAGTACCAGCGGCGTATCCACCATATTCTTGCCAAATTTTCATTAGTTTTATCCACAAGTTATGATTAGTTACCAAGAAACTAATAAATCCTACATAGAACTTCTCATAACCGTCCGACAATGCCTCTGATCCTTTGACAAGAATACTTATATATAGGAAGTACCAGCGGCGTATCCACCATATTCTTGTCAAATTTTCATTGGTTTTATCAGTGAATTATGATTAGTCCTATACTCTACAACCAATACAACAAACATAAAATACTGAAATGAAATATATCTGTGCGATCAAGGCTCAATCAAACGGAGCCGATCGTATTGCATGTACTGAAAATGAAATGTCTGTGCGCTCAAGGCTCAATCAAACGGAGCCGAACGTATTGAACGTATTGAATGTACTGAAAATGAAATTGTCTGTGTGCTCAAGGCTCAATCAAACGGAGCCGAGCGTATTGCATGTACTGAAAATGAATAACTTAATCACACAAACAACCTATGCATGGAACCTCTCATAACCGCCTGATAATGCCTCCGATCATTTGACAAGAATACTTATATATAGGAAGTACCAGCGGCGTATCCACCATATTCTTGTCAAATTTTCATTGACTTTATCCGCAAGTTATGATTAGTTCTATGCGACTCTACAACAAACACAACAACCACAAGATACTGAAAATGAAATTGTCTGTGCGCTCAAGGCTCAATCAAACGGAGCCGAACGTATTGTATGTACTGAAAATGAAATTGTATGTGCGCTCAAGGCTCAATCAAACGGAGCCGAACGTATTGCATGTACTGAAAATGAACAACTTAATCTAAACAACAATCACACAAACAGCCTATGCATGGAACCTCTCATAACCGCCTGATAATGCCTCCGATCATTTGACAAGAATACTTATATATAGGAAGTACCAGCGGCGTATCCACCATATTCTTGTCAAATTCTCATTGACTTTATCCGCAAGTTATGATTAGTTCTATGCGACTCTACAACAAACACCACAACCACAAGATACTGATAATGAAAATGTATGTGCGCTCAAGGCTCAATCAAACGGAGCCGAACGTATTGCATGAACTGGAAATGTAAATTGAACTGTGCGATCAAGGCTCAATCAAACGGAGCCGATTGTATTGCATGTATTGAAAATGTAAAATGAAATGACCGATCAAGGCTCAATCAAACGGAGCCGATCGTGCGGGCACGCCACAGATCAACCGCGTAATAAAATGGGGATCAAGCTCAACCTCATAAATGGGGGGGCTGCGGCCTCGGCAAATGCATATACTAAAAATAATAATAATTACTCTAACAGTCTACACATGGAACCTCTCATAACCGCCAGATAATGCTTCTGATCCTTTGACAAGAATACTTATATATAGGAAGTACCAGCGGCGTATCCACCGTATTCTCGTCAAAGTTTCATTGGCTTTATCCTTAAGTTATGTTTGGTTCTATGTGATAAAGAAAAACATAAAACTAAACGATAGGAGTTGAATCTGGATCTTCGGCGAAGAGGACTAGTTGAGTATCTTCGTTTGGGCCGTCATTATCTTCGACAGGATTGGCGTTGATATTGAAGACTCTTCCTCTTGCTGGTGACCTAGCGGTTGGGTTTCCTTGGTTTACTTGGTTAACTGGGTTGGATTGGGCTTGAGTGTTGATAACGTTAACCAATTGAGGGCATGTGTTTCTAAAGTGGGTAGGGTCGCCACAATTGAAACAAGCTCGAGCATATGGGAACATGGAGTATTGGGGTTGTTGATAGGTTTGGGCCATGTTTTGAGTAAGGGAAAAGGTTTGGTTTTGAAAGGTGCGACAAACCTTGCTCAAATGACCATAGCGTCCACAAGTTGTACATAGTCGACAAGGTAAGGTAAGGGGATGGTGATAAAAACAGTTGTTGCATCGAGGGTGAGGTCCAAGATATGGTTTCTTATTTGGGTAAGTTGAGTTGGGTGCCACTTGAGTGATTGGGATAGCTTGGATGGGTATGGCGTGTGAAATAGGTTGGTTTCGTTGGGTAGCAGCGAAAAGTTGTCCGTCTCTTCTTCTCTTAGAATTGGGTTGAGAAGGGGATTCGGTTTGGGTGGAGTCGGAAGTTTCAGTCGATTCTTTATCCTTATTCTTCTCCTCCTTGAAGTCTTCGTTTTGGATTCGGTTCTCGGTAAGCTCTGTTGCTAACTCCATTGCTGCTTCCAAGGTTGCAGGCTTGGTACTTATTACAGGGTCTTGAATCTTTGACGGAAGACCACGAATGTAGTGTTCGATCAAACGGTAGAGGGGAGTGAACATGTTGGGAACCATTTGATGTAACTCGAGGAATCTTTTATTGTAGGTGGTGTGGTCTCCTTCCTTTTGTTTCAACGAATAAAATTCATCTTCTAATTTCTTGATTTCACTCCTTGGGCAAAATCGTCTGGTCATGATTTCCTTCAATTCGATCCAATTTAAGGTCATAGCATCGTCGACGCCTCGTTTGGCCTTCTCTGTATTCCACCAAGTAAGTGCTATCCCATATAGTCGACCGGTAGCATAACGCACTTTGCGACCATCAGGGAAATCGCAATTTAGAAAAGTGTTCTCCATCTCTTCAAACCAATGGAGGAGAGCGGTGACGCCTTCAGTCCCTTTGTATTTCAGAGGGTCGCATGATTTGAAATGCTTGTATGTGCATTTAGCGGTATTTGAGGGAGAGTTAGTAATGTTTTGGTTTTCTTGATTGACAGGATTAGCGGTGAGTGCTTGTTGAACTTGGATTACAATGTTGGGTATTACGGCAGCCATTTGTTGAGCGATTTGGGTTCATGGGTCGCATTAGGAATGAACATTCATAAAATAATTATAGAAAAATAAATCTACTACATCCATAGGATGTCTTGGGCTTTGCTCGCCGTTAGGCCCTACATGCCGCCATACTTTACCTGTGTAATCATGTGGGCCCCCATGAATACCGGTTTTTCATATGGTTCGCACGGGTTTGCCAGGTTGCGTACACAAAAACCCGGAGAAAATCGAGAAATATGTATACAACGTGTGATATTCGGAATGTGTCCAGGTGTAGACACGGTGACACCTCAAAGTAGGTTAGTTCGAACGACGTTTGGTGTGGCATGCTTTGGCCTAATAGGTCCTTCGTACTCTCATCGTTGGTCCCCAGGTAAGCAAACTGGTCCGTTATATTGGATTTATACGAATGCCAACCTAGACAGGACGTTCCGACTACCGGTACTTGTACCCTTCCAGTTACTACATGCCCGTCGCAGAACTTACTTTGATGAGATTTGAAAATTGCAACAAAATCTTTGGATAATGAGAGTATGAAAATAAATTGAATACATGAACATCGATATATGTATAATGAATATGTATATAAGCATCTATGTTTGACTGTAAATGTAAACAAATATGAAACAATTAAATGTCACAAGTTTGTATGTAACCACCTAATCAATTAAAATTTAGGCAGACTATAGTATAGGCTCTAAGGGTCTAATAACCTATCCTATATCCCTATAGTCATGGCTCTGATACCAATCTGTCACACCCCGACCCGCAGCGGAAAAGGTGATCGGGGCATGATTGGGTTATCATCAAAACTCATGACATTTATTATGCGTTTCATATTCATTAGATACAATTTAATGGAAATTTACAATAAATGTTACAACATGTTCTAACTATCAATCTAAGCATCTTTGTTCTCTTCTAAGGCATTTCCTATGTTTTCTTTGCTTCAACCTGTTCACCTGTATCATGTGTAAAAAGGTTTTGGATCAACATAATGTTGGCGAGTGAATCCTATGGAAAACATTTGAACAAGTTTATTTGAATTGATTATGAAATATGTGCACAATCAAACATGAGTAAAAATAGATGTAAACTTATTCAACAATCATAAGATATTAAATAAAACACACATGAACAATAATGGAACATTTAGAGGCACGCGATGCTCAACTCGTCTCTCACGAGGAACTGAGGGGCCTAATGAATGAATTGCATAAACATGATAATATGAATGACACAACTACAAACAATATAAAATCAATGATACACACATGAACAATAATGAATTTGATTTGAGGCACGCGTTGTTCAACTCGTCTCCCACGAGGAACTGATGGGCTTAATGAATGAGTTTCATATAATTTGACAAAAGGAAATAAGTAATCACAACAATATAAACAATCTAAGTTTAGATCATGATGTGGTATGGCACAAGTTTAAATAAACAAGTCGATTATTTTTATAACACATGACACACCCCAAAACGTGTAATTTAAAAGGGGGAGTTGTAAGATTCACTCACAGTGGGTGCGTTCGGTTGATGATTGAATGCACGCGAAGTGGTTTTAACCACGAGTGAGATTAACCTAGATAAATCGCATTATGGTTTGGTAAGTAAACGGATTTTATTAATTTATTTTAGTAGGATTGTTGGGTGTATTTTTGTGAGTTTAAGGCTATTTTCTAACCTTAAAAATGTTATTTTTTAAGTATTTTTAATTGATTTTTAATTAAAATAATTAAATAAAATAATAAAAAAATTTGACTTTTTCTGACCGTTGACCGGTTCGTATGCGTATTGTTGTGCGCTGAGTGAGGCTCGAACCCGAGACCTCCCGTACGCGTGCACGCAGCTCTACCAACTGAGCTACGTGTCTAACCCGTCATATATCTGATTTTAATTACATTTATACATTAATTAGTTTAAACAGAAAATCCTTTTATTTTAAAAACACTTTAATTGAATTAGACGGTGCGCTCCACAGGTCTCGAACCCGGGACCTGTGGCTTAAACTAACACACAGTCCACCGCTGGACTGTGTGTTTAACATGTTATATAATCCAATTTTTATTATACTTAAATACAAACTATTTGTTTTCATTTCTGACTTATTTAAAAAGGTAGAATAATTGTCCGGGTCGATGCAGAAGACCGGACTCGAACTCGTGACGTGCGACTTAAACATACACACAGTCCACCGATGGACTGTGTGTCTAACTTGGTTATTATTCCGATTATTAATATACTTAACATACACCTGTGTGACTCCGGTTCAGTTTAACAAAAAAATCATTTTTATTAAGGCAGCGTGTGTGGAACAGGATTCGAACTCGAGACCTTTCTGTGTTTAATGTGCACACAGTCCACCGCTGGACTGTGTGTCTAACCCGAGTAATATCTTAATTTTAATTATTCTTATACGTTTACCGCACTTCATCTTCTTCGTCTGATTTTTAACCAGGATCGATAACTGACTGGTTAAATGTTTTAATCGGTTTCTTAGCGTGTTTCAGTTCATTACGGTGAGATATAAGTGAAAAGAAAAAAAGAAACTTGGCGAAGAGGTATACCGACTATCTTCCTCTGTTTTCCGGCAGAACTCCGGCGACAGCAATAGGCTCCGGCGTCGGGTGTCTTGCAGCAGCGAGTCTCCGGAAAGTTTACAAAGGGTGTGGGTATCTCCGGTATAAGCTCAGGGGTTTCAGTAAGGCTCAGGAATGGAGAACCGGTTTTCCGGCGATGAGCAGAGATATTCCGGCGAGTGGATTTACGTCCGGTAAAGGTGTGGTTTTGAGCGAAAAAGTTTGCGGTGGGTTGTGGGTGAATTTATAGGGAGAAACCGAGATGTATTTGGCCCGATTTCCGACTGGATCCGTCGGTTATGAAAACTCCGGCGGTTATAACTTTGGTCGCGGACTCAGAAGTCGGTTATAACCGATGTCTTAGTCAATGTTTACGTTATAACGGAAGTTGTCGTTAAAACTCGCGAGATTAGCGGGATTTCCGATGACTGAACTTTTGGGCGCCGGTTTTGAATTCGGAACGTCAAGATATGAATTAAATGATTCTAATATTTAACAAAAAACATCAGTGGCTCAGTGGTTTGTGTGTTGTGTGTTAAGTCGCTGAACTGTACTGACTCGGCGACTGACCCGGGTTCAAAACCCGGCAGGGACTTTTTATTTTTATTTTGCGATTTTCAACAGTTTTTCAAAAACTAAATATATATTCCCGTATAATAATTGATTATGTATCGTTTAAAATTATTTTGGGCATTTAATTCGCAACGAAAATTTTAACTGACTGTTCGGTTGATAAACGGAGCGGGTTTGGTAAATCCGTTTTTTGACGGATGTTACATCGTTGTCTCATGTTAAGCTCATTTTGATTGAATATGTGTTGGAGACTTTTGGAGTCAGTGAAAACCGCACATTTTGTACCGTAAAGGTAGTGTCTACAAATTTTGAGAGCAAAAACTACGGCTCCTAACTCAAGATCATGAGTTGTGTAGTTCTTCTCATGAATTTTCAATTGCCTTGATGCATAGGCTATGAATTTGTCTCTTTGCATGAGAACACCACCAAGGCCTAGGTTTGATGCGTCAAAATAGACAACGAAATCATCGTTGCCGTCGGGTAAAGATAAAACATGAGCATTACAGAGTTTTTGTTTCAGTATTTGAAAGGCTTCCTCTTGTTTAGGTCCCCACTCGAAAGGTTTATTCTTCTGAGTCAAAGTGGTGAGGGGAACCGTGATCTTTGAAAAGTTTGTGATGAAATCGTTGATAGTATCCAGCAAGACCAAGAAATGAACGAACTTCGGTAGGAGTAGTAGGTGTACTCCAATCCCTAATCCCACTGATTTTGGCGGGATCTAAATGTATACCTTTTTCGTTAACAATGTGTCCCAAAAATTGAACTTCTTTTAGCCAAAATTCACATTTGGAGAATTTGGCGTAAAGCTGTTCTTTCTTCAGGAGTTCCATCGTTAAACGGAGATGTTCTTCGTGATCGGATCGAGACTTAGAATAAATGAGGATGTCGTCGATGAACACAATGATGAACTTGTCTAAATAAGGTTGTGTCTCAAAATTTTGAGAGCAAAAACTACGGCTCCTAACTCAAGATCATGAGTTATGTAGTTCTTCTCATGGATTTTCAATTGCCTTGACGCATAGGCTATAACTTTGTCTCTTTGCATGAGAACACAACCAAGGCCTAGGTTTGATGCGTCACAATAGACAACGAAATCATCGTTGCCGTCGGGTAAAGATAAAACAGGAGCATTACAGAGTTTTTGTTTCAGTATTTGAAAGGCTTCCTCTTGTTTGGGTCCCCACTCGAAAGGTTTATTCTTCTGAGTCAAAGTGGTGAGGGGAACCACGATCTTTGAAAAGTTTGCGATGATTCGTCGATAGTATCCAGCAAGGCCAAGAAATGAACGAACTTCGGTAGGAGTAGTAGGTGTACTCCAATCCCTAATCCCACTGATTTTGGCGGGATCTAAATGTATACCTTGTTCGTTAACAATGTGTCCCAAAAATTGAACTTCTTTTAGCCAAAATTCACACTTGGAGAATTTGGCGTAAAGCTGTTCTTTCTTCAGGAGTTCCATCGTTAGACGGAGATGTTGTTCGTGATCGGATCGAGACTTAGAATAAATGAGGATGTCGTCGATGAAAACAATGATGAACTTGTCTAAATAAGGTTGTGTCTCCAAATTTTGAGAGCAAAAACTACGGCTCCTAACTCAAGATCATGAGTTATGTAGTTCTTCTCATGGATTTTCAATTGCCTTGACGCATAGGCTATGACTTTGTCTCTTTGCATGAGAACACAACCAAGGCCTAGGTTTGATGCGTCACAATAGACAACGAAATCATCGTTGCCGTCGGGTAAAGATAAAACAGGAGCATTACAGAGTTTTTGTTTCAGTATTTGAAAGGCTTCCTCTGTTTGGGTCCCCACTCGAAAGGTTTATTCTTCTGAGTCAAAGTGGTGAGGGGAACCGCGATCTTTGAAAAGTTTGCGATGAATCGTCGATAGTATCCAGCAAGGCCAAGAAATGAACGAACTTCGGTAGGAGTAGGTGTACTCCAATCCCTAATCCCACTGATTTTGGAGGGATCTAAATGTATACCTTGTTCGTTAACAATGTGTCCCAAAAATTGAACTTCTTTTAGCCAAATTTCACACTTGGAGAATTTGGCGTAAAGTTTTTCTTTCTTCAGGAGTTCCATCGTTAGACGGAGATGTTGTTCGTGATCGGATCGAGACTTAGAATAAATGAGGATGTCGTCGATGAAAACAATGATGAACTTGTCTAAATAAGGTTGTGTCTCCAAATTTTGAGAGCAAAAACTACGGCTCCTAACTCAAGATCATGAGTCGTGTAGTTCTTCTCATGGATTTTCAATTGCCTTGACGCATAGGCTATGACTTTGTCTCTTTGCATGAGAACACAACCAAGGCCTAGGTTTGATGCGTCACAATAGACAACGAAATCATCGTTGCCGTCGGGTAAAGATAAAACAGGAGCATTACAGAGTTTTTGTTTCAGTATTTGAAAGGCTTCCTCTTGTTTGGGTCCCCACTCGAAAGGTTTATTCTTCTGAGTCGAAGTGGTGAAGGGAACCGCAATCTTTGAAAAGTTTGTGATGAATCGTCGATAGTATCTAGCAAGACCAAGAAATGAACGAACTTCGGTAGGAGTAGTAGGTGTACTCCAATCCCTAATCCCACTGATTTTGGCGGGTCTAAGTGTATACCTTGTTCGTTAACAATGTGTCCTAAAAATTGAACTTCTTTTAGCCAAAATTCACACTTGGAGAATTTGGCATAAAGTTGTTCTTCTTCAGGAGTTCCATCGTTAGATGGAGATGTTGTTCGTGATCGGATCGAGACTTAGAATAAATGAGGATGTCGTCGATGAAAACAATGATGAACTTGTCTAAATAAGGTTTACAAACCCTATTCATTAAGTCCACGAAGACGGCAAGAGCATTTGTCAAACCAAAAGGCATGACAGTGAACTCGTAATGGCCGTATCGAGTGTGAAAAGAAGTCTTGGGAATATCTTCTTCGAGTACACGAAGTTGATAATACCCAGAACGTAGATCAATCTTTGAAAAGCAGGTCGCACCTTGTAGCTGATCAAAGAGATCATCAATGTGAGGTAGGGGATATTGATTTTTGATTGTGAGTTTGTTGAGCTCACCATAATCGATACACATACGGAAGGATCCATCTCTTTTTTCATGAATAGGACAGGAGTGCCCCAAGGTGAAAAGCTCGGATGAATGAATCCCTTGTCTGAAAGTTCTTGGAGTTGCTTTGACAACTCTTGCATTTCAGACGGTGCAAGACGGTAAAGAGATTTGGCAATTGGGTTGGCACCAGGTACAAGGTCAATACGAAACCCAACCTGGCGAATTGGGGGTAAACCAGGTAGCTCTTCAGGAAACACCTCAGGATATTCCCGAACAACGGGGATGTCCAGAACAGTTTTGTCCTTGCCTTTTTCCTCTATGATATGTTCCAAGAAGGCTACATAATTCTTTCGTAGGTATTTTTGGGCCTGGGTACAGGACATGAGTTTTAGGCTACTAGAGGGTTTCTTTCCGTGAATTTCTAAGGTTCCGCCAGACGAAAGAGGTATACGAACAACCTTGCCGAAACAGATCACCTCAGCATGGTGTTTGGTTAACCAATCCATTCCTATGATGATGTCAAAACTCCCGAGTTGCATTGGTGTGAGGTCAATGGGAAAAAAGGTAGTTATCCAAGTTCAATTGGCAATTACGAATGACATAGTTGAGCACAAGGGGTTCACCACTAGCGTTAATGACTTCGTTATCAACACGGGCCTCGTTGGCATTTATGTTGAATGCGCGTCCACGGCTAGATTTGCATTCGCGTTCACCAATTTTGGCAGTTGTTTCTAAAGTGACCCATCTCGCCACAATTGTAGCAAGTACCAGGTGAGAACGGAGGTCTAGGAGGGTTGGCTTAGGGTTGAATAGGGTTCTGATCGACTTGTTTTGGGGCCAAACGACATACGGTGACTAATCAAAGTAAATGGGTCTTTATAATGTATCGTGAAGACATGCTTTAGCCTATAAGTGGACACTCACCCCAAGAGTTCCCAGGTAAGAGTTGTCACACCCCGACCCGCAGCGGAATAAGAGTCGGGGCATAATTGGGTTATCACCAAAGCTCATGATAATTACTAATGTGTTTCATATTTATTAAAGTCAAAATTACATTCCCAATAATCCAAACATGTTCATACAAATACAAAGAAAAATAACCAACTAAACAATTCCAAGCTCTAAATCATTTTATTCTTCTAGGCCAATCCTATGTGTTTCTTGCTGCAGCTGGTTCACCTGTATCATGTGTAAAAATGGGGGGTTTTGGGTCAACATAAGTTGGCGAGTGAACCTTGTTAGATAAACATTTATTATTGATTTTCTTGTTAGTTTATCAATGAAAAATTGTGCAATAATCATAAGTGAGCAAATGTAAATAATCAAACAGTAGCAATAACAATCACAAACTATAACATACAATAACATATAATAACATACCAACATCATACAATAAATAACATGAATGAAACTGTGCGATCAAGGCTCAATCAAACGGAGCCGATCGTATTGCATGTACTGAAAATGATAAATGTCTGTGCGATCAAGGCTCAATCAAACGGAGCCGATCGTATGTTGGCACGCCAGGTTCACGCTCATAATGTAATGGGGAACATGCTCAACGCTCATAATGTAATGGGGAGTGGCGGCCTATGAAATTGCATGTACTGAAAATGATAAATTAAATCTAACAATAACCACACAAACAGTTGAAACAAGCTGGATACACATTTGTTCATGATATGAGTATGCACAATGATTTAAATATAATAATTGTCAAGACACATGATACACCCCAAAAACGTGATTAAAACGGGGAATTTGTAAAGATTCACTCACATTGGGTGCGTTTGGTTAGAGATGATGAGATGCGCACGAGTTGGAAGGATTGAACAACGAGATTTAACTAACCTAAATAATAACGGAAATTATAGTAAATGAGTGGATTTTATTAATAATTTTAATAAGATTTTTAGATATATTTTTGTGAGTTTAAGGCTATTTCCTATCTTTAAAAACATTATTTTTAAGTATTTTTAATTGATTTTTAAATTAAATTAAATAAATAAAAATATAAACATATGTTGACTTTTTGCGACCGTTGACTTTTTGACTTTGACTGTTTGACCGGTTTATTGTGTAATTGCATGCGCTGGGTGAGGCTCGAACCCGAGACCTCCCGTTCGCGTGCACGCAGCTCTACCAACTGAGCTACGTGTCTAACCTGAAATAATTATGTTTTTAATTATACTTATATACTAATTCAGTTTATTCAAAATTCTTTTATTTTCAAAAACATTTTAAATCATCGAACCGGTGTCACCAACAGGTCTCGAACCCGGGACCTGTGCTTTAACGTTACACACTGTCCACCGCCTGGACTGTGTGTCTAACTTGGTTAATATACAAATTTTTATTATACTTAACAACTAACGTAGGTTAACCCGGTTCAGTTAGAAAAGTAAAACGTCTTTATTACAGATAGGGTGCGTGTATCAGGGATCGAACTCGCGGCGTGTGCGTATTATTTGCACACAGTCCACCGCTGGACTGTGTGTCTAACCCGTTTAAAATACCGATTTTAATTATCCTTATAATGTTAGCACAGTTCATCTTCTCCGTTAATTTTTACAGACAGCAAATTACCCATCTTTTTCTTGTTTTAAAACGATTAACACATTCATAAGACTAAGATGAAATGACAAAGACGGTGTTGGAAACAAACATACCGGAGGAATAATTTAACTCAGAATTCCGGCAAGGCGTCGGCTCCGTTTTTATGAACTTCAACTGAGCAAGCAAATTAACCGTTTTGATTAGCTAATCGTGGAATTGAAGTGCTAAACAAACGTTAACAGAGTGTTTGAATGTCCATACCGTTTCACAGTGGAAGATAAGAACTTTCAGAGGTTTTCCGGCGAACAGGAATTATCCGATAACGGCGTCTGAATTTGATTTCAATTGAAAGGTTTGAGTGCTTAACAATTGATAGACCACAAAGAAATTGAAAGACTTACTGTTTTGATGGAGGATACGGTTTTCCAGCGACTTGCAGAAATTTTCCGGCAAGTATAATAAACTTTTCTGATGAACTAAATGTATGACGAAAGTGAAATGGCAGGTTTGTAGAATGTTTCTGAGTCGCGAAAGAGGTCTTTGATTGAAGTAATTCAGATATTGAATATCTTCGGTTATAAAACCGATCATCATCAGAATTTAAGTTAATTCAAGCCTGAATTGATTAGAATCGTCGGTGCATCGGTTATAAACCAGAATTCGCGCTTATTCAAACGTTTTAGACGATTGAATAGCCGATTACGGTTTTCAGTTTTTGGCGCAACCGGTTGATCTATGATTGACTATAAAACTCATTTGTTTCCTAGAGTTGACAGAAAACAACAAGTGGCGGAGTGGTTATGCGTGTGTGTGTTAAGTCTTTGAGTTCTCTTCCGACTGACCCGGGTTCGAGTCCCGGCAGCCTCATTTCCTTTTTAATTATTTTATTTATACTTTTTATCAATTATAACTTTTATAGTTTAGTTTGTTTATTAATTATGTATCATTAAAAATCAAAATAAACATAAATACGCAACAAAATATTTATAACTTGATATTCGATTACAACCGGAGCGGGTTTGGTAAAACCCGTTTTTGACAAATGTTACAAGAGTGACTGGTCCGATAATGCAGATTTGTACAAACACTCTAGCCTTAGACAGAAAACTCACGGTACAGGCATCCACCCTTCCAGATTGCACGTGTTCACATTAATAAAACCCAAACTTTGACGGGATTTTGAAAACTTACAAGGCTTTAAGCCAAAACAAATCATCTAAGGATAGATGATTGATTTTCAAAACGAATTTGTAACTTTTGTATTGGTTTTGGTAACCACCTAAGGATAGGTGATGGTATTGTTTTAATAATCTACACGCAAGAAAACTCACGTAAGGGTCCTAGGAAGGTTATAGTCTAGGTTAAAGTATTACTAATAACCTAATTCCCTATAACCATAAGCTCTGATACCAATCTTTCTATAACACCCCGACCGCGTAAAACAACAAACCGCGGCGGAAACGTCAGGGAGTCATGTCACATAACTATTATTTCACAACTCATGGAATTTAAAATTATGTTCGATTAAGTTAAATGTTTACATTGTCTTGGGATAAATAGAAACAACACATAAATAAATTGTCTTTCATGTTTTAAGTCACTATGGCCCGCGTCCATTCCCATGTGAAGCATGCATCATAGTATCAAGTATTGATTCCTGAAACATATGTGAAAAGAGAGTCAGCATAAAAATGCCGGCGAGTACATAGGTTTTGTGAGCGTGTCAAATTCATGGCCTTGCATACATATTGCAACACCTCGTCCGACTACAAGAGTCGTTAAGTGAAAACCTCATACCAAAAGTGTTTGATATTGCAATACAATTAACCAACTAAAACAAGTTGGTTATAGTTGTGAAAACCTTGTAGCCATGAATCTTGACAAAAACATTTCTTTTGTAAAAACCTTGTAATAGATTGGTTCAAAAGAAAACTTCGTATGGTTTATTTGTTTAAGTGAAAATCATTGCGTGACATTGTTCAAAACAATTTGTCCGTGTTATAAACCATGTGTCCGTGTTATAAATCAATCGTCCGTGTCATAAATCAATTGTCCATGTCATAAAGAAAATTGTTTGTGTTTTTAGTTGTGAAAACTTTTTATCGTTCTTTAATGAACACATTCAAACCTTTGATGACTATACCACCAAAGGGTATCTTTAATAGACCACCAAAGGGTCTCTTTAACTAGACTAACAAATCAACAAATGATTTGTTAATCAGAAACAATTTCTGTCATTACCCAAACTTCCACCAAATCCAGTGAACAGTCCGATAATGGGATTGTCAGTCCTATGGTACCATAACATACTACTGGTCAGCTTGGCCAAAGCTAATGAATGTCATTCGTGTTATGGATAACGCATCAACAAGTTGTTCACATTATTGAAATCGTATTGTTTTATATATAAACCATAGACATTGTTTTTGAAAACTTGAAAATGATTTAGCACATATGAGTCACCCCAAAACATTTGCAAAACGTAAAAGAGGGGAACTATGTACTCACTTTGAAAATCATTTTTGTATACATAAACCATGTATATTAAATTTGAAAATAATTATAGGCACATATGAATCACCCAAAAACATTTAGAGGATGTAAAAAGGGGGCTATGTACTCACTTTGAAAATCATTTTGTATATAAAAAATTATCTTGAAAATAGTTATAGGCACATATGAATCACCCAAAACATTTAGAAAATGTAAAAGAGGGGAACTATGTACTCACTTTGAAAATCATTTTGTACATATAAACCATGTATATTGTTTTGAAATCTTGAAAATAATTATAGGCACATATGAATCACCCAAAAACATTTAGAAAATGTAAAAGAGGGGGCTATGTACTCACTTTGAAAATCATTTTGTATATAAAAAAATTATCTTGAAAATAGTTATAGGCACATATGAATCACCCCAAAACATTTATAAAATGTAAAAGAGGGAACTATGTACTCACTTGGGATTGCGAAAGTGTTCTTGATCAACGAAATAAACAAAGCTCAAACGTGTCCTAATGTGTCATATAAATATGTTAGCGTGTCGGGACTACAAACGGGAGATCGGATAGAATGAAGTCTTATAAACCAAACGAGTGTTGGAACTCATGTGATATGGTTTAACAAAGTTAACATTCTGATTTGGAAAGGATCCTAAGTGCTTTTGACCCATTATGACTCGTTAAGGTAGTTTATGCTACTTTAACGGGTCATTAGCATAAACGCGTGATCGTCGTCTTAAATGCCCAAACATGTTTGAAAATGTTATAACATTAGTTTATACGTCAAAAATTTGGTTACATGTGTTTAAAATGGATTTATGCGCAAAAGGGCATTTTGGTCAACATTTTTTTAAGAACATAGAAGTAACTTATCATAACACTAACCAAGCGATGTGACCATAAGGTATAACCTCAGTAGGTTATTCCCTATACAACTATGGTCACAAATATGCGTTTGGTCGGATCCTAAGATCAACCAAACGGGTCAGATTCGAAAGTTAAAGCTGTGGTCAAGACCGCTCGACTTACGACCCTAAATAAGCACTAAACTAGAAGTGACGAGTTAGACATGTCAAAATATGTCTAACTAAGTTTATAAAACAAATTTGGTATCAAAACTTGGTGTTTTGATACCCGAAAATAGTTTCGTCGTTTTTTACCGAAACTTTAACTCGTCACTTCAACTGGTAAACGTGGTAATCAAAAGGTGAAATCACTAGGGATTATAACCTTCGTGATTGCGATCACGTTGCAAAGTTCAATTGAACTTTGACTTGACCAAATATGGTCAGAACCAAAAGTCAATCAGGAAGCCAAACTGTTCGACTTTTAGCTCAAAATAGCTAAAAAGAATTAAAGAACTAGGAAGAGTACTTACTTGTGTTGAAGAACACTTTCGGAACTCAAGATAGGAGGCTTCCAAAGGTTGGAAACAAGCTCCAAGAAGGATAGAAAGAAGAACTTTACACTTTGCTTTGAAGTGTTTTGAAGTGGTGTGAAAAAAAAATGGAAGAATCATGGGGTATTTATAGTATTTTAGGATTAAGGAGGTGATGACAAGTGTCCTCAAGTGTGGATTAGTGTCCTAACATGTGTCAACACCATATTAAGTGTGGCAAAGTGAGTTCTTGGTGTAAAAAATTGGAGATAGGTGGCAAACTTGGTGAAGAAGCAAAAATATTTATTATTTTTTTTTTGACATTTTGGCCCTTGGACTTGTATTTTCACTTGTTTGCCATTTTAACCCCTTTAACCTAATATTTAGGTTATATAAAGGTGTTAAGACATGTGTAACTTGTATTATGCCGAAAATGTCGTCGATGTTGGCTCGTTCGGTTGTATGGTTACACGTTTCGCAAAATGCGTAAAACGCTTTAACGAACACGAAAATGATCGAAATTGTGCAACGATTGACATTTTTGCATTCTCACCAATAAAATACAAGATTTTATTGAATACAAAAATATTTGGAATTAAAACACAAGGTTTCATTGATACGAAATTGTTTGTAATTGTGCAATGATTGAAAAGGCACAAATGTCACAGTCTCCCCTACTTTTGGAAATTTCGTCACGAATTTAATTAGAGGAAACTTTGTGAAACAGATGTGGATATTTCGCTTTCATCTGATCCTCTCGTTCCCAAGTAAATTCTGGGCTACTTTTGGATTCCCAGCGAACTTTAACTATCGGTATACGTCTACGCTTGAGTTTCTTGACTTCACGGTCCACTATCTCCACAGGTTTCTCGACAAAGTGCATAGTGTCTTCAACGTGAATTTCGTCGAGGGAATGTGGAGGTTTGTATCGGCTAAACACTTTTTCTAATTAGACACGTGGAATGTTGGGTGAATATTCCCAAGTTCAGGAGGTAGCTCAAGTCGGTAGGCCACCTTTCCGATTCTCTCAACGATCTTGAATGGTCCAATATATCGTGGTGCAAGTTTTCCTTTCTTTCCAAATCTAATCACACCTTTCCAAGGGGATACCTTGACAAGGACGTGATCACTAACTTGGAATTCCAAGGGCTTGCGTCGTTTGTCCGCATAACTCTTTTGAAGGCTTCTAGCTGTCAGAAGGTTATCGCGAATTTTCTTGATCTTGTCTGTTGTGTCATGAATGAGTTTAGGCCTAGTGAGCTGAACTTCACCGACCCCATTCCAGTAGCCAAGTTAACGACATTTTCGACCGTATAGAGCTTCGAAAGGCGCCATATTGATGCTGGCGTGATAACTTTGTTGTAGGAGAATTCGACCAATGGTAGATGCGAATTCCAACTACAACTAAAGTCGATCACACATGCTCTAAGCATATCCTCCAGTGTTTGAATTGTCTTTTCAGATTGTCCATCCGTTTGAGGATGATAAGCATTGCTCAGATTGAGTTTGGTTCGCATGGCAGATTGCATGGTCTTCTAAAAGTGAGAGGAGAATCGAGCATCTCGATCGGATATGATGTTCAAAGGAACACCATGACGAGATATAATCTCATCAACGTAGATCTTGGCGAGTTTGTCAGCAGATAGATCCTCACGAATTGCCAAAAAGTGTGCTGACTTTGTTAGATGATCGATGATTACCCAAATGGCATCATGACCTCTAGGTGTGCGCGGTAGTTTAGTGACGAGATCCATGGCAATGTTCTCCCACTTCCATACCGGTATTTGTGGTTGCTCAAGTAAACCAGATGGGCGTTGATGTTCTGCCTTAATTCTAAGACAAGTTAGGCATTTAGACACACATAAGGCAATGTCCTTCTTCATACCCGGCCACCAATACTAGGTACGGAGATCCTTATACATTTTGTCTGCACCAGGATGGATTGAATAACGAGACTTATGAGCTTCGTCCATCAATAAGGTGCAGAGATTGTCTTAACTAGGAATCCACAAACGGTTCTTGTAGTAGAGTAATCCGTTATCTTTTGTTTTGAGTTCAAGTTTGAGATTTTGTGGCAGCTCATTTTTCAACAAGCTTTGGGTCACACATGTATGTTGTGCTTGAAGGATACGTGTCTGGACATCAGATTGAACTCGAACACAATGAAGTTTGACACGTTCCTTACAACTTTAGTGTCCTTTTATGACTGCTGGATATCAGTTATAATGCAACCCGTATTCTCGAGTGTATCTTAAGTATCGAAGCAACCGAGTAATATCGTTCCAATGCATTGAATTTGGATTGCTTGTGTATCTACTTAGCTTGCTCACAGCATCTGCTATGTTTAGTCTAGTACAACTCATAAGATACATCAAGCTACCAATAATTCTTGAGTACTCCAATTGGTTTACAGGTTCACCTCTATTTTTGGCTAGATGTTGACTCGTGTCATGTGGAGTCCTAGCTACGTTGGAGTCATTTGCATTAAACTTCTCAGTAATTTTTTCCACATATTGGGATTGACTTAAAACAAGTCCACTTTGGGTTCGTGTGATTTTAACTCCCAGAATCACATCCGCAAGATCCTTATCTTTCATGTCAAATCTTGCTTTTAACATGTCCTTTGTAGATTTTATGATTTTGTCATCACTTCCAGCAATGAGCATATCATCTACATATAGACATAAAATGATGTACCCATCAAATGTGTCATTCACATATACACACTTGTCACATTCGTTGATTTTGAACCCAACATCAAGCATAACATGATCAAATTTTTGTGCCATTGTTTTGGAGCTTGTTCCAATCCATATAACGGTTTTACAAGTTTACACACTTTCTTTTCTTGCCCAATGGCTGTGAAGCCTTCAGGTTGCTCCATGTAAATTTCTTCCTCTAGATTTCCATTAAGGAAAGCTGTTTTCACATCCATTTGGTGAACTTCCAAATTTCTAATGGCGGCAATGGCAAGCACCAACCTGATGGATGTTATTCGCGTGACTGGCGAATATGTATCAAAGTAATCTAAACCTTCTCCTTGTTTATATCCTTTGATTACCAACCTTGCTTTGTACTTATCGATGGTTCCATCAGGCTTCATCTTCTTCTTGAAGATCCATCGATATCCTAGTGGTTTACATCCTTGAGGAAGATCCACTAGCTCCCAAGTATGGTTTTGTAAGATCGAGTCTATATCACTTTTGAGGGCCTCCCTCCACTGAGGTCCTTCTGAGGAATGTACCACTTGCTGGTACGTTTGAGGTTCATCTTCTACCATGTAGGTAACAAACTCAGGCCCAAAGGATTTTTCAGTCCTTTGCCTTTTACTTTTCCTGATTTCAACTTCCTCAGTCTTAGATTGTTCTCGAGGTTCATTGTATTCAACCTCAGGAACATTTTCCTCGACCGGTCTCGAAGAACTCGGTTCACTTCTAGTTAAGTGTGGGAACACATGTTCAAACCATGATGCATCCTTGGATTCTATTATGGTGCCTTTGCATATTCCAGGGTTCTTAGAATCATGCACAAGAAAACGATAAGGACCATAAGGACGAGTGTATCTAATAAATACACAGTCTACTGTTTTGGGTCCTTTTAGTAGCCGCTTTGGTGGTGTGACCACCACCTTAGCTAGACACCACCACACTTTCAAGTATTTATATGGTGGTTTCTTTCCCATCCACAATTCATATGGCGTTACATCATTTTTCTTATTGGGTATCATGTTCAACACATAATTTGCCGATAAGATTGCTTCCCCCTACGTGTTTTGGTTTATACCAGAACTTATCATCATGGCATTCATCATTTCTTTCAAGGTACGATTTTTCCGTTCCGTTATGCCATTCGATTGAGGGGAGTAAGGAGCCGTGAGTTCATGTATGATTCCAATTTTCGCACATACATCAATAAAAGGTGAAATATATTCACCTTCCCGGTCGCTCCTTACAATTTTGATTTTGCGATTTAGTTGATTTTCAACTTCGGCCTTGAACAAGATAAACTTGTCAATGGCCTCGTCTTTACTCTTAAGTAAGTACACATAGCAATACCGTGTACTATCATCAATGAACGTGATGAAGTACTTGTTCCCACCATGAGTAGGAATTGCCTTTAGGTCACACACATCAGTGTGTATCATCTCGAGGGGTTCGGTGATTCGTTCGACCTTTTTGAAGGACGATTTTGCTTGTTTTGCTTCTACGCAAGTTTCACATTTATTATTTGAGTCGATATCGAATGTTGGTATGCAATTAAGTTTAATTAGACGACGAATTGAATTAAAATTAACATGACCTAGTCTACCATGCCAAAGATTAGAAGACTCAATCAAGTAAGTAGAAGTAGAGGCGTTTTCATTCACAGCTTTCACAACCATTACATTTAATTTAAACATTCCATTGAGGGCATAGCCCTTACCTGTCACACCCTGACCCGCAGCGGATATGGTAGTCGGGGCATGATTGGGTTTTCATCAAAGCTCATGACATTTAATATTATAAAATTTTCATATTTATTATTTCAAGTTCAAAACTTAACAATCCAATCAACATATAATTTATACAAACACAAAATGTTCCAAACAAGGCTTGCAAGTAACGTTTTATTTTCTTTTAAGGCCCATGTTCTACGTGATCCATGCTTCACACCTGTTCACCTGTATCATGTGTAAAAATAGAGTTTTGTGGTCAACACGCAAGGGAATCCTATTTAATCGTTAAGAAAAATGATATGTTTATTATCTTTAATAAAATGTGCATTAACCAAATATGAGAAACGTATATGCAATCTAATTCACAAACCACACAATCAACTAGCAATGTACATGTGAGCACGATAAGCGATATGCTGTGAGATCAATGCTTAATCAAACGGAGCCGATCTAATATTAGGCAACACGATGCTCCATCCGTAAGTAACGGGGAACAAATGGGCCTAATGGAGAGCTTGATTGTAATGAGAAATATAAACACAAATAAAAATAAGCAACAATATCAAATAGCACGTTAGATCACATAATGGTAATAGCACAAGATTTGAATTAGTGAGATAAACAAAAGTGACACATGATACATCCCAAAAACGTGAATTAAAAAGGGGAGTTGTAAGAATTCACTCACAGTGGGTGCGATTACGATTTAACGAAGATTACGCACGATTGATATGCCAAGCGACGGTAATGGCTAACCTAAACATTCGTATAATAATTTAGATAAATATATTCTTTTGGTTAAGTTTAGTATTTTTAATTAGTTTGTTAGTTGTTAAATTATTTAGATTGATTTAGTATTACTCTATATACTTTAATTTGTGAATAAAATTTAATATTAAAAATATATTTTTAGGGAAAATAATTAAAGGTTTTTGTTAATAAAAAATATGTTTTCCCCCTTGAATGGACCGATCGACATTAGGCAGCGTTTGGGATTCGAACTCGTGACCTCTCGTTTACGTGCACGCAGCTCGACCAACTGAGCTACGTGTCTAACCCGGAATATATCAAGATTTAATTACATTTATACACTTACTGGATTAAACCATATTTTTATTAATTTAAAAAGGTTGGATAGGTTATAGGAATCGTGTGATGGAACCGGCTCGAACCCACGTCTGTTGTTTTGTGTGCACACAACCCGACCAATTGGTTTGTGTGTCTAACCCGAAGGATATAGGTTTTTAATTAATCTTATATACATACTAGGTTGTTTCATATTGGGTTATAAAAAGGTTTTGTAATATTTAGGGAATCGGAAACGTATCATGACTCGAACCCGGGACCTGTGATTTATGTGCACACAGTCCATCCACTAGACTGTGTGTCTAACCTGGTGTAATTACAAGTTTTAATTTCATTTATACACAGACTCACTTCATCTTCTTCATTTCAAAAATACATAAACCCGACAAAATTTGGATTTGTTTAGCCAATTCATTCGATCATTATCACCGATTACATAAGTGACTAATAAGAATGAAATGAAATAGGATAAGGATGTACCAGCGGATGTCGCTAATTCCTCCGATGAAGATTCCGGCGAAAAGTTGAGTTTTCCGGCAAACAGTTCTTGAAGATTAAAGGCTTTCAGAGAGTTCATAGTGGGTGTAGGTGCGTTCTAATTGAGTTTTGAAGCTCCTATTATAGAGTAAGGCAGTAGCTTGGTTTAAGTTTTCGGTTTCATGAGTTTCGGTCAAGAATTAAATGCCAAAATGATTGTATAACCGATTTGAAGGTTGTTGACTCGATGATTGAGTCTATTACACGATTTGAAAACGGTTACATCCGTTAATTGCAGAGGAAACCGGGATTTTGATGATTGCCGGTGATTTAGCACGGCTGTTTCTTTTTTTGAATCCGGATCAAAGGAATGAGAAACAAGTGGTTATTTGGTTTGAGATATAACAAATGCGGGCAAGTGGTGTAGTGATATGTTGTGTGTTTGGTTTGGGTGGAGACCCGGGTTCGATCCTGCGATCCACCCTTTATTTGTTTTTAATTTAATAATTATTATATTTATATATTTTATTTATTATCATTATTTTATTATCTTTACTATTATTTATTTTATTAATATCACGATATCTATTAAACGACTAACATAAATTCGAAACAAAAAGATCATAACATATACCCGATTACAAAATTGAGCGGGTTTTAAAACCCGTTTTTCGTCAGATGTTACATTACCCACATACATACCATTCTTGGTCAACACAACCTTATCTGTCTCAATCACCATTTTGAACCCAAACTTGTTCAACTGCCACCTCGACACAAGGTTTTTTCGAATTTCCGGAAAATACAGCACGTTGGACAAAGTGAGTTCTTTTCCAGAGGTCATCTTTAAGACCACGTTCCCCTCACCCTTGATTTCGGCCGTGGCTGAGTTTCCCATAAAAACTTTTTCGCCATTGATCACCTCCTTGAAAGTGCTAAAAAGACTTTTGTCAAAGCACGCATGACAGGAAGCCCCCGTATCAACCCACCAATCCTTGTTATTTTGGCCAACCAAATTAACTTCGGTGACCAGAATTGAGAGGTCTGTGACCATGGCAACAAGGTTATCAACTTCATGAACCATGTTCACTTGTCGAGCACTTTCCTTCGTAGGAAGCTTGCGTTCGTTGGCCTTATGGCCTTGCCTTTGGCAATAGTAGCAAGTTCATTGGAACTTCTTTTTCCGAACGCCTTCTTTTGGACCAAGGTTGGAGCATTTCCCATGACCTTTCTTTCCACCTTTTCCACTGTTTTTCGACTTTGAAGACTTGCCATGCTCAACAATATTGGCTTTCACAGTTTCAGGACCATCAACCCTTTTCAAAGCCAATTTGTTGTCTTCTTCAATGCGAAGACGAACAACAAGATCTTCAATGGTCATCTTCTTCCACTTATGTTTGAGATAGTTCTTGAAATCAACCCAACTTGGTGGTAGCTTCTCAATCATAGCAGCAACTTGGAATGTCTTGCTGAGGACTATTCCTTCTGCATGAATATCATGAAGAATAACCTGCAATTCTTGGACTTGGCTCATGACAGTTTTAGCATCTATTTTAAAGTCCAAGAACTTAGCCACCACGAATTTCTTAGTGCCCGCATCTTCTGTTTTGTATTTGCGATCCAACGACTCCCACAATTCATTGGCAGTCATGGCTTTGTAATAAACGTTGTATAGTGTATCCACCAAACCATTCAGAATGAAGTTGCGACACAAGAAATCCGAATGATTCCAAGCATGAATCGCGCTCACTGATTGAGCATCCATATCCCCTTCATCAGCTTGAGGATTGGATTCAGTCAAAAACCTCGCAAGGTTCAGCGTGGTCAGATAAAAGAACATCTTTTGTTGCCAATGTTTGAAATTCACACCGTTGAATTTCTCAGGTTTCTCGGCATGCGAGACAACGTTAGGTAAAGGTGCAACCAGGCCCGTTGTCACAGCAACAACGGAAGTCATGATGGCAGAAACAACAACGGTCATGACGGCAGCGACAGTAGTCATGGGTTGAGATTGCATTCTGAAAGACAACAAGACAGGAGGAATTAGTAAGAATAATCTGTCTAAGTTTGTTAGAAAATTACTACTGAAAGAAATAAAATAATGACAGAAACAAATGAAACAGTGAACCGGGCTTGTGTTTGACACAATTCCCTTAAACAGATTCGTCGTTTGTTCCCATGGTACGCCGGTCCGAAGTAGCAACAACGCACTACCGGACTTGAACACTTGCCTGAAAGACAACCGGAGATGCTGTAGAGAAAATCAGAGAGGAAGAAGAGAGCTGTGTGTTTTTGGTGTGTCTCAACTGGTCTGCCTTGGTTTGTATTTTTACTTGCAGAACCATAACCGAAATCTGGCCATCATTGCACCGTTTTAATGACCCAATAATGGTCATTAGTTATCAGTTTCTAGACTGGTAGTATAACCTTCAAAAAGTTGTTTCGAATTGAAAACTGTCTTAATGATCATCAATAGCGAATCAACCAGTTTTCAAAACTCATTCAACAGAATCGGTTATGGGTGCAAAAACCGCCCCGCGCGGGCTCGGGTGTTCGGAACCGCAGGATGTGCGGGCGTACACGAGTTCAACTAAATTCGGCTCAACTTTTGCACCCCCCTGCGCGCCCGCGTAGGAGTTTTGGTAAAACATGACACACGGTTATGTTAGTTAGGTACAACATTATCTCATAAACTAACTTTCACTTTGTTCCCACATTTATGTTGGACAAAGTTCGAGACTTCATTCACAAGTACTCAAATTTCCAACGAATGACACCACCACACACCTCCTAATAATCACCCCCATTGATTTAGGCATAACTATTGGTCATTAATCAAAATCTTATTCTTGAACAAAGATCTTAATTGCAAAGAAACATGAATGACTGAGTTACAAAAGTATAATGACACGATTTTGGTTAAGGTGTGCGTCCGTATGTTCCATGTGTGTTATTGGGTTCCTATTTCGTTCAATTCGTGTGTCGATTGTTTGTAAACCTATTTTTGGTTAGATTTTTATGTAAAACTCACTTGATAGTTGATATTTGAGTATTTGATCCATGAATTTTGACAAGCACCCCTAGTATGTAACATTGATAGCCCAAGCCACTAATAATCAACAAACAAAATGAGCATTCGTTTTGATAGAGAATCTATGTTAATCCGTATCTTTTAAATAATAAACTCGACACAAATAAAACAGTTACGATTATCAATATTTATACTAAAATTAAAGTTCCTAGCTTTTTACGTATACATAAACAAAACTTGCTAAAACAAGAAATTCTATTTGTTTGAATTTCCATCAGTCAGTCCAAAACTTGCTACCTGACGGTGAGCACCCCTAGCACCTAACATTGACGGCCCAAGCTATAAATAATCAACAAACAAAATAAATTTTGGTTTTGGCAAACAATCTATTCTCAACCCGTTTCTATTAATTAATAACCTTGACAGAAATAAAACAATTACAAGCAATCAGTATTTATACTAAAATTAAAATGAAGGACCAAGCTATTATAATCTATCTATAGAAACTATTCTCCAAATCTAATCCAATCACCCCAAAATAAAATAAAAGATAATTATCAAACCCTAAATAAATAAAATAAAAGATAATTATCAACCCCACAACCCCCCTCAAAAAAAAAATAAACATTTCGAAGTTCAAGCTACTTACACTAATCATAATCGTCCTTAAGAATGTTTTTAGATTATAATGAAAAAAAAAAACAAATGTTATTGTCCATCTGTATATTTGTATATTTGAGAGGACATTGATCATTTTTTATAATTTTTAATATATTTTAAAAATAGTTGTAAGTGAAAAGAAAAAGAATATTATAAATTTTTTTTCAATTAAAAAAGAAGAAAAAATTATTTAATTTTAATAAAATTATAGAGTAAATTTGATGAAAGATTATCCCACTCCACATGTGAACCGGCCCATTAGTAAAAGTGTAAAACAATCGAAAGAATGAAATCATTTATGTGTTTAGTTACATTTAAAATAAAGTAAAAAAATTATAAAAGATATCATTTTCAACCTTCATCCCCAAATTTCATCGAAACCCTAGACCTTAACAAATCCGAAGAAACTGCAGGTGAATCTCAACCGTCGAATCCAGTAACTTCCTAACGACATTTCACAAATGTCAGAGGACCATCGGCGAGTGGCCGGTGGCAAATTCTCGCGTCCATACGGCGAGGGTTCATCATCATCATCTTCAAATGGCAAAGACAATCCAGAGGTATTTAAGATCCATTTCAAGGGTTTGGTCAGTGACGAGAGAGTTAGAGGTCCCAATTCTTTAAATATAACAATGAAAATGGCGGGTATTGGTGTAGCCATATTCAATTCCAAGGATGTGATGATATTTGAGATGAAGAAGCCTTTGGATTTGATCAAAGGTGATCGGATGAGCACGCAGAGTGTGGAGGGGCACGCGTTGATTGAGGCTTTGACGGCTGCAATTGATTTGCAACTCAACAGAATTGTGTTTTATTGTGATCGTCATTCGTTGTATCAATATGTGAGTTAGATAATTTTCCCCTTTTTAAATAATAATCTTGATCATACACTTCATTAATATGTGGGTTGATTCATTATTCACTGTATTCTGTATCAACTGTCTGTTGTGGCAAGTTGACAATACGAGATAACAGGGTTGTAAATGAACCGAACGAAAACATGTTCGCGAATTGTTCACGAACGCATACCGGACATAAGTTTATGTTCGTGTTCGTTCGTTAGGGAAATTTTGTTGTTCATGAACAGTTCGTGAACACTGGTCTCGAACACAAACGAGCTCAAGCAAATAAAAACCAACGTAAATGAACATTTAACTTGAAAATAAAAAATAAAAAGCTCAAGCAAATAAAAACCAACGTAAATGAACATTTAACTTGAAAATAAAAAATAAAAACATTGTTATCCTTAAACATTGGACATACGTAGTTAAATACAACCATCAAATGATAAATCAAAACACAAGAATTCTACTACAACCATCAAATGATGAATCAAGTTTAACTAACTTAAACACAATTATTCAAAGTTTAACTAACTTAGACATAATTATCCTAAAAAAATGTCTTATAATGTCCAAATTTTAACTAACTTAGAAAAAATAGGGTTTCAAATTTTCAATATGTTTAGTAAAAAGGTTTATTATTTATTATTTTTATAATGTAAACGAACGTAACCGAACGTTCACGTTCACGAACGTAGTCGAACAAACGAGACCTGTGTTCGTGTTCGTTCGCTAAGCTAACCAAATGAAATTTTTTGTTCGTGTTCGTCCGTTAAGCTAAATGGAACGAACATAAACGGACTTTCCGCTGAACGGGTCACGAACTGTTCGCTGAATGTTCGGTTCGTTTACAGCCCTAGTGATTTAGTTTATGGCTTGTTATTACAAGATATTGTTGTAACAAGCATTGACTGCGTATTAGATTGTTCTTACAGTGTGTTTGCAATTTCAGGTTAGTGGGAGATGGAGGCCAAAACAACAGAAGATTGTAAACTTTTTGGAACAAGTGAGTTTTCTTCAGAAAAGTTTCACATACTGTGAGCCCTCTCTTATTGCTGCTCGTAAGGATGTCAAAATTGTGTTTAAGCTCGCAAGAGAAGCAATAAATTTTCATAGACGCAAGGTGGTATCAGGTCAAGGAAAGCTTGAAAATTGTGTAATATGCTTAGAGGATAAATCTATAGACCAATTCGTGTCAACTGAAGGCTGTACACACCGGTTCTGCTATTCTTGCGTGAAGCAACATATAGAGGTGAAATTGCTTAACGGTGTGTTACCAAAATGCCCTCATGAAGGTTGCGGGAGTGAGTTGAGAATTGAACCCTGTTAGAAGTTCTTGACCCCGAAGTTTACTGAGATGATGAGACAACGATTGAAAGAAGGGTCGATTCCGGTGACGGATAAAGTTTATTGCCCGTATCCTAAATGCTCGACATTGATGTCAAAAGCTGAACTTGAAAGGCTTCCTATATCGGTTATCGGATTTGGAGCTAGAACATGTTATAAATGTCATGGTATTTTTTGCGTTAAATGTAGGGTTCCATGGCATGAAAATATGAACTGTGCAGAGTACAAAAGACGAAACCCCACATCGATTGTGGAAGAATCAAAGCTTAAAAATCTGGCAGCAAGGAATGAGTGGCGGCAGTGCATAAAATGCAAACATATGATAGAATTAGCCGCTGGTTGCTATCATATATCGTGCTTGTCTCTCTGTTGAACACAGCTACAACTAATTAATGGACTAAATATGATTAATATGATGTAGATCATTACTATGGCGTTGTAGATTCATTATTTGCTCCATATTCTTACAATCGGTTTATTATGCAGATGTGGATATGAATTTTGCTACACATGTGGAGCGGAGTGGAAGAACAAGAAGGCGACATGCAATTGTCCTTATTGGGATGAAGAAAACATCATTGATATTGGGGAAGATGAAGACGATGATGATTTTGAGGATGAGGATGTTCATGATGATGATGTTGTTATTGAGGCTGTTGCTCATTTTTTAAGAAGATGGTAACAAGAAGATATACAGAATTTCATAGATGTAAAGTTTTAGTATGCCTTGCCCATCACTTAAACCGATAACTAACGAGAATATTTTTTCAATTCCTAAGTTTTGAAGTCGATCTATGTTAATCCGATTTACAGATTTTTCAGGTCGGGCCAGGTCGGGTCGAACTTTAACGAACTATATTTCTCAAACGAGCTTTAGTTCCTTGTACGCGCTAAGTTTATACGAACTCTAATTCATGGGGCAAGGTCGCTCACACACCATAATTTTTTTTCTTTTTTAGTTCCTCACGCCGGCTCCCATTATCTTACTCTGACCCTTAAGCAAAGATAACTTAAAATCATGGGTTTCTTTTTTAAGTATGTGTTCGATCTAATTTTACTGGGTTTGTTTGTTTATTAGTATTTGGTGAAGATTTGTGTTGTTCATTTGGGTTTTGACTTTTTGATTTCCACGGATGAAGCTGTTCATTTATGTTTCGGTTTCCTAAAAACTAGAATGTGCTTTCTTGCTTTTGGATGACTTGTTTTATTTATGTGTATTTCACGTAATGGCACAATAAAACTCAAATCGTGGAACCAAATCGTTCGTAGTGGTCCGGTTTTATTATAAATTTTAATGGTTTAGTTTTCGATAATCAAGAACCGTTACTAGCGGTTTGGCTCGCAGTTTGACCTAAGAATCAGCAAAATCAAACTATAAACACCGGTAGGTTGCATCCTCCCAAATGGTTAGTGAAGAGTTGAGGTCAAGGCAAGATGTGGATAAAGAAGTAGCAGACAATCAGTATTGATAAATGTATCGGATTCAATACTGGTTGTGCATGCAAGGACGGCTCAACCATTTTGGTAACCTAAGACAAAGTGAAAAATATGGATCCTTACAAAAGTCATCAGCTATAAACCCTCCAAACCCAGGCTGGGACAACCAATAATAAACTAAAAGTTGTTGGCGAAATAACAACACATCTAGTGTGATTTTATATTTTCCTTTTCGAACTGCCCTATCGTATTTTCGATTTAGAGTTGACACAAATCAACTAACAAACTAAGGTAGTATTTGATATGCTTTGCCCTTGTCACCACCCTCCCACCACCACGGCCGCCGCCGCCCATCACCACCCACCACCGCCGGAGGTGCATATGAATAATGAATTACTTCTCTTATTTTTTTTAACTTGGGGGCGCAATACTAATGGAGGCCGACCCAATTAAAGTTATAATACTTATGAATGGAATCGGTGATGTGTGCATGGGTCGGTTTTAGACTTAAACACTTAAAACAAAAAACAATATTCTATTTTTGGGTTTTTGTTTTTTAGATATGATAAGTTTAGTTGTAGGTTAATAATCGAAACTTTGACTGGATTAAAATTTTGACTTAGGTAACTTTGGAGAATTTCCAGTTTAGGTCTTTCAACTAACGGGTAAAAGCGTAAACAAAAGTTCTTGTGTTTAATGCCCTCAACCTATATTTTTATAAGGCCAATGTAAGTAAACTTCAGTTTTTACTACCTAGTTTTTACTACCTAGGTTTTTACTACCCATGCAAGACATGATCTCTTTTTAAAGTAGAATTATCTTCTACATTTTGCTACAACCTATCATTTCATGTGAATAAAATTCTGCTAAAGTAGTAAAGTTACTCACTACCCCATCTTCTTCGTGTTGTTCTTGTTCACAAAAGTTTGAATCTCATGACTAACACTGTGATTCTCTCCAACATGATGTGGTGTCGTGGTGACTTCACTGTTGTTATTGTTCAGTTAAGCAACTGTGTTTATAGAATGTTGTAAGTTGGTAATTAAACTAGTCGTTGGCCCCTTCGTGTTGCGGTGAGGGGCAGTAAAAACTTAATGGACCAAATGCACCTCCAAATATCGTGCTAAGTAGTAATCGAATGACAACTGAATTAAAAAAAATGTAAAGCAAAACTAACAAAAAGTAAACGTATTTAACTTTTATGACAAAATAATAAAACACAATTTTATGATAAAAAACTAAACTTTAAAGTTTACAATGCAAAAAGAAAAAAAAACCCACAAAAACAAAACACAAAAGACAAAAAAAAGTCACTATGTGTTATTAATTAGTATATAGATGATATTAGAGAAAATGCCGGGATAGTCTCTGTTTTATTGAAATTTCACATATAGTCCGTAACTTTATAAAATTACATATATAGTCTTCACCTTTTGCACATTCGTTTCTTGATAATCCTCACAAGTTACACCAATAGTCCTCGAACAATAGCCAAATTAAGAAAATACGTAAAACAAAACTAACAAAAAATTAAACTTATTTAACTTTTGTGACAAAATCATAAAAAATACAATTTTATGATAAAAAAATAAACCTTAAAGTTTACAATGCAAAAAAAAAAAAAAAAACCCATAAAAACAAAACACAAAAAGACAAAAAAAAGTCACTATCATCCTAGTTTTATTAATTAGTATATATAGATAATTTTAGAGAAAATGCCCGTATAATCCCCGTGGTTTGTTGAAATTTCACATATAGTCCGTAACTTTCTAAAATTACAAAGTCCTCACCTTTTGCACACTCGTTTCTCGGATAGTCCTCACCTTTTACACCTATAGTCCGCACCTGACGTGATTTTCAGGTTCCTTTCCGGCAGCCTTTGTTTTTCTCTCTCTCAGTGTTGGGTCAAATTAGAGGATGATGTTATCAGTTACGACGACTTTAATTTAGCAACTTTATTGTTTGTACAGGGGGCCATTTATAATAGTGTGTCTTAGTGATTTTAGGAGGTTTTCCAAGAAAGGGGCGGCTTGCTTGAAGGACAAGGCTCAAGTGCTATATATAGGACATTAGACCTCACTTGTAAATGTGTTCATTTGTGAGCCACCACCTCAGGGGAGCTCATCCGGGGTGGATTCTTTGTTCAATCCTTAGTTCATTTATCATTTTAATGTTTGATTTAGTGTTATGTGATTTAGATGCCAAAAGCTATCGGCGTTATGAAAAACGGACTACAATGCACTTTGTTATCACAAACAAGTAAACTCTAACCAGACATGGCATAATTGCACATAAACATTTCACAAAGTCAAATTTAATCTTCATTCGACAATTCATGAATTCAATACAAATGCAAGTCAATTATCATAGGTTTCAAAAATCAACGCACAAATTGTCACAAATAAATACTCAAAATTATGTCAAACCCTAGAACTTACAAAACCTACACTGGGGTGAAACCCAAAGAAACTAGCCGCTCATGGTGAACGAGACTTGATCAACGGAAGATGAATTCTTGAACATGATCATCTTGAAGCTTCGAATGTAATGATGATGAGGGTTTAAATGGATGATAGTGGTGAAAGGATGATTAAGGAGATGATGATGATGATGAAGATGATGATGATAGGCTAGGTGTCCTCAAGCAAATCTATCTTTCACTTTCACGTGGGTCAAACAAGGAACACATTTCCCATTCTCGAGACATGAGTTAAGGTCCAATGTCATACTTGGTTCATAACTTTCATCATTCAAACTATTTAACGTTAATATGAACACATATAAGAAAATGGTTATCCAAGATTAACCCGCCTTTAAAACTCACATATCATACATATCCCTCACAATGTTCTCTCAACTCGGCTTATAATTTGGCTAATAAGTAATGCATTAGCACTTTTGATGTAAATACACAAACCGATTAGAACATATACCCGCATAAGCTTGCAACTCAATCATTCTCCACCATTGATCACAAATATTGAACACAAGTCAAAAGGTCTTGAGCGGGTTGAATTGGGGCTAGGCTAAGGGTATGAAATTGGATGTTTTGAAAGTGGCTAAGGTGATGAAAACCCAATTCTTATTACACGAACACTAAACTAGCACAATCGACTACGAAAACCGCAAGACAAAAGTTTTCCGACTTTATTCAACAACTACCTATACATGCGTTTTCTTTTCTTTTCTGATTTTTTTTTCAAGTTTTCATCACACGGGTTAAAAATAGGGCTCAAAGGTCAAGGGCTAAATGGGTCAGTCAAATGAAAGGTTTAGGCTCAAAATTGGCGACTAAGGGATTGATTTTTGGGTAAGGATATATAAATGGTGTAAAGTAAAAAGGTTTACCTAATGCCTCAATCATTCTTGTGCTCATATTTGGTCTATGGTCTTGAACGTATCAAAAGTCGCAAGTTCTACAATACATGACTAATGGTCTACTCATACCAAAGAAATATATGCATATATGTAGGTCCACCTGCGGATGGTGTTAAACCAGTTCCTTGTTCAAATGACATACACACAAGTGCGGAATCCAAGTGTGCATTCAACCAAAGCAAAGTAAAGAACACGGGGGGTAACCAAAGATTCACTATCTTGATTAATGATTGAGAACAAGTACAAACATATACACACAATACTCGTATGACTCAAACAAACTTGTTGTGTTCTTGTGTCTTTGTCTTCACCAGAAATGCTAGCTCGTTCTATTAACTTCAGGACAAAAGGGCTCTTCAGCTAACCCTCACTAAGAGGTGCATATCTGCTTATATAGTGTCCAAGCTGGTCACTCGTATGAAAACAAGTTGCCAGATATTCGGAACACACTATTACACACAAGACACAACTCCAGAATTGGTGCGAGTCACTGTTTCGTACGAAATGCTTATGTTTCATATGAAATCTCTTTGATTCGTACGAAACCTGTGTTCCGTACGAAATCTCTTGATTCGCACATAATCCTTCTTCTTGGAGAACGTATGTAGACTTGACGTTTACAAGACTTATCAGTATGCACACATGCAACTGATTAACACAGACAATCTAAGATGTCATACTAGATCAAGATAGAAGGATATCTCGATCTACTCGACACGACCAAACCTATACAGACACTTGAGCAAAGACCGTACAATTACAACTGTAATTAAGAACAAGCGACAGACACAAAACTGTATCAACAAACTCCCCCTTGGATGTTGCTTGGTCTTCGATCTTCGGTCTTTTGTCTTCAGACTTTGGTCAGACTTCTTTGTTGCTGGTCTTTGTTTATGTTCTTTTGTATCAATATGTACTCAATAGACAAATATATAATTAGAACACAACTTTCTCAGGGAATACACACAAAAGACTCATCATAAATTCTTCGTATGATTGTATTCCCTTAACGAGATACACACACTCGTATGAATTCCAGCAGCAGATTTGAGAAAAACAAGTGACCAAGTCAAACAAATGACCAGGTTCATCCGTATGAGATACACACACTCAAATGAATTTTAGATTTTGGTTTTCTTTGATGGATTACTTGTTGCAAGATATTACTTTTATGAAGTTGCAATATCAAACCAATGGTTCTTTGGCGTATCTTGGCATAAAACTTTCGAGTATCAACTTTGGCTAACTTTCAAAAAGTAATTTCATACGCAACTAAGTAAACTAGAAATAAAATCAAAATATACAAGATAAACTACAATCTTTTTCGAGTTTCAAGGTAAAGGAATCATACCAGCATTTTAATCTTTGTCAAAAACGATATTTGGTTTAAAACTTCAAAATTAAACAGATAAGTATTTAACTATGATTATCGGTATTGTGGTCCACATAAGCTCAGACTTATCAGATGTAATCATGATTAGGAGATATGATTAAGGTATGGATTTATACTTACTAGCCGGTGTTCAACTACATCACGATACATTCCCGTATCAAGATATGCACGAGAGAAAATCTTACCTGTGAGTATACTGCTTTATCATCTGTTTTGACATATATGAATGATGTGAGATACTCACTTATTTTTGATTGAAAACAAGCCCTTTGTGATTTAATCACTTATTGATGAGGAACTTGATTTTCATATGTATGCAGGGCACGGGAGTAAGTCCGTGAACAGGTTAGTACCATCGTACCGACAAAGACACGAGCTTAGCTCCCGCATGAAGCTGTGATATTTTATCACTTATTTTGGGGATGTGATATTTTTATCACTTATTTGATGGTCGAATGCAGTATGTACACGTAAGTATGATATCATGGAAGTTCTAGACTTGCGCCACCGTTATTTTTCGGCAAAAGATTCAACCATGATACCCAGATGATAAGCAAGCATAAAGACCGTATATCTCAGAACCTCGGCACTCTATCAAACGAAATTTCGGTACCAAGACCATATGCCAATGAATGGTTCCCACCTGGCGTTCTGTTTGTTAGGTTTATATCAACCTGCACATTTTAGTCTGATTGTGAGCCTACCGATACATCATAAGTAAAGCTACTTATCACTCTTCTTTCTATGCTTTTAACCATTTATGACAGATTTACCGGTGAATTTCATCATCTTCAACTTATCCAAGAAACTCTTTTTCGATTTTCTATTGTTTTTGTATTTTTCTGAAATTTTCTCCCCCTTATACAAAGAAGGTAAATAAAAGACATATTTTTGTATTTTCTTGAAATTTACTCCCCCTAAAATATAAAACTGAAAATCTTTTTGTAGTTTTAGATTTTTTTTTAGAAAAGTATTTACAAAAATAGTTAGCCATGGTTGAGTTACTCGGGTTTCACCTTGATGCCATTGACCAAAAGTAGATAATCAAAACGTGATTTATCAAAGACTTTGGTAAAAAGGTCGGCACGTTGGTGATCAGTGTGGATTTTAACAATATCGATAAGTCTCTTTTCATAAAAATCACGTATGAAATGATACTTAATCTCAATGTGTTCTGTTTTTGAATGCTGTACAGGATTCCGAGTGATCTGTAAGTAGCTTCATTATCAACATAAATAGGAGTAGTAAGAAATTCAAAACCGTAGTCGCGCATTTGCTGTTGAATCCATAGAACTTGAGAGCAGCAACTAGAAGCTGAAATATACTCAGCCTCACATGTTGATGTAGCGACACAAGTCTGCTTTTTGCATTGCCACGTAACTAGGATTTCCCAAGAATTGACATCCTGCTGTTGTTGATTTTGCATCGATTTTACAGCTGCCATGATCAGAATCACTGAATGCTGTCAGATCAAAGTTATCATCCTTAGGGTACCATAGACCAGTGTCAGGTTGTCCCTTTAAATAACAAAAGATCCTTTTCACAGCCATCAAATGAGAAACTTTCGGACTAGACTGATAGCGCGCCAGAAGGCATGTTGGGTACATTATGTCGGGTCTTGAAGCAGTAAGATACATGAGAGATCTGATCATAGCACGATAGAGAGATGGTTCTATATGTTCACCCATTTCGTCTGGAGTAATCCCATGATTTTTAGCTAATGGAGTTCCGACAGGCTTTGAGTCATTCATCTGAAATCGCTTGAGAATATCTCCGACGTACTTGGTTTGATGGATAAAAATCCCTTCCTTTGATTGCTGAACCTGCAAACCTAAAAAGAAAGTCATTTCTCCCATAGCGCTCATCTCGAACTTCTCCTGCATAACCTGTTCGAATTCTTTGCACATTCGAGTGTTAGTAGACCCAAATATAATATCATCAACATAAACATGTACTAGCAGCAAGTCCTCGTCCTGCTCCTTGATGAAGAGAGTACAGTCGATCAGACCTCGTCGAAAACCATTCTTCAACAGATAGGTACACAACGTTTCATACCAACCCCTCGGAGCTTGATGAAGACCATATAACGCCTTGTTGAGAAGCCAAACCTTGTCAGGATGGAGAGGATCTTCAAAACCTGGCTGTTGCTCAACATATACTTCCTCTTCTACCACACCATGAAGAAATGCACTCTTCACATCTATCTGATAAACGGTGAACTTCTTGAAGACGCATAAGCCAAAAAGATTCTTATGGCCTCAAGTCGTGAAACCGGTGCATAAACTTCATTGTAATCAATGCCTTCGACCTGATTAAAACATTGAACAACCAATCGCGCTTGTTTCTCACAACAACACCTCGGTCATCCTTCTTGCACTTGTACACCCATCATGTACCAATCTTCTTGTAGCGTCAGGCCTGTCAACCAATTTCCAGACGCCTAACTTCTGAAATTGCTGAAGTTCTTCCTGCATGGCTTCAACCCAAGAGTCTTCTTTCATTGCCTCCTTCCAATATTTTGGTTCTACTTGGCACACATAGTAGGCGAAAGACCAATCATTCAGACCACCAGATTCCCTGATTTCCGAAAACAATCCAGCATTCTGGTTGTTTCGAAGCTGATTACGAGTCTGCACACCACTCTGGACATCTCCAATAATATTCTGCCGAGGATAGATATTATGAATTCGAGTTTCTAGCACATCAGGAACTCGAGAGTTGATACCTAAATTGTTGATATTAAGATCAACAGTTACATCGAGAGCTGGATTTGTTGACGTTGTAGATGCCTGACCTTCAGCCGTTCCTTGAGGTTGAATATTTGACGTATCATTTGAAAATCCAGGAACCGCACCAGAGGCAGCTTTATTTGCATCATTAAACTCATCATCTTCTGAGGAAACATTATAATCCGCAGCGTCTTTGAATTCCTCATTTTGAACAAGATTATTAACCGAAGTCGACACTTGAGGGTTAACAATAATTGGTCTAACTAATGACGAGTCTACTGCAGTATCACTTTCCAATAACATCTGACCAGCAGCTGTTGCATCATTAAAAGTTGGCAAATTAAAGAAATCAAATAGCCCATCATAGTCAAACATCCAAGGAGCACACGAAGCTCTAACCGCTTCTGTATATCTCTGAACCTTGACTTCACCCCATTCTTCAATCTTCTTCGAAGACAAATTCCACACCCAGAAATTCAGAGTAGCATATCCAAGAAAGAATTCGATAGCCTTGGGACCAAACTTTCCATGTGGGTCGATCATAGTGCATGGAGCTCCAAAAGGTTCTAAGAAAGAAATATCCGGTTTCCTTTTATGTAGCAACTCAAAGCATGTCTTCCCATGTCTCTTCACCGTCAGAACTCTATTCATCGTATAACACGCAGTAGCAACAGCTTCTCCCCAAAATTGAACGGGAAGTTCTTATTCTACTAACATGGTTCTTGCAGTTTCAATAAGAGTTCTATTCTTCTTCTCAGCGACGCCATTTTGTTGTGGAGTGTAGCGAGAACTGTACTCATGCAGAATACCCTTTGAGGAACAGTACTCATCCATAACTTGATTCATAAATTCCGTGCCATTGTCGCTTCTGATTCTCCTTACTTTTAGATTGTACAAATTTTCCAACAGAGTCAGGAGATTCTTGAGGATAGTAGGAACTTCACTATTGTGTGCCAACATGTTAACCCATGAGAATCTGGAATAGTCATCAGTAACTACAAGACAATAAGAATCACCAAAGGTTGTCTTGTGTTTCATAGGTCCAAAGAGGTCCATATGAATACGTTCCAGTGGCATATTCATAGTGTTGATCTTCTTCACGGGATAGGACTTTCTTGCATGCTTCCCTTTCTGGCATAATACACAAACGTCTTGAAGATGAAAGTTCTTCACTGGTACACCATTCACTAGATTGTTCTTCACCAAATAGTTCATTTTCCTCAGGTGAATGTGTCCCATACGTCTGTGCCAAGAGATTGATTCCTTTTCGGTGGCTTTGGAGACAAAACATGTGACTTGTGCAAATGTTGTAATAGTTTGGCTCATATCAAGAATATACAAATCATTAATTCTTGGAGCCGATAGGAGAATCCATTCCTTGGGGATCTTGAATCCAGGCTTCAGCACATAACATCCGGCATCATCAAAATGTACCGTGAACTTTTTGTCGCAGATTTGAGAAACGCTAAGAAGATTGTGATCAATTTGCCGCACATAATTGATCATGTCGAAGCTCACAACACCATTGGAGACCATTCCTTCTCCAGTGATGTATCCACCTTTGTCACCAGGAAAAGCAACATAACCACCCCTTATGCTTTTCACATTATATGGGAGCCGCAAGTCGCCCGTCATGTGCCTTGATGCTCCACTATCAACAATCCAATGACTGTTTACAGTTCCTCCTGGAACACCCTGTTTTGAAGAACCTTCAACATTTTCCATAAAGGCAGTGTGATGAGGAAAAGCTGCACCATTTGTAGAGAGTGCCTCTGTCTCTTTTACCGTAGCTTCTGCATTCCCCGTCATACTTAGCTTTTCAGATTCAACATCCCAGCTTCACTCAGCAACTTTTCAACCTTAGCTTCACTTCCTTTCTTCACATCAGAATCAGATTCATAACCATTTGAACTTAACATTCTTCATTAGAACTACCAGCATCCCCAGATTCATCATTATTTTGAGTGTTGATGTTGTGATCATGCTTGATTTGATCCACGATCCTCGCGTAGCTTGCAGTCCTTCCGTTGTTCTCAGTTCCCAACTGTACTGACCAATCACATCCTTCATCAGACTGAACTACCAAAGCTCTGTGCGTGTTTGAAGGTCCTGATTGATTGGTATTGTTAGAGTTTCCAACAGCTACTATTCTTCTTTCATTGTTGTATTGTGCTGGGTTGGATGGTTGAGACTAATTACGAAAGGGGTTGTGATTTCCTTCCTTGCTGGGTCTTGTGCATTCCCGCTTGAAGTGACCTCTTTCTCCGCAGTTGAAGCAAGTGACGGCGGTTTTGTCAAAGCCGTATTTTGTATCCTTCTTGCTTTCCAAACTGGTTCTACCCGTTCTTCTCATATAATCCTTCGCTCTTCTCATAGCACTTGCAAATGCCCACTTGATGTCATCAGCTCCATTTCATCTCGGTCAATTTGCTCGTAGTCTTCGTTCGTCAAATTGATGTTCCCTATTTGACCTGCAACTAAACCACAATACGCACTGACCATGGTATTTAGAAGTTCTGCATGTTCCTGTGCAACTTCTACGTTGATTTTGGAGAGATTTAACATGTCAAGTTTGACAGTGTTGGGATTTGCCGATTGACTGTTGCTTCCATAGAAAGCTTGTTGAGGAGCTTGCTGTGGAGCTTTATGCGCTAAGTCCCTTGGCTGTGGAAGGAAGGCTTTCGGATCAAAAGCTTGTCCATAGGCTTGATTACTCGAACGTGTAGGTTGACTTGATTGGACATGTTGGGGTAGGAAAGGGTTCACGTTTGACACAAACGCGGTCTGCAGCTTTGGTTGCTGACTTGAGCTTGTACCTGCATTTATACCTCCAAAGTACATCTCAGGGTTTTGTGGAACATTGACTCGTTGTGCCTTCCGGAGCTCTTCTTCATTCTTATTCTCCAGTTTCTGCACAAATTCATAGATACTAATTGACTCCAAAACACCTGTATGTTTTAAAAGATCAATAAATTGACCCCATTTTGGTGGTAAAGCATCAGCAAATCGCATCACAATTTCTTGTGGTGCTGCTAACACTTTATACGAGTACATTTCGCTAAGAAGATGATAAAACCGAGTGGTCATATCATTCAAGGTTTCGTTCTCTATGAACATGAAACATTCAAACTCTTTCTTGAGTAAATCATGCCGAATCTTCCTGGTAGCAGCGTTACATTCACCTCTTGCTTCCAAAGTGTCCCACAAATTTTTCGTTGTAGTACAATACACAAACTAATGATAAATGTCTTTATGCAGAGCTTGTGTGAGGATAGCAAATGCCTTTTTCTCTAGATCGTAAGCTTTCTTGTTACTTTCGACTAGATTGGCCAATGTGGTTGGATTTGATCCAGCTTCTTCAAGTGCTTCGTTATAGGGGGTAGTGAAACACGTCCACAATTCTGTGTTCTGTCCAAGAACGTATGTATGAAAACGACTTTTCCAGGAAGGATAATCGTTCATATGATTTAACTTAGGCAGACGGTTGTTACTCCCTGTTCACTTTCGCTCATTAACAGAATTTGGATGCTTTGATTTTGATTCGCAACACGCGCCCATTGATTTGCAGAGATCATTGTTGTATGTTGTGGCATCAAAGATTTTACCCATGATGTTGCGGAGCTTTGTGAAGACTCCTGATTTGAGCTTGAACAACTCCAATCCCACGGGTTAGAACTCATTATATTTTCTTGTTTTATGAAAATTTAAAGGTTTTAAAATTATAATTACCTTTTAAAAGTTCACATATATGAAAATATGACAAATTCTTAAAATCACAAATCTTTGAAAAACACGAAAAACAAACAGTAACAAAGGTAATTCGTACGAAACTGATTTCATGCGGATAAAACAACTTTTTCATACAGGATGTTTCGTTCGAAATAGTTATTTCGTGCGGATCAAGTGTTTCGTGCGGTTCAGATGAATCGTACGAAACTTTTCAGTCGCACAAATTGTTTTGTCAGCGTTTTTTCAGAGGAATCTTTTCAGAAATGGTTTGGTGAGAAATTGTGTAGACCTGCTTTTTCGAAAATACATGTTGTCTTACCCACTTTTAGTTAAAACACAGATTTTAACAGTCCACAGTCCAAGTCCAAATCCAAGTCAGAAAATGTCAAACCTACCAAAACTAATCAGATTCAATTTTTTGCAGATTTCTTCTTCAAGGGTGTTCTTCAGAAAAAATTTACCATAAAATTTTCTGCATGCAACAGATTTTAACCAAGTTTTAAGTTAGTTAAGCATCCAAAACTTATGTTTTCTGCAGGAGACTCAAGAACACTTCAGAAATCTTCAAACTAGCTCAGACACAATTAAGCCCGGTTTTGAACAAGCAAAGAGCCAAAGCTCTGATACCACTTGTAGGTCCACCTTCGGATGGTGTTAAACCAGTTCCTTGTTCAAATGACATACACACAAGTGCGGAATCCAAGTGTGCATGCAACCAAAGCAAAGTAAAGAACACGGGGTAACCAAAGATTCACTATCTTGATTAATTTTTGAGAACAAGTACAAACATATACACACAATGCTCGTATGACTCAAACAAACTTGTTGTGTTCTTGTGTCTTTGTATTCACCAGAAATGCTAGCTCGTTCAATTAACTTCTTGACAAAAGGGCTCTTCAGCTAACCCTCACTGAGAGGTGCATGCCTGCTTATATAGTGTCCAAGCTGGTCACTCGTATGAAAATAAGTTTCGAGACATTCGGAACACACTATTACACACAAGACCCAACTCCAGAATTCGTGCGAGTCATTGTTTGGTACGAAATGCTTGTGTTTCGTATGAAATCCCTTTGATTCGTACGAAACCTGTGTTTCGTATGAAATCTCTTGATTCGCACAGAATCCTTCTTCTTCGAGAACGTGTGTAGACTTGCGTTTACAAGACTTATCAGTATGCACACATGCAACTGATTAACACAGATAAGCTAAGATGTCATACTAGATCAAGATAGAAGGATATCTCGATCTATTCGACACGACCAAACCTATACAGACACTTGAGCAAAGACCGTACAATTACAACTGTAATTAAGAACAAGCGACAGACACAAAACTGTATCAACAATATATGATGTATAAAAGTGGCTCAAAGTCTCACGTATAAAGGGTATGGTACGCGATATGTATAAAATGTAAGTTTCTTAGGCGGATTATTCCAAAACAACCACCCGTTAAATACCCATGTTATTTATTTGAACTTAACCATAACAAAAGACCACATGGGTTGTGTCATCCCACATTAACTTAGTTACTTTTGCTTTTTAGACCGCTTTAAACAAGACATTTTGAATACTTTTTGAAATGTTCCCCCATCCCCACACTTGAGGTCAACATTGTCCTCAATGTATAGTGTATAAATGAACGGGTCAAAATTGAAAAACTTTTTCTCCACATCCCCACACTTGAGGTCAGCATTGTCCTCAATGTGTAAAAATGGATCTTTTAAAACGCACAAAGGATGTGACACGACCAACTTTCCCAAAATTTAACCCCGGAGAATAAAATACAAACTACAATCCACTTATTAAACAAACAAGACGAATCAAAGCTAAAGGAAACGTATGCACCTGATTTTTGCTCATTCCTCGTGTGCTCTTCAACTTCAAAAAAATGGTTGTCTCACGAACACAATGCACCTACAAATTTCAATCTTCGTGTAGAAGCAAGCTTCTCACAACTAAAAAAATTTGTTAGTTATTTAGTTCTACCATTTTTATTAAATTAATTACCAAGGCATATAGTTTATTCAACTTGATCTTGTGGAAAAATATTTTACAACAACAACCTAAACTCACTTTCGTAGGAATCACGGTTGTATTTAGCATATGCAACAAGCCCTTTTAAACCTCCCGATAGCTCGGGAGGGCGAGTAGGTCTCATGAGGGTTATCTAGGAAACACACCCACAAAGTTCATTTAACTACTAAAAAGAACGGAAATATAAACTAAATTTACACAAAAACTTACAACAACAAAGAAAACGTACCGGCTCATCATTGGTATAGTTCGTTAGGATTCACCGGTGGGTATGGCTGATAGGGATATCCGGTGAGGGCTGATATCATATCATGGAAATTGTTAAGTGGCCCCCTTCGCCTTCAGCCGGCGGTTGGAATTGTGGTGGGATGAAACTGGAGCCCACTGCTTCGGGCTAGTGCGGAGATGGGTTAGAAGGCCCAGTGGGAAGAGGTAGGTTCTCATAAGATACCCAAGGCGCGTGCTCTTGATATGGACGACCTGCTTCCCAATCTCGGTGGTTGTGCTCCTGATCATGTAAATGTTTGGCATTATTTACCGCCATCTGTTGCGCCACTACCATAGCATGCCATCGGCGGTCTTCCAACGCGTTTTGTTCAGCGCGCAACCTATCTTGCTCCTCCTCCCAAGCTTGTCTTCGAGACAATTCTTGTGCTTTGTACAAGTCTTGCCTTTCCATAAAAGCCTGTTGAGCAGCCCATTGCTATTGCTGCCTCTCCCAATACTCTTGCTCCTTGGCCCGGTGAGCAGCATCTTCATCCCAATGGGATTGTTGTTGAGCCTCCCAGTTTGCTTCCATTGTTGCCTTCTTTGCTCATATTCCTGATTTTTCCCAATACACGCGGACACGTTATCACAAACGTCTTGTTGTCCCCGGTTGTAGTTGGGGTACCCGGGTCTACGCCGGTTTGGGATGAAGGTAGCCACCCCGACCGAAATTTCTCGGTGTGGCTGGGTGTATCTCTGACGGGGTCCCCTCAGACCTTGAGGCTCATCTTCATCCTCCTCTTCAGCCATCTCCTCCTCTCTCGCAACCTCTTGAGCTGCACTTGGGTCGGTGAACTGAAACCGATGCCCTTGATCATCAGTAACGGTGTATTGATGACCATACACTTGAACTTGAATCTTCCAACGTTGCTTCATTTAGGTGAAGCAAATCTGATCCACCGGTTTCAACACCCACAACGAATCTGTCGGCAACTTATTTTGTTGCACTATCATGGCGCTAATAAGTCATACGTAGGGTATCATCTTCCAAGTGTATGAATCGCGCGTGTCCCAAGTGTTGATCATGACAAGATGCCGCCAAGATAACTTGGGTACTCCATAAAGCAAAGAATGAAGCACCCGAAAATTCGAGGCCTTCACCTTCCCTCGGTCCCCAAATTTAAGCATTATGTTCTCCAGAGAGAAGGGTTGAAGGATCTTTCCTTCAACAGAAAATTGGCTACGAAGAGCAGCCCCACCATCAGCATAGGGCAAAACCGACTCAACCATTCCGTCAGGGTCAGCAGTATTAACTGTAACATCTGTCGAAAAACGGGTTTTCAAAACCCGCTTCGTTTATTTAACGAATATCAAGTTATAAAATTTTGTTGCGTATTTATGATTAATTTTAATTTTAAACAATACATAATTAATAAACAAATTAGGATTTAAAAACAAAAATTGTTTAAAAGTGAAAAATAAGAAAATTAAAAATAAAACAAGGCTGCCGGGATTCGAACCCGGGTCAGCCGGGTCAGCCAATGACTTAACTCACACACATCCAACCACTCCGCCACTTGTGTTCTTTAGTAATATATCAAAACAATTAATTCAAATATCAAATCTCGATTTCAAATCAGTCAACCGACGCGCCCAATTCGCAGTCATCGGAAATCCCGACGATTTCGCCAATTACTGTCGGTTTCTTGTGACTTAACGTGTATAATAACTCTTACATCGGTTATAACCGATGTCCAGTCCGCGACATCAGTCATAACTGCCGGAGAATTTTTGACCAACGAATCAAGTTGGTAATCAGACCCAATTCATCGATATTTTTCCCTATAAATACACACTCTAGCCTCTGATAATCTTTTCGCTCACAATCACATCAATTCTCGACGCAATTTCACTCGCCGGAATTTTTCTGCCATCACCGGACTTTTGCCGGAAAACCGAGACTCACATCAACACGGTAAATACCTCGACTCTTTCTGTTTCAATCCATTGTTAGACTGTTATTAACTTCAATCCAACAATCAGAATCAATCCCAGACGACGTAGATTCAGCTCTCGCCGGAAAACCTGTGGAATTTCTAATCTCACGCTGTGAATCGGTATAATCATTCAAACTTCTGTTAATCCTTGTTTAGTACCCCACTTTCATAACTAATCAAACAAAACTGTTAATTAATTCAATCAGAAGGAATACACAAATCAGAGCCGACGTTCATTGCCGGAATTCTGAAGAAATACAATTGATCGGTACATTCGTTTCCTGAATTCATTTTATTCATCACATTTCAACCAGTAGTATGTTCGATGAACGACTCAATCAAGAACAGCTGAAAAATCGTCGACTGAGTCTTTGAGCGAAGAAGACGAAGTCGACTGTGTATAATAAGATTAATTAAAATCAGATTAATAAACGGGTTAGACACACAGTCCAGCGGTGGACTGTGTGCAAATAACAAACACACGTCTCGAGTTCGATCCCTGCCCCAACCTCACTCTATTAAACAAAAATGCTCTTTTTAACCGAACCGGGATAACTCACAGAATCATGTTAAGTATAATAAAAACCGGAATATTAACCAGGTTAGACACACAGTCCAGCGGTGGACTGTGTGCAACACTAACTCGCACATCCCGGGTTCGAGACTGGTTGACGGCACCGGTTCAATGCAATTAAAATCCTTTTTAAAAATAAATGATTTTCGGATTAAGTTAAATAGTATATAAATATAATTAAAAACAGAAATATTTCGGGTTAGACACGTAGCTCAGTTGGTAGAGCTGCGTGCACGCGTACGGGAGGTCACGGGTTCGAGTCTCACTCAGTGTAATAATATTCACAATCGGACCGGTCAACGGTCAACGGTCATGGTCAACGGTCAAAAGTCAACATTTTTTTTATTATTTTTATTTATTTATTTAATTTAAAAATCAATTAAATATACTTAAAAATAACGTTTTTAAAGTTAGAAAATAGCCTTAAACTCACAAAAATATATCCAAAAATCCTATTAAAATTGTTAATAAAATCCACTTACTTACCGTACTTTTCGTTATTAATTAGGTTAGTTATTCCTCGTCGATCAATCCTCTAAACTCGTGCGCATTCAACATCATCCACCGAACGCACCCAATGTGAGTGAATCTCTACTAATTCCCCGTTTTAATCACATTTTGGGGTGTATCATGTGTCGCGATTATTTATTTAAATTAAACACTTGTGCATTCATCATATTCATGATCAAATGTGTTGCCAATATCTATCTATTGTTTGTGTGGTTAATGTTTAGATTAAAGTTATCATTTTTAGTACATACATTATTATAGGCCGCCGCTCCCCATTACCTATGAGCGTGAGCTGTTCCCCATTACCTATGAGCGTGAACGAGGCGTTGCCAACATAAGATCGGCTCCGTTTGATTGAGCCTTGATCTCACATACATCATCATAGGCCGTCCGTTCCCCATTACCTATGAGCGTGAACGAGACGTTGCCAACATATACATTGTCATTCATATCATATACTCATGCAAGGTGTTTGTGATTGTTTGTTTACATTCGTTTGTTCATGTATGATTATTGCACAATTTTCCATATTAACTACAATAAGAAATCAATAACAAATGTTTTTAACAAGGTTCACTCGCCAACTTTTGTTGACCCAAAATTCCCCATTTTTACACATGATACAGGTGATCAAGTTGAAGCAAGAAACATATAGGGCGGCCTAGAAGAATAAACCAGTTTAGATTTTGGATTGTTCTAGTTAACTTTTCCTTTCCTTGTATTGTATGAATTTGACTTGAAACTTTGAGATGTAATTTGAATTTAATAAATATGAAACATATTAGTAAACATCAGAGCTTTGGTGATAACCCAATTATGCCCCGACTCTTATTCCGCTGCGGGTCGGGGTGTGACAGATTGGTATCAGAGCCATGACTATAGGGATATAGGATAGGTTATTAGACCCTTAGAGCCTATACTATAGTTGATTAGAATTTTTAAATTGTTTGTGTGTTACATGCAAAATTCATGATGTTTATATGCTTTATGTTTATTGTTACATTCAATGTTATGCAAGCATGTTCATAAGTACATATTATTATACAATGCCTATCATGAATCATATTCTCATAACATATCATATTCATGGGAGCACACACCTCACAATTCATATGATTTTTACAACGATTTTTGTACTTTCAAATCACATCAAAGTGAGTTCTCATGACGGGCATGTAGTAACTGGAAGGGTACGAGTACCGGTAGTCGGAACGTCCTGTCTAGGCTTGGCATTCGTATAAATCCAAAATAAAGGGCCAGTTTGCCTACCTGGGGACTAACGATGAGAGTACGAAGGACCTATTAGGCCAAAGCATGCTATACCAAACGTCGTGTGAACTAACACCACTTTGAGTTGTCATTGTGTCTACACCTGGACACCCTCCGACCATACATCTCGCAAACATATTTTATGGTTTTCATTCGGGTGATGCGAGTTTAAACCACCAATACCAATGTGAATCCTACTAAACCAATAGTCATGGGGGCCCACATGACTATACAGGCGATGGTATGGGGGACATTGGAGGCCCAAACATGAGCAAACCCAAGACATCCTATGGATGTAGTGCATTATTGATGATTATGTTATTTTATTATTTTAAACGACACATGACACCTAAACACTCCTTAAACTCACCATCTTCCTATGTATATTCCTGTAGATGTCGGCTAGGCAGCTACGTGGAGGACGAAAGTCCGGAAGGTCAAACGAACGCTTGGCCACTCAAATTGCAAAACAAATGGCCGCGGTGCTTCCTGATATTGTAATACAAGTCCAACAAGCTCTCACCGCAAATCCTATCAACCCACCCAATCAAGAGGATCAAAACATCGACAACCCTCCCTCCAAGAAGTGCTCCTACAAACACTTCAAGTCTTGAGATCCCCCAAAGTATGAAGGGACCGAAGGTGTCACCGCTCTCCTCCACTGGTTTGAGGAAATGGAAAACACCTTCCTAAATTGCGATTGTCCCGAGGATCGCAAGGTACGTTACACAACCAGGAGATTATTTGGGGTAGCCCTGACCTGGTGGAACACCGAGAAGGGTAAGAGAGGAGTTGAAGACGCTATGGCCTTAACGTGGGAAGAGTTAAGGGAAATAATGACAAAACGCTTCTGCCCAAGAAGCGAACTCAAGAAGTTGGAAGACGAATTCCACTCGCTGAAGCAAAAGGAACGATACCATACTTCCTACAACAAACGATTTCTTGAGCTGAACCAGATGGTTCCTAACTTGTTCACCCCAGTATACCGCTTGGTTGAACACTATATTCGAGGCCTCCCCTCGAAAATTCAAGACTCAGTTCTCAGTACTTCGCCTGCAACTCTCGAAGCTGCTATGGAATTAGCCACCGACTTACCGAGAATCGCATCAGAAACGGTAAATCAAGGAGGAGAAAAAGAAAGCCCCCGTTGAGGGCCAAACTTCAAACCATTCCACCTCCTCCTCAAAGTTTTCTAACAAGAGGAAACGAAATACCAAAAACTTTGCTGTCACCCAAACAAATTACCCTATCCCTGCTGCACCCATTACTCAAGTTGCCCCTTCACCCGCACCATACAAAAGGCCATACTCCGGCCCCTACCCAAAATGCACCCGTTGCCCATACCATCACTCTCCCGAACACCCCTGTCAATATTGCACCAGCTGTGGCCGTGCAGGTCACACCATCCAAACCTGCCACTCACTACAGCGAATGAACCGCAACCAACCCACAACCCAAACCCACCATCAAATAATGGGTCAAGCCCAATAACCCCTACTACTACCACCTACTCAACATACGGCCCAAACCTACTACCAACCCAACTACCCCATGATGCAACCCATGCGGGCTTGCTACAATTGTGGAGACCCAAACCACTTTAGAAACACTTGCCCACGTTTGGTGAACATCATACATGCTCAAGCTCAAGCAAATCCGGTGAACCAAGCTAACCAAGCTCCTCCACCTGCTAAAGGAAGAGCTTTTAACATCAACGCCAACCAAGCAAGGGCCGACAACAACGTGGTTAACGGTACGTTTCTCATCAATGGTAGATATGCATCCATGTTATTTGATACTGGCGCGGATAAGAGTTTTGTGTCCTTAGAATTTGAACCTACCCTCAACCAAACTCGTGATAAACTTATGGAATCCATAACGGTGGAAGTTGCTGACGGAAAACCGGTCTCATTAAACTCCATTATCCGAAACTGTACTCTCACTCTAAATGATCACGATTTCCCAGTTTACCTCATTCCTATGAAGTTAGGAAGTTTCGACATTATAATTGGTATGGACTGGCTCAGCCAACATCATGCTGAAGTGGTATGCCGCGAAAAGTTCATTCGCATTCCTCTTGCAGACGGTCAAACCCTACTAATCTTTGGAGAAACCCCTTCGAAAGGACTCAAACTGATGTCCTGTCTTCAGGCCCGAAAATATCTCCGCAAGAATTATGTAGCATTTCTAACTCACGTTGTCAAGAGGGAAACAAAGAGAAGAAACTCGAAGATATACCCATAGTGAAAGAATTCCCGCAAGTCTTTCCCGACGACATCTCAGGACTTCCTCCCAAGAGAGAAGTCGAATTCCGCATTGATCTTATACCTGGCGCTACACTCGTCGCGAAATCTCCTTATAGGTTAGCCCCATCCGAAATGCAAGAGCTGGCCCGTCAATTACAAGAACTGACCGACAAAGGATTCATACATCCTAGTTCATCGCCTTGGGGTGCACCTGTTCTGTTTGTAAAGAAGAAAGATGGAACGTTTCGCATGTGTAGCGATTACAGAGAACTCAACAAATTAACGGTCAAGAACCGCTATCCATTACCTCGCATCGATGATCTTCTAGACCAACTCCAGGGTGCCACTTGTTTTTCAAAGATCGACCTTCGTTCCGGCTATCATCAACTCAGAGTACTTGAAGAAGACGTCCCAAAGACCGCCTTCCGAACTCGTTATGGTCACTATGAATTCATGGTCATGCCATTCGGTCTAACCAACGCTCCAGCCGTCTTCATGGATCTATTGAACAAAGTTTGCAAACCCTATCTCGATCGCTTTGTTATAGTCTTCATCGACGATATTCTCATTCACTCAAAGTCTAAGACTGATCATGAACGACACCTTCGACTCATCCTCACGCTCTTAAGAACAGAAAAGCTCTACGCTAAGTTCTCCAAATGCGAATTCTGGTTAAAAGAAGTGCAATTCCTTGGACATGTCGTCAATGACAAGGGAATACATGTCGACCCCTCAAAGATCAAAGCAGTGCAAGAATGGCAAGCGCCACGTACACCAACCGAAGTAAGATCTTTCCTTGGTTGGCTGGTTACTATCGTCGTTTCATATCAAATTTCTCTCGTATCGCTGTACCACTCACGGCTTTGACACATAAAGGAAAACCCTTCATACGGGGACCTAAACAAGAAGAAGCCTTCCAAACCCTTAAGCAAAAGCTTTGTGACGCACCTATCCTCACACTCCCCGAAGGTTGTGATGACTTTGTAGCATATTGCGACGCATCAGGGCAAGGACTAGGCTGTGTATTAATGCAAAGGGGAAAAGTGATAGCCTATGCTTCTAGACAACTCAAAACTCATGAGAAGAACTACACTACCCACGACCTAGAACTTGGAGCCGTTGTGTTCGCTCTTAAGATATGGAGACATTACCTCTATGGTACCAAGTGTGAAATTTACACTGACCACAAGAGCCTCCAACATATCTTTAACCAAAAGGAGTTGAATATGAGGCAACGAAGATGGGTCGAACTTCTTAATGACTACGACTATGAAATTCGGTATCATCCTGGCAAAGCAAATGTGGTGGCCGATGCACTTAGTCGAAAGGGTTATGCGAACTCCATTCGTCTTCTATGTTCGCAAATCATAACCAACATTAAAGATCAAATCCGAGAAGCTCAACATGTTTCCATAACAGAATACGACATACGCAATGAGTTATCTTGTGGAGCAGAACTTAAACTCGAAACAAAATCTGACGGCATTCTGTATTATCTAGATCGCATATGGATTCCCGATCACAATAACCTTCGCGATACCCTTATGAAAGAGGCGCACAAAACACGATACTCTGTACACCCAGGAGCCGAGAAGATGTATCAAGACCTTCGATACACCTACTGGTGGCCTGGCATGAAAAAAGGATATTGTTGTTTTTGTTTCCAAGTGCCTTACATGTTCTAAAGTGAAAGCTGAACATCAAAGACCCTCAGGATTTCTAGTCCAACCTGAAATACCTGTATGGAAGTGGGAAAACATAACCATGGACTTCATTACCGGTTACCTCGCACTTCTGGTGGGTATGACACTATATGGTAATCATTGATCGTCTTACAAAATCAGCTCACTTCATTCCGATTCGCGAGGACTTCAAAAATGTGAAGTTAGCTCGTATCTACATCAGCGAAATCGTAAGCCGTCATGGTGTACCGTTAAGCATTATTTCAGATCGTGATGGTCGTTTCACTTCACGAACATGGCAAGCCGTACAAGCCGCTTTGGGTACACGATTAGACCTCAGTACCGCTTATCATCCTCAAACTGATGGACAATCTGAACGCACCATTCAAACTCTTGAAGACATGCTTCGAGCATATGTCATAGACTTCAAAGGGAATTGGGACGCTCATCTACCATTAGTTGAATTTTCATACAACAACAGCTATCATTCAAGTATCGGCATGGCACCTTTCGAAGCGTTATATGGTCGTAAGTGCCGATCACCAATATGTTGGCATGAAATTGGAGAAGCTCAAATCACTGGTCCAGAATTAATACAAGAAACAACAGACAAGATCCATCAAATTCGAAACAATCTTCTAGCGGCACAAAGTCGTCAAAAGAGTTATGCAGACAAACGACGAAAGCCCTTGGAATTTAACATTGGTGACCAAGTACTTTTAAAAGTATCGCCGTGGAAGGGAGTGGTTCGTTTTGGCCAAAAGGGCAAGCTAGCACCACGCTACGTAGGACCTTTCAAGATACTCGAAAAAGTAGGACCTGTAGCATACAAGCTTGACCTACCAGAGGAACTCAACAGGATTCATCCCACATTCCACATATCGAACTTGAAGAAGTGTCTCGCCGATGAAAATCTCCATATTCCTCTAGAAGACATTCAAGTCGATGAATCTATGCATTTCATTGAAAGACAAGTAGAAATTATGGACTTCGGAGAGAAACGTTTAAGACGAAGCCGCATTCCAATTGTCAGGGTACGCTGGGAGTCGAAACGAGGACCTGAGTTTACTTGGGAACGTGAAGACTCAATGCGCGAGAAATACCCACATCTTTTTCCTGTTACCACTACTACTTAAATTTCGGGATGAAATTTCTAAAAGTAGGGGATACTGTAACATCCGTCGAAAAACGGGTTTTCAAAACCCGCTTCGTTTATTTAACGAATATCAAGTTATAAAATTTTGTTGCGTATTTATGATTAATTTTAATTTTAAACAATACATAATTAATAAACAAATTAGGATTTAAAAACAAAAAATGTTAAAAAGTGAAAAATAAGAAAATTAAAAATAAAACAAGGCTGCCGGGATTCGAACCCGGGTCAGCCGGGTCAGCCAATGACTTAACTCACACATCCAACCACTCCGCCACTTGTGTTCTTTAGTAATATATCAAAACAATTAATTCAAATATCAAATCTCGATTTCAAATCAGTCAACCGACGCGCCCAATTCGCAGTCGTCGGAAATCCCGACGATTTCGCCAATTACTGTCGGTTTCTTGTGACTTAACGTGTATAATAACTCTTACATCGGTTATAACCGATGTCCAGTCCGCGACATCAGTCATAACCGCCGGAGAATTTTTGACCAACGAATCAAGTCGGTAATCAGACCCAATTCATCGATATTTTTCCCTATAAATACACACTCTAGCCTCTGATAATCTTTTCGCTCACAATCACACCAATTCTCGATGCAATTTCACTCGCCGGAATTTTTCTGCCATCACCGGACTTTCGCCGGAAAACCGAGACTCACATCAACACGGTAAATACCTCGACTCTTTCTGTTTCAATCCGTTGTTAGACTGTTACTAACTTCAATCCAACAATCAGAATCAATCCCAGACGACATAGCCGGAATATTCAGCTCTCGCCGGAAAACCTCTGGAATTTCTAATCTCACGCTGTGAATCGGTATAATCATTCAAACTTCTGTTAATCCTTGTTTAGTACCCCACTTTCATAACTAATCAAACAAAACTGTTAATTAATTCAATCAGAAGGAATACACAAATCAGAGCCGATGTTCATTGCCGGAATTCTGAAGAAATACAATTGATCGGTACATTCGTTTCCTGAATTCATTTTATTCATCACATTTCAACCAGTAGTATGTTCGATGAACGACTCAATCAAGAACAGTTGAAAAATCGTCGACTGAGCCTTTGAGCGAAGAAGACGAAGTCGACTGTGTATAATAAGATTAATTAAAATCAGATTAATAAACGGGTTAGAAACACAGTCCAGCGGTGGACTGTGTGCAAATAACAAACACACGTCTCGAGTTCGATCCCTGCCCCAACCTCACTCTGTTAAACAAAAATGCTCTTTTTAACCGAACCGGGATAACTCACAGAATCATGTTAAGTATAATCAAAACCGGAATATTAACCAGGTTAGACACATAGTCCAGCGGTGGACTGTGTGCAACACTAACTCGCACATCCCGGGTTCAAGACTGGTTGACGGCACCGGTTCAATGCAATTAAAATCCTTTTTAAAAATAAATGATTTTCGGATTAAGTTAAATAGTATATAAATATAATTAAAAACAGAAATATTTCGGGTTAGACACGTAGCTCAGTTGGTAGAGCTGCGTGCACGCGTACGGGAGGTCACGGGTTCGAGTCTCACTCAGTGCAATAATATTCACAATCGGACCGGTCAACGGTCAACGGTCAAAAGTCAACATTTTTATTATTATTTTTATTTATTTATTTAATTTAAAAATCAATTAAATATACTTAAAAATAACGTTTTTAAAGTTAGAAAATAGCCTTAAACTCACAAAAATATATCCAAAAATCCTATTAAAATTGTTAATAAAATCCACTTACTTACCGTACTTTTCGTTATTAATTAGGTTAGTTATTCCTCGTCGATCAATCCTCTAAACTCGTGCGCATTCAACATCATCCACCGAACGCACCCAATGTGAGTGAATCTCTATTAATTCCCCGTTTTAATCACATTTTGGGGTGTATCATGTGTCGCGATTATTTATTTAAATTAAACACTTGTGCATTCATCATATTCATGATCAAATGTGTTGCCAATATATATCTATTGTTTGTGTGGTTAATGTTTAGATTAAAGTTATCATTTTCAGTACATACATTATCATAGGCCGCCGCTCCCCATTACCTATGAGCGTGAGCTGTTCCCCATTACCTATGAGCGTGAACGAGGCGTTGCCAACATAAGATCGGCTCCGTTTGATTGAGCCTTGATCTCACATACATCATCATAGGCCGTCCGTTCCCCATTACCTATGAGCGTGAACGAGATGTTGCCAACATATACATTGTCATTCATATCATATACTCATGCAAGGTGTTTGTGATTGTTTGTTTACATTCGTTTGTTCATGTATGATTATTGCACAATTTTCCATATTAACTACAATAAGAAATCAATAACAAATGTTTTTAACAAGGTTCACTCGCCAACTTTTGTTGACCCAAAATTCCCCGTTTTTACACATGATACAGGTGATCAAGTTGAAGCAAGAAACATATTGGGCGGCCTAGAAGAATAAACCAGTTTAGATTTTGGATTGTTCTAGTTAACTTTTCCTTTCCTTGTATTGTATGAATTTGACTTGAAACTTTGAGATGTAATTTGAATTTAATAAATATGAAACATATTAGTAAACATCATGAGCTTTGGTGATAACCCAATTATGCCCCGACTCTTATTCCGCTGCGGGTCGGGGTGTGACATTAACCTTATTATCCAAGAAGTGGTCAACATTATAGTAGTAATACTCATCAACCCCCATTGAGTCAAACCAAGCAATGCAGTTTATGGTCTCGAACGACATTACCATTTGCCCTCTTCCCATGTCACCCACCAGCTGCCATGTGTTTGGCGGGCCATCCTTATTAACGAACCTGAGTGAGGCCAACCACTCGCAAACAGCGGCCAAATATACCCGTGGTGTGATATCCTCACACAAATCCAACACTCTTTCCCAGCCGATTCTCTCAAACATTTGAACGATTCCAATCGTAAAAAACTCCTCCACGTTTAATGTGCGCTCCAGCACAGCCCATTCCGAATGGATGTAGACACTCCATTAACCATTTTCCACTTCCACAACTTAACCTCCAACCTCCTATCATTAAACCTTGAAAGAGATCTTCCTTTATTACTCTCCCATGGCTCACCTACATTGCTATCTCATATTCTTTCCCATGCCCAATCTTGCATAAACACTCAATCATCGTTATCTTCCAACCCACTTAATTGCTCCCACTTCCTTGCCCTATGCCCCGAAGACGATCCGGCTCCTGAAGATGAACCGGGACCCGGAATCTTGCTTCGCTTTCGGCTTGCCATATCTACAAGACATGAAACAAGGAAACAATTAAACATGGCAAATTCCAACATTTAAACCCTGCTTCAAATTCAAACCAATTTAACTTCTTGATCATAGCATACAATGTTGAATCACACTTGTATGGTTAGACAATTTAACCGATTTAAATCTTCTAAATTTTGCACTTTTGTCAACACTTTTAACTCAAGTTTCCATGTTTTTAATCATAAGCATATAAGATCTTTAACAAGATTCAACATTGTGTGTATGCTCAAACATGCAACTTAAACAATCATAAAAACATTACATATTTGATCGGGGTGTCGCGCCCCGGTCAAAGATAATATATATATGCCCAAATTACCCTTAACAATGCGTTAGTGGTAGTAAGGGGTCGAACCACGAAGAGCTTGTGGTTTGTGGTTGGATATGATTGATTTTAAATGCAATTGTCACTTTATGAAGCTTGCTACTTAGATTGTTTGATTTGGTTTATTGTTTTTGAAAGAATGTCGGAATGGTCCGACGAATTTGTGTCTACTTTACTAACTTTGAAAACTCAAATGATTGTAAGAAAACTATAATTAATTTGATGAAAACAATAGTTTGAGAAAAAGGTTCACACCCGGTTCGGTGATGTAAATCCTAGGGTTACTACACATTTTTAATTTCAACTCAATTGCAAGCAATGATCAACGAATTTAGTGTTGCGTAGTTTAGGTGTCAAAAGTTATCAACGTCATAGACAACGGACTACAATACACTTCGTTACCAAGAACATGTAAATTCTAACTTAGACAACGCATAATCGCACATAAACATTTGGCAAAGTCAAATTTCATAACTCATTCGACAATTCACAAATACAATACCAACGCGAGACAATTATCATAGGTTTTTCAAATCAAATCACAATTTGTCACAAATTGAAACTTAAAACAATGTCAAACCCTAGAACTTACAAAACCTACAACGGGGTGAAACCTTCGGGACTTAGCCACTCATGGTGAATGGAACTTGATCAACAGAAGAAGAAGTCTTGAACATTGACATCTCGAGCTTGGTGATAATGATGGATGGTGATTTGGTTTTAGGGTTGATGGTGATGATGAACGGAATGATGGATGATTGGAGATGATGATGGTAGTGGATTAGGGTTAGGAATGATGAGGATGATGATTCCGGTGATTGATTATGGATTGGTGATGTTGTAGATCAAATATATCTTGTTCTTGGCTCCTAAATGGTGCTTTTAAGCTCTCCAACTCGTAACTCCTTCACAATTGGGTCAAACCATCATAAAAACCTGTTCAAAATTGAATTCAACGGCCAGATAATCAGAGGGGCGTCGCCGACGGCCCCTAGAAAACCCAACTTTTCCCGACGCTCTAAATCACTTTATACGGCAAATTTTCTCCGACGGAGCTTCTGAGGGGCGTCGCTGACGGTCCTACTGGACGTCGGCGATGGCTTCTACAAAGTTTAAATTCCTGTTTTCCCATTTTATGATCCTGGTTGACCCGTTTTCCGTCCCGATGCTCCAAAACGCTCCCGATTAGCTCCTTAAACTTCATAAACCTACAAGTCACAAATCCAATCAAAAGTGGGCTATTCGGAACTAAAAGTTACGTAAAACATGAACTTAAACTTAATAAACCCATCGGTTTTCAACCACGTATCACTAGGGTTAGGATTGATGATTGTAATTCGGATGATTCGGTGGATTTGAAAAGGTTGTGGATGAAGGTTGTGGTGTTCTTGGCTCCTAAAAGGTGTTTCATAACTCAAAAACTCGTAACTCCTTCACAAATGGCCAAAACCAAGTTAAAACCAGTCCAAAATTGAATTTCAGCGACAAACATATAGGAGGGGCGTCGCTGACGGCCCCTATAAATCATGCATTTTCTCCGACACTCTAATCCACTGTGTACGACAAATTTTCTCCGACGGGCTATCTGAGGGGCGTCGCCGACGGCCCCTATAACCTTGATTTCCTGTTTTCCATTTCGTGATCCCGGTTGACCCGTTTTCCGCCCCGATGCTCCAAAACGCGCCCGAATAGCTCATTAAACTCCGGAAACCTGTAAAACACAAATCCAATCAAAAGTAGGCTATTCAAAACTAAAAGTTACGATAAACAATAACTTAAGCTTAATAGAAACATCGGTTTTCGACCACGTATCACATCCCCACACTTGTCTTTTGCTTGCCCTCAAGCAAATCTGTCTTTCACTTTCACGTGGGTCGAATAAGGAACACATTTCCGATTCTTGAGACATGAGTTAAGGTCTAATGTCATACTCGGTTCATAATTTTTATCATTTTCAAATACTTAATGTTAACATGATTAACACATAAAAATGGTTATCCAAGATTAACACGCCCTTGAAACTCACACTTCATACACATCCCTCACAATGTTCTTTCCACTCTGCTTATAAATTGGCTAATAATTAATGCATCAGTACTTTTGATATAAACACACAAACCGATTAGAACATGTACCCGCATAAGCTTGCAACTCAATCATTCTCCACCACCGAACATAAATATTAAACACAACTTAAAAGGTCGTGAACGAGTTGTATTGGGGATAGGCTAAGGGTATGGAATAGGACATTTTGAAAGTGGCTAAGTTGATGAAAACTCGATTTTTAATACAAAAACAACTATACTAACACAACCGACTACAAAACAATAAGCTAAGAGGCAAAAGTTTTCCGTCTTTTATTCAACAAACTATCAATACATACATTTTTCTTTTCTTTTCTAAATCATATTCTGTTTCTTTTTTTTCAATCCTAAAATCAAGTTTTCATCACACAGGTTAAAAATAAAAGGTTCAACGGTCAAAGGCTAAATCGGTTGGTCAAACGAACGGTTTAGGCTCAAGATTGGCGACTAAGGGATTGATTTCGGGTAAGGATATATAAATGGTGTAAAATGAAAAGGTTTACCTAATGCCTTAATCATTCTTGTGCTCTATTCGGTCTATGGTCTCAAACGCATCAAAAGTTGCAAGTTCTTCACTACGCGACTAATGGTCCACTCAACCAAAGAAATATATGCATATTATGTATAAAAGTGGCTCAAAATCTCACGTATAAAGGGTATGGTATGCGGTGTATATAAAATGTAAGTTTCTTAGGCGTATTATTCCCGAATAACCACCCGCTAAATACTCGTCATGTTATTAATTTTAACTTGACGATGACAAAAGACCACATGAGTTGTGTTATCCCTCATTAACTTATTACTTGTGCTTTTTATATTGCTTCAAACAAAGACATTTTGAAAAAAATTTAAATTTTCCCCCATCCTCATACTTGAGGTTAACATTGTCCTCAATGTGTAGTGTTTAAATGAATGGGTCAAAATTGAAAAACTTTTTCTCCCCATCCCCTAACTTGAGGTCAACATTGTCCTCAATGTGTAGAAATAGAGCTTTTAAAATGCACAAGTGATGTGACATGGCTAACTTCCCCAAAATTTCACCCCGGAAAATAAAATACAAAACACAATCCACTTATTACTAACTAAAAATCAAAGCTAAAAAGAAACGTATGCACCTGGTTTTTGCTCATTCCTCGTGTGCTCTTCATCTTCAATAAAAATGGTCATGTCGTGAACATAGTTTACCTACAAATTTCAACCTTTGTGTAGAAGTGAGCTTCTCACAACCATTAAAAATTTGTTAGTTAGTTAGTTCTACCAATTTTACTAAAATAAGTTACCAAGTCATATAATTTTATTTAGCTTTGATTTTCTTGTGGAAAAAGATTTTACAACAACAACAACCTAAACTCGCTTTCATAGGAATCACAGTTGCATTTAGCGTATGCAACAAGCCCTTTTAAACCTTCCAATAGCTCGGAAGGATGAGTAGGTCTCGTGAGGGTTATCTAGGGAACACACCCACAAAGTTCATTTAACTACTGACAAGAAACAAAGCACAAAATAAAATTTACACAAAAAATACAACAACAAAAGAAAACATACTGGTGGTCATCGCTGGTATCGCTCGTTGGGATCTACCGGTGGATACGGCTGGTAAGGTTATCCTGTGAGAACAGACATCATGCCATGGAAGTCATCGAGTGGCCCTCTCTCGCCTTCAGCCGGCGCTTGAAACTGTGATGGGATGAAACTGGAACCGACTGCTTCGGGCCAATGCGGATATGGATCAGAGGGCCCAGATGGAAGAGGAAGGTTCTCATATGAGGTCCAAGGCATGTGTTCTTGATATGGACGCCCCGCCTCCCAATCTCTATGGTGGCGCTCTTGGTCATGCAACTGTTTGGCGTTATTAACCGCCATCTGTTGAGCCACCGCCATAGCATGCCACCGGCGGTCTTCTAATGCGTTCTGATCAGCACACAACCTGTCCTGTTCCTCCTCCCAAGCTTGCCTTCTAGACAATTCTTGTGCTTGATAAAAGTGTTGTCTTTCCATAAAGGCTTGCTAGGCGGCCCACTGTTCTTGTAGTCTCTCCAAATATTCTTGCTCCTTAGCCCTATGAGCAGCCTCTTCGGCCCAATGAGATTGCTGTTGGGCCTCCAAATTTTGTTCCTACTGTTGCCTCCTTTGTTCATACTCTCGGTTCTCCCTAATACAGGCGAAGACATTATCATAAACGTCTTGTTGCCCCCGATTGTAGTTTGGATAGTCGGGCTTGCACCGGTTAGGAATGAAGCTGGCCACTCCCGCTGAAATCTCTCGATGCGATAGGGTATACCTTTACCGGGGTCCCCTTGGACCCTGGGGCTCATCCTCATCTTCCTCGTCCATCATCTCCTCCTCTCTTGCAGCTTCCTGGGCTGCACTCGGGTCAGTGAATTGGAATCTGTGTCCTTGGTCATCAGTGACTGTGTATTGATGACCATACACTTGCACCAGTATTTTCCAATGCTGCTTTATTGACGCAAAACAGATTTGATCCACAGGCTTCGAGACCCAAAACGAATCTGGTGGCAACCTATTCTGTTGCAAAATCATGGCGCTGATGAGTCGTACGTATGGTATCATCTTGCTGATGAGTGTCCCAAGTGTTGATCATTGCCAGATGTCACCATGATAACTTAGGTACTCCAAAAAGTAGTGAATGGAGTATCCTACAATCTGAAGCCTTCACTTTACCCCGATCCCCGAATCGAACCATAATATTTTCAAGAGAGAAGGGTTGAAGGATCTTTCCTTCAACCAATAACTGACTACGTAACGCCGCCTCACCATCAGCAAATGGCAATACTGATCCAACCATGCCATCGGGATCAGCTGAATTGACCTTGTTGTCCAAAAATTGATCGACGTTGTAGTAATAATACTCGTCGATCCCCAATGAATCAAACCGGGCAATACAATTCATGGTTTCAAAGGACATGACCATTTGCCCTCTGCCCGTATCGCCTACCGATTGCCATGTGTTCGGTGGGCCACCCGATTGACAAACCGAAGTGATGCTAGCCACTCACAGACAGTGGCCAAATAAACCCGCGGTGTGATGTCTTCACACCAATCCAGAACTCTCTCCCAACCAATCCTCTCAAACATCTGGACGATGCCAATCGTCCTGAACTCTTCCACATTCAAAGTGCGCTCCGGCACAACCCTTTCCGGGATAGATATAGTAACCCCGTGAACCATTTTCCACTTCCAAAGTTTATTTTCTAACCGTTTGTCATTAAACCTTGAAAGTGGCCTTTTCTTATTATTCTCCCACGGCTCACCCATGTTACTATCCCTTATTCTCCCAAACCCAATCTTGTCTGAACAACCGATCATCATTTTCTTCAATCCCACTCAATTGTTCCCATTTTTTTACTCTTTGACCCGAAGATGACCCGGCTCCCGAAGATGAGCTTTGACCCGAAATCTTACTTCTCTTTCGGCTCGCCATACCTACAATTCATGATGCAATGAAAACAATTAAACCTTGTCTAACTTCAAGCATATAATTCTATCAATCCAAAACATCAATTCAATTCAAATTCTTGATCATAACATACAATGTTGAACCACAACTTAATTGATTAGACGAAACTAGCCAGTTTAATCTTTCAAAAATGGCACTTTTGTTAACATCTAAGCTTAAATTTTTATGTTTGTCATCCTAAATACATAAGATTTTAAACAAGATTCAACATTGTGTCATGTTCAAACATTCAACTTTAAAAGTTATAATCTCATTACTTAGTTATGTTGCATGTTCAATCCCACCCAAATCAACCACAAACTCAAATTCAAGCAACAATTCATATAATAGCATCCTAAACAACCTACTCTTAATCTTAAGTTCAAATTTCAGAAGAAAATCACAAACCATATGACATCCAAGCACAAATTTAAGTAAAGATCATACCTTTAGTGTTGTATAGTCGATAGAACTTAAAAAGAAGTAATACAAAGCTTGAAGAACAATTTTCCTCAAAAACCCGAGATTTGAACTTCACCAATCTTGCAAACAAGAAATAATTGAAAGAAACCATGTTGGGGGTTTTATTCTTCTCGAAAAACTACACGAAATAGGCTCAAGAATCGATTGATTTGGTGTAGAATTGAAGAAGATATGAAAGATTGAAGTTTAGGGTTCTTGAAGGAAGTTAGGGAAAATGCATGGAGATGGTGATGAAAGTGCAGAGATTTTGGAGATGTTAAAGAGATGTTGGGTGGATAGGGTTCACCCGGGTCTAAATTGTGGCTAAAAAGATGTTCGGGTCGAATTTCGGTAGGTTAAAATGAGTTTGGATCCGGAAAATTGCGTTAAAAAGGAATCAGCGTCGGCTGACAAACCAAGGACCGTCACTGATGTTCCATTGGGGCGTCGCCGATGGCACTTGTAAATTCACAATTCCTCCGACGGCTTAACTTCCTGTCTACGGCGCATTTGACCCGACGCTCCTAACCAGCCATTGTCGGCGACGGCCTGAGGACCCGTCGCCGACGGCTCACCATTTTCAAAAAAAAATTATTATTATTTTTATTTTTAAAGCCACACTTATTTTTACTATACCACCCCCCGAATAATCGTATATTGTCCTCAATACACAAAACAAGTTAAAAACATACCTTGTGTCTCCATGACCCGTTTGGGAAAGAATTTGAGTCGTGAATTGTATAGCCAAACCTTTTGGCCCACCAAGAATTCCTTCGGCTTCAATTTGGCATCGTGTGCTCTTTTCATGCCATCCTTATATTTTGAGGCACACTCATATGCCTCTTGCCAAAGCTCTTCTAGCTCACAAAGCTTCAAGTTGCGTTCTTTACCTGCATCATCATATTTAAGGTTAACTTCTTTGATGGCCCAAAATTTACGATGTACAAGTTCAACCGGCAAGTGACAATTTTTACCATAAACTAAGCGGTAAGGAGTAGTGCCAATAGGTGTCTTATGTGCCGTTCGATAGGCCCATAAGGCATCGTTCAACTTCGTTGACCAATCCTTACGGTCCGATCGAACGGTCTTTTGCAAAATTTCCTTAATTTTCCTATTGGACACCTCAACTTGACCACTTGTTTGCGTGTGATAGGGGTAGCAATTCTATGGTCAACACCATACCGTTTTAGTAATTTCCCAAAATTAAAGTTCTTAAAATGAGATCCCCCATCACTAATAATTACCCGAGGTATCCCAAATCTTGAAATAATATTAGTTTGCACAAAATTACAAACAACGGTATGGTCATTCATTTTGGTGGCAATTGCTTCTACTCATTTAGATACATAATCTACCGCCACCAAAATGTATAAGTTCCCATGAGAATTGGGGAATGGGCCCATGAAATCGATTCCCCATACATCAAAATATCAACAATGAGAATCGGTTGCATGGGCATCTCATCCCGCTTAGAAATACCCCCTACTTTTGACACTCAACACAGTTTTTCGCAAAATTAAAAGCGTCTTTAAAAATAGTCAGTCAATAAAGGCCGCTGTTGAGCACTTTGTGTCCCATTTTGTGAACACTAAAATGTCCCCCACAAGCAAAGGAATGCAAGTGCATCAAGACACTCGGGATCTCTTCATCCGGTATGCATCTTCTCACGACTTGATCCGGACATGTCTTGAATAAATCCGGTTCTTCCCATGTGTAGTACTTGATTTGAGATAGAAAATACAATCTCCTCCTCCTATCCCAATGAGCCGGCAAATCAGCTGTCACCAAATAATTAATAATGTTAGCAAAACCAAGGTAATGTTGAAACTTTAAGAATATGCTCATCCGGGAAGGTCTCATTAATCTCCACACGAGAAGAACCCTCTTCTACCAACAACCAGGATAAGTGGTCCGCCACCACATTCTGACTACCCTTCTTATCCCGTATCTCTAAGTCAAACTTTTGTAGCAAAGGAACCCATCGGATCAACGACGGCTTTGCATCTTTTTTCTCCATGAGGTACCTAACAGCAGAATGGTCAGAATAGACAATTACTTTACTACCCCAAATGTAAGCTCGGAATTTATCCAATGCATATACCACCGCAAGTAGCTCTTTCTCAGTTGTTGTATAATTCAATTGAGCATCTGAAAGAGTCTTACTTGCGTAGTATATGGCAACGGGTTTCTTTTCTGCCCTTTGACCCAAGACGGCCCCCACTGCATAATCACTTGCATCACACATGATTTCAAACGGTAACGATCAATTTGGTGATTGCAAGATTGGGGCCTCAACCAATTTCTTCTTCAACACATTAAAAGCATTTTGACAATCTTTGTTTAGTCAAACGGTTGGTCTTTTAACAGTAAATTACATAAAGGTTTTGTTATATCACTAAACCCCTTTATAAACCGTCGGTAGAACCCCGCATGACCCAAATATGATCTAATGCCCTTAACGCTCGTGGGATATGGCAAAGTAGAAATAACTTGCACTTTCGCCCTATCAACCTCTATCTCACGACTTGACACCACGTGTCCCAACACAATTCCCTCTTGAACCATAAAATGGCTCTTTTCCCAACTCAAAACCAAATTTTTCTCAACACATTTTTTTAAAACTTTTTTGAGTTGGGTAAGACAAACATCAAATGACGACCCAAAAATTGAAAAGTCATCCATGAAGATTTCTAAGGAGTCCCCCACCATATCTGAAAAGATACTCATCATATACATTTGAAAGGTGGCGGGGGCATTACATAACCCAAACGGCATTCCCCTAAATGAGAAGGTACCGTATGGACAAGTAAAAGTAGTCTTAGCTTGGTCTTCCGGATGGATAGCTATTTGATTATAACCCGAATACCCATCCAGGAAACAATAATACTTTTGACCAGCTAACTTTTCAACAATTTGGTCAATAAAAGGTAAAGGGAAATTGTCTTTAGAAGTTGCAGAATTCAACTTTCTATAAGAAATGCAAATACGTCACCCGGTTACCGGCCGAGTGGCTACCTCTTCACCTGCGACATTTTTGACAACTTGAATGGCCACCTTCTTGGGAACAGTCTGTGTCGGGCTCACACGTTGCTATCAGAGATGGGGTATATGATACCCTCATCTAGCCACCTTAGTACCTCCTTCTTGACAACTTCTCTCATATTAGGATTTAATCTTTGTTGTGTGTCACGAGAAGGAGTACTACCATCTTCAGTGATGATTTTATGCATCACTACAGAAGGGCTAATTCCCTTCAAATCAGCAATGGTCCACCCAATAGCAGCTCTATTGGCAACCAATACCTCCATCAATTTCTTCTCTTGCTCCCCGGTTAAATTTGCCCCAATAATAACCAGTAGCGTTTTGCCCTCACCCACATAAGCATACTTCAAATGCTTGGGCAACACCTTCAACTCAATAGTGGGAGGTTCTATCAACGATGGCTTTAGCTTTGTATCAATCTTCTCGGGAAAGCTTTGCAATTGGTGTGGCCAAGGTGGTCTTCCTTCCTTCACCGCGATCACCTCCATCTTTTTCTTTTCCTCATCCATGCTCCGATTTGTTTCTGATTGTGACCTGTCAAACATGAAACACTCCTCTATTGTGTTTTCCTCCTCAACACCCATGTCACAAAGAGGTATACACTCGTCAACAATGTCGCCATATAGCATTCATTATTGACTAGAGGATCCGTTAATCTGGCAAAAACATTTAACCGCAATCGACGGTTACCAGAAGTCATGTCAGCCGTTCCTGTTTTACAATTAATTTGAGCATTTGATGTTGCCAAAAATGGTCGACCGAGAATAATCGTGGGTTGCTTGGTTAGGTCCAATGAATCATAATCGAGTACTAAGAAGTCCCCCGGATAGTAAAAGTCCTCGACTTTGACGATTACATCCGTGACTATTCCACGGGGTAGTTTAGGAGTCAAATCGGCTAATACTACGATAGTATTTGCCACTCTAAGTGGACCAAACTCATATTGGTCATATAAACTACCCGCTAGAATACTCATACTAGCACCAGGATCCAAGAGTGCCCTAGTCATTTTAAATTCTCCAACTTGAATGGAGATGATAGGCGCTCCCGGATCTTGTAGCTTAGGTGGAAGTGCACACGAAAGAATCGAACTCACATTTTCGGTTAAATCAAGTTTTTTGGAAATTTGTGAGTTTGTGATGCATTGAATAATACATCCATTTATCTTGTAGAGTTTGTATAATTTTAGCGCGTTTTCGTTTCGGTTTGTCAAGAATTTATCTACTTTTAATCCAAACATGTGTTGCAGGTATTGGTTCGTGAAAACGGTTGGAAGGATGGGAAAAACGAGCAAAAATGGTGAAAAGAACCGAGACAGGATGCGAGTAGATCGGAAATGAGAAGACGAAACGCAAAACAGGAGTTACAACCCAGTCGCGGGGCGCAACTGGTACACATAGACTCTCTCGTGGCCGGCGAGAGAGTGATAGTTATCAATCCGGATTCTACCTCGGTCGCGGGGCGCGACCGGCTTACTCAAACTCTCTCGCGGGGCGCGATAGAGGCTTTTATCCACAAAGTTTCGAAATCAGAGAAGGATTGGGACTTGGTTGTTTTAAATAGACTTATAATCATTGTTAAACTCTATTGGGCAACCTTGGACGAACGAGGGAAGAATTGGAGCAACTTTATGAAGATTTGAAGCTACAAGGGGCAGATCTGAGCTGCAGGGATTGTGGTGCTGATCAAGAGAGTTCAAGGCAGGAGCTTATCACGGTTCATACCAATCCTCACTTTGATTTCCTTGTTTTGATCAATCATGATACCTTGTTGTCAACTTTGTTTTAATTACTTTTCAAACATGTTTTTAGTTAATCTAAACTAGAAAATTGTAGTTGGTCTAGGTTAATTATTGAGAGGTAATTAATAATTAGACAGTTTACTAATTTGAAAAGATAACTGAAAAGGAATCTTTAGGACCCGTAAACGAATAAAAAGGATAGGTTATTGTAGGTGTCTTCCTGAGAAGGTTCACGGGTCCTATTTGATAAACCTAGACTTTGATATGTTAAGTTCCCGGTAAAAATATTCAACCAGATTAATTATTATTAAATTGAAGGAGTAGTATTCTAAAAATCTAATCTGAGAAGTCCCTAGAAGTTCATAGTTTGGTCATTTCAATTAAGTAGTTTTAGTTAAATTGATAATTTAGATTTATTAGCAAACCCCCCCCCCCTTTTATACATAGTGTGTAATTAAGTCTAAATTAGTAGTCTTACCAATTAGAGAGTCCTGTGGGTTCGATAATCCGGACTTGCTTCATACTATTCTACAATTGATCGGTCCACTTGCCGGTTAGTAGTTTAGTATAGTTTAGGAGTCTAGAGTATAATTTGAGTCTAGAATTAGGGTAATTTGTTTTGTTTTTAATTAACTACTTTTAGAACATCAAGTTTTTGGCGCCGTTGCCGGGGACTCTCTCATTGGATATTGCGTTGATTACTCGATTTAGGCTTTTCTTAGACACTTGTTTTTGTTTTGTCTTCATTTGTGTGGTAGGAGTCTAAGTAGTTTAATTAGTTTAATATTTATTTTAGTAAAAATTTGAATTATTTGTGCTAACTTCTCGTGTTTGTCGTGTTTCCGGATTAGTGGATGCCCCACATGCGCTCGCAAGGACCTCTGCCTAAGCCGCCGACGGACACGCCATTCTCCCCGCACCAAAGATAAGTGTTTCTTCCTCAACTTTTTCAAGTTCATACCATTCCTTCGTACCACCCGATTTTGATTTTACACCTAAACCTTCATCACCCGGTTCTCCACCACCCCGTGTAGTCCATAAAAACGTAAGCCCACCACAGTCACCACCTAACTTCCACATGGCTGATAATAATAATCAGACCGTATACCAACAGGCCACCACCGGTTTCACCGGTGCAAACTCACCCATTACCTTACCCCCCATGAACAATGACTGAGCCTGGCAAATCCCTTCCTACATCATGATCGCCATCACTAACTCTTGCCAATTCCACGACTGATGATGAGGATGCACCCGCACGTATCAACCGCCTTATCCGTCAATGTCATACATTCAATATGGAGGGCGTGGGCCATGATGCCCCTTTTCTCCAAGTCTTTCCATTCTCTCTCGGGGGTCGGGCCGCCATCTGGCTTGACTCCCAACCACCCGGTACTTTTTCTACTTGGGCCTCTCTACGGGATGCTTTCCTTAAGACATACTTTCTACCCGCTAAAGCATCCCGCCTTCGCTATCAGATCCATTCGTTCCGAATGGAGCCTGACGAGCCCTACCATCTAGCTTGGGAGCGGTTCCAAAGTCTAGTATCTCGTTGCTCCCAACATGGTCTATCAGACTGGGCACTTGTAGAGAAATTCTACAACGGTCTCACCCCTAGGACCCGTGCTCGATTCGACACTTCTGCTGGTGGCCACCTGATGGGAAAGAAAACAGTAGCCGAGTGCAATGACCTTTTCGAAAGCTTTGCCCATTCTGATGTCGATTACAGCACTGCCGGTAGGAATTCCATTCCTGTTTCTCACACACCTCCGGTTAACCGGGGCTTACACCAAGTTAGCTTGGAAACTACGGTAGTTGCTGCTCTAGATAGCTTCAAGAGAGAGGTCACGAAGGAGATACAGGAGCTGAAGAAAAAGGTAGACAGGTGTGAGGTGTGTAGAGGGGGTCATGACACGCTAGAGTGTCCCACGCTCACTATTGAGCAGGTTGAGTTTATCACCGGTCAGAACTGTGGTCCTACAAATCCTTTCAATAATAATACTTCCAATTATAATCAAAACTGGCGAAATAATAATAATAATAATAATAATAATAATAATAATAATAATAATAATAATAATAATAATAATAATAATAATCGATCTTCCGGTAACCCCCCAGGTTTCCAATTAGGCTCTTATCAAAACAGGGGGCAGGGTCACTACAATAGTGGAGGATCAGGTCACACCAGTCAGTTTAGTGGAGGGGGTTCAAATCAGGAAGGTCAGCCTAGGAGCGGAGGGTCAGGAGGTAGTCTAGATAGGATCAAAGAGCTGTTATCTCAACTAGTTGTCAAAGATCAGGCTACTCAGAAAACTCTCGCAGAACATGATCTGCTCTTGAAAAATCAACAGTCCGCGCTCTTAGATCTCTAGAGGTTGGTCAGTAGTATCGCTAAGCAGCTGCAAGAGCAACCACCCGGCCAGTTCGCGGGTAATACCCTACCATACCCCGCGAACCAACACGCGAAAGCGATTACTACGCATAGTGGTAGGACTCTGAAGGAGCTAGGTAGAGAGGGTGTAGAGGTAGAGGTAGAGGAGCGAGGTGAAGAGGTAGATGAAGAAATCGAGATGGAGGCTCCACCCAGGGTGCACACCAGGTTAGACCCAGCAAGTACCGCACCAGCCAGTGGACCTTCAGTTGAGAGGAGGGGAGAGAGAAAACCGGTAGAGGTTAGGTCATCACCAATCGTAGACACTTCATGCCTACCCTACCCAGCACGTCTGAAGCAGCAGAAATATGCCAAGGAATACGGGAATTTCCTTGACATGTTTACTCAGTTAAAAATCAATCTCCCGTTTATCGAGGCCCTCCAGCATATGCCTAAATATGCTAAGTTTTTAAAAGATCTTTTAAAACATAAAGATAAGCTGGGGGAGCTTTCGAATGTCCCATTGACTGGAGGATGTTCCATCGTGGTTTTAAACAAGTTTCCTGAGAAATTGACTGATCCGGGTATCTTTACGATTCCATGCCTATTCGACGGCTCCATTGCTCCAGCTCATGCTCTAGCCGATCTCGGGACGAGCATAAATCTGATGCCTTTCTCACCATACGAGCGTTTAGGTCTAGGGGAGCTCACCCCTAATCGTATGTCTCTGTCGTTAGCCGATAGGTCGGTTAAGTACCCGAGGGGAATCATAGAGAATTTGTTGGTTAAAGTTGATAGATTTGTCTTCCCTGTAGACTTCGTCATCCTCGATATGGAGGTCGACGAGAAGGTTCCCATCATCTTAGGTCGCCCATTTCCGCGCACCGCGAAAGCACTCATAGATGTTCATGATGGGAAAATCACCCTTCGAGTCGGTGACGAGAACGTCACGTTCGAGATCGCAAGGTCGATGCAACACCCTAGTGGTGGTGACAATGATAGTGGCCCTTGTCACTCCGTATACTTCCTGAACTCATTCATTTCGTGCTTTAATCACTGTTTAGACTATATTAGCGGAGCCGACTTAGTGAATGTGAGTTTAGTACCCGAGGAGAGTGATAGTGAGGATATAGGGGATGATGTCTTCGAGATTCCCGAGACTTTAGATTTCTGTGAGGTGAGTGCCGATACTGAGAGCACACCATTGTCGACACCAGCAGCCATAGAGCTTAAGGTTCTCCCGTCTCATTTAGAATACGTGTTCCTAGGTGACAATTTGAGCTTACCCGTGATCATTTCTTCGAAATTGTCAACGGAGGAGAAGGAGCGTTTAATCGAGGTCCTAAAGTCGAATAAGGAGGCCATCGCATGGAAATTATCTTATATCAAGGGGATTAGCCCTACCTTCTATACTCATAGGATCCTCATGGAGGACGTCTTTAAGCCTGTAGTGCAGCCACAGCGCCGCCTGAACCCGAATATGCAAGAAGTTGTAAAGAAAGTGGTGCTTAAGCTGATAGAGGCTGGTCTCATCTATCCGATCTTCGATTTCACGTGGGTAAGCCCCACTCAGGTCGTTCCCAAGAAGGGGGGAATGACAGTGGTTTTGAACGAAAAGAAGGAGCTTATCACATCGCGAATAGTCACGGGCTGGCGGGTGTGCATAGACTATCGTAAGTTAAATGACGCCACCCGCAAGGACCACTTCCCGCTCCCGTTCATCGATCAGATGCTGGAGCGACTCGCAGGACATCAATTTTATTGCTTTCTTGACGGCTTTTCAGGTTACTTTCAGATCCCGATTGCTCCCGAGGATCAAGAAAAGACAACCTTCACATGCCCGTATGGTACTTATGCGAATCACCGCATGCCGTTCGGGTTATGTAACGCTCCGGCTACTTTCCAGCGATGCATGGTAGCCATCTTTCAGGACATGATCGAGACTTCCATGGAGGTTTTTATGGACTATTCTTTGTCTATGGGAACACCTTCGATCAATGGCTTACTCACTTAGATGCGATGATGAAACGTTGTGTCGAGACGCGACTGATGCTCAACTGGGAGAAATGTCACTTTATGGTGACAGAGGGCATAGTGCTAGGGCACAAGATTTCGCGAGCAGGGATAGAGGTCGATCGGGCGAAAATAGATACTATCAGCAGACTCCCTCCACCGACCAGCGTCAAGTCCATCCGCAGCTTTCTCAGTCATGCGGGCTTCTACCAACGGTTTATTCGAGATTGTTCAAAGATCACCGCCCCATGACTCGACTTCTCAAGAAAGATGTACCCTTCGTCTTCGATGACGACTGCTTAAAAGCTTTCACGATCCTTAAGGAGAAACTAGTGAGTACTCCTATCGTCGTCTCACCCGACTGGAGCTTGCCTTTCAAGCTCATGTGTGATGCGAGCGATTATGCTGTGGCGCCGTTTTGGGTCAGCGATGGGACAAACATTTCCACCCTATTTACTACGCTAGTAAAACCCTCAACGACGCACAGGAGAACTACACTACTACAGAGAATGAGCTTTTAGCAGTGGTATTCGCGTTCGATAAATTCCGCTCCTACCTTGTCCTGTCCAAGACCATCATCTTTACGGACTATGCGGCTCTGTGTTTCCTTTTCCAAAAGAAGGACGCACAGCCTTGTCTCATTTGATGGATTCTCTTGCTTTCTGAGTTCGACATAGAGATTAGAGATAAGAAGGGAGCAGAGAATGTGGCCGCTGACCATCTATCCCGACTAGAGGATCCTAGTAGAGAAGAAATTAGAGAAGAAGAGATCGGTGATAGATTTCCCCACGAGTCAGTAGAGTTTGTGACAGCGGAGAAGGAGGGAATGTTGTGGTTTTCCGATTTCGTGAATTATCTAGCGAACGGAGTGGTACTGAAGGGGATGACCACGCAACAAAAGAAGAAATTCTTTCGCGATGTCTGGAGTTATATCTAGGACGACCCATTTCTGTTTCGGGTAGGGGGAGACCGCATTTTGAGGCACTGCGTGAGTAGAGAAGAGGGGGCAGAGATATTGAGGCACGTGCATGAGGGACTGACAGGAGGTCACCGTGGTCCGCACGTCACCGCCCAAAAGGTTTTTGATTGCGGTTTTTATTAGCCATCAGTTGTGAAAGACGCCCTAGAGTTTGTGAGGACGTGCGATCGTTGCCAGCGCACTGGCAGCATCTCATTCAAGGACGAGATGCCCCAACATCCCATCCAGATTCTTGAAGTCTTTGATGTTTGGTGGATTGACTTCATGGGACCGTTTCCCATCTCTAGCGGAAACCGGTACATCCTCATGGCTATTGACTATGTATCCAAGTGGGTGGAAGCTCAAGCTTTACCCACAAATGACGCCCGAGTGTTGGTGAGATTCTTAAAGAAATTGTTCACCCGTTTTGGTACGCCACGAGCCATTATTAGTGACCATGGCACGCACTTCTGCAATGCCGTCATGGAAAAGGCATTGGCGCGCTACGGTGTCACGCACCGCCTCTCCACCGCTTATCATCCACAGACTAGCGGTCAAGTGGAGAACGCGAACAGGGGGTTAAAACCGATCCTGGAGAAGACGGTCGGTAAGAGTCGAAAGGACTTGTCCAACAAGTTGGACGATGCTTTATGGGCGTTTCGCACTGCCTATAAGACACCACTAGGCACCACGCCATTCATGATCGTTTACGGTAAAGCCTGCCATCTCCCGGTCGAATTAGAGCATAGGGCACTATGGGCATTAAAAACCATGAATTTGGACCTCACCGAAGCGGCCAAGCGACGATTCTTTCAAATTCACGAGTTAGAGGCACTTCGGGACGCGGCGTATGAGCGGTCATGGAGTTTGAAGGAGAAAACCAAGGCGCTGCACGATCGGAGGTTAAAGAATGTGAAGGAGTTTCAAAGCGGCGATAAAGTGCTACTATATAATTCGAGATTGAAAAAGTTTGCGGGCAAGCTGAAATGAAAATGGTCCGGCCCATACGTGGTAAACGAGGTATTCCCGTATGGAACTATCGAACTGAAAGATGAAGCCGATGGAGGGACATGGAAGGTCATCGGGTATCGCTTGAAACATTAGTTAGGAGGACCTCTAGATCCTACCGAGACGGAGGAGACTACTCTCAAAGTTCAGCCTCAGATCGCGTAGATTCTCGGGTTTTGGCTCGAGTGTAGAGTGTGTAAAGTTTGATAGTTAGTTGCATTTTGTGTTTTCATTTAATTCATGTTTCGTATTTTGTGTATTTGTTTGTGGGTCGGTTTAGTTGGTTTGTGCAGGTCATATCACGCATCAGTCATGGAGCACGGACGATTGGAGGTACCTTTGATAAATGCGGTAGAACGAGTGTGGTTCCGTAAACTTAAGAGCCAACATGATAGTTTCTACAATCAAAAAAATTTTCTAAGGCATAAAACTTGAAAAAAACAAGAAACTTTCTGTGAAAACAGGACTCTCGCGGGGCGCGAGAGGCACAAGCTTCCTCGGTCCCGGCCCGCGAGAGACCAAGAAATCCCGAAATCCTCACTCCCTCGCGGGGCGCGAGAGATTTAGCAGTCTCTCTTGCGGCCTGCGAGAGACCATATCTGCACATAAAATTCCCTAGCCACCATTTCTCACATATTTCCCAACTTTCTTCACAAATTCCCTTACAGTTTTCACCCCATTTTCACCAACAACTTCGCCATTTTCAACCCAAATTCACTGAAATCTCCCACATTTTCTTCACTACATCAATCCTCACTCATCTTTACATGATTCCACGCGGTTTTCCCCTTTCTACTCGCATTTCACTGGTGTTTTAAAGTTTCAATTTTTGTGCACTAGTCTTACAGATCTACAACAAGATATGGTTTTTCGCAATTTATATGCTTACATTCTTTATTATCTATCTCGTTGTTGCGGTTATTTTGCTGATTGATACTGTGCTAGTTGTCTATTCGGTTAAGTTCGGGTTGGGCTCAACTGGGTTTCACTTGAGTTTTGATAGTGGTACTGGTTATATTTTGTGGATAGATTATGTACATGCAGGGTGTCTTTAGCGGGTTTGGTGCGGTCCAACATTGAGTGTGGGGATGAGGGTTGGCTAACTTTGTTATTAAAAATCTGATTTTTAAGATAGTCAACCGTTAGTTCTGCCATGATTCAAACTGTTTTATCTTTCACTGTACACTCAATGTGGGCTCGTATCTCAGCACTTTGGTTTAATTGAGGACAATTAAAGTGCCGAGAGGGGGGTAGTTGTTTGGTTTTGGATATGTTTTTCGGGGGGTTAGTAACATCTGATTGATCATGCACATAAGATTCGGTCTCACCCGTACTTAATCTCCATTCGGGCGAGATTCGGTTTTTATCAAATTATAATGTTACACTCTTTTCAAATGTATCTGAATCACGAGGTAAATTGTTTATCTGCTGCAGACCATGACCGCGAATGAAATGCTATACGGCCATTTGTCTTTATGTGATTGCTTTCTTTCTAAGGTCATGCTTGTCTTACTTGTGCTTTATGTAGATGTCAGGAGAGGGTAGCTCGAGCAGGGCTGGTAGGAAGAGAAGGGGACCAACGCCTCGTCAGAGAGATGACCCCGCCGATGCGCCACAACAACCTTCTTACTTCGGCAGACGCATAATTAGATATTGGGGAGACAGGGTCCCCCATGGGCAAAGCACGCGAATCGTGGACAGCCCTCTCTTGCAGTTCGATTTAGACTCCCACGAGTGGGAGAGGCTCTCAAATCTGGTCACTTGTGAGTTGCTACCTTATAAGAGAATTGATTGGGAGTTGATTGATAATTTGGGTCAGAGGGGTCGGATCGAGCAGTTATTAGGGGATAAGTTTCGAAGGGTACTAGATTGCGGAGTGAGACAATACAAGGAAATCACTTATGAGTTCCACTCCACCTTCGAATACCAACAGGGGAAGTTCAACGAGAATGACGCGGTTTCTTTTGCCTTGGGGAGCCAAGTATTTGAGATGGCAATCCCACAGTTTGCGATGGCTTCGAAAATATACTCAGATGATGAGGTTCAGCCGCCGGACTTCGCCATGAGCCTGCAGGGGTCTTCAAAAACAGGCACCCCATAGTGTCCAGACAGACGAGCTCGCCAGATTTTGGGGTAGCATCTCTTTTGCCCCGTACTCAAACAACATGGTGGCGAGTGATTTTACTAATCCCATTCATCGGTTTCTCCATAAGATTCTTGCTGCTACGTTGGTTGGGAGAGGACAGGGGGACAATAAGATCAACCAGGTGAGTTTATTTGGTCTGATGTGTATTATAGAGGGACGGCCGGCAAACCTGGCCACAATATTTGCTTGGTCAATGAAGCGACTGTGGAGGGGGGGCCCGGGGCAAGGGTTTATTGCGGGCCCTTGATTACATGCTTGGCTGAGGGTGTTCGATAGATACCCCCAGGACAGAATAAGAGAAGGCCCCGCCCCCTGTGTCATGAGCATCAGAGATCTCCAGGCTACCGGAATTCTTACAACCCAAGAGCCTATTAGCTGGATACCAGCCCGCTAAGGACCTCAAGTGCAACCGCCCCCGGATCCGAAGCTGCATCTTCTATGCAGACGGGCATCCCTATTCAATACCAGCGGCCAGTCACCCGCCAGGAATTGCCAGGATGACAGTATCCTCTTCGGGAGCCTCGCCCGGACCCACTGACCTTAGATTCGCTTTATGATAGGATGGAGACTGGGTTCGAGGATTTGTGAGGTTATGTGGACCAACAGTTTGGCGGGGTTCGCCAAACCATGTTAGAGAGTAGACTAATGCACGAGGCCAGCCAGAGGAGGCTAGAGGATGGGATGCGCTACATGATGCAGAATCTAAATATGGGAATCCCGTCTTACTTTCAGTAGCCAGGCGGTCAGGCAGGCTCTAGCCAGTTTGCGGGGATGGAGGACGTGCAGCCATACAAGGTATTTGAGGCGTCTGAAGAATCTGAAGAGGATGATTGAAGCAGCCGAAGATCTTTATCTTTATTTTTTCTTTTCTGATGTTATCAGTTATTGATGGTTTTGTACTTTTAAACAATTTACTTTGGGTTGGTGTTGGTTGGTTTAGGTATGTGTTGATGAACAATCTTGCAAAACTATTTATTTATCTGGTTTTATCATTATTATGTTTTGTAAGTGCGTGATGCTAGGTTGGTGTTATATGATGTTCCGTTCGCATGAGAGCTTTGAGAGTGGTACATTAAGCGCGTTTGGTTTTGAGAGCACGAGTGGTTTGACTGGCACATCGACAGTCTTGCACTACCAGCTAAGTCGCTTCCTTTTTGTATTTTATTTTTCTTTCTTAGTTGGTTTGTTTTATTTTATTTTGAGTAGTAGTTGTCTCTTCCTTGCATTGGGGACAATGCAAAAATTTAAGTGTGAGGATGGGATAGTAGAGTGAGTAGTTTAATTTGCTTAAATTTGCTTTAAAAAAATCCGAAAATGTCTTTTGAAAATGAAGTTTGCATGAAATTAAACGGAAAATGATAGAAAAATTAAATTTTTATTCGGTTTCAAATAATAATAATAGGAGAATAAAAAGGGTGAGTTTGTGTCTAACTTGGGATATGTTAGTAGGCTCGATTCGGTTCTTATTTTCTTTGAGCTTAATACACCTTAATTGTCGGTCTACTAGTGGGTACTCATCTAGGAGAAATGGGAAACTGAAACTGCCAAAAATAGTATAAGAAATGCCGTTGTAAGCTAAAATATTTAGAATTTTTAGTCATGAAAAAAAAAAGAAAAAAATAGACAAATGAGCTTGATTGGAAAGTAGACGAGGCCTATGGAATCTCCCTTAGGGATGGTGACTCTGATCGAGAATCCCTCTAGGATTAGTTGAAATTTTAAGTATCGAAGCCCACGTTGTCGCTCTCGGGGATGGTGACTCTGGTTGAGACAGCCTCTATGTTAGATATGCAAAAAGAAATCAAAATGCTCAAAAGAGAAAAAGAGAGACAAAAATTGCTTAATTTTAAATTCTTTATATTTTGGTATAAAACGGTTAGGAAAGGGTTTAAACAATTCTTTTCTTTTGTTCATAAGCTTGAGGTGGGATTAGGGATACTGTGGATGCTAGCGTGAGACCATAGGTGGATTGACCGCACTTAAATTAAATTTACATGATAAGAGGTTTGAGCCGAATTTTGAGTTTAAGTGGATCCAATACTTGCAATCGCGGTTAACATGAATCTTGTTCCCTAATGAAAATAATTGTAATTTTTGAAATCGAGTAATTGTTTGGTTATGATTCCGTTTATGCATAATTCTTTTTCGAGCAAGTGTGGGGATATTTGATGTATTGAATAATACATCCATTTATCATGTAGAGTTTGTATAATTTTAGCACGTTTTCGTTTTGGTTTGTCAAGAAGTTATCTACTTTTAATCCAAACACGTGTTGCAGGTCTTGGTTCATGAAAACGATTGGAAGGATGGGAAAACGAGCGAAAATGCTGAAAAGAACCGAGCCGGGACGCGAGTGGATCGGAAACGAGAAGACGAAACGCTAAACATGAGTTACAGCGTGGCCGGCTTACTCAAACTTTCTCGCAGGGCGCGAGAGAGGCTTTTATCCAGAAAGTTTCAAAATCAGAGAAGGATTGGGACTTGGTTATTTTAAAAAGACTTATAATCATTGTTAAACTCATATTGGGAACCTTGGACGAACGAGGGAAGAATTGGAGCAACTTTCTGGAGATTTGAAGCTACAAGGAGCGGATCTGAGCTTCAGGGATTGTGGTGCTGATCAAGAGAGTTCAAGGCAGGAGCTTGTCACGGTTTTATCATACCAATCCTCACTTTGATTTCCTTGTTTTGATCAATCATGCTACCTTGTTATCAACTTTGTTTTAATTACTTTTCAAACATGTTTTTAGGCTAGATCTTATTCAGTTACCTAGGTTTTGGATGATGGATTTATGAAACTTTGATTTGTTTTAATTTAATTTATGGTTTGAATATTAAATTGGTAAAGGTCACAACTTTAATGATCTAGTTTAGGGTGTTTGCATGATCTTGTTTGTTTGATGATTGTTTGGTTGTTTTGCATGAACTTTGGTGGATGTCTTCCACAGAATAGGTTTATGTTACTTTTCGTGTTCTTAGGAATTCGTGAAGTTGTCGGTAAAATTGGTCAATAAAACCGGGGAAACAATTAAATTAACCATAAAATCAAACTTGTCATTATACCTAATTTGTTAATTGAGAAATTGTAATTAGTTGGCTGAATTAATGTGGTAAATTGTTAGGTTAGGGTTTTGAGAAATTCCCGAGTCTAATTTTCTTGTCATAATTGAATCAGTTAATCTAAACTAGAAAATTGTAGTTGGTCTAGGTTAATTATTGAGAGGTAATTAATAATTAGACAATTTACTAATTTGAAAAGATAACTAAAAAGGAATCTTTAGGACCGGTAAACGAATAAAAAGGATAGGTTATTGTAGGTGTCTTCCTGAGAAGGGTCAGGGGTCATGTTTGATAAACCTAGACTTTGATATGTTAAGATCCCGGTAAAATATTCAACCAGATTAATTATTATTAAATTGAAGGAGTAGTAGTCTAAAAATCTAACCTAGGTAACTAGTTCATTATCTCTTGATTTAAAATCTAAGAAGTCCCTAGAAGTTCATAGTTTGGTCATTCCAATTTAGTAGTTTTGATAATTTAGATTTATTAGCAAACCCCCCCCCCCCTTTTTATACATAGTGTGTAATTAAGTCTAAATTAGTAGTCTTAGCAATTAGAGAGTCCTGTGGGTTCGATAATCCAGACTTACTTCATACTATTATACAATTGATCGATCCACTTGCCGGTTAGTAGTTTAGTATAGTTTAGGAGTCTAGAGTATATAATTTGAGTCTAGAATTAGGGTAATTTATTTTGTTTTTAATTAACTACTTTTAGCACATCAATTCGCTTTTGGGTACACAGGTCCTTCAAGTACTTAGCATATATGGGACTTGTTTTATAGCATCCAAAAGTGGTAGGTTGATTTTTACTTGTTTAAAAACTTCCCACATTTCTTCTTGGTGGAAACCTCTTTTGTTTACCACTTTTTCGGATGGTCCCAACAAAGCTTCGGGATAAGGGGCGGTATTAACCTCCATACCCTTTTCCTTAGCTTTTGGAACAGGGACGGTCACAACGTGTGTAGTTTTTTATCACTTTTTAAAACATTTTCTTTTTGACCCGTTTGACCGTCAACACTCTCATCATAACTAGCCTCTTCCACCACCCCTTCAACAAACTGGGTGGTGGTGACACAACACCGTTATCAACAACTCGACCACTAAGTAACGAAATTTTATTAATTGGTATCTCACGTGTGTTCTTCGAGTTGGACCCTTAATGCTTAGGGTTCACTGTAGTGTCACTAGGCAACTTTCCACCATTTTCTCGTATCTGTGCCATCTTCTCCGCAAGTTGACCCACTTCCTTCTTTAAAGCTTTATGCGATTTATCACAAACCTCGAACTCTTTTTTCATTTCCATCTTTATTTCTTGATTCGAAGTTGTGATGGTGTTCATAATTGCATCTAACTTTGAGCTTACGGAGTCTTCACCACCCATTGGAGGATTAGAGTTACCACCTCCATTACCACATTGGTTGTAGCCCCTTTGATAACCACCTTCACGGTTTTGATAATTTTGGCCACTTCCTTGATTGTAATTTCTTTGGTATCCCACTTTATTACCACATTGACGATTTTGATACATCAAACCCCCTTGATTCCCACTTTGATTATTCGTTTGAAAATTGGGATTCATTTGATATGAAGCATTCCCATAGCGAAAGTTATGATGGTTTCTCAACCCCGGGTGATAAGTGTTTAAATTCATGTCGAACTGCTTGCGCTCACCATATACTTGATTCACCTCTTCATTCACATATGCCATGCTCACTTGACATTCCTCGGTTTGATGCCCAATATCCCGACAATCTTCACATACCACGAATTACATTGCACCAACATCCTTCTTCTTCATTCGCGCCAACTCCCTTTCCAAAGTGGCAATTCTATCTTTGGCGCTTGAATCGAGGTCGGGAGAGATCGAGAAATAGGATGCTTCTTAGATCGGTCTGCCATAGTGACCGCTTTAGAATTCTTGCTCATGCTCTCCAAAAAATCCCAATTATCTTCCTTATGATTGTTTAACAATGTTCCGTTACTAGCCGATTGTAAATATGTGTGATCATCGGCATCTAACCCCCTCACAAAACATTTAAGTAACTCCCACCTTGGAATTTGATGATGAGGAAACTTCCTAACCAATTCCTTGAAACGAGTCAATGCCTCATGTAAAAATTCCATCGGTAATTGCCTAAATGACCGAATTTCATCCCTTGCATCATCGGTCTTTACAATAGAGTAGTATTCATCCAAGAAAACTTGTTGCATCTCCGCCCAAGTGTGAATATTGTTTGCCGGAAGTGTGAGAAACCACTGTTTAGCTTTGTCTTTTAGTGAAAATTGAAATAATCTCAATTTCACTTCTTCTAACGCAAAATCATGACCGCCAATCGTGCCACATTTGGCCAAAAATTCTGCCAAGTGTGTATACGGCTCGTCATTCGTTCTACCATTGAAGTGGGGTAGGATGTTGATATAGTTCGGCTTACAATCAAATGCCCTTCTTCGTCGAGGTGTAGCCACGATTGGTGAGTCATTTTGGTGACCGCCAGTCTAAATCGCCCATTAACACCCCGCGGAGCTTGTTGATGCATTTGGCATCTCGGACCATTTACCTCTTGATTCATCGGTCTATTATTGCCCCTTCGGTCACCACCCCCATTTCCACCTTGATTTCCACCGCCCACAAATTGCGGAATTCGGTTACGGTTACCATTGTTATTATTGTTGTTGCCGTAATCCTGATTCCTTCGTGGTTGACGGTTATTTCTGTGTCATCTCTACCAAACTCTTGCCCAAATCCTTCATTATTCCCCCCATAAAGTTGGCATTTTGATAGCCAAACTCGTCATAATCTAACCCCCGAGCATTGTAAAAATTTCCCATGTTGTTATCACCCCATTCATCATCCACAACTTTTCATTGTAGTTCCCGCCGTCATCCGAATATTCCGAGTGAACGCTCATGTGTTCCGGCGATTGATAACCGGGAACATTATACAGCGCATCATCGGGAATATTATTTCTCAACTCATCGAGGTCAAGAAATTGGGCTTCATTCGTGGGATTGCCACAACTATGGTTAACCCCACGGTTGGCGTTAACGTTTCGGTTGTTGAGATTTGGAGGTAATGGGTTTTGGTTTGGAGGAGGAGGTGTGGGTGTACGCTGGCGGTTGTTTTGGTTTCGGCTACGGTTTTGAAATGGTGGTGTTGGTGGTCTTGAGTTGTTACCACCCCCCGATTGATGGTTTTGAGTGTTTTAGTTTTGGGGTGGGTAATCATAATATTGGTTTTGGTTGTTGGGTTGGTAGGAGTGTTGTGGATCCATTGGATTGGGTCTAAAAGATAGTGTAGGTGGTGAGTTGATGTTGGGTGGATTAGAGACAAGAGTTGCCTCTAACCGGTTGGCTAAGTTTATTCTAACGACCCGCTCTACTCCGGTTCGAACACTAACGGCGTGGTCCTCCCGGAATTCCGTGTATGCATGTACTACCTGTAACCTGCACAAGTAACATACCCGTGTAACACAAAAGCAAAGACGGTATAAAGAAACAAGCACTTAAACAATTAATCACAAAATCAAAAAAAATCAAAACGCAAAGCGCATGACTCCCCGGCAACAGCGCCAAAATTTGATCGAAGTGTCGCGCCCCGGTCAAAGATAAAATTTATAATCCCAAATTACCCTTAACAATGTGTTAGTGGTAGTAAGGGGTCGAACCACGAAGAGTTTGTGGTTTGCGATTGATATGATTGATTTTAAATAAGATTGTCACTTTATGAAGCTTGTTATTTTGATTATTTAAATATTTGTTTGTTTGAAGGAATGTCGGAATGATTCGACAAATTTGTTTCTAATTGACTAACTATGAAAACACAATTGATGGCAAGAAAACTTAATTAATTTGATTAAAACAACGATTTGGTAACAAGGTTCACACCCGGTTCGGTAATGCAAATCCTAGGGTTCCTACACGCTTTTAAGTTCAATTCATTTGTAGCAATGACCAACAAGTTTAGTGTTATGTGATTTAGATGCCAAAAGCTATCGACGTTATGAACAACGGACTACAATACACTTTGTTATCACAAACAAGTAAACTCTAACCTAGACAAGGCATAATTGCTCATAAACATATCACAAAGTCAAATTTAATCTTCATTCGACAATTCATGAATTCAATACAAATGCAAGTCAATTATCATAGGTTTCAAAATCAACGCACAAATTGTCACAAATCAATACTCAAAATTATGTCAAACCCTAGAATTACAAAACCTACACTGGGGTGAAACCAAAAGAAACTAGCCCCTCATGGTGAACGGGACTTGATCAACAAAAGATGAATTCTTAAACATGATCATCTTGAAGCTTCGAATGTAATGATGATTAGGGTTTAAATGGATGATGGTGGTGAAAGGATGATGAAGGAGATGATGATGATGATAGGCTAGGGTTAGGATTGATGATTGTAATTCGGATGATTCGATGGATTGGATGGATTGGAAAAGGTTGTGGATGAAGGTTGTGGTGTTTTTGGCTACCAAGAGGAGTTTCACAACTCAAAAACTCGTAACTCCTTCACAAATGGCCAAAACCAAGTTAAAACCCGTCCAAATTGGATTTTAGCAACAAACATATAGGAGGGGCGTCGCCAACTGCCATATGGGTCGTCGTCGACGGCCCATATAAATCATGCATTTTCTCCGACGCTCTAATCCACTGTCTATGACAAATTTTCTCCGATGGGCTATCTGAGGGGCGTCGCTGACGGCCCCTATAATCCTTGATTTCCTGTTTTTCCATTTCGCGATCCCGGTTGACCCATTTTCCGTCCCGATGCTCCAAAACGCTCCCGAAGAGCTCCTTAAACTCTGTAAACCTGTAAAACACAAATCCAATCAAAAGTAGGCTATTTGAAACTAAAATTTATGTAAAACATTAACTTAAGCCTAATAGAAACATCGGTTTTCGACCACGTATCAATAATAGGGGTCCAAAGCAAGAAGGAAGCACGACGATACACATACAAGGCATTCATGGCATGTAAACCCTCATCAATTGACCCCATAGAATGCAAAGGTGGATCTCCAACATAGAAGGGGTATTCATTCGAAGCCATTGTGAGAAGGAGGACCAAGTTATGTTCGCCACAAGACAACTTCAAAAACAAGCTAAAGATTGGTTGGATACATATAGTAAGGAAATTGGTGAGAATAAACTCAAAACCCTCACATGGTAATTCAAAGAACCCTTTATGAAGTATCATTGTCCACAATCAGCTGTAGACTGTATTCAAGAAGACTTTCTTCGCCTTCGACAAAAGAATGAGACTATCGATGAAATCACAAACATTTTCCTCTATGAGATGAAGTTTTGGAAGGAATTCACAAGAACAGAAAGGATGAAAATTAATCGTTACCATGATATGTTAAAAGCTGAGTACCGTGAGTTCATTACTCCTTCTAAATGCGAAACATTGAATGAGCTCATTAATTGGTCAAGGGATAGAGAGATCAAATAAAAAAGGCAAGAAGAACGGTGGTAGAAGAGGCAAATCGAAAGGGGACCAAACCAAGGCACCCCTAAAAAGCCCAAGATTCACGATCATGGTAAAAAGGAAGTTGTTAAAGGAGGATTTCCATGGTGCAAGACATGTGGGAAACTTCATTCAGGTGAATGTTTAAGGGGAAAAGGGGGATGCTATGATTGTGGTCAAGAAAGGCATCCATACTATAGTTGTCCTAATCCTAAAAGAGTGTGTTACAACTGTAACAAATTGGACCATGTGAAAGTCGAGTGCCCGAAACTCAAACAAGGGATGAAGAAAGGAGGAAAGAAAGAAGAGAATGTTAAAGCCAAAGGAAGAATGTTTCAAATTTTAGCAGAAGAGGCAAGGGCTCACCCGAATGTTGTGTCAGGTATATTTATGCTAAATTCTATACCTACATATGTATTATTTGATACAGGAGCTAGTAGGTCATTTGTTTCAAGTGAAATTATACATTCCTCTTCATTTGTAATAGAAAGAATGACTATACCCTTGGAAGTATAAATAGCCGATTGTAAAAGTTACTTAATACATGAGGTGTGTAGAAATTGTAAGATTGTCATTGAAGACGAAGAATTTAATATCGATCTCTTCCCATGGTTTTGGGGGAATTCAAAATGGTGGTGGGCATGGATTGGCTACCTCGATATCAAGCAGAAATTTCATGTGAAAGTAAGACTATTCGAGTTATATCTCCTAAAGGGAAGTTGGTAAATATATATGGGGAAAGAAGAGTGGAGGCAAAATTATGTACTATTGTCGAAGCAGTTAAGCATGTACGAAATGGAAGTAAGGCCTTTTTAGCATATGTAGTTGATGCTAAGCAAGCTACTTCAAGAATAGAAGACACAAGAATTGTGAATGAATATTCGGATGTGTTTCCGGATGATTTGTTGGGTCTTCCACCTAAACGAGAAGTAGAACTTTGGATCGACTTGGAACCAAACGCCAAGCCCGTAGCCAAAGCTCCTTACCGATTGGCACCCATTGAAGTACGAGAATTGATGGTTCAGTTGAAAGAACTTCTAGATAAGGGATTTATACATCCTAGTGTATCTCCTTGGGGAGCACCAGTCCTGTTTGTGAAAAAGAAGGATGGTTCGATGCGTATGTGTATCGACTATCGTGAGCTCAATAAACTCACAGTGAAGAATCAATACCCCTTACAAAGAATAGATGATCTCTTCGATCAACTACAAGGGGCAAGTTGGTTTTCAAAAATTGAATTGCGTTCGGGATATCACCAGTTACGGGTGAGGGAAGAAGATGAAGCTAAGACTGCGTTCAGAACTCAATACGGACATTATGAGTTTTTAGTAATGTTTTCGGGTTAACGAACGCCCCGGCCGCATTTATGGATTTAATGAATAGAGTGTGCCGAAACATGTTGGACAAATTTGTCATAGTTTTCATAGAAGATATTTTGGTATACACTCAAAGCGAGTCGGAACATGCTCGTCATTTATGCACGGTGCTTGAAACCCTTCGTAAAGAAAAATTATATGCTAAATTTTCGAAATGTGCGTTTTGGCTCAGAGAAGTACAATTGTTGGGCCATGTGATAAATGCGAAAGGAATTTTAGTAGATCCATCTAAAGTAGACGTGATTAAATGGTTACCCCCAAAGAATGTTAATGAAGTACGAAGTTTTCTAGGTTTAGCTGGCTATTATAGGAGATTTATTCAAGACTTCTCTAAAATAGCCTTGCCTATAACTAGATTAACGAAGAAAGAAGAGAAGTTTTCATGGGGTCTTGAACAAGAGAAGGCTTTCCAAATGCTAAAAGAAAAATTGTCAAGTTCCTCGGTGTTGACCTTACTAGAAGGAATGGGAGATTTAGTGGTATATACGAATGCATCACACCAAGGGTTGGGGTGTGTCTTAATGCAACAGGGCAAAGTCGTTACTATGCTTCAAGACAACTTAAACAGCATGAAGGCAATTATCCGACTCATGATTTAGAGTTGGCGACTATGGTTTTTGCGTTGAAGATTTGGAGACATTATTTGTACGGAACGAAATGCATAATCAACTCATATCACAGTAGTCTCAAATACTTTTTCGAACAAAAAGACCTTAATATGAGACAACGAAGGTGGCTAGAATTAATTAAAGATTATGATTGCGACATTCTTTACCATCCAGGTAAAGCCAATGTCATAGCAGACACTTTAAGTCGAAAGGAATATCCGCCGCCTATCTGAGTAAAGTCGATGAGAATGATAGTCACACCTAACCTTATCAAAGCAATAAGAGAAGCCCAAATTAAGTCATTGAATGCGAATGATCCAAAAAGAGAAAGGAAAAAAGGGTTTGTCGACAAACTTGAAACGAATGCAAGTGGAATCAAGACAATGTATGGTCGAACTTCGATACCATGCTATTGGGATATAAAGAGTCTATTACTAGAAGAAGCGCACAAGTCCCGCTACTCAGTTCATCCGGAAGCCACCAAAATGTATTGAGATTTGAAAGAAAATTATTGGTGGCCAGGAATGAAACGCAACATTGTCAAGTATGTATCGAAATGCTTAACAAGCTCGCAAGTGAAGGCGGAACATCAAAAGCCGTATGGGAAACTACAACCGTTGGAGATTCCGGTATGGATTTGGTGACCAAACTTCCCAAAACAAAGAAGGGTCACAATGCTATTTGGGTTGTTGTCGATCAACTCACGAAGAGTGCTCATTTCTTACCTATACGGGAGACTTACTCTTCATAAAGAATGGCGGAAATATATGTGAATGAAATAGTTTCTCGCCATGGAGTGCCCGTGTCTATTGTTTTGGATCGTGATGCCATATTTATTTCTTGCTATTGGAAAAAGTTACATGAAAATATGGGTACCAATCTACACTTAAGTACCGCATACCATCCTCAAACGGATGGCCAATCAGAAAGAACCATACAGACATTGGTTGATATGCTGAGAGCATGTGTATTTGATTTTAGGGGAAACTGGGATGACCATTTACCACTAGTGGAGTTCTCGTACAACAATAGTTATCAACGTAGTATTCAAATGGCGCCATATGAGATGTTATATGGGAGAAAATGTAGAACTCATGTTTGTTGGGGAAAAGTAGGCCAAACAGAACTAGCTCCTAAGGATGTAGTAGCAAGAACTAATGAAAAGATTGATCTAGTGTGAGATCGATTAAAAGCAGCGCAAGATCGACAAAAGTCCTATGAGGACAAAAGGAGCCGTCCAATTGAATTCCAAGTGGGAGACCGAGTATTATTAAAAGTCTCCCCATGGAAAGGCATAATTCGAATCCGTAAACAAGGGAAGTTGGGTCCTCGATGCATTGGGTCGTTTAAAATTCTAGCTCGTATTGGGAAAGTTCTGTATTGGTTAGAACTGCTCCTAGCATTAGAGTGCCTTGCGGATGAAACGACACACATACCTGTTGATGACATTGTGTTGGACGAAAGAATGAATTATATCGGTCGGTAGCTATAAAAGATTCCAAAGTAAAGACCCTTCGTAACAAGGATGTTAAGCAAGTGTTAGTTCAATGGCAACACAGAAAAGGATCAGATTTCACTTAGGAACCAGAGGATGAAATACGAAAGTTCTACCCGACTTTATCTGGTATGTATTCAGGTTTTGGGGACGAAACCTTCTTTAAGGAGGGTGGACTTGTAACACCCCAAAAATCCTTATGAATGTATACATATACTTAAAATTATGAACCAAGTTAGTACATAGGTAAAATTTAACTGAAAAGAAAGTAATAGGACATAAAATATAAACACTAAAGATTTAGGGGCCAAAATTGATACAAATGGGAACTGGGGAGATAAAATAGGAACAAAACACAAACACACACACATCTCATGTGTGTGTGTCGCCAGGAGCAAGAAGAAGAAAGGGAAAAACCCCTTGTCATCTTAAATCAACAAATTGAAGTAGATAACTTGATTAAATTCGATACATGTCCTGAATTCTTAACCATCTAAGCACACTAGAACACAAGGTAAGTAGAATTTTGTATTTTGATGGTTTTGTATGAAATGGGTTTCCAAGAAATCCATGAATTTATGTGAAATTAGAATGATAATGAGTAAGAACCATGCTTGAAATTCTAGTTACTTTATGCTTTGATGAAAAACCCATTTGTAGTAGTAGTAATGTGAATATGATGATGATAAATGTGCAAATTAGTGTAATGATCATGTATAAAGTTGCTTATAGAGAATATTTGTTTAATGAAATTGATTTAGTATGAAAGCTTTATGAATTTGGTTAAAGATGATGATTTTGACATGAACTAGTAAGAGTTGTGCATAAAATCCTTATACACCATGCTTTGTTTGTTGTACGCATGCTAAGTGTTTGATGAAATGCCTTGAGTAGTAGTTTCTATGTAATGATGATGATTGCATAATAATATGATGTTGAATGATTTAGATTGGAAAAATAATGAATAGTTGGCCCTCTATGTAATGTAATTATGAGATAGAAGCATGGAATTGAAAATGTGAACATGACACTGTAGGAGTAAAGAAAGAGAGCACAAACCAATCCGGATCGCACACAAAGCAAGATAAAGGTAAGTTCATATGAACTTTGTCTATTCTTAACGTGATTTAAGATGATATTTTCATTATTGATTCTAGTTGAAAGCGGTAGTATGAATATAGTAAATTGATGAGCTGAGTTTGAAGTAATCGTTAGGAATGAGAAAGTAAAAGATACGTTTAGACCCGATATTAGCAGATGAGAATGAATAGAATTTATTAATAATTGTTTTGGGTATGATATGATTCGTTGTCAAACGAGTTAAGATGAATGAATTATTATAAGAATGAAATGGTCGTTATGTTGACTTGATATGAATGGGTCAATCAATCCAAGTTGATAATTTATGAGAATGTTTAGTTATTGACCCAAAACAAATGGATATGATGAAAGATGAAATTTTGAAAGATGATGGAATGATGAAGAGTAAACTTGTTGAAGTCAAATTGTGATACGAATGAATTGAATACATAAGTATGCTATAGAAGTATAATCATGCTAATGGGTCAATATGATAAGACAAATTGATGATGATGAATAATGTAGTTTAAGTGATTATTGATACGTACTTACTAATTATGTTTTGTAATGTGAATAATAGGTAAATCGCATGTCTAGGATTGGCGAGTTTAGGATGAACACACCTTATTGCCCTTAAGCGCTTCCGGTTATGTTTTATGTCAAATGGGTCAAAATTCTTTTGGGTTGTAAAATTGCAAATTTTACACGTATGTCTTTTGTTAGCATACCAAATTGATACTTGTGGTTTGGTAGTTTGGTTTAACGTTATGGAAAAGGGTTTTGACGATGACAATCGTTATAATAAATTACAAGGGTATTTGGTTGAAATTTACGTTGAATGTAATACTCAACCCTTTTTGGCGTTTAAACTTTTAATGGATTTTGGGCATTTCAAGTTACGCATTATTTGAGTTTTGAACTTTATCTTGGAGCCAAGAACACTTAGATCATCATCCTCAACCATTTCGAATCCATCCAATCATCTGAATCACAACCTTCGATCCTAACCCTAGCCTACCATCATCTCATCCATCATCCATTCACTTTCAACATCTTAAACCCTAACCATCATCTCCATTACTTTCAAAGCTTCAAGATGTTCGTGTTAGAGTCTCATTCATCCGGTGATCAAGCTCTATCATCCTTGAGCGGCTAATTCTCTCAGGTTTCACCCCGGTGTAGACTTTTGTAAGGATTTCTAGGGTTTGATATTTGTTTAATATTTGGTTTATGGCAATTTGAATTGCATTTGAATCGTTAAATAATTGTATTGCATTTGTATTGAATCTATAAATTGAAGAGTGAGTATTGAAATTTGACTTTATGGAATGAACATGTGCAATTATGCCTTATCTTTCGATAGGATTTACTTGTCCGAGGTAACGAAGTGCATTGCGGTCCCTCTAATACATTGATAGCAATCGGCACCTAAGCTTCGTGATTCTATAACCGTTAATGAAGTAATTCCATTAAACTAAATTATAAACGTGTAGCAACCCTTGGTCCTACGATTGTCGAACCAGGTGTGAACCTTGTTACAAGTATTGTTTTAAAACCATCAATCAAGTTTTCGTGCAATCATTCAAGTTTTAGTAGATAATCATTTTAGCATAAAACTCGTTGGTCTATTCCGACACTCTTTCTCAATAAACATTCAAATTAAACCATTTGCAAGCTTCACAATAGTGACAACCTTTAAAATCAATCACATCCATCGCAAACCACAAACTAATCAGGGTTCGACTCCTTACCACCCCTAGCACATTGTTAAGGGTAATTTGGGACTATAAATATTATCTTTGACCGGAGCGCAACACTCCGATCAAATTTTGGCGCCGTTGCTGGGGAGTTCGTGCGATTTGTGTTAGGACATTGATTGATTTGTGTGATTATTTGTTTAAGGTGTTTGTTTCTTTTTACTATTTTCTATATTCTTTGTTACGCGGGTATGTTACTTGTGCAGGTTACAGGTAGTGCATGCATATGAGGACTTTAGTAGGACCTCTCCGTTAGTGTTTGAACCGGAGGTTGAGCGGTTAGTGCGATGAAACTTAGCCAACCGGTTAGAGGCAACCCTTTCCTCTAATCCACCCAATACCAACTCACAACTTACATCATCCGTTGGGCCCATTCAAATGGATCCCCAAAACTCCAACCAACTCAACAACCAAACCCAACACCACTTTCAATACCAAGACTACCCTCGCCCAAGCCAAAATGTTCAAAACAATCAACCGGGGGCAGTAGCAATTCGAGACCAGCAACACCACCTTTCCAAACCCTGGTGTAGTGGAAACATAATCTGTCAATTCATTTTCATGGGACAAAAAGGCATAATCCTGATTCAAAGGTGGTGGAACTTCATTACATCCCATACCCTTATTCTCTTGATTAGACCTTTGAGATCCTATTTTATGAGATAAACAAAAGGTGAACTCCTAAATTGTTCTATTTGATTAAGTTCAACAATTTTAACTTTGACATCACCCAATTCTTTGCATTTTTCTGATAGTTCTTATGTTTTATCTTTCAATGTTTCATACGCTAAATCAATGACATGAAGTTTTTCATTAAGTTTACAACTTAAAGTATTAACTTCTGCTTCACATGATTTTATTTTCTTCAAATACTGAGACTCGTTGTTCTTTAACCAAAAATTTGATTCTTTTAGTCCCGATAAGTCATTTAACAGACTTTGGCAATGTTCTGATAACCTGTCAACTTTACCTTTTAGTTCAGTGCAATTATGACATGTATGACTTACAGATTCTTATTGTACATGTACCTCTACTGTAAGCTCATCTGCATCTTTGACTTGCACCTCAACGGCCCTGTGTCTGTCCCTCTATAGCTTAGAAAACAAAAACTTTTCTATTTTAAATCTTGGCATAGCCTGTGTATGATTTGGCACGGCCCCTTGCTACAGTCTGCAGAAAAATGCAGAAAATGAAAAAACAAGGAAAAATCCTAAAAATTAAAAGGAAAATAGATACAAGTTTATTAGGCTATTAATTTTAAACTTCCTTAAAATCCTTGTGTCCCCGGCAACGGTGTCAAAAACTTGACGTGATGCCAGTGTGTTATAATTTTTGTTATATTTTAAGCACTTTTTACTCTTGTATCAAGCTTTAAATTTATAAAACACGATACCATACTACCACTCTACACACGTTATGGCAAGTGTACCCATCGTAAACGTAGTATAGTGATGGTAAGATACCGAGGTCGTCCAAGTACACAAGAGCTTTAAATACTGGCTTATCGTTAACGTCTAATCTAGCCAATTTTTTATAAAAAATTTGAAAGTTTTAAAAGATAAAAAAGAAAATGAAAAAAAAAACAAATAGACAAGAAAGAATCGCTTGGTTCCAACTCCCCTTTTGTGTATCCTTTGATTATTTCTGTACTTTGGGCTTTTTAAGAGATTATCTTAGTTATAGTGGCATGCCCCTCTTGTGAATGCTTTGCTACCCTCAACCATATTGGTTTGAGTAGCAAGGATACAGTCCCGCAAGGTCGGATTATTGAAAAATAATTAAATAAGTTATTAATGCGAAAAGTGGTAGGCCCCTCTTATGAAGACTATGTTACCCTCAGCCATACTGGTCTGAGTCAGCAGGGATACAGTCCCGCAAGGCCGGATAAAGTTTTAATAGTAGTTTATTTATAAGTGGTTCAAGCCGTTCTTACTTCCCCTGATTTGATGATATCTGCCTCAAGGGAAGTCCTAATAAGCTTGAACCAAGTCCTCATAGGATCTATACACTGAACGAGACAAGAACTTTACCTAAACACCCTTCTAACCCCCTTGCAGGTAGTTAACGTGCTTTATATAGACCGTAAAGAAACGAATGAGTGAATCAACGAAACATGAAGGATTGTTTAACCAAAGTCAACTTTCAATATAGAAAACTAGTTATTAAAGTCATTAATACATACCCAACTAAAAAGTTTCCAAAGATTAAATAAAAAATAATACATAAAAGATTTATCTTCACCAAGTGATGTAAGAGATTAGCCAAGCATGGCTTTTGTTTGACAAGAACTCTTACAATCGATCTTGGATCTCGAGACTACTACACACTCTAAAAGATGAAATATAGATGATGGTGGTGGGTGTTGGTGTTGTAGTGGTGGTGGTGGACTGATGGCAAGTGTGAGAGAAGTGATTTGCCAAGAGATGCATTTCTCTTGAACCAAGCACCTCTATTTATAGCTGGAAACAGAGGGCAGGCACGGCCCTGTGGTCTTCTCTTTCTCTCCCTTCATTAACTACAGATGTCAGGTCATGTACCAACACGCCCCGTGGTGTCATGGCACGGCCCCGTGGTTAGTGTACTTGCTGTACTTTCACATATTCTGCGAATCCTAGAGTTGACCACGCCTATGTTGGATTAGCACGACCCCATGTTGGCTTGTCTTTTGATGTTGTCTTTTTTTTACAGGGAATCTTGATTGGGCACGTCCCCATGCCTGGTGGGCACGGCCTCGTGCCTAAGCTTCTGTCTTTGTTATTTTGTTGCTTTGGATGTGGATGGGGATTCGGCAGGTCGTGTTAATCCTTCTTCTTTGTATTTGTGTTGGTTTCTACTGTTGATTTGTTCCTTTTATTCGTTTAAGCTTTTTTAATCCTGTAATTTAAAAGTAAACAAAGAAACATGTTTTTTCTAACATTAGTACCGAAAATGGTCAATTTTATGCCTTGTTTGATGTAATTTATATGTTGCATTTTGCACACATAAAAAACATCCACTTGGGTTCGGGAACTTGCAAGCTTTATGGTGAGCATAAAGAAACTTGTAATTACTTATTTTTGTCTTGTAATTTCACGAAGAGGATCTGGTACATTGTGAGTAATAGGTGCAGGATGCCGCCTATTTATCTCTTCTCATTGAATAACTTGGTCCTTTTGCACAAATTTTTTAATTTGAAGAAACGCAAAGGAAGGTGGTTTATGGCATTTTACTTACAGCTATGCGATGTATTTGGAAAGCAAGAAATAAAGTTATTTTTTTCGGATGAGAAAGCCATCATTTCGAAAACGTTTGAAGAGATCAAATATTGGAGCTTCCATTGATGTAAGAATAGATCCTTTGTAACATTTGTTAAAAAACGGGTTTTTCCAAACCCGCTTCATTTGTAATCGAATATCAAGTTATAAATTTTTCGTTGCGTATTTATGTTTATTTTAATTTTAAACGATGCATAATTAATAAACAAATTAGAATTTAAAAACTATAATTAATAAAAAGTAAAAATAAAATAAATAAATAAAAAACCGGCTGCCGGGATTCGAACCCGGGTCAACCGGGTGAGCCTCAAGGTTTAACTCGCGCACATATAACCACTCCGCCACTTGATGTTTTTGTGAGTTCTAGGAAACAATTAAAACATAACTTCAATCTTGAATCAACCTGTTTACGCCAACTGAAACCGTTATCGGCTTCCAAACGTCCAGGACTGTTGAGTGCTCGCGGATTTCTGATTATAACCGATAAACCGACATTTTTAATCAATTCAGTCTTGAATGGACTTGAATTCATGTGATGATCGGTTTTAATAACCGAAAACCTTCACTTTCTGAATTACTCCATCAAAATCACCATCTCGCGACTCACTATCATTCACAGACTTCTAATTTCACTTTTACTCTAATTTCTGATCGTCGGAATCGCTTTTTGAACTCGCCGGACTTTCACCGGAAAACCGTGTCTTCCAACAAAACAGTAAGTTTCTCAAATCTTCCATCTTCTATCAGTTGTTAGGCCATTACTAACTCAAACCCTTCAATCAGAATCAGTTCTAGGCGACGATATCGGATAATCATCACTCGCCGAAAAACTTCTGAAAACTTCTAGAGTTCGCTGTGAAACGGTATAAACCTTTAAACCTTCTGGTAACTTTTGTTTAGTACTTCAATTCCACATCTAGCTAATCAAAACTGCTAATTGGTCCGCTCAGACGAAGTTCATAAAAACAGAGCCGACGACTTCGCCGGAGTTCTGAGAAAGATCTTTTTCTGGTATGTTTACTCCCAAAATCTTCCCTGTCCATTTCATTTTAATCACTTAAATGTTTGTCAATCGAATTAATCAAGATCAGTAGGGTAATCGTTGTCTGTGATATTGTAACGAAGAAGATGAAGTTAGTTTGTATATAAGTTTAATATAAATTGGATTATATCTCGGGTTAGACACATAGTCCAGTGGTGGACTGTGTGCAAACATTTATCACACGCCGGGAGTTCGATCTTTGACACAAACTCATTCTCTGTAATAAAGATGTTTCCTTTTTAACTGAACCGGATTAACTCAATGAAGATGTTAAGTATAATAAAAATCAGTATATTAACCAGGTTAGACACACAGTCCAGCGGTGGACTGTGTACAACACTAACCCACAGGTCCCGGGTTCGAGACCTATTACGCACGCCGGTTCGATGATTAAAAATCATTTTTAGAAATAAAAGAATTTTGAATAAACTAAAACAGTATATAAATATAATTAAAAACATAATTATTTCGGGTTAGACACGTAGCTCAGTTGGTAGAGCTGCGTGCACGCGTACGGGAGGTCACGAGTTCGAACCTCACTCAGTGCAAACATTATAAACGACCGAACCGGTCAACAAGTCAAAGTCAAAAAGTCAACGGTCAAACCCAGAAAAAGTCAACATTTTTTTTATAGTTTTATTTATTTATTTAACTCAAAAATCAATTAAAAATACTTAAAAATAATGTTTTTAAAGTTAGAAAATAGCCTTAAACTCACAAAAATTTATCTAAAAATCCTATCAAAATTATTAATAAAATCCACTCATTTACCATACCTTTCGTTATTATTTAGGTCAGTTAATCCTCGTCGATCAACCCTCTAAACTCGTGCGCATTTCAACATCTTCAACCGAACGCACCCAATGTGAGTGAATCTATACAAATTCCCCGTTTTAATCACGTTTTTCGGGTGTATCATGTGTCTTATTATTTATTATATTTAAACTATTGTGCATCCATCATATCCATGAACAAATGTGTATTCAACATGTATCAAGCTGTTTGTGTGGTTATTGTTTAGATTAAATTTATCATTTTCAGTACATACATTATCATAGGCCGCCGCTCCCCATTACATATGAGCGTTGAGCTGTTCCCCATTACATTATGAGCGTGAACTAGGCGTTGCCAACATGCGATCGGCTCCGTTTGATTGAGCCTTGATCGCACAGACATTTATCATAGGCCGTCCGTTCCCCATTACCTATGAGCGTGAACGTGACGTTGCCAACATATATAGTTTCATTCATGTTATATATTCATGCAAGTTGGTTTGTTATTGTATGTTATTGTATGATTATTTACGTTTGCTCACATATGATTATTGCACAATTTTCCATAATAAAGATAACAAGAGATCAATAATCAATGTTTTTCTAACAAGGTTCACTCGCCAACTTATGTTGACCCAAAAACCCCCATTTTTACACATGATACAGGTGATCCAGCTGCAGCAAGAAACACATAGGATGGCTTAGAAGAATAAACTGGTTTAGACTTTGGATTGTTTAGTTGATTATCTTTCTTTGTAATTGTATGAACATGTTTGGAATATTGAGGATGTAATTTTGAATTTAATAAATATGAACATATTAGTAAATATCATGAGCTTTGGTGATAACCCAATTATGCCCCGACTCTGATTCCGCTGCGGGTCGGGGTGTGACAGATTGGTATCAGAGCCATGACTATAGGGATACAGGATAGGTTATTAGACCCTTAGAGCCTATACTATAGTTGATTAGAATTTTTTTGTGTTACATGCAAAATTCATGATGCTTATATGTTTTTATGTTTAATGTTACATTCAATGTTATTCAAGCATGCTCATAAGTACATATTATTATACAATGCCTATCATGAATCATATTCTCATAACATATCATATCCATGAGAGCACACACCACATCACATCCATGATTTTTTGCAATGATTTTTGTATTTTCAAATCACATCAAAGTGATATCTCATGACGGGCATGTAGTAACTGGAAGGGTACAAGTACCGATAGTCGGAACGTCCTGTCTAGGCTTGGCATTCGTATAAATCCAAAATAAAGGACCATTTTGCCTACCTGGGGACCAACGATGAGAGTACAAAGTACCTATTAGGCCAAAGCATGCTATACCAAACGTCGTGTGAGCTAACCCCACTTTGAGTTGTCATTGTGTCTACACCTGGACACCTTCTGACCATACATCGTAAACATATTTCATGGTTTTCATTTGGGTGATGCGAGTGTTAAACCGCCAATACCAATGTCAATCCTACCAAGCCAATAGTCATGGGGGCCCACATGACTATACAGGTGAAGGTATGGGGGACATTTGAGGCCCAACATGAGCAAACCCAAGACATCCTATGGATGTAGTTGCATTATTGATGTTTATGTTATTTTTATCTTTTTAAGACACATGACACCTAAAAAGACTCCATAAACTCACAATCTTCTTATGTATATTCCTGTAGATGTCGGCTAGGCAACAACGAGGAGGTAGAAGATCAGGAAGGTCACACGAACGCTTGGCCACTCAAATCGCAAAACAAATGGCCGCGGTGCTTCCTGACATTGTGGTTCAAGTACAACAAGCTCTCGCCACAAATCCCATCAATCCTCCCCAGCAAGAAGACTAGAACATCGGCAACCCTCCTACCAAAAAGTGCTCATATAAACATTTCAAGTCTTGCGATCCTCCGAAATTTGAAGGGACCGAAGGTGTCACTGCTCTCCTCCACTGATTTGAGGAAATGGAAAACACCTTCCTCAACTGCGATTGTCCCGAGGATCGCAAGGTACGATACGCAACCGGGAGACTATTTGGGGTAGCTCTTACCTGGTGGAATACTGAAAAGGGTAAGAGAGGAATCGAAGATGCAATGGCCTTAACGTGTTAAGGGAATCATGACGAGACGCTTCTGTCCTAGAAGTGAGATCAAAAAGTTAGAGGATGAATTTCATTCGTTGAAACAAAAGGAGTGAGATCATACTTCCTACAACAAGAGGTTTTTAGAGTTGAACCAAATGGTCCCTAACTTGTTCACCCCAGTTTACCGCTTAGTCGAACACTATATTCGAGGTCTTCCCTAGAAAATTCAAGACTCAGTTCTCAGCACTTCGCCAGCAACACTTGAAGCTGCTATGGAACTAGCTACTGAGCTTACCGAGAATCGAATTCGCAACGGTAAATTTAAAGATGAGAAAAAGAAAGCCCCCGTTGAGGGCCAAACTTCAAACCATTCCACCTCCTCCTCTAAGTTTGCTAACAAGAGGAAACGTAACACCAGAAACTTCGCTGTCACACAAACAAATTTCCATATCCCTGCTGCACCCATTACCCAAGTTGCCCTCTCACCTGCAACATATAAAAGGCCATACTCCGGCCCTTACCCAAAATGCAACCGTTGCCAATACCATCACTTTCCTGATCATCCCTGCCAACATTGCACCGGCTGTGGTCGCGCAGGTCACACCGTTCAAACCTGTCGCATAGGACGAACCGTCACCAGCCCTCAACCCAAACCCACCATCAGATAATGGGTCAAGCCCAAAAACCTCTACTACTACAACCTACCCAACATGTAGCCCAATCCTACTACCAACCCAACTATCCCATGGTGCAACCTATGCGGGCTTGTTACAATTGTGGAGACCCAAACCACTTTAGAAACACTTGTCCACGCTTGGTGAACATTATACATGCTCAAGCTCAAGCAAATCCGGTGAATCAAGCTAACCAAGCTCCTCCACCTGCTAGAGGAAGAGCATTCAACATCAACGCCAATCAAGCTAGGGCCGACAACAATGTGGTTAACGGTACGTTTCTCATCAATGGTAGTTATGCAACCATGTTATTCGATACTGGCGCGGATAAAAGTTTTGTGTCCTTAGAGTTTGAACCCATCCTCACCCAAACTCGTGATAAACTCATGGAACCCATAACAGTAGAAGTTGCTGACGGAAAACCGGTCTCATTAAACTCTATTACGCAATTGTACTCTCACATTAAACGATCACGATTTTCCAGTTGACCTCATTCCTATGAAGTTGGGAAGCTTTGACATTATAATTGGTATGGACTGGCTTAGCCAACATCATACTGAAGTTGTATGCCGTGAAAAGTTTATACGCATTCCTCTTACAAACGGTCAGACTCTACGAATCTTTGGAGAAACCCCATCGAAAGGGCTCAAATTAATGTCCTGTCTTCAAGCCCGAAAATATCTCCGCAAGAATTATGTCGCATTTTTAACTCATGTCGTCAAAAAGGGAACCAAGGAGAAGAAACTTGAAGACATCCCAGTAGTAAAAGATTTTCCGCAAGTTTTTCCTGACGACATTTCAGGACTTCCTCCCGTGAGAGAAGTCGAATTCCGCATTGATCTTATACCTGGAGCTACACCAGTTGCAAAATCTCCTTATAGGTTAGCCCCCTCCGAAATGCAAGAGCTAGCCAGTCAATTGCAAGAGTTGACTGACAAAGGATTCATACGTCCTAGCTCCTCGCCTTGGGGTGCACCTGTCCTTTTTGTGAAGAAGAAAGATGGAACGTTTCACATGTGCATCGACTACAGAGAACTCAACAAGTTAACGATCAAGAACCGCTACCCATTACCTCGCATTGATGATCTTCTTGACCAACTTCAAGGCGCCAGCTGTTTTTCAAAAATCGACCTTCGTTCTGGTTATCATCAACTCAGAGTACATGAAGAAGACGTCCCAAAGACCGCCTTCCGAACTCGTTATGGTCATTATGAATTCATGGTCATGCCATTTGGTTTAACCAACGCTCCAGCTGTCTTCATGGATCTAATGAACAGAGTCTGCAAACCCTATCTCGATCGCTTTGTTATAGTCTTCATCGACGACATCCTCATCTACTCAAAGTCTAAGTCTGATCATGAACGACACCTTCCACTCATCCTTACACTCTTAGGGAATGAGAAGCTCTACGCCAAATTCTCCAAATGCGAATTCTGGTTAAAAGAGGTACAATTCCTTGGACATGTCGTCAATGACAAGGGAATACATGTCGACCCCTCAAAGATCAAAGCAGTACAAGAATGGCAAGCGCCACGTACACCTACCGAAGTAAGATCATTTCTTGGTTTGGCTGGTTATTATCGCCATTTCATTGCAAATTTCTCTCGTATTGCTGTACCACTCACGGCTTTAACTCATAAAGGAAAACCCTTCGTATGGGGACCCAAACAAGAAGAAACCTTCCAAACCCTTAAACAAAAACTCTGTGACGCACCTATCCTCACTCTTCCTGAAGGTTGTGATGACTTCGTGGTTTATTGCGACGCGTCAGGGCAAGGACTAGGCTGTGTTCTAATGCAAAGAGGAAAGGTGATAGCTTATGCTTCTAGGCAACTCAAAACTCATGAGAAGAACTACAGCACCCACGACCTAGAACTTGGAGCCGTTGTGTTCGCTCTTAAGATATGGAGACATTATCTCTACGGTACTAAGTGTGAAATATACACTGACCACAAGAGTCTTCAACATATCTTCAATCAAAAGGAGTTAAACATGAGGCAACGAAGATGGGTCGAACTTCTTAATGACTATGACTGTGAAATTCGGTATCACCCTGGCAAGGCAAATGTGGTGGCCGATGCACTCAGTCGAAAGGGTTAAGCGAACTCCATTCGTCTTCTATGTTCGCAAATCATAACCGACATCAAAGATCAAATTCGAGAAGCCCAACATGTTTCAGTAACGGAAGACGACGTACGAAAGGAGCTGTCCTGTGGAGCTGAACTTAAAATTGAAACTAAATCCGACGGTATTCTGTACTATCTAGATCGCATATGGATTCCTGACCACAACAACCTTCGTGAATTCCTTATGAATGAGGCACACAAAACACGATACTCTATACACCCAGGAGCTGACAAGATGTATCAAGACCTTCGATACACCTACTGGTGGCCTGGAATGAAAAAGGATATTGCTGTTTTTGTTTACAAATGCCTTACATGTTCCAAGGTAAAAGCTGAACATCAAAGACCCTCAGGACTTCTAGTCCAACCTGAAATACCTGTATGGAAGTGGGAAAACATAACCATGGACTTCATTACCGGGTTACCTCGCACTTCTGGTGGGTATGACACTATATGGGTAATCATTGATCGTCTTACAAAATCAGCTCACTTCATTCCGATCCGCGAAGATTTCAAGAAAGAGAAGTTAGCTCGTATCTACATCAGCGAAATCGTAAGCCGTCATGGTGTACCGTTAAGCATTATTTCAGATCGTGATGGTCGTTTCACTTCACGAACATGGCAAGCCGTACAAGCCGCTTTGGGTACACGATTAGACCTCAGTACCGCTTATCATCCTCAAACTGATGGACAATCTGAACGCACCATTCAAACTCTTGAAGATATGCTTCGAGCATGTGTAATAGACTTCAAGGGAAATTGGGACGCTCATCTACCATTAGTTGAATTTTCGTACAACAACAGCTATCATTCAAGTATCGGCATGGCACCTTTCGAAGCTTTATATGGTCGTAAGTGCCGATCTCCAGTATGTTGGCACGAAATTGGAGAAGCTCAAATTACCGGTCCAGAATTGATTCAAGAAACCACAGACAAGATCCATCAAATTTGAAACAATCTTCTAGCGGCTCAAAGTCGTCAAAAGAGTTATGCAGATAAACGACGACAGCCTTTGGAGTTTAACATTGGTGATCATGTACTTTTAAAAGTATCACCGTGGAAGGGAGTAGTTCGTTTTGGCCAGAAAGGCAAGCTAGCACCACGCTACGTAGGACCTTTCAAGATACTCGAAAGAGTAGGACCTGTAGCATACAAGCTTGATCTACCAGAAGAACTCAACAGAATTCACCCCACATTCCACGTATCAAACTTAAAGAAGTGCCTCGCCGATGAAAACCTCCATATTCCCCTGGAAGATATTCAGATTGATGAATCTATGCATTTCATTGAAAGACCAGTAGAGATCATGGACTTCGGAGAAAAACGTTTAAGACGGAGTCGTATTCCAATTGTTAGGGTACGCTGGGAGTCGAGACGGGGACCTGAGTTTACTTGGGAACGTGAAGACTCAATGCGCGAAAAATACCCGCATCTTTTTCCTGTTACCACTACTACTTAAATTTCGGGATGAAATTTCTAAAAGTAGGGGATACTGTAACATTTGTCAAAAAACGGGTTTTTCCAAACCCGCTTAATTTGTAATCGAACATCAAGTTATAAATTTTTCGTTGCGTATTTATGTTTATTTTAATTTTAAACGATGCATAATTAATAAACAAATTAGAATTTAAAAACTATAATTAATAAAAAGTGAAAATAAAATAAATAAAAAAAACCGGCTGCAGGGATTCGAACCCGGGTCAGCCGGGTGAGCCTCAAGGTTTAACTCGCGCACATATAACCACTCCGCCACTTGATGTTTTTGTGAGTTCTAGGAAACAATTAAAACATAACTTCAATCTTGAATCAACCTGTTTACGCCAACTGAAACCGTTATCGGCTTCCAAACGTCCAGGACTGTTGAGTGCTCGCGGATTTCTGATTATAACCGATAAACCGACATTTTTAATCAATTCAGTCTTGAATGGACTTGAATTCATGTGATGATCGGTTTTAATAACCGAAAACCTTCACTTTCTGAATTAATCCATCAAAATCACCATCTCGCGACTCACTAGCATTCACAGAACTTCTAATTTCACTTTTACTCTAATTTCTGATCGTCGGAATAGCTTTTTGAACTCGCCGGACTTTCGCCGGAAAACCGTGTCTTCCAACAAAACAGTAAGTTTCTCAAATCTTCAATCTTATATCAGTTGTTAGGCCTTTACTAACTCAAACCCTTCTATCAGAATCAGTTCTAGGCGACGATATCGGATAATCATCACTCGCCGGAAAACTTCTGAAAACTTCTAGAGTTCGCTGTGAAATGGTATAAACCTTTAAACCTTCTGGTAACTTTTGTTTAGTACTTCAATTCCACATCTAGCTAATCAAAACTGCTAATTGGTCCGCTCAGACGAAGTTCATAAAAACAGAGCCGACGACTTCGCCGGAGTTCTGAGAAAGATCATTTTTCCGGTATGTTTACTCCCAAAATCTTCCCTGTCCATTTCATTTTAATCACTTAAATGTTTGTCAATCGAATTAATCAAGATCAGTAGGGTAATCGTTGTCTGTGATATTGTAACGAAGAAGATGAAGTTAGTTTGTATATAAGTTTAATATAAATTGGATTATATCTCGGGTTAGACACACAGTCCAGCGGTGGACTTTGTGCAAACATTTATCACACGCCGCGAGTTCGATCCTTGACACAAACTCATTCTCTGTAATAAAGATGTTTCCTTTTTAACTGAACTGGATTAACTCAATGAAGATGTTAAGTATAATAAAAATCAGTATATTAACCAGGTTAGACACACAGTCCAGCGGTGGACTGTGTGCAACACTAACCCACAGGTCCCGGGTTCGAGACCTGTTACGCACGCCGGTTCGATGATTAAAAATCCTTTTTAGAAATAAAAGAATTTTGAATAAACTAAAACAGTATATAAATATAATTAAAAACAGAATTATTTCGGGTTAGACACGTAGCTCAGTTGGTAGAGCTGCGTGCATGCGTACGGGAGGTCACGAGTTCGAACCTCACTCAGTGCAAACATTATAAACGACCGAACCGGTCAACAAGTCAAAGTCAAAAAGTCAACGGTCAAACCCAGAAAAAGTCAACATTTTTTTATAGTTTTATTTATTTATTTAACTCAAAAATCAATTAAAAATACTTAAAAATAATGTTTTTAAAGTTAGAAAATAGCCTTAAACTCACAAAAATTTATCTAAAAATCCTATCAAAATTATTAATAAAATCCACTCATTTACCATACCTTTCGTTATTATTTAGGTCAGTTAATCCTCGTCGATCAACCCTCTAAACTCGTGCGCATTTCAACATCTTCAACCGAACGCACCCAATGTGAGTGAATCTCTACAAATTCCCCGTTTTAATCACATTTTTGGGGTGTATCATGTGTCTTATTATTTATTATATTTAAACTATTGTGCATCCATCATATCCATGAACAAATGTGTATTCAACATGTATCAAGCTGTTTGTGTGGTTATTGTTTAGATTAAATTTATCATTTTTAGTACATACATTATCATAGGCCGCCGCTCCCCATTACATATGAGCGTTGAGCTGTTCCCCATTACATTATGAGCGTGAACTAGGCGTTGCCAACATGCGATCGGCTCCGTTTGATTGAGCCTTGATCGCACAGACATTTATCATAGGCCGTCCGTTCCCCATTACCTATGAGCGTGAACGTGACGTTGCCAACATATACAGTTTCATTCATGTTATATATTCATGCAAGTTGGTTTGTTATTGTATGTTATTGTATGATTATTTACGTTTGCTCACATATGATTATTGCACAATTTTCCATAATAAAGATAACAAGAGATCAATAATCAATGTTTTTCTAACAAGGTTCACTCGCCAACTTATGTTGACCCAAAAACCCCCATTTTTACACATGATACAGGTGATCCAGCTGCAGCAAGAAACACATAGGATGGCTTAGAAGAATAAACTGGTTTAGACTTTGGATTGTTTAGTTGATTATCTTTCTTTGTAATTGTATGAACATGTTTGGAATATTGAGGATGTAATTTTGAATTTAATAAATATGAAACATATTAGTAAATATCATGAGATTTGGTGATAACCCAATTATGCCCCGACTCTGATTCCGCTGCGGGTCGGGGTGTGACATCCTTGTTTAGGAATATTGTATGAAATAATTGGTGGAATTCCGATTTTATTTTGTAGTTCTTGTTTTGGTGGGTTACTATCTTCTTCCCGGTATTTTTTCTAATGAAATGAGTTTTTCAAAAAGAAAAGTGAAGGAAAGGTTGGGTTAGGTTAAGTCATTCATGTAGGTAAAAATACCCGAGCCCGACGGGTATATTCGAAATCCGACACAAATGGGACGAATATACCCGATACCCGACGGGATTTGGGCCGGGTATGGGATCAATTTTAAAAATTTTCGCAGGTATAGGTCGGGGATGGGATTAGGAGATACCCGGCCCGATTACGCAAACAACATACCCATTTACCCGAACTATATACCTGATGTCTATTAGTGATTTATTTTAGTATGTTCATAATGTAAAAAAATAAAAAAAAATTAGTATATGTAATTGATAATAGTATTTATATTTTGTATGTTGTGAAGTGTATACATATAAGTGAATAAGTATTATAAAGTTATTATTAATTTATGATAAAACTTATATGTATATAATGTACATTTTTAATTATAATAATTGTTGTATAAATATAATTATATAATAATTATAATAGTAAAAAATGTATTTGGAAATCCCAACATATATCTTTTAACAAACTATTGGGTATACCCGATAGTTGCGGGTATACCCGAAACCCGACGGGTAATTACCCGACAAATACCCAATAGGTATTGGGTCAAGTATGGAACACAATTTTACAACCGGGTATGAGTATGAGATTACCAATACCCTCCCTGAACCCGACCCATTTCCATCCTGTGAATAGTCTTAACAATTACATGACTATAATGATAAAAGAGTAAATTATTTTTTGAGTCCTGTGTTTTACTGGTTTTAACCACTTGAGTCAAAAATCAAAAATTTTAACGCCCTGAGTACATTGTTGGTAAATTTATAATCGTTTAAGTCTAATTTTTTTAACTTTATTAACTCTTGTCAAAAGACCTCATGTCACACCCCGAATTTCCAACCCGAAATCCATACACCGGTGTGCCCGGGTGGGGAGTATCGTGATGTCTGTTGATAACATCATTGTCAATTAAACACAGTACAGCGGAAGTTTGGAGTAAAATTACTATTACAAACCAAATGTTCGAAAATATAAAATAATATACAAGCTTGTAATAGAAGATCCACAGGCGGATCGTAAATTGTACATGGAAAGAATATAAAACAGACTTTAGGCAGATTTAGGATTTGCAAGATCCTCTATCACTACCGAGCAGCTTCCGGCCTATTTCGTATTGTACCTGTAGTTTAGCCTTTGGATGATACGTCAGCTTACGCTGGTAAATACACCCAACTGACTCATTTTGAAAAACTTTAAAATAGTTTTTAAGTGCAAAACAGCACAAAATCTTTTATTAACTTGGGAAAGTTGACCTTGCAACCTTGTATCAGATTCACATGTTTGTCAATACATAAAGGGCCCGGGACAGAAACCGAGACATGATTAAATACACACCACTCAGGTACTCACGAAGGCGTCATCCCCAACGTCTTGGGCATATTGCATATGAGCATCAAAAGGTGTATGCCTACACCGCGTGCTAAAGTCGTGGCCAATAACTAATGTATTGAGCCGAGGATATCCAGGACACGGTAATTTAACCCCCGATGTTTAAGTTATCAAACAAAACTGATTAAAACGAAATATGCGGGTTTACTAGCCACAAGCGGGCATTCAATTGACCCCATTTTGGACCAAGCGGTAATAATTTACCCGTATCCCAAGCCCGTATATGGAAAATAAGTCGAGAGTATTTACCTGAGCTAGTCTTCTTCTTTTATTTTTAAATAACTCAGCCGTATACAAAAGTACCAAGTGTAGACAACATTTACCGGGAAGGCTCTAGTCTGGATTATGGCATAAGCTAGCCAATAAAATACTAACGGTCTTATAAACCGAATAGTGTACATGATCATTACGTATATCGCTTGATTAAACGATGATCAGATAGAATGTAGTTTAATCCCGACAAGTACTTGACTTGTATAATATGGGCAAACTATAAACATTCTGGATTTTGAAACTTAAATGATAAGGTTAAACCCGTTTCGGTTAATTTTCGTAAAATAGTTACATACACGTAACCGTGCACATATTAGCGATATCGGGTAACCGGATTAGTCATGGACAAGTTCTATATGCCATTATACTTTAAATAAGTTAAGATATCAGTAGGATATCAACTTGTATGCCCGTTAAGGTTTTAAAATGAAACTATGCCTTTTAAGGGCACTTCGGTAATTATATGTCGTATAAAAGGAACTTGAATATATTTTAAGTTTATGATCATGAGTATTCTGGAAAATAATTTATTTATGATATAATATCAGTAGGATGTCAATTATATGTGTAAATTATCTTTTACGACCAAACTATGCACCGAAGGGGCATTTTGGTCATTTTACACATAGTTTATAAATTATTTGGGATTCTGAGTTTATAACATGTACCTATTGTAAATATGTTTAAAATAAGTTTTAAAATCAGTAGGTAACAAGTCTTGGTCCATTAATATGATTTAAAACCATACTATGCGCCGAAACGGCGCTTGTGTCGTAAAATGACGTTTTATGCGATGTTTAATGAAAACCGACATTAGAGTCAGATTAAAATGTCTTAAATATGTTATTTAATACAACATATCAGTAGGTAATTGATTTACCTTGAAAAGATTTGATGAAAACCATTTTATAAGCCATAAGGGCTAAAACCGTCATTTATTGACATAGTTTAAGGACCTGTTTGAAAACTCAGTTTATAACTTGGTTTAACATCCCAAATAATCCTACTTATAATATTACATCAGTAGGAAACTCATTTTCAAGTTTTTTATCATTAAAACCTTGATTTATGTAAAAAGAGCATTTTGGTCAAAGATGGCATAATTATGAAACTTGCGCATAAACTTGGATTCTGATTATGATCATGTAATATAACCTCAGAGGGTTATTCTACATTATATTATGATCATAATGAAACTTTAGATCAGTAGGTAACTAATCTAAATCGGGTCAGAATCGAAAGTCAAAGCAGAAGTCAAACTTCACGACTTTCGGTTGCGAACCGACCCTAGAACTGAAATTGACGAACCAAACATGTTCTTACATGTTCTAATAATTATTACCAACTTGTTTAAGTGTCAAAACAGGTTTCATAACATATATAAGATCATTTTATGATTTTTCCGAAAAATGACGTGTTTGACTTTTTAATATCATAACTTTGACCCGTCAATTGGTCTAGCAAACGTGATCTTCAGGAGGTTCCCTTTATAGGGATTAACACCTACCTTATTACGATCACTTAGCCATGTTTATTTCGAACAATGGCTGGACCATAATGGCCTTAACCGAAAGTCAAAGCGTTTTCTGTAAAACGCTTGACTTTTGGCTATAAAAGCCTATAAACGAAAATACAAGAGCAAGGAACACTTACAAGAGGCTCCTACAATACAAGAGAACTAAGTTGGATGCTCCTTTCAGCTAGGAACTTCCAGAGGAGTGAGAAGAGTTATGATTTAGAAAGGTGGAAGTTGGAATGAAGCACTTGAACACCTATTTATAGTTGAAGAGCTCAAAGGAGGTGAAGCCAGGTGTTTAGGGGTGTAAGAGGAAGCTTACAAGTATCCCAAAACGTAGCATAGCTGATTACAAGTCCATTGTTTCGAATTAATGGTTTTGTGGAGTTTTGCTTGGCTGCCAAAAAAACTTTCTGCAGCAGACCTGTTCTCGCGCCCCCCGAGAGACCTAGGCCTGGTCTCTCGCGGCCCGCGACCGCTTTAAGGCCACTTTCAAAGTTTGACACTTTAGCCCCTTAACTTTAAAAAGCTTCTAAAAATTTTTAAACACCTTTTTGGCACTTTTAGCCCTCCGTAGCCAATACTTGGCATACCCGGGATTTGCCCGGACATTATCGAGCTCTCGGTTCGTTAAAAGGTCACTCAGAGGTATAAATTAACACGTTGACACTTTTAATCCCTCCATTATCCAACTTTCACATATTTACAAAATTGAACTCTCTCGTCCAACAAATGGCACATATGAGAGTTTAGGACTTCACAAAGGATCACTCAGAGGCTTATGATAAGCATGTTGATTCCGATGTCACTCAGAGGCTGGGCATGTTGACATATCAGTCACTCAGCGGCCAAATTTCAAGCATGTTGACATATCAGTCACTCAAAGGCTAATGATTTAAGCATGTTGACATATCAGTCACTCAGGGGTTGTTATTTATGCATGTTGACATCGGATCGTCACTCAGAGGCTCGGATTGAGCATGTTGACGCCTTTAGTCTTTATTGGTCTTTAACAGACTATATTTAAAAATACAACACGTGTCACTATACTATTGGACACGATTTTACGGGGTGTTACACCTCATTAAATAAAAAAACCTACTTTAATCCTCCACCCTTAATCATCTTCGCTAAACCAAACTCAAATTACTCTCTCTCTCTCTCTCTTCCTCATCCTCTCTCTCAATCACAACAACGACCACCAACACACCAAACAAAAAATATGTGTTCTCTTTCTCTCTCTAAACCACCTCCATCCCATCACCACCATAGCCACTGCCATGTCCTCTTTCTTCTCCATCACCAACCACCACCATCGACCACCTCACCACCACCCAAAATCACCACCGTCAGCGACTGAACACGTGCCATCACCCACACATGAACTTCACCACCACTCTACCACCGCAACTTTACCACCATCGCACCACCACTCACCTGCCACCACCTCCTTCACCTGCCAACACACCACCTCACAACCATCGCACCTTCACCTTGCCACCACACCACTGCACCTTCACCACCACTCCACCTTCACAACCTCACAACCACCACTGCACCCCCATAGTCCCCTACCTTTAAACACTATCCAAACCCTCAATTTCAATATAAACCTTAGAAATCTAAATGAGCTATGTCTAAATCTGAACCGACGGTAGTGGAGGTGCGACAATAGTAGTGGTGAAGAGAGAGAGAGAGTGTGTAATTTGATTCTTGTTGTGTGTAGATAATAATAATAATAATAATAATAGAGGTATTTTGGTAATTTGATAAGAGTGAATAAAGTAATTCTAACAGAATTAAAAACAATTAGACTCAAACAACAATAAATTTATCAAAGATGTCTTTATTTTGGACTATCGTCATTAAAATCACTAAAACTTAAAGACTTAAAAAAATAATTTATAGTGTGATAAATTATGATCTTACTTGGGCTATATCTAAATTTGCCTCGGACCTTTTCTAACGACTTTACCAAAATTTTTACGAAGCGTGACTGATTGCGTGTCATATTTGTACTTTACTCTTAAATCATTATGTGACTCAACGCTTAAAAGAGTAATCATAATGACTTTATTAGTCATGACTTTAATACGATAAAAGGTTCAAGAACCGGTATTCGCACGGTGTTAGTCAAGCTGACGACCGGAGAAATTTCAAGACCATTTAGTCACACTCAAAACTTCTCCCTTTCCGATCGTTCGAATTCACTAGATAAAAACCCACAATTGGGCCTATAAACCCTAACGATCTACTTTATTTCCAACATGAACGACGACATAGAAGAACTGACCACAATCGCCGCCGAACAACGCCGCGAGTTCACGGCGGCTGTAGCCGCCGAATCCGACCTAGAACTAGCGTACCGTTTGCAACTCGAAGAAGCCATGGCTGCATATCTAGCTGCTCAACCTTCATCCTCCACTTCATCGTTACAATCTCCACAACCACCGCCTCCGATCTCGATCAACGACGGTGGTGTAAACCTCCAAACCCTAACCCTAGACTTTGAGAAACTTGAAACAGAAATTGAAGACCAAGTTATTATTGAAACCGAGATGAAGAAGCTGCAGATGGATATCAATCGTCGAATCCGCGACCAGAAACTCGCTCGCGAGATTTCACAGATGCCGGAGGATGAGTGGCGAGAAGTCGGTGACAATTTCGAGCGGCCGTACGGCGAGGATTGCTCTTCGTCGAAGAGCAAAAATGGATTTGGAAACATTTAGGGTTTATTTTAAGGGTTTGTTGAGTGAGGAGAGAGTTTCTTCGAATGAAACGGTTACAATGGCGGGGATTGGTGTGGCGATATGTGATTCGATGGATGAGATGATTTTTGAGGTGAGGAAGCCTCTGGATTTGAGTAAAGGTGATTGGATGAGCAGGCGGAGTGTGGAAGAGCTGTCGTTGATTGAGGCGCTGAAAGTTGCAGCTGCTTGGGATCTCAAGAGAATTGTGTTTTGTTGCGATTATTATCCGCTGTATCATTATGTGCGTTGATTGTTTCCGTTAGCTTATTAAATAGTCAATCTTGATTGTTCAATATGTGATCATCATACACGGCATTAACTGTCTGTTTTATAACACAACATTAACTGCGGAATAGATAATCCTTAAAATGTGTTGGCAATTTCAGGTTAGTGGGCGGTGGCGGCCAAAGCAACAAAAGATTGTAAAGTTTTTGGATCAAGTGAATCTCCTCCGGAAAGTTTCACATACTGTGAGCCCTCTCTTATTGCTAGTAAGGATGTCAAATTTGCGTTTAAGCTTGCAAGGGAAGCAATAAATTCGCAGATAAGTAAGGTGGTGTCAAGTCAAGAAAAGCTTGAAAATTGTGTAATATGCTTGGACGATAAATCTATCGACCAATTCTTTTCAGTTAAAGGTTGTACACACCGATACTGCTATTCTTGTATGAAGCAACATGTAGAGGTGAAATTGCTTCATGAGTGTTACCAAAATGCCCTCATGAAGGTTGCGGGAATGAGTTGGCAATTCAAAGTTGTGAGAAGTTCTTGACCCCGAAGTTTTTAGACATGATGAGACAACGGTTGAAAGAATATTCAATCCCGGTGACGGAAAAAGTTTATTGCCCTTATCCTAAATGCTCCACATTGATGTCAAAAACTGAACTTTTTAGGCTTCCTACATTGGTTAATGGATATGGAGCTAGAACATGTTGCAAATGTCGTGGTAATTTCTGCGTTTATTGCAGGGTTCCATGGCATGAAAATATGAGTTGTCTCGAGTACAAAAGAAGAAACCCAACATCTCTTGTGGAAGAATCAAAGCTTAAAAATCTGGCAGCAAGGAATTTGTGGCAGCAGTGCATAAAATGCAAACATATGATAGAATTAGCAGCCGGTTGCTACCACATGACGTGCAGGTACATTATTTTCACGGTTTTGCATATTTTTCTTCTTGTCTAGTCTTATTTTTACACCATGTCTATTTTCTTCATGAAATGATATTGAGCTAAATATAAAACAAAAACGGATTGGCGCCTGTGTGGAGTGTGGGATTCATATGCATCCTTTACAACGTCTGAAACCAGAGGGTTTCAAGATTTGATTTGAAGATTAATTAGGTAACTTGGGTTTTAGATTTGATGAGAGGATGTAGGCTTCAACCGATATATAAAAGTGAACCATTATAGAAACTCCTTTAGTTTAGGTAGCATATTTAGTGATTTGTTACAACTTGCTGGGAAGTTAAAAGGGAAATACTACGAGGTTAAAAAGGAAAATTATTTGGTGATTAGGCAATCAATATATTATTTAAATTCAAATTATTACTATATTAATTGTTATTGTTTTGTTTTTTTAAATCAGAATTCTCATATATATATTTTATTAATATAAAGAAAATTACATAAGATTGGCTGGTAAACTGGCAACAAACTGCTCTGCAAACCCTAGCCTGTTGTGGACAAAAACCCTTTTTCCTAATGCCTGGTCTTAGGCCCGGTTGACCCTGAAAGTTGAATAGCTCAAAACGTGCGTCTATGAACCGTATATGTGATGTTCTATGTTCTGTACACTTAGATTTTTTTAAGTGCTAAATTACTTTTTTCATGTAAGGTAATGTAAGTTTGTGTATGTTATGCCATTTGGAAACAAATTTGCATTTACCAAAAAGTAAAATTGTGAATTTTTTGAATCAGTAGCATCTTGTTTTATCTTATTGTTATAATAATTTAAAATTTAACACTTTTCAATAAAAAATATAATATTTTAATGAAAGGTTATAAAAATAGAAAAAAGACTTGGCCTAAGCTAATCTTGTTTACGTACGAACGAGTTGAAATGGCCACCTCAAATACACCGAACATGTGTAGAATCATGGATAGCTGCAGCATGTTCTTACAGCTTAAGCTTTATTCCGCAGGTGTGGATTTGAATTTTGCTATACATGTGGAGCGGAGTGGAAGGAGAAGAAGGCAACATGCAGTTGTCCTCTTTGGGATGAAGAAAATATTGTGGATACTGAGGAAGAAGAAGAGGATGATGATTTTGAGGATGAGGATGTTGATGACGACGACAAGGAGTATGATTCTGAATCTGATGATGAATATTATTTCTAAAGATGTGTAATTACTTGATAACCTTTCAAATTGACTCATTGGTATTAGGGATGATCGGTTTCACATATTTATTTATTCAATGTCGCTGGATAATCATGTCAAAGGAACAGCTTAAACAAATGATCATTTTGGTTTTTGATCGGGCCTTTTGGAAACAAGAGTGACTCAACCGTTTTGGGGGCTAAGCCAACAAAAAATTTGGGGCCCCTGTCAAATAACTCGTAGCAAACCCCAAGACTTGTTCAGGTAACAGATACTTAAACGTGGACTCAAACAACATGGACTCAGGCTAACAGCTAAAGCCCATTATTCAAAATTAAATCCAACAATAAAGATTCGACGGCTTTTTCGGGCAGAAGATAGTGTTACCAGCGGCTATGATGGATAGTGTTGCCAGCGGCTATGATGGCTAAGGTTTTGTATGAGGACGACGGTGGAAACAGGAAGGTTTTATATGAGGGCGACGGTGAAAACAGGTTAATAGCAGCGAAGGTTTCGTTTAAGAGGAATAAATCTTTAGTATTACCTAATATTTTTTACCTTTTTCACGAATTATTGATTGCCTCAAAACCTAAATAAATCCTTTCCTTATCTTCAATAACAACCATGACATCGACAACGACATGAACTCTAGTGGAGATGCTGACGTTACAATAAATATAGACGTTCACGACAAGTGTCATGATCTCATTTTGACCTAAAACACGGGCGTCACCCGTATTTCCAGACATTTGTGAGATTGAAAAGTCAAAGAAACATTCTCTTGTTAACTGTTAACCAAGTCAAAAAACGACATTTTCGGGATTATCCCGTATATTTAAACTAAAAAATATTAGTCATAAGTTTGCATGAATAGAGTATATTTCAACAATTAACATAGGAAACTAAATAATGATAAACATAGGAAATTCTTTACCTAATGCACGCAGTCTATTATTAAACATGTAACAGATATACCACTATTATTAAACATGTAACAGACATACCATTGATAAATAAAAAAGAACCACACACTACACGGAGGTCTCAGGTGAACTCATACCCTCTTTAACCTCAATGTCATTAAATATTGAGGTTTTTAAGCTCTATTTCGAGGGTTCGGTGTCTTTCCAGTTTTAAAATGTCGTTTTCTGGAATAGGGGTAGCGATTTGTAATACGATCGGTGGTCAGTTATACAAGTTGCATAAATCAAATTTATTTGGTGTTGGTGATCGTGGAACCGAAGGTGATCTGGTGGAACTTGAAGCCATGGTGAAAGCGTTGAATGTTGCTATTAATCTTGGGTTAAAATGGGTTCATATAGCTTTTCGGTCTATCAATATGTAAGTTTTTCATTTATTTAATTTTAATAGGGTTTAAGGGCATGTTTATTTACCTCTTAATCGTTTCATTAATAGGCTATTTTTAAACCGATGAACCAATCAGAGGTTGAGGTTCATTAAAAAGCCCACCTCTAATAACACGCAATGAGAATACCATGGTTGTAGAATTCGCTAGTCGCTAGTCGGCCGGTGAGATGAGAAGTAGTGATTAATCGGGATTAGCCAGAGATTAATCAAATGTAATCGAGATTAATTGTAATTAATCGAAAATCAAAATTAATCAGGATTAATTGATGCATAATCGGGATTTTTTCGACCATAGAAGAAATCCCGACACTCATACTCTTAACCCTGAGAAAAACAAACTGTGCTCTCCTCTCCCCCTTCAACATCGACGACTCCATCCACCGGCCTCTTCCACCACGTCGGCCTTCCTCCATAGCGCCGCCGCTCCCCACACATCTCATGGAGACATGTTCTCTAGTCTCTCCTCCAAGCCGTGTTCTGCCTCGTCTCTCCTCCGCAGCCGCTGCTCTCGCCGTCTCTCCTCCACAGGTACGTGATGTTTAAGGTTCATTGTTTTTTAAATTTGAGGTGGTGTTGGAATGTGAAAATTGTTGATATTGGAATGTGAACCCTGTTAACTTTGAAGTGTTATTTTCATTGTTTAACAGTAGCGATTCAGTTTATTTTGTGCGCCGTATTATGTATAATGTGCAATAATTATATATATATATATATATATGTATGATTAGAAACAGATCGTAAATTGTTTGGTTGAAATTGTGAAGTTTGATGTCCCCATTTTTTGTTTGTAATTGTTTAATGATATAATGTTGTGATGTAAAAGTTTGATGTGCGGATTATGTTGTGTGTAATTAGTTTATTTTTTTTCTAATATTTTAATGGTATGATTCGTATTAAGTAGTTTTCTCTTATATGTGTGTTTGTTTTGGGTTGTTAGAAGAAATGGCACAAAAAGGGGTAGGATTAACGGGAACTTAGTGGGTGTTGAGAAAACATTTCTTGAAACATGTATTCAAGAAATCACACTTCATGGACGTGAAGGAAGTAGTCTTAAACAATACTCATAGTGGATCAAAAACAAATGAAAAACCACTATGACTATACAAAATCAAAATTTGCGGCCTGGTTAAAGCTTAAAAGCAAAACCGGCAATGTTTATGATCCCGTAACAAACACATTTAGCTCAGAATAGCAAACTGAGATCAAAGTTTTTTTTATAAGTGATAGTTACAATTATATCTCAACAATCTTATACTATTCTATAATATTTTTTTCACACAGTCCAACAAACCCGTAGAAGCTTTGCGAAGTGCACCACTATCTTACCTCGAACTTTGCATTCAATTGTTTGAGGGATCTACATCGAATGGTTTTGACAGTTGGGGGCATCTTCTACACGTCCTCACCCTAATGAGGAAATGTTTGAGCGGAATTTAAATGGTATTGAGGTTTTCGAGTGCACTCAGGTGAAACCCCCGACTCAAGGTGTTAATGACGAGTCAACTGTTCGGTCTAAAAAAAGAAGGGAGAAACGAAAAGATAAGGCAAAAGAAGATTCGGCGCTACTATTAAAATCTTGAATGTTGCTTAAAGCCTTTGGGCCACCCATTAGGGTTTTTTCAGTACCTATATAAAGACTGTAAACCTAATAGTCGCTCTTCAAACGGCTGCAAACCCACCTTCTCGTTTTTAGTAAGTAGAGAGTAAATCCTTTTTATTTCCGTCATATTTACGTATCTGGCACTCCTTGATTATTATACTCTCTGCTTGCTAAAAAATGAGAAGGTGGGTTTACAGCTGTTTAAAGAGCGAATGATTGAGTTAGTGTGTTTACAATCTTTATATAGTTATTGAAATAACCATGATGGGTGGCCTAATGGCTTTAGGCCTCATTTGGGGCCCATTCAAAATAAGCCAATTGTAAGATGTTTAAGTTATAGTCACTGGAGAAGTTAACTGACCAAAATGCCCTCATGTGCAAGTCATATGACAGGATTTAACATAAAAAATTAACTGGGTTAGGGCAAAAGGACATAACGTGGGTATTTTAAGACATTAAGTATAAAACTTATTAATTTTGAAGACAAAGGACACCGCCTGAAATTTGCTATATAGATAAAGAACAAAACTTGTAATTCACTCAATATATAACTCTTTTATTTTCTTAAACCTTCTTTTTTAATAAAAAATGGTTAGTTTATTTAGAGTATAGTCCCTAGAAATGTGCAATGACAAAAATTCCCTTATGTAAAGTCATATGATCAGATTTAACATGAAACATTAACTGGGTTAAGGTTAAAGGGTATAACATGCAACATTTTAAAACATTAAGTTCAAAACTTATCAATTTTAAAAACAAAGAACACCGACTGAAATTTGCTATATAGATAAAGGACAAAACTTACAATTCACTCAATAAATAGATGGCTATGCAGTTAATGCAGTAAAATATCGGATATCGGTCAAGGACCGATATTTGAGATGTAGGTTATCTCGGTGAGATATCTGTAGGATATCAATGATTTTAATATAATGCAGAATTTATATAATATATATATATATATATATGATTATGATCATTTGTGAACATTTTTTTCATAGTGAACTGTGTGAACTAATCTGGACCATTGATCTCTTTTTTAATTATCAAGGATAGAATGGTAATTTAAGTTATTATTTTAGGTTTTCAATTTATTTTTTTTAAATCTGAACATGGTAGTTACATGGTTTCCTAAATTGTAGATGTAATCAATTCAAAATAAGTTTTTTTGATCTTTTATATCGATTTCAGTTACAATCGATATCATTCCAGATTTATTCAATTCTGAATCAATCCGTTTATCAATTCAAACGACTAACATATACAAAATCATTCAAACAGTTTGATAATTCCCAGATTTTTTCCACTTCATTCGAACAATTTGTTAATCCCCAGATTTTTCCACTTTTCGTTCTTATTGTTTCGTTATTATGGATGAACCACTAACCAATACGAACAAGACAGTCGTGAACGATGATGAAGTCAACGATCACCCTGTCGGTAATGTTTTCGTTACGACATTGGATCGACCAGGTGCGATTTAGTTTGTTCTTAAGTTTTTTATTTCTGGTTTTTTTTCGTCAACTTGATCCGTTCGACATGTGTTATATTTAGGTGTAAATATAGAGTTGTTTGTATGTCATCCAAGTTTTCCTTTTAAGTGTTTTAGGATACATGTTAGTCGTTAGTTAGATCGCTGAAGGCTTAATTAATAGACAATGTTTTTTGGTGCAGTTTTGTTTGTGGTTATATTCGTTCATGTATTGATCTGAAAGTGCATAGAGTCATAATTCAGTACATGTTTTTATACGAGTGATCTACGTTGTGTTTGTAGTTATGTTGTTGTAGTACTTTCGCTGCAGATCAGGACACATGAGTATATTTGCTGTTTTTCATTTTTGTATATTTGATTGCCTGGTTTGATGTATTTGGGAAGTGTTTACAGATCAGTACACATGTGTACATGTAGGTAATGTATGCGTTTTGTATATGCCAGCCAGTAATCATGAGCATACCTGCTGTTTTTTTGCGTTTTGTATATCTGATAGTATGGTTTGCTTTAATTGTCAAGTCGTTACAGATCAGTACACATGTGTATATTTACAGATCAGCCAGTAATATTGATGTATTTGTCGACTTGCATTAGTATAAACCAATTAGGTGATGTATGCGTTTTGTATATGCCAGCCAATAATCATGAGCATACCTGCTGTTTTTTGCGTTTTGTATGTCTGATAGTATGGTTTGCTTTAATTGTCAAGTTGTTACAGCTCAGTACACATGTGTATATTTACAGATCAGCCAGTAATATTGATGTATTTGTCGACTTGTCAAAGATAAGTGCACATGTGAACTGATTGATATCAATCTCACAGTACACATGTGTATAATGTTTTATCCAGAACTGATCTGCAGCGAAATCCGTGATGAACTTGTTTTATTTTTTTTACGGATCCCACTTTACAAATAACATTACTCAAAGTTGTAATCTTATTTTTTTTTCATAAACAGTTTTTACTTTTTTGCATATTAATATTTGCAGAATCAATTGCCAGCAACGTATACGAAACTCCTAATGGTACTAGGTACTGGACACCAACCGTCCCTCCCGGATTCAAACCGTTTACTAAAGCTAGATTTAGTACCATTGAAGAAGCTATTGCAATGTATGAAGAGTATGCACAACTTGCCGGTTTTGGAACCCGTCTTGGTACTTCACAGAAGGAAAAATAGGAGACATAATTGTTACGAATAGGCGATATGTCTTATGTTCTGAGCCAACAAACCTAAACGGAAAGATAAAATTGCTGAACAAATCAATTCTTGTTCTCCAAAAAGACATTCGAATGTTAAAGTTACAGATTGCAAGGCATGTGTTAAGTTTGTTCGTATAAAAAATTCATCTGAGTACGAGATATATGACTTTGTGGAACAACACAACCATGGGTTTACTACACCCGAAAATCTTGATCTATCATTGAAGTGGAGGAAGCTTGACTTCTCTACACAAGAGTTCATAGAAAAATGTCGTAACACTAATCTTGGCCTACCAAGTCTCACAAGGTACATGTAGTTTTAAAAGGTTGTCATCATAACGTGCATGGTACGGTTGTCGACTACAAGAATTGTGGGCGGGATATTCGAGATTTTATAGGCGACATAGACGCCCAGATGATTCTTGACAAATTCAAGGAACGCAGTAGAAACAAAGAAAACTACACCTTTAACACACATATTGTTGATACCGAATTCCAGTTAATTTTTTGGTGTGACGTTGTTTCTAAATCAAACTATGACTCATTTGGTGATGTTATTGCATTCGACGCAACATATCACACAAATATGTATGTGTTATTTGAAAATTCTAATCAATTATGTCAATTTAATATACATACTAATCTGTTTTTTTGCCAAAATAGGTACGATATGATTTTTGTTCCTTTCACCAGAGTCGATCATCACAAAAAATACACTATTTTTGGTGTTGGGTTGTTGTATAATGAGACTATCGAGTCTTATACATGGCTGCTGCAAAAATTCCTTGAGGCACACAACGGTAAACAACCCATGTTAGCCCTAACTGATCAAGATTGTGCCATGAAACAAGCGGTAGGAAAAGTCTTTAATAAGTCAATTCACAGGTTGTGTATGTGGCACATTATTCAGAAATTGCCGATGAAGGTATGAATTCCGAATGAAAATTAATTATTCATTACACATGTGTACCGTACTTCAAATTAATATATATATATATATATATATATATATATATATATATATATATATATATATATATATAACATGTGTACTGATCTGTACTCATGTGTACGCCTAATTATTTTTTGAATTTTACATGTAGATCAAGGGGAACGACAAGAGGAATGCAGAAATAAAACAGAAGTTCCACAAACTCATTTGGAATGTTTATATTAAACCGGAAACATTTGAGAAGATGGCACAATCTAATTGCCGAATATGGGTTGGAAGACCATTTGTGGTTGTCTAAGATGTATTATATTCGTCAAAGTTGGATTCCGACATTCTTTCGCGAGCTACCTATGTGTGCGTTGATGAAGACACATCCAGGTGTGAAAGCGCAAACCACCTGTTCAAATCTAATTCTAGTTCTCATAATACGTTGGTGCAGTTCATGTTGTGTTACGACACATCAGTTGATGGGTTACAAAACGAACAGAGGGAACTAACACATAAAACGGACACCACTAATCCTGTATAAAACCAGTTGGCCTATCGAACGTCATGCAAATGATATTTACACAAGGAGGATTTTTTTCGATGTACAAAAGGAAATATTGAACGACAAGGAAAATTATTATATCGCTGAACGATCCGTATCCGATGGTGTAAGCAGCTTTGTTATTGCTCACCAAGACCACACGAAAGAAGTTATAAATGAGTTCAAGGTTTGTATTTTACATACAATAGTTTTTTATGTGTTATCTTACAAACTTGTATAAATTATACTCCCAATATATCCCATAACTTATACGTTTTTGCATCATTACATTACATGTTATTTTTAATAAACAAGATGTCAATGTTTCGTGTGAATGCATGGGGTATACGAGAAACGGATATCTATGTCGTCATATTTTCTGCGTATTTGGTCCACCATAACGTACATAAGATACCAAGTCCATATATTAACCCAAGATGGAGGAGAGACGCTTTGCCTACCAGTGTACATAACGTTGAAAACAGGTTATCTGTAGATCAGAGTCGTAGTGGAAGAATATGGCGTAGAATCCTTGACAATATGGAAATGTGTCGAGATAGAGTTCATGGTAGGCTTGACAAATTACAGGAACTAGATGAGCAAATACAATTGTTGAAAGATAAGGTTTTCAGAGATGTGCCAGCAGATCCATAACTTAAAAAAAAGGTTTTGGTTTACCAGGAAATTCTTGATCACACTAAACCAGAGGATGTATCATGTACGGCTCCTAGGAAATACGCAACAAAGGATGTGGCAAGCACAAACGTCCAATTGGTCCACGGGAGAAAGCTTTAAAAAAATGTAAAAAAACATAGAAGAAAATGCAACTATTGTGGCAAGAGGGTGAGGTTGCATGATAAAAGAAATTGTCCACTTAAAAAAGACAACATCACAAAGGATGATTCGTCTACTGAAGAAGATGGCAACGAAGAGGGTGATGACATAGACGAGTACGATGATGGAACTGATGCAGGAACTGATTCGATTTTGCAAGACAACGATGATGATGATATTAATCTTTATATTTAAATTATATTGTTCGATGCAACCGATACATTATTGTTTGTGTTTTTTTGCCTTTACATATTTTATTACATCATATTTTTAAAATTATAGACGTTGTTACTGTATATACGATACTAGGTTTTACATGCTACTTTTATCACACTTACATGCCATACACACGTGAACCTCAATTTACATAAGCACATGTATCAGCGTCATATGGAAACAAGACAACATTTTGTCTATTAATAAGTCCTTTGTTATATTAAAAAATTGTTTACATGGTCCGGTTGATAATAACAATCACATACAAACTACACCTGTGTATTCTAATGTAATCGTGTATTATTACATACAGTACACGTATGTATGATCTTATGCTTATACAATCATACACATAGTGCCCGTTTTGTAACCTGCTTTGATTAATATAAACAGCAAAGGATTGTATAAATGCTAATATGTTCCTCTTAAATGACAGTTCAAATATTTATCTTTTTTAGACAGATTACATATCTATCTTTTATACATTCACGGCGATGTATGAGCCGAATTGTGATGTGTGTAACCTGCTTTGATTAATATAAACGTAAAAGGAATGTATAATGCTATTAAGATCAACAAAGACAATACACATACGTATTTTTTGTGACATATCACATATCTATTTTTTATAAAGGGATTACCGTATCAAAATAACAAATATACCAGCTGCAGCAACATAACTCATCAGATTCAGACACATTTTTGTTTTGGACGTGTACATCCACGGGCAACTGAGTCATTAATACATGTCATGGTGATGCATACTCGCCAATGTAAATACAAACCAGATGCATCAACATAATTCATATCATCCATGATGTCTAAATAATTATATGTTTGCCGGCAGTAATACGAACATTACCCATCATAAAACTAAGAACTTCCATACATTAACGGAAATAAAAGACCTTTTCAAACTCTTCTGCTTCCACCAATACATGTTCACGGTGGATGTTTACTGTCGAAGTCACCAACTTAACGGCGTAGTTCTTTCGTAGCTTTGTCAAGGTTGCCTTTTTCTATCCATGCCCTAGCGGTAATCCACAATCCCATTTACCATCGATGACCCCAAACCAATTTTCCATGTGCCTCATAACAAATACCCCACAATCAACCGTGTTCCCTACACTCTTTCAAGGAAAGTCTATAATTTCCTGGACTGCATTCTCAATCTGCCTTGCTTTTGTGTGATTTACCAGTTTTAAATACTTTGTGAAAATGTTTTTCTGAAAACAAATTTATTGACAAAAATAAATATAATGTTTTCGAAAACCGAAAATCAAAAAAACAAATAAAAACATAAGGAAATGGCTTACAACTTTGTACGGAGTGCTTTTCTTGGAAAAGTTTTCATCATTAATAACTTGAACTGCGCTTTCAATTGCAGACATGTTATCGATCACCGTTATTGTTGGCCTTACAAGATCAAAGCAAACAAGGTAAAAATGGCCGTGCTCAAGTATGGGGAAGCTGATTACGCAATATGTGGACAAACTCATCAATGATGTTTTTTTATCTACAACGAGGAATAACGAACTTCTAAACTTTACAACATGCTCAAGATCTCCATACGATTCAATATTCAACGTATCTTCCGTATGTAACAATAAATAAAGAATCACAAAATAACACTCAGCATATAATTTATGACTTCAACATAAATATATAATTGTTTTATTTTAATCTCGATCCACTTACAAAACAATCTGTATGGCAACACAAACGCGACTTCGATCCTTTTTCTTTATCCGCACCACCAAAAACATTTTCTCCAGCAATTCATTGACTCTCTTCATGGTTGAGCATTGACGCAAAGCAATTTATAACTGCACTATTTACCCACTGGCTAGGTTGCAGGTCTTTCATTTGAAAATGGTACAGCCCAACTCCCGACTCCGTTTCAAATACAAACCGCCTGTTCACAAACATATCTTATTATATCTCATATATTATACCGTTACACTGCATGTAGGCACATGTATTTTCTCTCTTCGCTACAATCTTATTACTTCACATGTATTATACCATATTCAGTACACATGTGCATACAGATAGATTTATGTATAATTATACACTATACACTTGTGTATTATCAAAATTTTGTGTATAATCAGACTTATCATTTCTGGACAAAACATTATACACATGTGTACTATTTATAATATCATATAGTTGACATGTGTACTTATCTTTAACACATTCCTACCTACGGGTTCCGTGTGTAACCTGTTTTGATTATTATAAAGGTATGTGTCTTTTTAAACAAGTATAAAAGAATTGGATAATTTTGTTTTCCTTACGCATTTGTCGCTGCCACCTCTGCTGCTTCTTTTGCATCCCTTGTTTTGTCCGACCTTTCAGCTACCTTTTTATTCTTTGCTTTCGCTACCCTGTTTGTGAACATTAAATGTACAAGCTTACAGTTAAATCCAAAAAATACCGACTTACCAAAAAAATAATAAATTAAAATAAAATAAAAACAAAAAAAATAAAAGCAATAAAAACGTACATCTTGTCGTCGGCAGAAGTCGACAAGTATTTCCATAACAGATTGTCCTTCTTGCTTAACCAGCTATTAACACTTACAGCTCTGGTCAAAAATGGGGATTGGACGTATTTCGATCCAGTAACGCCCATTTCTCCGTAAGGTCAAATCGTATTATAGTTTAAGCTTTCATAACATAATGTAAAACTTTGACCAAAATGCCCCTTCTATTCTTATGATTCAAACACAACTTTTAGATAATTAAGGAGCATAACCTAGCTTTACTGTACCAATTTTAGACTTTAAGTTTACTCACGAAGACATAAGTATGTTTAGAATGACATTACATCCCAAAAGTATTTCCTTGACCCGTTGGCATCAAAACTTGAGACGGAAGCGTGAAAATGGGGCGATGCGGTGTGTGTTCATTCCAAGTACGCCATTATCAAGTTTACGATTTTCCTATCATACACAACACAAATGCATTTGTTAGTACGACTTGTTAACATAAAACTTTCATCCATCCTTTAATCCTTAATTGACCCGTAATCAAGGTCATGATATTGAAGCATTCTTTCTACTTACATTCCATACTTATAACAATTTCGCCTACAACGAAATCGTGGTTTTTCATTCTTATAACACCAATACACAATTCATCCGACCCGATCGTACGGGTTCATGCAACGAACATTTCATTCTTATTGACACGTTATCTATGAGTCGTCAAGTTCGTAATTCTATCACCTTACTAACCATCCATTCTAACCCATATACAATGGGATAATGCACATACATTTCAATACCATTATTTAACAAATTTCTCTAGGTTCATCATTTTGCATTACCATACTTAACCGTAATTAACAACTAGTAATAATATGAAACGAAGTTCAAGTGAATTTACCTTTACTTTGCGTTGCTTGCGAACCGGATTGACTTGTACCTTCTTCCTTTACACCTACAATATCGCATTCATTATTCTTTCAATTCTCATGCCTTCATCTTCACATTTATACTAACATTGTGAGCTAACAACTCAACATTTACCTATTTTAATTCAATTACCATCATATGCATATGAAATCATCTTTATTACTCAAAATCAATACCCAAGCATTTCGTCGAACACCTGGAGTGCATACCACTAGCAAAGCACAAAGTACAAGTATCTTATGCATATTCCTACTAATACGTATCAAAATTATCATATTCAACTAATCTCATACAATCCTCATTCTAGTTCAGTTTCATCATTTCCAATATTCATTATAAGCAACATCATACATAACCACTACACAAATTTTGCACATAATTCATCATTATTCTACACAATGCTCCTACTTCAAGTGGACTTTCACTTAAAACATCGATTTAGTTGGATTCAAGCATAATTCATGCCCTGTGTGATGCTTCTAATTCATACTCATACCAATTTCTCATAAATTTGTTGTTTTGCTTGAACCTACTTCATACAAGATCATCAAAAGGTAAAATTCCACTTACCTTATAGTTTAGTATGCTTAGATGATCATAATTCTTGGTTCATGCATCAATTAGAACTTCAATTCCCTTATCAATTGTGCTAATTTGTGTAGAACAAGGGTTTTCCCCCTTTTCTTCTCCTGCTTGATCGACATAAAACTCTGATGTGTGTGTATTTGTGTTTTAATTGTAATTTATGCACTAAACTTTTAACTTATGCATATCTGGCCCCTCAATTATGGCGTTCATATTATTATTGGCTTTAACCTTTTCTTTTTAAGTTTAAATCTTATTTACATTCTTACCTTAACATAGTCACACACACACACACACACATATATATATATATGAGGATTTTGGGTGTTACAGATCCTATTGTCACACCCCGACCCGCAGCGGAATAAGAGTCGGGGCATAATTGGGTTATCACCAAAGCTCATGATGTTTACTAAAATTTTTCATATTTATTAAATTCAAATTACAACTTAAATAGTCAAATCAAATCCATACAATTACAAGGAAAATGAAACTAAATAATACATTCCAAAGCTTAAACTGATTTATTCTTCTAGGTCTTCCTATGTGTTTCTTACCTCAACTGGATCACCTGTATCATGTGTAAAACGGTGGATATTTTGGGTCAACAAAAGTTGGCGAGTGAACCTTGATTAAACATTGTTATTAAGTTCTTGTTGTATTTAATATTGAAAAATTGTGCAATAATCACATGTGAACAAACGTGTGTATGTAACAAAACACAAACCACATTGGATGAGTAAATGACATAAATGATGATGTGTTTGAGATCAAGGCTCATCAAACGGAGCCGATCAAATGACATGAATGATGATGATGTATGTGAGATCAAGGCTCAATCAAACGGAGCCGATCGAATGAGGCACCTGTACTCAACCCGTATCCCACGGGGAGTTGATGGGCCTAATGAGATGCTTGCACTGAAAATGATAAATCCAAACTAAACATAATTCACACAACAATTTGTACACATTAGATCACAGTTATGATGAAAGCACAAGTGTTTATATTTATATAATAACAGAATTGTACGACACATGATACACCCCAAAATGTGATTAAAACGGGGAATTTGGTAGAGATTCACTCACATTGGGTGCGTTCTTTTGATGACTTGGATGCGCACGAGTTTTAGGATTTGATCGACGAGGAAGACTAACCTAAAATAATAACGAAATGGTTCGGTAAATAAATGGATTTTATTTCATAATCTTAATAGAGTTTTTAGATTAATTTTTGTGAGTCTAAGGGCGTTTTCTAACTTTAAAAATATTATTTTTAAGTCTTTTTAAATAATTTTTCAATTAAAAGAAATAAGTAAAAATATAAAAAGTGGGTTGACTTGTCAGGTCTGACCGGGTCTGACCGGTCAGACAGTGATTTTTTTCAGGCGCTGAGCGGAATCGAACTCGGGAACTTTCGTTTGTGTGCACGCAGCCCGGCCAACTGGGCTGCGTGTCTAACCCATTAGAATTCCTGATTTTAATTATACTTATACTCTTGTTAGCTTTATTCGGAAATTAATAAATTTAAAATAAAGTTTTTTTTAGACCAAACAACCCGCCGCGCCTACTAAGGCTCGAACCCGCAACCGCTATGCTACTCTGCACCCAGCCCAACCAACTGGGCTGGGTGTCTAACCCATTATATAATGAAATTACTTTATATTTATGTACTTTTTGAGAACTGATTTAGTTTGGTTTAAAAAAAAACATTCTGATTAGAAAACAGGCGATGAGTAGAGATTCGAACTCGGGTCGTGCATGTTATTTACGCACACATTCCACCATTGGACTGTGTGTCTAACTCAGTTAAGATCCGTTTATTATTTCTTTTAAATTACTAATCGAGAACCCATCTTCTTCACTCGTTTCAACACTGAACCAGAACTCGATTAACAATGATTTTAACTACCCTGATGTTTTAAATACTTAGCATAAATTGAACATATTACACAGAATAAAATTAAGACGCATACCAAAGGGAAATCGAAGTTCGCTGTTCTGGTGACCAACTCCGGCGATTGCAGACAGTGATTCCGACGAACAGAAGTTAGAGTGAAAAATTGAGGATTTTGCGAGTGTTTCCGAAATGTGAGGCGATGGTATTATTAGTGTAAATTGGAAGTAATTTCATTTCGGTTTCAATCTCGACAATCATATAAATCGAGTCATTGAAGATTGAATTGATTAAGAACGTGGGTTGTAACTGACATTGCATCATAGGTTACACTCAGAAACCTCGCGACCACACCAACAGTCTATGATTATTTGAAAACCGTTAGGCGGTTTCAGTCCTTGTCGCAAACAGATGATTCACGGGTGGAACTTAAGTTTTATTTGATTCATTGATTACACAAACGAGTCAAGTGGCGGAGTGGTGAAATGCTTGTTTGTTGAACCGGCTGACCCGGGTTCGAAACCCGACAGCGTTATTTATTTTTTATTCACTATTTTTTTTGTTTTTATTAATTATGTTTTAAAATTCTAAAAATGTTTATTAGTTATGTATCGTTTAAAATTAGTATGAACATTAAATACGCAACGAAAATTATAACTGAAATATTCGATTAATAAACGAAGCGGGTTTTGGTAACCCGTTTTTCGACGGATGTTACAGTATCCCCTACTTTTAGAAGTAGTGGTGGGAACAGGAAAAAGATGCGGGTATTTTTCGCGCATTGAGTCTTCACGTTCCCAAGTAAACTCAGGTCCTCGTTTCGACTGCTAGCGTACCCTAACAATTGGAATACGACTCCGTCTTAAACGTTTTTCTCCGAAGTCCATGATCTCTACTGGTCTTTCAATGAAGTGCATAGATTCATCGATCTGAATATCTTCTAGGGGAATATGGAGGTTTTCATCGGCGAGGCACTTCTTTAAGTTTGATACGTGGATTGTGGGGTGAATTCTGTTGAGTTCTTCTGGTAGGTCAAGCTTGTATGCTACAGGTCCTACTCTTTCGAGTATCTTGAAAGGTCCTACGTAGCGTGGTGCTAGCTTGCCCTTCTGGCCAAAACGAACTACTACCTTCCACGGTGATACTTTTAAAAGTACTTGATCACCAGTGTTAAACTCCAAGGGCTTTCGTCGTTTGTCTGCATAACTCTTTTGACGACTTTGTGCCACTAGAAGATTGTTTCGAATTTGATGGATCTTGTCTGTTGTTTCTTGAATTAATTCTGGACCAGTGATTTGAGCTTCCCCAATTTCGTGCCAACATACTGGAGATCGGCACTTACGACCATATAAAGCTTCGAAAGGAGCCATACCGATACTTGCATGATAACTATTGTTGTACGAAAATTCAACCAATAGTAGATGAGTGTCCCAATTCCCTTTGAAGTCTATGACACATGCTCGAAGCATGTCTTCAAGAGTTTGGATGGTGCGTTCCGATTGACCATCAGTTTGAGGATGAAAAGCGGTACTGAGGTCTAATCGTGTACCCAAGGCGACTTGTACGGCTCGCCATGTTCGTGAAGTGAAACGACCATCACAGTCTGAAATGATGCTTAAAGGTACACCATGACGGCTTACGATCTCGCTGATGTAGATACGTGCTAACTTCTCGTTCTTGAAGTCCTCGCGAATCGGAATGAAGTGAGCTGATTTTATAAGACGATCAATGATTACCCATATGGTGTCATACCCACTGGAGGTGCGAGGTAACCCGGTAATGAAGTCCATGGTTATGTTTTCCCACTTCCATACAGGTATTTCAGGTTGGGTTAGAAGTCCTGAAGGTCTTTGATGTTCAGCTTTTACTTTGGAACAGGTAAGGCACTTGGAAACAAAAACAGCGATATCCTTTTTCATGCCCGGCCACCAGTAGGTGTATCGTAGGTCCTGATACATCTTGTCGGCTCCTGGGTGTACCGAGTATCGTGTTTTGTGCGCCTCATTCATGAGGAAGTCACGAAGGTTGTCGCGATCAGGAATCCATATGCGGTTTAAATAGTATAGAATACCGTCGGATTTGGTTTCGATTTTGAGTTCCGCTCCACATGACAGTTCATCGCGTACATCGTTTTCTGTTACAGAAACATGTTGAGCTTCTCGGATTCGATCTTTGATGTCGGTTATAATTTGCGAACATAGAAGACGAATGGAATTCGCATAACCTTTTCGACTGAGTGCATCAGCCACTACGTTTGCCTTGCCAGGATGATACCGAATTTCACAGTCGTAGTCGTTAAGAAGTTCGACCCATCTTCGTTGCCTCATATTCAACTCCTTTTGATTGAAGATATGTTGGAGGCTCTTGTGGTCTGTGTATATTTCACACTTGGTACCGTAGAGATAATGTCTCCATATCTTGAGGGCGAACACAACGGCTCCAAGTTCCAGGTCGTGGGTGGTGTAATTCTTTTCATGAACTTTGAGTTGCCTAGAAGCATAGGCTATCACTTTTCCTCTTTGCATTAATACACAGCCTAGCCCTTGCCCTGATGCGTCGCAATAAACCACGAAGTCATCACAACCCTCAGGGAGTGTGAGGATAGGTGCGTCACAAAGTTTTTGCTTTAGAGTTTGAAAGGCTTCTTCTTGTTTAGGTCCCCACATGAAGGGTTTTCCTTTATGAGTCAAAGCCGTGAGTGGTACAGCAATACGGGAAAAATTTGCAATGAAGCGGCGATAGTAACCAGCCAAACCAAGAAATGACCTTACTTCAGTAGGGGTACGTGGCGCTTGCCATTCCTGCACTGCCTTGATTTTTGAAGGATCAACATGAATTCCCTTGTCATTGATGACGTGTCCAAGGAATTGTACTTCCCTTAACCAGAATTCACATTTCGGGAACTTAGCGTACAGCTTTTCAGTCTTTAAGAGTGTAAGGATAAGTCGAAGGTGTCATTCATGATCGGATTTAGTCTTGGAGTAGATGAGAATGTCGTCGATGAAGACTATAACAAAGCGGTCGAGGTAGGGTTTGCATACCCTATTCATTAGATCCATGAAGACAGCTGGGGCGTTGGTTAAACCAAACGGCATAACCATGAATTCGTAATGACCATAACGAGTTCGGAAGGCGGTCTTTGGGACGTCTTCTTCATGTACTCTGAGTTGATGATAACCAGAACGAAGGTCGATTTTTGAAAAACAGGTGGCGCCTTGAAGTTGGTCTAGAAGGTCATCGATGCGAGGTAATAGGTAGCGGTTCTTGACTGTTAACTTATTGAGTTCTCTGTAGTCGATACACATGCGAAACGTTCCATCTTTCTTCTTCACAAAAAGAACAGGTGCACCCCAAGGCGATGAGCTAGGACGTATGAATCCTTTGTCAGTCAGCTCTTGCAGTTGACTGGCCAGCTCTTGCATTTCGGATGGGGCTAACCTATAAGGAGATTTTGCGACTGGTGTAGCACCAGGTATAAGATCGATGCGGAATTCGACTTCTCTCACGGGAGGAAGTCCTGAAATGTCGTCAGGAAAAACTTGTGGGAATTCTCTCACTACCGGTATATCTTCGAGTTTCTTCTCTTTGTTTCCCTTCTTGACGACGTGAGTTAGGAATGCGACATAGTTTTTGCGGAGATATTTTCGGGCTTGAAGGCAGGACATTAATTTGAGTCCTTTCGACGGGGTTTCTCCAAAGATTCGTAGGGTCTGACCGTCTGCAAGAGGAATGCGAATGAACTTTTCGCGGCATACTACTTCCGCGTGATGTTGGCTGAGCCAGTCCATACCGATTATAATATCGAAACTTCCCAACTTCATAGGAATGAGGTCAACTGGAAAATCGTGATCGTTTAGAGTGAGGGTACAATTTCGTATAACAGAGTTTAATAAGACTGGTTTTCCGTCAGCAACTTCCACCGTTAGAGATTCCATGAGGTTATCACGAGTTTGGTTGAGGATGGGTTCAAATTCTAAAGACACAAAACTCTTATCCGCGCCAGTATCGAATAACATGGATGCATAACTACCATTTACGAGAAACGTACTGTTTACCACGTTGTTGTCGGCCCTAGCTTGATTGGCGTTGATGTTCAAAGCTCTTCCTCTAGCAGGTGGAGGAGCTTGGTTAGCTTGGTTTACCGGATTTGCTTGAGCTTGGGCATGGATGATGTTTACCAAACGGGGACATGTGTTCCTGAAGTGGTTTGGGTCTCCACAATTGTAACAAGCTCGCATAGGTTGCATCATGGGGTAGTTGGGTTGGTAGTAGGATTGGGCTATATGTTGGACAGGTGGTAGGAGTAACGGTTGTTGGGCTTGACCCACTATCTGGTGGTGGGTTGATTACGGTTCATTCGCTGAAGTGTGCGACAGGTTTGGATGGTGTGACCCGCACGGCCACAGCTGGTGCAATGTTGGCAAGGATGCTCCGGAAGGTGATGGTATTGACAACGGTTGCATTTTGGGTATGGGCCGGAATATGGCTTTTTGTATTGTGCAGCTGAGGGAGCAACTTGGGTGATTGGTGCGGCAGTGATTGGAGGGTTTGTTTGGGTGACAGCAAAATTTCTGTTGTTTCGTTTCCTCTTACCAGCAAATTTCGAAGAGGAAACGGAATGGTTTGGGGTTTGGGCCTCAATGGGGGCTTTCTTTTTCTCATCCTTGAATTTGCCATTTCGGATGCGATTCTCGGTAAGCTCGGTAGCTAGTTCCATAGCGGCTTCAAGTGTTGCAGGCGAAGTGCTTAGAACCGAGTCTTGAATTTTCGAGGGGAGGCCTCGAATATAGTGTTCAACTAAACGGTACACTGGGGTGAACAAGTTGGGGATCATTTGGTTCAACTCGAGAAACCTTTTGTTGTAGGAAGTATGATCTCCTTCCTTTTGTTTTAACGAGTGGAATTCATCTTCTAACTTTTTGATCTCGCTTCTTGGACAGAAGCGTCTCGTCATGATTTCCCTTAACTCCTCCCATGTTAAGGCCATTGCATCTTCGATTCCTCTCTTACCCTTCTCTGTGTTCCACCAGGTAAGAGCTACCCCAAACAGTCTCCCAGTTGCGTAACATACCTTGCGATCCTCGGGACAATCACAATTGAGGAAGGTGTTCTCCATTTCTTCAAACCAGTGGAGGAGAGCAGTGACACCTTCGGTCCCTTCATATTTTGGGGGATCGCAAGACTTGAAGTGTTTGTAGGAGCATTTTTTGGAGGGAGAGTTGTCGACGTTCTGGTCTTCTTGATTGGGAGGGTTGATGGGATTCGCGGTGAGAGCTTCTTGGACTTGAATTACGATGTCAGGAAGCACTGCGGCCATTTGTTTTGCAATTTGGGTGGCCAAGCGTTCGTTTGATCTCCCTGACTTTCTACCTCCACGTAGCTGCCTAGCCGACATCTACAGGAACATACATAGGAAGATTGTGAGTTTAAGAAGTTTTTAGGTGTCATGTGTCGTTCAAAGAATAAAAATAACATAATCATCAATAATGCAACTACATCCATAGGATGTCTAGGTTTGCTCATGTTTGGGGCCTCCAATGTCCCCCATACTATCGCCTGTATAGTCATGTGGGCCCCCATGACTATTGGCTTAGTAGGATTCACATTGGTGTTGGCGGTTTAACACTCACATCACCCGAATGAAAACCATGAAATATGATTGCGAGATGTATGGTAGGAGGGTGTCTAGGTATAGACACAATGACAACTCAGAGTGGGGTTAGTTCACACGACGTTTGGTATAGCATGCTTTGGCCTAATAGGTCCTTCGTACTCTCATCGTTAGTCCCCAGGTAGGCAAACTGGTCCTTTATTTTGGATTTATACGAATGCCAAGCCTAGACAGGACGTTCCGACTACCGGTACTCGTACCCTTCCAGTTACTACATGCCCGTCATGGGAACTCACTTTGATGTGATTTGAAAAATACAAAAACCGTTGCAAAAATCATAGGAATTGTGAGGTGTGTGCTCTCATGGATATGATATGTTATGAGGATATGATTCATAATGAGCATTGTATAATAATATGTACTTATGAACATGCTTGCATAACATTAAATGTAACAATAAACATAAAGCATATAAACATCATGAATTTTGTATGTAACACAAAAAAAAAATTTAAATTCTAATCAACTATAGTATAGGCTCTAAGGGTCTAATAACCTATCCTATATCCCTATAGTCATGGCTGTGATACCAATCTGTCACACCCCGACCCGCAGCAGAATAAGAGTCGGGGCATAATTGGGTTATTACCAAAGCTCATGATGTTTACTAAAATGTTTCATATTTATTAAATTCAAATTACAACTTAAATAGTCAAATCAAATCCATACAATTACAAGGAAAATGAAACTAAATAATACAATCCAAAGCTTAAACTGATTTATTCTTCTAGGCCTTCCTTTGTGTTTCTTGCCTCAACTGGATCACCTGTATCATGTGTAAAACGGGGGATATTTTGGGTCAACAAAAGTTGGCGAGTGAACCTTGATTAAACATTATTATTAAGTTCTTGTTGTATTTAATATTGAAAAATTGTGCAATAATCACATGTGAACAAACATATGTATGTAACAAAACACAAACCACATTGGATGAGTAAATGACATAAATGATGATGTGTTTGAGATCAAGGCTCAATCAAACGGAGCCGATCAAATTACATGAATGATGATGATGTATGTGAGATCAAGGCTCAATCAAACGGAGCCGATCGAATGAGGCACCTGTACTCAACCCGTATCCCACGGGGAGCTGATGGGCCTAATGAGATGCTTGCACTGAAAATGATAAATCCAAACTAAACATAATTCACACAACAATTTGTACACATTAGATCACAGTTATGATGAATGCACAAGTGTTTATATTTATATAATAACATAATTGTACGACACATGATACACCCCAAAATGTGATTAAAACGGGGAATTTGGTAGAGATTCACTCACATTGGGTGCGTTCTTTTGATGACTTGGATGCGCACGAGTTTTGGGATTTGATCGACGAGGAAGACTAACCTAAAATAATAACGAAATGGTTCGGTAAATAAATGGATTTTATTTCATAATCTCAATAGAGTTTTTAGATTAATTTTTGCGAGTCTAAGGGCGTTTTCTAACTTTAAAAATATTATTTTTAAGTATTTTTAAATAATTTTTCAATTAAAAGAAATAAGTAAAAATAATATAAAAAGTGGGTTGACTTGTCAGGTCTGACCTGTCAGACAGTGATTTTTTTCAGGCGCTGAACGGAATCGAACTCGGGACCTTTCATTTGTGTGCACGCAGCCCGGCCAACTGGGCTGCGTGTCTAACCCGTTAGAATTCCTGATTTCAATTATACTTATACTCTTGTTAGCTTTATTCAGAAATTAATAAATTTAATATAAAGTTTTTTTTTAGACCAAACAACCCGCCGCGCCTACTGAGGCTCGAACCCGCAACCGCTATGCTACTCTGCACCCAGCCCAACCAACTGGGCTGGGTGTCTAACCCATTATATAATGAAATTACTTTATATTTATGTACTTTTTGAGAACTGATTTAGTTTGGTTTAAAAAAACATTCTGATTAGAAAACCGGCGATGAGTAGGGATTCGAACTCGGGTCGTGCATGTTATTTACGCACACATTCCACCATTGGACTGTGTGTCTAACTCAGTTAAGATCCGTTTATTATTTCTTTTAAATTACTAATCGAGAACCCATCTTCTTCACTGGTTTCAACACTGAACCAGAACTCGATTAACAATGATTTTAACTACCCTGATGTTTTAAATACTTAGCATAAATTGAACATATTACACAGAATAAAACTAAGACGCATACCAAACGGAAATCGAAGTTCGCTGTTCTGTTGACCAACTCCGGCGATTGCAGACAGTGATTCCGACGAACAGAAGTTAGAGTGAAAAATTGAGGGTTTTGCGAGTGTTTCCGAAATGTGAGGCGATGGTATTATTAGTGTAAATTGGAAGTAATTTCATTTCGGTTTCAATCTCGACAATCATATAAATCGAGTCATTGTAGATTGAATTGATTAAGAACGTGGGTTGTAACTGACATTGCATCATCGGTTACACTCAGAAACCTCGCGACCACACCAATAGTCTATGATTATTTGAAAACCGTTGGGCGGTTTCAGTCCTTGTCACAAACAGATGATTCACGGGTGGAACTTAAGTTTTATTTGATTCATTGATTACACAAACGAGTCAAGTGGCGGAGTGGTGAAATGCTTGTTTGTTGAACCGGCTGACCCGGGTTCGAAACCCGGCAGCGTTATTTATTTTTTATTCACTATTTTTTTGTTTTTATTAATTATGTTTTAAAATTCTAAAAAATGTTTATTAGTTATGTATCGTTTAAAATTAGTATGAACATTAAATACGCAACGAAAATTATAACTGAAATATTCGATTAACAAACGAAGCGGGTTTTGGTAACCCGTTTTTCGACAGATGTTACACCTATCTTCTTCCTTTTGCCTTTTCCGGCGGATTCAACGTCTTCAGCAACATGTGTTTCATTTTCGACATTGTCTGGCACATTCTCTTGATTTTTCAGCTCATCCTATGTAATACCAAGGCTGAATGACGGTATATCATCCAGCCTTTGCGTATCATACGCGCCAGAAATGATGTCCTCAATCACTTCAGCTGATTTCAAAAATAACTGAGTTGTTGGAGAAGCAATGTGTGGTTGTGTAAGAGTATCCCTATGCATCTTTTGCCCACTGGTACTCTTTGCTTTTCCCTTTCTGTCATCCACACCTTCAACATCAATCGTTAGTAATGTTTAAAATAAACTACACATAATTTATTAAAAAAGTATACAACTTTTTAATCACCAGTTTCTTTCATAACAGTACTTGAGAAACCATCTTTTTCTCCGGAGGTATCAACAGCTGACTTGTTAAAAATTTTCTTATACCTCTCTAAAATGGGTATAACAGACTCATGCGCTGGGTATCGCGATGTATGCTCTTTTATTCCAGCGTCCAACTTGATTTTATAGCTCTCAATTTCATCACACATCGACAAAATCATTGCACTACTCACCTGCGCATTCAAAAAAAATCCAAAAAATATAAATTGATGGATTAATTAAATATTTAAGACTATGTGCAAAACACCATTGTAATGATAGAATAACAACAATTGTTAACATTATGATACCTCTACCGACGACCAATCTTGCGGCACCTTCTTTTCCCAAAATCTTCCTTTGGCATGTCAGCCACCCCTTCTTCACACACTTCGTCATCATCTTCAACGTCATACAATTCTCTCAACTCTCCAAACCAAAAACCTCCATTTCTTATCTCTTGGTCCTTCCTTTGGTTCATTAAATCGTGCGTCCAAAATTTCAATGGAGCTTCACGCCGTTCATGTTGAAATCCAGGACAATTGGTTGCATCCAAATACAATAATTGATACAATAAAAAACTTAAGTAATTAAATTAATAAATAAAAAAATAAAAAACAGTAAAAAAATATTTTTAAATTATAAAGGAGTACACCTATGTATTCACCCTATGGAACACATGTGTATAAACAAATTAAAATGCAAAGAGGTTTGTTAAAACATACCACAAGATAAATGAGAGGTCCCCTGAAATACACCTTTGGATCGCATCTGACCCAATCATCCTTACATTTTTTAACTGTATCCACCACAAACTGGCACCAATCATGATCTTTGAAGCTCTTTTCGCGATTAAACAAATCTAACATGTTATACATCACACTTCCATTTTTTGTGCACCCAATCATTGTTGATATAAACAGTAGCACAAAATCTAATATGAACATCTCTTTATCTTTATATGAATCTGCCCTAATCTTATCCAGAATGTTTTTAAAACTAACTGGAAACTTCTCAAATCTTGACAGCCATTTTCCTTCAATGGATGCCCAATTTCATCTATTCTTTTTTTATACTTTTATATATCCGGCAGGTACCCCTAAAATTTTTCGAACTGACTCTTTGTCAACCATAATGTGCCTCTCTCCCAAACTAATCCTCATGTTAGTCGTGTCTAACATATCCACCACAAAATGACCGAGATGAGCTGTAACTTCACTTACCTGCAACCTCAACATTTTTTCAAAACCTATATCCTTGACCATCTGTCTCTGCCATGGTTTCATCACCCGGATAGCTTCATACAGTTTATTAGGTGAAGTCCTCACCCTAATTGATGCCAGTCCACTTTGAAGTTTCACTCGTTTCTTCCGTTGTAAAGTTCCTTTTTTTGGTTTTTTTGTGGTACGTTTTTCCGGTAGTTTAAAAGTTCACCTGCAACATTATCAATCGAAACTTTATCCAGTACATTAAAAAAAAACCATTCCATTATATATAACAGAAAATCTTAAATTATACACTGTTACAAATTTGTCTCAAAAATACCTCCATCTTCTTCATCAACATCACTGACGTAACTCTGCTCATCATCCATCAAACCCTTGGTTTCCATCGTCTCAATCACTATTTACAAGAAAACATACAAAAATAAAATACACAATTTACGGTACAATATGTATAGTTGACAAACCAAACCTTACCTTCATCTTCAACGCTTTAATGGTCGCTAGCTATATTATGGCGTGCTCTTCCACGTTTCGGTGACTTATCAACTTTCACATCATCTCCTAATAAACCATTTCAATTACTACAATGTTAAAAACCTCGCAAGCGTATTGAGTAATACACATACACCAAAAAATGAGACATGTTTCCAGCACATCGTAACATAGTATATGACATAACAACTACTATTTCTTTGTAGAAACATACCTGTTGCTTCTTTTTCATTAGCCTCATCATTTCTTTTAACCCTTTTGCGCCTTTGAATATTGAACTGACTAACTTTAACATCTACAACCAACCAAATTAATTAAATGTTGTAATAAACAAGTCCCGTATAATTTTATTATTATTTTATACATTCAAATGTTTCACAACACAAATTAGAATAAACAAACCAATCAAACCTCCTTCGTCGTCCGTGAAAGGGACTTGCACTGCTTGCACTCTTTCCTTTTTCTTCTTCTTCGATTCTTTACTTTTTTCCTCCCCTTTATTTCCGAATGCTTTCTACTTCGTTCCATATTATCCAGACTTTTTCCCCCTCATTTACTTCCTGTTTCGCACTGTCGGTTTTCAACTTTTTTACATCAACGTATCCTGCACTCACAACACATTAACTACAACCTTAAAAAAACTAACACAAATCAATCGGCCATATTCTAAACATCACCTGTACGCATATCGTCGTCTTTGCCGACTTAGGTTGCACCTTAATCCGATCCGCTGTACGACTTTTGCTTACTACCAAAACAGAAACGACAAATAAAAAAATTAATTAATTAATTAAATAAAAAACACATAATAACTAAATTAGACTCCGTAGTCAACTAAATGTTCATTTTCCAATTATATGTGTGTTTCTTTTTGTAAACACCGTATTCACCAACAACATATCTAAATTTTCTTTACCTTTTTCGTCTTTATTAAAGTTTGCTTCCTCGTCAGAAAATTGTATAGGGTTATCAATGGTATTACTAAACCTACTCGCCTTTAAACGAGCTATTCTTTCGCTTCTATGACCTACATGATTAAACCATTAATATTAGTTAAATTTTTCGATAAACTCCTAATATATATTACTACATATATTTTTCCGTAAGTAGGTTAACAACTTACGTTTCCTCATTTGCTAACAAACGTTTGTATCCACTGCACAATCAAATATACACTGCACAAAAACAAACAGCATATGAAATTACATTTTTTTATTATTAATGTACTCTAACAAAAAACATCAAAAACAATTTTAACAATATTCTCATTGTTTACTCTATGCACAATAAAAATATATCATCTAACTATCCTAAACCTTGAAAATTAACATACACAACCGACCCAAAAAACTTTAATATAAATATAATACATATGTGTACTATCCATGTTCTGGATTCCAACAGCCATCATTGCGTTTAATAACAACATACTAATCCACTTTTTCAAAACACAGAATTATACATCATCAAGGTCGGCAAGAGATACTCAAAACACTCAACATAATAGCAAAAAATCAGTAAACAAATAAGACACTCTACACACAACACAACTAGCAGGTAAATTTTAACACACTCTTTTAACCGACCCTACAAACCAAAAGATTAACATAATACACATGTGTATTGGCGCATTTTTTATGAATGCCAAGCCTTCATCGCGTCAAATAATACCCAAACATTCCATTTTGCCCAAATAGACGGAATAGTCAGAATTATAAATCACCCATCTGGAAAAATTTACATAATACACTTAACATTAAGGCCAAAAATCAAAGAAAAAAAGACTATACACTCTAAACAATATACAACCACTCGAACGATTTTAACTATAATAATCATAATACACATGTGAACTATACGACTATTCCTGTCGACCGGCAGATATCAAGGATTACAGTAAACATATAACTACCAACATTGCCATATACACCAAATTATGCTTTTGGGGGTTCAGCATGCTTTTAAAATTACTCAGAAAACCACGGAAGAAACACAACAAAACCTTAAACTTCAATGTGCATAAATATCTACTTTTCGAGAATTTGCTAACCCTAATCAACGAATGCTTGTTAGATTATTTGTCGCCCGAATCCTAAATTACATACAAACGCACGGAAATCATCAAATAAACAAGTTTAACAACTACAATTACCTCAATTCGGCGATCGATTTAACACACAAATGCTTACAGACCTTTATCCTAATACTCTGTTTCCTTCTTCATATGCTGCAAAACCGAAAAGTCGAAGCTTAGTTGGGGAAGGATACGGGTGAAAGGAAGATATTAGGGTTCCAGATTTCTTCAAAACCAGCCTGTCGCGAATTTGGGGGGATCGTGGGAATCAAATGAACGGATAGTATGGAAACGGTTTGGTTTCCTAATTCAAAAAGATTTGGCATTTTTTTAATTACTAATTTACCCTTTTCCTTTAATTTTGAAGTTAAAAACATATATTCTTATTTACAATCATGCCACTACTAAAGAATTAAAGATGATTCAAATCAACGGTCTAGATCAGTTCGCACAGTTCACTCTAATAAAGTTGTTCACTCTTGATCCCTACCTATATATATATATATATATATATATATATATATATATATATATATATATAGCAATTTAACACCAATAATTCATTGATATATCGGTGATTTAACAGCTATATCGGTCAATATGGTCGGTAATATTGGTACAAATATTCCGACCGAGATTATACTAGGGGGACCGATATATCACCGATATTAACTGCATAGGTTTGGTTAGGGTTATTGTAGTTGTGTACTTTCGCTGGTTTGAAAATGATCCAACTGGTTGTAAAGGACATTAAAACTTTTTTATTTTTTCTTCTCATTTTCGGAATGATCAGTTATGTGTACATAATATAATTATGAGCCATCTTTATCTTTTTAAGAATTTTAATTAAAACTTTTATTTAAAAGAAATAAAATAGAAAATCGTCTCAAAACACTAAACCACCAGACCCACCCAACCCGGCCTGTTTGGTTTGTTGTTTTCCAAAACTATTATTGATTGTTTGGCCGATAAATGTATATGATCTGTTATGTAATGGTGAGCTGTTGCACCTATGTCATCTTTGGTAATGCAGCTCAAGGGTAAAAGGCAACCAACAAGCAATAAGATTGCAGCATTGGTTGATCAAGTGACCCTTTTTTCTGAGTAAATTCCTTTATCATGCCATGTTTCATGAAATGAAGCAAAAACATCATCACCTGTGTTTATAAACTAGCAAAGATTGCAATCATATCTGAGTCCATGAAATGGACCAGCATCGATTCTAGTGTGACAATAACCAAGCAATGCAAAATTTTTTTGAACACATCCACAGTGGTCAAATATTTTCCGTCAACAAATGTATACACAAATATTGCTTTTCTTGTATGGGAAAACACGTAGAGGCACACGAATGCCCACATGAAAATTATGAATCCAAAATCGGAACTGAAAGTTGCAAGAAGTTTCTAAATCCAGAGTTATATGCTATTATGAGGTTAAGGGTAAAGGAAGCTTCTATTCCGCCAAAAGAGAGTTTATTGCCCGTTTACTAACTGCTCGGCTTTAATGTCAAAAGCCGAGGTCATTGAACATGCACCTACTTCATCATCTACTGCTGCTGTAGAAACTAGAATGAGAAAGTGTGTTGAATGTAATCGCCATTTTTGTATAAATTGTAAAGTGCCTTGGCATGATGATATGACTTGCTCCGGTTACATGGAGTCGTACGTGTTTCAGTTTTCTAATGAAGCAAAGCTAAAGTCTCTGGCAAGAAAAGAAGGTTGGCGCGAGTGTATTAATTGCAAGCATTTGGTTGAACTTGCGGACGGGTGTTACCATATTAAATGCAGGTATTTGTTTGTTTGTTTGTTTTTTTTTTGAAATAGTAACTGTGCCCATTTGAAATGTTATACTCTGCTTAAAGATGAATATATGGTTTGAATGTGATTGCAGATGTGGACATGATTTTTGCTACAAATATGGAGCGGAGTGGACCAATAAGATACAGACGTGCAGGTGTCCGATCTCGGCTGAGCATAACATCATTTATGCACAACATTAAAATGGTTGAACTTGATCATGATATTTGTGAACGGTGTTTAAAGGATTAGAATTTAATAGCTGATATTGGTGGTTGGGTTGTATGGTTTTATTTGAACAGTTAACAGGTTGGTTTGTATGGTTGCTGCTTGTAGCAAGACTGTTTTGACCAAGTTTTTTACAATATACCCTTTGACTTCACAACAAAATGTGTTTGAAATTACTGTGTTAATTTTTATTGTTTCTTACTTCCATTGGGGGATTGCCTGATACCATTCAGATTTGTGTATTATATGTATCATGTAATAGAAATATGAGCGACCCCTGTTATTTTCTAAACGTTTTACATAATAAACAAATTTATAGTTAAAAAATAAGCCAGATTAGTTAGAATAGTAAACTTTAAATCAATAAAAGGCCCATGTTTCTCTTAACTTTTTTAACCTGATAACTATTATAGCACATATCCAATTAGTAAATTTAATTATTAAACCTAAATTAAACAAAAAGAAAAGGCCGAGTGATTCCTTGACAATTGAGTCGCAACTAAAATCAGAACAGTCACGTACAATGGATCGCGGTTCATTATTTTTTATTGTTTCTTACATCCATTGGCGGAGCCACATACTCGGCAATGAGATCGCCCAACACCATTCAAATTTGCGTATAAGATGTGTAATAGAAATATGAGCGATCCCATTGTCTTTTTTCTAAATGTTTTACATGATAAACAAATATATATTTAAAAATTAAGCCCAATTAGTTAATTGTAGAATAGTAAATCTTAAATCATTAAAAGGACCAAGTTACTCTAACTTTTTTAACCCAATAACTATTATAGCCCATATCCAATTAGTTAATTCAATTGTTAAAATATAATTGAGTTAAATGTCATTTCCGTCTCTATGGTTTGTTCACTTTTGCCATTTCAGTCTAATTTTAAAAATGCACCAATTTCCTCCCTGAGATACTGGAAACGTGTCACTTCAGTCCAAAAATTTAAGTTAGACATGTTAAATGAAGGGTATTTTTGTCCTTTCATAAAATAATGTGAAAATAAAAGAATATTGAAAGGACAAAAATACCCTTTGTTAAACCTGTCTGACTTAACTAGGTTTTAATTTTTGGACTGAAGTGGTACGTTTCCAGTATGTCATGGAGGAAACTGGTACATTTTTTAAAATTGGACTGAAATGGCAAAAGTGGACAAACCATAGGGACGAAAATAACAGTAAACCCTAAAAATATATTAAAAAAAGGCCACGTGAATCCTTGCCTCTTGAATCACAATGAAACCAGAAGCCAGTCACGTACGATGGATCGTGGAAGAGTGTCTGATTAAATGAATGATTGATTATGTTTTGAATTCTGATACAAAATCGATTGTCAAGGACTCAAGATAAGCCACAAGGGTAGGACGAGATAAGCCACAAAGGACGAGGATTGATTGTCAAGGACTAAAGGAGACAATTATTCCAAATTCTAATCATTATCAATCAACAACATAAGTAAAGGTTAGTTATTCTTCAATTTTTAATTTTTGAAATTAGACATGAATACTTATTTGTTTGTAATTAATCAAAGTTTTGTGAATTATACTTGATAACTTTGAATTTTGAATATTTGAATAGAGTTAAAATTAGTTAATAGAATGTGTAATTTGTAATGTGATTGTTATTTGGTATTTAGTTAGCTTGTGGACAATTAGACTTGGTCACTTGATTATTTATTATAACGAAAGTATGATACGTTATCGAGTTATAGGATTACTAACATTAGTTGATTTTTGCTTGTTTAGAGTTTCTTGATTGATATCTAAAGAGAAAGTCAACTAGACTTGGTCACTTGATTATCTATTATAACGGAAGTATCATACCTTATAGAGTTATAGGATTACTAACATTAGTTGATTTTTGCTTGTTTAGAGTTTCTTGATTGCTATCTAAAGAGAAAGTCAACTAGACTTGGTCACTTGATTATCTATTTATAACGAAAGTATCATACCTTATAGAGTTATAGGATTACTAACATTAGTTGATTTTTGCTTGTTTAGAATTTCTTGATCGATTTCTTAAGAGAAAGTCAACTAGACTTGGTCACTTGATTATTTATTATAACGAAAGTATGATACCTTATAGAGTTATAGGATTATTAACATTAGTTGAGTTTTGCTTGTTTAGAGTTTCTGGATCGATTTCTAAAGAGAAAGTCAACTAGACTTGGTCACTTGATTATTTATTATAACGAAAGTATCATACCTTATGGAGTTATAGGATTATTAACATTAGTTGAGTTTTGTTTGTTTAGAGTTTCTGGATCGATTTCTAAAGAGAAAGTCAACTAGACTTGGTCACTTGATTATTTATTATAACGAAAGTATCATACCTTATAGAGTTATAGGATTATTAACATTAGTTGATTTTTGCATGTTTAGAGTTTCTTGATCGATTTCTAAAGAGAAATTCAACTAGAGTTGGTCACTTGATTATTTATTATAACGAAAGTATCATACCTTATAGAGCTATAGGATTATTAACATTAGTTGATTTTTGCTTGTTTAGAGTTTCTTGATCGATTTCTAAAGAGAAAATCAACAAACTTTCATTCTTCGTCTTCAAATAGTAAACAAGGGAAGATTGATTAGGATGATCGTCCATGGGATCCTTATGAAAGGAAACCTATTTGATTCTATCATCCCGATAATAAAGATGAATTAAACAAGCATATTTGGTTAGAAGTCCATGTCAACCAAAAAGCTTTGATTTTCTAATACAAAATTTGAGTGGTGGTGTGAAATGGTTCATATCCAACTTGGTTGGAATATAGTGAAAAAAATGATAGTCTTTGCTTGTATTGTTACTTATTCAAGGAATCTGGGCAGGAAGATACTATTATTGGCAGCTATTATTATTGGAACAAAAAGGATAAACTTAAACCCAATATTTTAAATACTGGATACCTGACATGGACCCAGTATGATAAAAGTCGGTAAAACTAGAATACGGTATGACTTATGTACCTGTGGTAAATCCAGTTCTACCGGTTCAAACCGTTGAAATGGTTTGCATTATCTTAAAATTTGGTTTTTAAATCTTAATAGTATACGATATTAAGTTAATACTGACATTCTATATTTTTGGTAATTAACTAGTGTTTCCGATATTTTATCGTTGTTGGAACTGTTACCCACCTCGTCCAATGTAATATTGTTTATAAGTAATAAAAATGTTCTTTAAATGTTTAATATTTTACAAGAATATAGTTGTTTTTAAGATAAAACCATAATCAATTACATAAATTCTAACTGAGATTGGATTATTGTTTTAGATGAATTTGCATTATATGGAATTATATGGTTAACTAGTAACCCGGTTGAACCGCTCGATACAACCCACTTTAACCGATTGAATCATTTCAAGGCCCAATCTGATATGATTTAAAACCGGTTTTTAAATCATTTCTTGTTATAAGAATAGTTTCCACAACAAAGTCGTTAAAAAGTGTGAAGATATACTTAGACAAAATCGATGGGTACAAGTTGCATTTGAAAAGCATACCGATAAGCAAGCAAAAAAGTGAGTATGCGATCCGATAACATTCTACCATCATAGTTGATAGTCCCAAATACACGAATCAAGCGTGCTAATTGTCAGATCCAGATCCAGATCCGAATCCAAACACCTATTGGTTAGGTTTTTGAGCTAGATAATCAAAATAGAAATAAGATGAAATACTAAGAAACCATAAAGTAACTTCTTGAAGCCATTCAATTAATATCCTACAACGTGACTACAATAATGATCCTGGATTTGCCTATGAAAACAACGATTCAACAAAGCTACACACGTAACCTTAACAAAATCTCTAGCCCCTAAGAGCAAAAACAACAACTATTTAATAAACTCGTGGACACTTAATTCTTAACTATTACAAAATGACATAATTGGCCCCTAGACTTCTAGATTTGGTATACAGTGGTCTAATTTGTTCCAATAATCTCCCTAGACCATTGCATACAATTTAAAATTTCAAGGCTAGCTCTATGTCTTGATCAACAGACTTTTCCTCTTCATTTTTCTTTGGACGATCTTCTGGTTGAATGGTGTTATCTTTGGGATCAACATCTTCTTGTACTTGAGATGAATAGGTTGTTCAAATTGAACAAGATGTTCGTTCATCTTGAGGCTTTGATGATTCACCTTGAGGCTTACCCAAGGCACTTGGGACAGGATCTTCTCGACTAAAGTCATCATTTCCTTTGTTTTAGAAATTATTTTTGTAGGCCACTATGGTTTGAAGATGTCAAACTTATTCTCACATTGGGATTATTAGTCTAAATTTGGCGAGAGTTCGAACATTCCAGCGTGGGAGAGATTGAAGATCATGCTCAACTTCAAAGTGTTGAATCACTCCCCCACGTCTCTAGATTAGGAAACGTTTCTTTGACTTGTCATACATCCAGGAGATGATCTTTTTTTTTAACATCTGTATTTGCAACATGGATGTTTTGCTGAAGTTCAGGAAATAAAGCTTAAGGAGGCTTAAACCACCTAGGCTTTTCGGTTTCAACATCATCCTCACTAGTTGTTTCATAAACTGTCTCATCACCCAAACCTTCCATCGACATCAACTTCCTCATCCATATCTCCATTACCTTCATTCATCACTTCATTAGCTTTTTCAGTCCTAGATGGACCTGTCTGGTCTGCTTTTTCTTTCTCATCCTTCTTCTTCTTCTTCTTCAACTTTTCCTTATACTTCACAAAATCGAACAATTCTTCAGCATTATTAGTTGATCATTGTCCCATACTCAAACACCATGTATCTAGCTTGATTATCGATAGTTTTGTCTTCAGCGAAATTCTTCTTTTTTCTGTTCCGACAACTTTTCTTTCAACACTCTTGTATCTTCTACTTGCTCTTGAAGATTCATGATTTCCCTTGCAGTAAGCACTTCAACCTTTTTAGTCAGCATTTCGTACATCAATTGATTCAAAGGTTTATGTCTTTTAGCTGGAATGGAAGGCTTTGGTTTTTAAGCCTTCCGTTTAGCTGATCTTTCAGGCTAATCCTCTTGAGGTTGTACCTTCTTTGCTGTTGGTTTCTTTGCTCTAAAGCCAGAAGTTTCATGTGTAGGATACACAGGTACGGCCCATTATACTATCTGGATTGACAGTAGGAACTTCAGGTATCTCATGTGTTTCATCAACCACCTTCTTCTTCTTCTTCTTACCCGTAACTTTCCTTCTTTCTCATTCTCTATCTGATTCTTGTTCAGTCTCCTGTTGTTCTTGAACTGGATTTCTTGATGTGCAACTAATCTTCACTTTTCAGCTTCTTTGTACATAGGAAGAACGTGTGGATACCTCTCAGCTGGATATATATATTTTCAAATAAGAGAGTCCACCTCCAGAGAAAATCTTTATAGGAGTTTTACATTCCATCAGAATCTTGATTCCCATACTAATAACTTGTAGGCGTCACCATCTGTTGGCGGATCCCTGAAGATAGAGTTTATCATCATTTTCACAAACTGTGGATACATCAGTTGTTTACATGGACCAGATTCAGCATTGCCACCCATACAGTTACGGATAAGCCACTATTACAATGTCGTAAAATTTTAAATAACACGGTTCAATATAACACTGGTAAAAAAAACACTTAATACCGCTATAGATAATACTTGACTCGAAATTCGCTATGAACCGTTTTATACAATAGGTTAAGATTGCGGTGCTAATTAAATCATATATTTAATAAATCTTTTAAAACCCTGTTGCATGAGTTAGATAACCTCTAAGTATCGATTTAGAAATAAAACACTGAGAATCAGTTTGGAATTTAAAATAAGGCAAAAAGGAAATTGGTATATTAAGACTCAAACTAGTAACCTTTCAGATAGAAGATAAGGGATTTACCTTTAAATCAAACTTATTCTTGTTACAATGGGATCTATCTAATTATTCCTATGGAGCCCCTGAAAAATTTAACATCCCGTCTTTATAAGTTCTAAAAAAACATTGGGGTCTCAGGACCCCATCCTATTTGCCCCTGTTGAACGTATTGTCTGATATAACCTACTTATTAAACATGCCCATTTCGAGTTGTATTTCTAAAACTCAATCTCGGCTCTTGAATAGTTTTTAGCCTCGGATTTCACTCGTTTATTCTTTACTAAGTTATAATCTCTTATATTACAAGGATTGAATAATGAAAGCTATTTGTTTTCAGAGCACAATAAGATAAGTACCTGATAATTATCTCACAAGTTTGCAATCTCTTGCTCATGGTAATCAATAGCCAATCCGTTTCTAAAGTGCTTAATCATCAATTTCTTAGGAGCTTCTTAATTATTTTACATATTTAGCCGCAAAACACATTTGGACATATATACCCTTCAAATTATTTGTTTTGCAAATAATATAAAACGTTTCGCAATTGTATGAACCATTTAATTTGTTCTACAAATCGAACTTGGAAGTGAAGATTGTGTATGTGTGTTATTTGAAGCATATGGTAACCTTACTTAACCTTTAATATTGATATACACTTCATACATTTATTATCAATTCTTAGAACATTATAAAGCATAGTAAACATGAACATAAAGTTGCAATAACACCCATAAAATGTCTATACACAAGACAGACTCCAAATTGATATAAACATTCTAAAACAGCAACATATACAACTCTAATTAAATACATATGTCTTTCATACTTAAAAACGATTAGGTATAGGTGACATTTAAAAAGGAAAATCATGGTTTGAATTTAAATATTTTTTTGTAATTAAAGACTTAAATTAGATAATTATATCTGAAGTAAGGGTCACTTTTTTGGTAATTTAATTCATAAATATCATTATCATTATAAATATAAATATATTTTTTCATATAAATCTATGTTTTGTTAAGGTTTAATTTTAAAATATCATTTTCATTATAAATTAAAGATATATTTAAGGTAAGGGTGAATTTTATTGAAAAGTTTAGCAAATATAATATAAAAAATCTTGATCAACTTTTGTGTATGTATGTGTGTGTATGTGTGTACGTATGTATGTATGTATGTATGTATGTATGTATGTATGTATGTATGTATGTATGTATGTATAAAGTAAGGATGGATATTAAGGTAAGTATTTGAAATAAACAATGTACCACTCATCTTAACCCGTTTAAAAAATAATAAAAATTTAATTTTGATTAAAATGACTTTTTATATATATGGTGTTAGCACATAACATTCTTTAAAATAGTTTACTAGAAGTAAGATTTACGTGTACAACTATTATTATTTTTCACATATATTTATAGTTATAATTATAAGTTTTATATATACCATAATATATATTCTTTTAGTTTCTTACGTATATTAACATCCTAATTTTTATTTCTAATACTTTCTATCCTTAACTAGAAAAAGAGTAACTTTTTAAGGGAAAGAAATACCAAAAAGATTCTTATAATAAGTAACTTTGAGGATGAATAATGTTTACCACTGTCACATTGACCCGTAACGGAAATTATAGTCGGGGCATGATTGGGTTTTTATCAAAGCTCATGACATTTACTATAATAAAGTTTCATATTTATTACTCCCAATTAAAAGGATAAATTACAACAAACACGTATACATACAAGCACAATATGTTTTAAACACAGCACTCATGACTTCTTTATTTTTCTTCTAAGGCAATTTCCTATGTGTTCCTTGCTTCAACCTGTCCAACTGTATCATGTGTAAAAAACTAGGGTTTGGGGTCAACAAAAGTTGGCGAGTGAATCTTATTTAAATATTTGAACGAATTAGTTATATTGGTTATTTAAATAAAAATGTGCATAAACCAAATATGAGTAAACGCATATGTAAATCTAACCACAAACCACATATTATCAATCAATGTACACACAAGCATGACAAATGATGAACAATGAGATCAAAGCTCAATCAAACGGAGCCGATCTAATGAGGCACCTGATGCTCAACTCGTCTCCAACGAGGAACTGATGGGCCTAATGTGAATGATTGCACGCAACTGACAAAAATGTAAACACACAATACAACAAATAACATTTACATCACACGTTAGATCATATAATGGTAATAGCACAAGTGTTTGAATAAACGAAATATATGAAACGACACATGATACACCCCAAAACATGAATAAAAAGGGGAATTTGTAAGGATTCACTCACAGTGGGTGCGTTTCCTTGGATTGACGACGAATGCGCTCGAATTTGGATTTAACCACGAGAGAAACTAACCTAAATAATAACGTAATAATTCGATAAATAAATAAATTTTACTTGAAATTAATATTTTCAATTAGTGCTCTTTATTAGGTTTTTAGATTTATTTTTGTGGTAATTAATGTAATTTTTAAACTTAAAAATCTTATTTTTAAACATTTTTAGATGGTTTTTAAATAATAATAATAATAAAGAAATAAATAAAAAAAATTAAAAAAATTTGACCTTGTCAGGTCTGACAAGGTGGTCTGACAGGTTTAATGTTTGAAATTGGTAGCGTCTGTGAGGTTCGAACCCGTGACCTCCCGTATATGTGCATGCAGCTCTACCAACTGAGCTACGCGTCTAACCCGAAATAATCTTGATTTTAATTATATATATACATATATATACTAACTGAGTTAAATAATAAATTCATTTAATTAAAAAGGTTTTGTAAATGGTCGAACCGGTGACAGAGGCCGGATCGAACTCGGGTCTCTTCTATCGTGTGCACACAGCCCAACCAGTTGGGCTGTGTGTCTAACCCATTGAATATTGGTTTTTAATTAATTTTATACACTTGCCGGATACTGTTATATATAAGAAATAAAAAGGTTGGGTTTAATTAAGGAAATCGGACCGTATCTGAGACTCGAACCCGGGACACTTTGTTTAAGATGCACACAGTCCACCACTGGACTGTGTGTCTAACCCGATTAAAAACCCGTTTTTATTTATATTTATATATTAACAAGACTTCATCTTCTTCATAAATAAAACCCAGAATCATCATACCCGACTGTTAATCCATTTATACAGATTGGATTAATGTATTATAATATATCACGAATCAAATGATAATAAAAGGAAGTTAAGTATTTGGACCGAATGTAGCAGTTTCTCCGGTTTTATTCCGGCGATGCACAGTTTTTCGACAATGCACGGTTGGCGAGAAGCAGAATTGAGACTGTGGAAGTTATTTCGAGAGTTTTAGAGAGATGAGAGGATGTGAGCGAGTTCAACTGAGGTGCAAGGATCCCTATTTATAGGTGAAAGTTGGTTTAAAGGTGGGTTTCGGTTTCGAAGATTCCGGTCAAAACATTAAAATCTCCCCATAAATACATAACCGTTTTGACCCAATGTTGCACTTAACTCATAAATTTGAAACTGGTTCTGGGTTTAAATCGAACATAAAAGGGAGAATTGATGATGATTTTGGAGGTTATAGTTTTCTGTATTTTGTTGAATTTTGTAGATTTGCTTGTGGTTTCATTATAAATTTAGTTTGTTTTCAAATTTAAACATAAGTGTGTGTAGTCTAGTTGTGTAGGTTGTTTGAACTTTGTGGGGAAACCCGGGTTCGATTCCCGGCTCCCCCTTTGTTTGTTTTATTTTAATTTTTTTATTATTTTTAGCTAATTCTCTTTATTTATATATATGTATATATATTTTTTTGTAGATCTTAATTAATTATTCATTAACTATAAATATCAATTTAAATAACACAACTAAATGTGCAACGAACTTCAAATAAATACTTGATTTTTAAACGGTGCGGGTTTTGAAACCCGTTTTACATGAATGTTACAGTATACCCTACTTTTAGAAATTTCCTCCCAAAATTTAGGTAGAAGTTGTAATAGGGAAAAGATGCAGGTATTTTCGCGCATTGAGTCTTCGCGTTCCCAAGTAAACTCAGGTTTTCGTTTTAACTCTCAACATACTCCGACTAATATCTGAATATCTTTTAACAGAAAAAGGGAGGTGTGATGTTTGGATTTTTGCTTGAGGCGGTAACGTTCCTAGTAAGGGTTGAATACCCTGCTACAGGAATCGCTTTTTGATGCCTAAGATGAGAAGCGTTGATACACAAAGTTGATTGACTGGATATGATCTCATGCATAAGAGTTTTGAGAGAATTGATGCGCTGAAAAGATAAAGTTATATCACAAGACAAAAACTTCAACCATGACGATATTAGAACCTATACGGAACTTCTCATAACCGCCTGACAATGTTTTTGATCCTTTGACAAGAATACTTATATATAGGAAGTACCAGCGGCGTATCCACCATATTCTTGTTAAATTTTCATTGACTTTGTCAGTAAGTTATGATTAGTTCTATGTGACTCTAAAATCTACAAAACATAAACAAACATAACAACCAAAGCTTGAGTCTCAAATTTGAAAGAATATATGACTGAATGACGACGGTACCTCTCTCGTTTGTTATGATGAAGGGGTCAGTCTATGAAAAAGTGAGACACGACTCAACTTCCTTAAATGATGAGGCGAGGTACGTCGTGATGTTATGATGACATGAAATTTTAAATCGATGAATGAAAATAAAACAATGATATTAATTAGCATTTAAAATTCTTGGATACATAAATTCCCAAATTAAAACAGGGGTACACAAAGATTGAGATTTATAGAGAACATTAAAAGCTCGACGACTGGAGCAGAGTCTTGGTTCTTGGTGATGGAAGGCTAGTTGGGTTGCTTGTTTGCACCGTTATTGACTTCAACTGGATTAGCGTTGATGTTGTAAGCTCTTTCTCTTGCTGGTGGGGGTGCTGGGTTTGCTTGATTTGCTTGATTAACTGGGTTCGCTTGAGCTTGGGCGTTAATGATGTTAACCAATCTAGGGCACGTGTTTCTAAAATGAGTAGGGTCACCACAATTAAAACAAGCTCGAACATATGGAACTATGGGGTGTTGGGGTTTTTGATAGGGTTGGATCATGTTTTGGGTAGGGGGTGAAGCTTGGTTTTGGGGAGTACGACAAGTTTTACTTAGATGACCATATCGTCCACAATTAGCACACAATCGACAGGGTGTGGTAGGTTGATGGTGATAAAAGCAGGTGTTGCATTGAGGGTGGGGTCCAATGTAAGGTTTCTTATTTGGGTAAGCAGAGTTGGGTGCTACTTGAGTGATTGGGATAGCTTGGAGTGGTACGGCTTGTGGAGCTGGTTGATTGCCTTGAGTGACAGCGAAATTTTGCATGTCTCGCTTTCTCTTGGTAGTGGGTTGGGAAGAGGATTCAGTTTGGGTTGAGTTTGGGGTTTTGGTTGGTGTTTTATCTTTCTTCTTCTCATCCTTGAAGTCTCCATTCCTAATGTGGTTTTCGGTGAGCTCTGTAGATAGCTCCATTGCTGCTTCCAATGTTGCAGGTGTAGTACTCATCACAGGGTCCTGAATCTTTGGAGGAAGACCCCGAATGTAGTGCTCAATCAAACGGTAGAGGGGGGTGAAACAATTTGGAACCATTTGGTTCAATTCGAGGAACCTCTTGTTATAGGTTACGTGATCTCTCTCTTTTTGCCTCAATGAAGAGAACTCGTCCTCTAGTTTCTTAATTTCGCTTCTTGGACAGAAACGTCTAGTCATAAGCTCTCTCAATTCTTCCCAAGTTAGGGCTATAACGGCTTCGGCGCCTCGTCTGCCCTTCTCAGCATTCCACCACGTGAGTGCTACTCTATACAAGCGTCCAGTAGCATAGCGCACCTTGCGATCGTTGGGACAATCACAGTTGAGGAAAGTACTCTCCATCTCTTCGAACCAACGAAGGAGAGCAGTGACCCCTTCAGTTCCTTCGTACTTGGGAGGGTCACATGAGTTGAAGTGCTTGTAAGTGCACCTGGTAGTATTTGGGGGAGGGTTAGCAACGTTTTGACCTTCTTGGTTGATTGGGTTGATGGGATTTACGGCAAGGGCTTGTTGGACTTGAACTACGATGTTGGGAATTACGGCTGCCATTTGTTGAGCGATTTGGGCAGCCATGCGCTCGCGGGATTTTCCTGATCTACTAACTCTACAAGAGTGACTAGAAGACATCTACAAGGAATACGTATCAAGAGTATGAGTTTGACATATAGGTGTCATGTGTTGCATAAAATGAACATCCACAAAACAAATGAAAAAAATAAATTTGCTACATCCATAGGATGTCTTGGGCTTTGCTCATGTTTGGGCCCCCATATGTCCCCATACTTGGCCCCCATGACTACTGGGCTCCGGTAGGGTTCACATTGGTGTTGGCCTATTAACACTCGTGCTACCCAAATGAAAATCATAAAACATGATTGCAAGTATAATGTCGGAGGGTGTCCAGGTGTAGACACAGTGACAACTCAAAGTGGAGTTAGTTCGGACGAGTTTGGTGTGGCATGCTTTGGCCTAATAGGTCCTTCGTACTCTCATCGTTAGTCCCCAGGTAGGCAAACTAGTCCGTTATATGGGATTTATACGAATGCCACCCTAGACAGGACGTTTCGACTACCGGTACTCGTACCCTTCCAGTTACTACATGCCCGTCGTATAACTTACTTTGATGAGATTGAAAAACGAAAACACCACAAAATCTTGAATAAAGAAATTATGAGAATGATTTGAATATGTGAGAATTGAAACGTGCATGATGAACGTATATGTAAGCATGTTATGTTTGACAATATATATATCACGTTAAATATCACACAAAATGATAGTGGAAGTGCTTGAATACATTTGTGTGTGAAATAAATGTAAACAAGTAAATATCATGAGTTTGCATGTAACCAAATAACACATCAGCAATTAAAATCTAATTGACTATAGTATAGGCTCTAAGGGTCTAATAACCTATCATATATCCCTATAGTCAAAAGCTCTGATACCAATATGTCACACCCTGACCCGCAACAGAAATGGTAGTCAGGCATGATTAGGTTTTCATCAAAGCTCATGACATTAGTATAATAAAGTTTCATATTTATTACTCCCAATTAAAAGGATAAATTACAACAAACACGTATACATACAAGCACAATATGTTTTAAACACAGCATTCATGACTTCTTTATTTTTCTTCTAAGGCAATTTCCAATGTGTTCCTTGCTTCAACCTGTCCAACTGTATCATGTGTAAAAAAATAGGGTTTGGGGTCAACAAAAGTTGGCGAGTGAATCTTATTTAAATATTTGAACGAATTAGTTATATTGGTTATTTAAATAAAAATGTGCATAAACCAAATATGAGTAAACGCATATGTAAATCTAACCACAAACCACATATTATCAATCAATGTACACACAAGCATGACAAATGATGAACAATGAGATCAAAGCTCAATCAAACGGAGCCGATCTAATGAGGCACCTGATGCTCAACTCGTCTCCAACGAGGAACTGATGGGCCTAATGTGAATGATTGCACGCAACTGACGAAAATGTAAACACACAATACAACAAATAACATTTACATCACACGTTAGATCATATAATGGTAATAGCACAAGTGTTTGAATAAACGAAATATATGAAACGACACATGATACACCCCAAAACATGAATAAAAAGGGGAATTTGTAAGGGTTCACTCACAGTGGGTGCGTTTCCTTGGATTGACGACGAATGCGCTCGAATTTGGATTTAACCACGAGAGAAACTAACCTAAATAATAACGTAATAATTTGATAAATAAATAAATTTTAATTGAAATTAATATTTTCAATTAGTGCTCTTTATTAGGTTTTTAGATTTATTTTTGTGGTAAGTAATGTAATTTTTAAACTTAAAAATCTTATTTTTAAACATTTTTAGATGGTTTTTAAATAAGAATAATAAAGAAATAAATAAAAAAAATTAAAAAAATTTGACCTTGTCAAGTCTGACAAGGTGGTCTGACAGGTTTAATGTTTGAAATTGGTAGCGTCTGTGAGGTTCGAACTCATGACCTCCCGTATATGTGCATGCAGCTCTACCAACTGAGCTACGCGTCTAACCCGAAATAATCTTGATTTTAATTATATATATACATATATATACTAACTGAGTTAAATAATAAATTCATTTAATTAAAAAGGTTTTGTAAATGGTCGAACCGGTGACAGAGGCCGGATCGAACTCGGGTCTCTTCTATCGTGTGCACACAGCCCAACCAGTTGGGCTGTGTGTCTAACCCATTGAATATTGGTTTTTAATTAATTTTATACACTTGCCGGATACTGTTATATATAAGAAATAAAAAGGTTGGGTTTAATTAAGGAAATCGGACCGTATCTGAGACTCGAACCCGGGACACTTTGTTTAAGATGCACACAGTCCACCACTGGACTGTGTGTCTAACCCGATTAAAAACCCGTTTTTATTTATATTTATATATTAACAAGACTTCATCTTCTTCATAAATAAAACCCAGAATCATCATACCCGACTGTTAATCCATTTATACAGATTGGATTAATGTATTATAATATATCACGAATCAAATGATAATAAAAGGAAGTTAAGTATTTGGACCGAATGTAGCAGTTTCTCCGGTTTTATTCCGGCGATGCACAGTTTTTCGACAATGCACGGTTGGCGAGAAACAGAATTGAGACTGTGGAAGTTATTTCGAGAGTTTTAGAGAGATGAGAGGATGTGAGCGAGTTCAACTGAGGTGCAAGGATCCCTATTTATAGGTGAAAGTTGGTTTAAAGGTGGGTTTCGGTTTCGAAGATTCCGGTCAAAACATTAAAATCTCCCCATAAATACATAACCGTTTTGACCCAATGTTGCACTTAACTCATAAATTTGAAACTGGTTCTGGGTTTAAATCGAACATAAAAGGGAGAATTGATGATGATTTTGGAGGTTATAGTTTTCTGTATTTTGTTGAATTTTGTAGATTTGCTTGTGGTTTCATTATAAATTTAGTTTGTTTTCAAATTTAAACATAAGTGTGTGTAGTCTAGTTGTGTAGGTTGTTTGAACTTTGTGGGGAAACCCGGGTTCGATTCCCGGCTCCCCCTTTGTTTGTTTTATTTTAATTTTTTTATTATTTTTAGCTAATTCTCTTTATTTATATATATGTATATATATTTTTTTGTAGATCTTAATTAATTATTCATTAACTATAAATATCAATTTAAATAACACAACTAAATGTGCAACGAACTTCAAATAAATACTTGATTTTTAAACGGTGCGGGTTTTGAAACCCGTTTTACATAGCAAAATAAATCTACTACATCCATAGGATTCTTGGGCTTTGATCCTAATTGGGCCTTGCATGCCGCCATACTTCACCTTCGTAATCATGTGGGCCCCCATGATTACCGGGTTTTTTCATATGGTTCGCATGTGTTTACCTGGTTACGTACACTAAAACCCGGAGAAAATCGAGAAATATGTATGTAACGTATGATATTCGGAATGTATCCAGGTGTGGACACGGTGACACCTCAAAGTGGGGTTAGTTCGAACGACGTTTGGTGTGGCATGCTTTGGCCTAATAGGTCCTTCGTACTCTCATCGTTAGTCCCCAGGTAGGCAAACTGGTCCGTTATATTGGATTTATACGAATGCCAACCTAGACAGGACGTTCCGACTACCGGTACTTGTACCCTTACAGTTACTACATGCCCGTCGCAGAACTCACTTTGATGAGATTTGAAAATTGGAAAAAAATGCGACAAAATCTTGAATAACGGAAGTATGAAGATGATTTGAATATGTAAATATGTATGATGAATATGTATGTAAGTCTGTATGTTCAACTGTAAGCATAATTTACTATATATCACAAAATGTAATATTGGAAATGTTTGCATGCATTTGTGTATGTAATAAATATGAAACAAATAAATATCATAAGTTTGCATGTAACCACATAAACAATTAAAATCTAATCAACTATAGTATAGGCTCTAAGGGTCTAATAACCTATCCTATATCCCTATAGTCAAAAGCTCTGATACCAATCTGTCACACCCCGACCCGCAGCGGAAAAGGGTTTTCATCAAAGCTCATGACATTTATTATAATGTTTCATATTTATTATTTCAATTTAAAAGAGATCATACAATCATATCAAACAAATATAACATGTTCTATTCATCCTTCTAAACTTCATTATTTTTCTTCTAAGGCAATTTCCTATGTTTTCAATGCTTCATCCTGTTCACCTGTATCATATGTAAAAATGGTTTTTGGATCAACAAAAAGTTGGCGAGTGAACCTTGTTAGAAAACATTTATTATTTATTTCTTGTTGTATTTAATATGGAAAAATTGTGCAATATTCATATATGAACAAACATAAATAAACATACAATAACAACAATTAGCATACAATTACAAACCATTAGCATACGATATCAAACAACAACAAACAATAACATACATTAACAAACCAACAGAATACAATAACATATCAACTTGCATAAATATATAACATAAATGAAACTGTGCGATCAAGGCTCAATCAACGGAGCCGATCGTATTGCATGTACTGAAAATGATAAATGTCTGTGCGATCAAGGCTCAATCAAACGGAGCCGATCGTATGTTGGCAACGCCAGGTTCACGCTCATAATGTAATGGGGAACTGCTCAACGCTCATAATGTAATGGGGAGCGGCGGCCTATGAAATTGCATGTACTGAAAATAATAAATTAACTCTAAACAATAACCACACAAACAGTTCATACGAACTGAATACACATTTATTCATGATATGATGAATGCACAATGATTTGAATATAATAAATAGTAAGACACATGATACACCCCAAAAACGTGATTTAAACGGGGAATTTGTAGAGATTCACTCACAGTGGATGCGTTCGGTGAATGATGATGAATGCGCACGAGTTTAGAGGATTGATCGTCGAGGAATAATTAACCTAATTAATAAAGAAAAGTAAGGTAAATAAATGGATTTTATTAACAACTTTAATAGGATTTTTGGATATATTTTTGTGAGTTTTAGGCTATTTTCTAACTTTAAAAATGTTATTTTTAAGTATTTTTAATTGATTTTTAAATAAAATAAATAAATAAAAATAATAAAAAAATGTTGACTTTTTGACCGTTGACTTGTTGACCGTTGACCGGTTTTATTGTGTAATTTGTGTGCGCCGGGTGAGGCTCGAACCCGAGACCTCCCGTTCGCGTGCACGCAGCTCTACCAACTGAGCTACGTGTCTAACCTGAAATATTTCTGTTTTTAATTATATTTATATACTAATTGAATTAATCCGAAAATCATTTATTTTAAAAACGATTTTAATGTCTCGCTCGGTGCTCGCCACAGGTCTCGAACCCGGGACCTGTGGTTTAGTTTGGCACACAGTCCACCGCTGGACTGTGTGTCTAACTTGGTAATTATTCTGGTTTTTATTATACTTAACATCTTACTGAAGTTAACCCGGTTCGGTCTTTAAAAAAAAGGCATTTAATTTCTGTGAAGGTGCGTGTGACAAGAATCGAACTCGGGACGTATGCGTGTTTTTGTTCGCACACACTCCATCGCTGGACTGTTTGTCTAACCCGTTCATAAACTGATTTTAATTAATTTGGGCATTAAATACGCCACGAAATTTTTAACTGGTTGTTCGGTTAATAAACGAAGCGGGTTTGGTAAATCCGGTTTTTGGCGGATGTTACAGTATCCCCTACTTTTTAGAAATTTCGTCCCGAAATTTAAGTAGTGGCATATTTGTCTAAAAAGGATGGTGTTTTAATTTGACAATTACATACTTAGAAGAGAGTAAGAGTTTAAATTTTGTTTGAGGCGGTAACGTTCCTTATAAGGGTTGAGTACCCTGCTACAGGAATCGTTTTTTGTTGCCTAAAGTGTATGAATACGGAACATGGATACACAGAGTTGATTGACTAAGTATGATGTTATGCATATGAGTTTGGGTACGTTTGAAAGATTAGGTTATATCCTAAAACATAACTTTTACTACTAAAACCTACATGGAACTTCTCATACCCGCCTGACAATGCCTCTGATCCTTTGACAAGAATACTTATATATAGGAAGTACCAGCGGCGTATCCACCATATTCTTGTCAAATTTTCATTGGTTTTATCAGTAAGTTATGATTGGTTCTATGATGTGACTCTAGAACATAAATAAACACAACAACCAATATCTGAGTCCTAATTCTGATAGCATACATGTTTGATTGATGACACAATCCAATTCCTTTAAATGATGAGATGATATGAATGCTAAATCAGTGAGTATAACACAACTTCAATCAAGTCAATACCAAATCCTACATGGAACTTCTCATAACCGCCTGATAATGCCTCTGATCCTTTGACAAGAATACTTATATATAGGAAGTACCAGCGGCGTATCCACCATAATCTCGTCAAATTTTCATTGGTTTTATCGGTAAGTTATGATTAGTCCTATGTGACTCTAAAACATAAACAAACACAACAACCAAAACTTGAGTCCTTGAATGATGTCAATACCTCTCTCGTTTGTTATGATGGAGAGGTTAGTCTATTTGGAAAATGGAACACAATCCAATTTCTTTAAATGATGAGTTGATATGAATGTTAAATCAGTGAGTGTAAAACAAATTTCAACCAAAACATTACTAAATCCTACATGGAACTTCTCATAACCGCCTGATAATGTCTCTGATCCTTTGACAATAATACTTATATATAGGAAGTACCATCGGCGTATCCACCATATTCTCGTCAAATTTTCATTGGTTTTATCGGTAAGTTATGATTAGTCCTATGTGACTCTAAAACATAAACAAACACAACAACCAAAGCTTGAGTCCTTCAATGATGACAATACCTCTCTCGTTTGTTATGATGGAGAGGTTAGTCTATGTAGAAGTGAGACACAGCCCAACTTCTTTAAATAATGAGATTGAAATACGTTGAGATGTATGATGGTATGAATGTTAAATCAATGAGTATAAAACAAAACTGAAATAGTAATTCGCATTAAGATCCTTGGATAAATTTCCAATTTAAAATTGAGACACGTGAGAATTGAGATAACATAAAGAAAACATAAAACTAAGCGGTTGGAGTAGAATCTTGATTGTTGGTGAAGGGGACTAGTTGGGTGTTTTTGTTTGGGCCGTCACTATCTTCAACCGGATTGGCGTTGATGTTGAAAACTCTTCCTCTTGCTGGTGGCCTAGTGGTTGGGTTTTCTTGATTTGCTTGGTTAACTGGGTTTGCTTGAGCTTGGGCGTTTATGATGTTAACCAATTGAGGGCACGTGTTTCTAAAGTGGGTAGGGTCGCCACAATTGAAACAAGCTCGAACATATGGGAACATGGGGTATTGGGGTTGTTGATATGTTTGGATCATGTTTTGAGTAGGGGGTGAGGTTTGGTTTTGAGAGGTGCGGCAAACTTTGCTCAAATGACCATAGCGTCCATAATTCGCACATAGTCGACAAAGTACGGTAGATGGATGGTGATAAAAACAGGTGTTACATCGAGGGTGAGGTCCAAGGTAAGGTTTCTTATTTGGGTAGGTTGAGTTGGGTGCTACTTGAGTGATTAGGATAGCTTGGAGGGGTACGGCTTGTAAGACTGGTTGATTGCGTTGGGTGACAGCGAAAAGTTGCTCATCTCGTTTCCTCTTGGAAGTGGGTTGAGAAGGGGATTCGGTTTGGGTGGAGTTGGAGGTTTCAGTTGATGCTTTATCTTTCTTCTTCTCCTCCTTGAAGTCTTTATTCCGTATACGGTTCTCGGTGAGCTCTGTAGCTAACTCCATTGCTGCTTCCAAAGTTGCAGGTGTGGTACTTATAACAGAGTCTTGAATTTTTGAAGGAAGACCTCGAATGTAGTGTTCGATCAAACGGTAGAGGGGAGTGAACAAGTTGGGAACCATTTGATTTAACTCGAGGAACCTCTTGTTGTATGTAGTGTGGTCGCCTTCCTTTTGTTTCAACGAATAGAACCCATCCTCTAATTTCTTGATTTCGCTCCTTGGGCAAAACCGTCTTGTCATGATTTCTTTCAACTCTTCCCAAGTCAAAGTCATAGCATCTTCAACACCTCGTTTGGCCTTCTCTGTATTCCACCAAGTAAGTGCTATTCCATATAAACGACCAGTAGCATATCGCACTTTGCGATCATCGGGGCAATCGCAATTTAGAAAAATGTTTTCCATTTCTTCAAACCAATAGAGAAGAGCGGTAACACCTTCAGTCCCTTCGTATTTTGTAGGGTCGCAGGATTTGAAATGCTTGTAGGTGCATTTAGTGGTATTTGGGGGAGGGATGATAACATTTTGAACTTCTTGATTGACGGGATTAGCGGTAAGGGCTTGTTGGACTTGAATTACAATGTTGGGTATTACGGCAGTCATTTGTTGAGCGATTAGGACAGCCATGCGCTCGCGGGCTTTTCCTGCTCTCATCTTCCTACGAGCGACACTAGAAGACATCTACAAGAAATACATATCAAGAGTATGAGTTGGATGCTTTTGGGATCATGTGTCGTATTTAGGAATGAACATTCATAAAATAAACATAGCAAAATAAATCTACTACATCCATAGGATGTCTTGGGCTTTGCTCGTAATTGGGCCTTGCATGCCGCCATACTTCACCTTCGTAATCATGTAGGCCCCCATGATTACCGGGTTTTTCATATGGTTCGCACGTGTTTACCTGGTTACGTACACTAAAACCCGAAGAAAAATCGAGAAATATGTATGTAACGTATGATATTCGGAATGTATCCAGGTGTGGACACGGTGACACCTCAAAGTGGGGTTAGTTCGAACGACGTTTGGTGTGGCATGCTTTGGCCTAATAGGTCCTTCGTCCTCTCATCGTTAGTCCCCAGGTAGGCAACTGGTCCGTTATATTGGATTTATACGAATGCCAACCTAGACAGGACGTTCCGACTACCGGTACTTGTACCCTTACAGTTACTACATGCCCGTCGCAGAACTCACTTTGATGAGATTTGAAAATTGAAAAAAAATGCGACAAAATCTTGAATAACGGAAGTACGAAGATGATTTGAATATGTGAATATTGTAATATGTATGATGAATATGTATGTAAGTATGTATGTTCAACTGTAAGCATAATTTACTATATATCACAAAATGTAATGTTGGAAATGTTTGCATGCATTTGTGTATGTAATAAATATGAAACAAATAAATATCATAAGTTTGCATGTAACCACATAAACAATTAAAATCTAATCAACTATAGTATAGGCTCTAAGGGTCTAATAACCTATCCTATATCCCTATAGTCAAAAGCTCTGATACCAATCTGTCACACCCCGACCCGCAGCGGAAAAGGGTTTTCATCAAAGCTCATGACATTTATTATAATGTTTCATATTTATTATTTCAATTTAAAAGAGATCATACAATCATATCAAACAAATATAACATGTTCTATTCATCCTTCTAAACTTCATTATTTTTCTTCTAAGGCAATTTCCTATGTTTTCAATGCTTCATCCTGTTCACCTGTATCATATGTAAAAATGGTTTTTGGATCAACAAAAAGTTGGCGAGTGAACCTTGTTAGAAAACATTTATTATTTATTTCTTGTTGTATTTAATATGGAAAAATTGTGCAATATTCATATATGAACAAACATAAATAAACATACAATAACAACAATTAGCATACAATTACAAACCATTAGCATACGATATCAAACAACAACAAACAATAACATACATTAACAAACCAACAGCATACAATAACATATCAACTTGCATAAATATATAACATAAATGAAACTGTGCGATCAAGGCTCAATCAACGGAGCCGATCGTATTGCATGTACTGAAAATGATAAATGTCTGTGCGATCAAGGCTCAATCAAACGGAGCCGATCGTATGTTGGCAACGCCAGGTTCACGCTCATAATGTAATGGGGAACTGCTCAACGCTCATAATGTAATGGGGAGCGGCGGCCTATGAAATTGCATGTACTGAAAATAATAAATTAACTCTAAACAATAACCACACAAACAGTTTATACGAACTGAATACACATTTATTCATGATATGATGAATGCACAATGATTTGAATATAATAAATAGTAAGACACATGATACACCCCAAAAACGTGATTTAAACGGGGAATTTGTAGAGATTCACTCACAGTGGATGCGTTCGGTGAATGATGATGAATGCGCACGAGTTTAGAGGATTGATCGTCGAGGAATAATTAACCTAATTAATAAAGAAAAGTAAGGTAAATAAATGGATTTTATTAACAACTTTAATAGGATTTTTGGATATATTTTTGTGAGTTTTAGGCTATTTTCTAACTTTAAAAATGTTATTTTTAAGTATTTTTAATTGATTTTTAAATAAAATAAATAAATAAAAATAATAAAAAAAATGTTGACTTTTTGACCGTTGACTTGTTGACCGTTGACCGGTTTTATTGTGTAATTTGTGTGCGCCGGGTGAGGCTCGAACCCGAGACCTCCCGTTCGCGTGCACGCAGCTCTACCAACTGAGCTACGTGTCTAACCTGAAATATTTCTGTTTTTAATTATATTTATATACTAATTGAATTAATCCGAAAATCATTTATTTTAAAAACGATTTTAATGTCTCGCTCGGTGCTCGCCACAGGTCTCGAACCCGGGACCTGTGGTTTAGTTTGGCACACAGTCCACCGCTGGACTGTGTGTCTAACTTGGTAATTATTCTGGTTTTTATTATACTTAACATCTTACTGAAGTTAACCCGGTTCGGTCTCTAAAAAAAAGGCATTTAATTTCTGTGAAGGTGCGTGTGACAAGAATCGAACTCGGGACGTATGCGTGTTTTTGTTCGCACACACTCCATCGTTGGACTGTTTGTCTAACCCGTTCATAAACTGATTTTAATTAAACTTATATTATAACCCGTCTTCTTCGCTCAAGAACACGGACAGTGATAACTTAACTGATTTATGTCTAATTTGATTATCAAACATTATACGCAATTGAAAGATAATGAATGGAGAGAGTTTGGGGGAAAGAATATACCGATCAGCGTCTTTCACAGAACTCCGGCGAAGACTCGTCGGCTCTGTTTGTGAACTTCGGCTGTTAGAGTCAATTACCAGTTTTGTTCGATTAGTTATGATATGGAGGTACTTAAACAAGGATTTACAGGAGTTTGGAGGGTTATACCGATTCACAGCATAAGATCAGAAGTTTCAGAGGATTTTCCGGCGAGAGCTGATTATTCCGGCTACGTCGTCTGGGATAGATTCTGATGGTTAGATTGAAGTTAGTAACAGTCTAACATCGGATTAAAACGGAAAGAATCGAGGTATTTACCGTGTAGATGAAATCTCGGTTTTCCGACGACTTGCAGAGAATTCCGTCGAGTGAAATTTCTTGCGACAGAGATTCTTCAGAGGTTTAAGGTGAGTGGGAGTGATGTCAGTACGAGTTCTATGATCTTATTTTTGGGTAAGAAGAAAAGATGGATTGAATTCGGTTTTCCGGCGAAACTTTCCGGTTAATTTACAGAGAATTCCGGCGACTTCCGGCGAACTTTTCTGAGTGAAATGAAGAGTGCAAGTTGAATAGCTTCGTGAGATTAACTGATGAACAAGGTATAATCCCGGATTTGAGTTGTATTTTCGGTTTCAATAGAAATTTAAGGCAATGAATGTAATTGATGGTTTTCTTCGGTTATAACCGACCTTACTGTTAATGTTTACGTTATGACCAAAAAGAAACGGCAAACTTTGACGAAATTGTCGGATTTCCGGCGTGAGCGGATTTGGGCGCGTTGTGTAACTGGGTTTTGATTTCCAGATTTAATTTATGTATTAATTGTTTCAATATGTAAACAAAGATCACGAGTGGCGGAGCGGTTGAATGTGTGTGTGTTAAAGCTTTGCTGGCTCTCGGCTGACCCGGGTTCGAGTCCCGGCTTCAGCATATTATTTTTAATTCACTATTTTTAATACATTTTCAAAAATAAATTTTATATTCTAATATACTTATTAATTATGCATCGTTTAAAATTAATTTGGGCATTAAATACGCCACGAAATTTTTAACTGGTTGTTCGGTTAATAAACGAAGCGGGTTTGGTAAATCCGGTTTTTGGTGGATGTTACAGTATCCCCTACTTTTTAGAAATTTCGTCCCGAAATTTAAGTAGTGGCATATTTGTCTAAAAAGGATGGTGTTTTAATTTGACAATTACATACTTAGAAGAGAGTAAGAGTTTAAATTTTGTTTGAGGCGGTAACGTTCCTTATAAGGGTTGAGTACCCTGCTACAGGAATCGCTTTTTGTTGCCTAAAGTGTATGAATACGGAACATGGATACACAGAGTTGATTGACTAAGTATGATGTTATGCATATGAGTTTGGGTACGTTTGAAAGATTAGGTTATATCCTAAAACATAACTTTTACTACTAAAACCTACATGGAACTTCTCATACCCGCCTGACAATGCCTCTGATCCTTTGACAAGAATACTTATATATAGGAAGTACCAGCGGCGTATCCACCATATTCTTGTCAAATTTTCATTGGTTTTATCAGTAAGTTATGATTGGTTCTATGATGTGACTCTAGAACATAAATAAACACAACAACCAATATCTGAGTCCTAATTCTGATAGCATACATGTTTGATTGATGACACAATCCAATTCCTTTAAATGATGAGATGATATGAATGCTAAATCAGTGAGTATAACACAACTTCAATCAAGTCAATACCAAATCCTACATGGAACTTCTCATAACCGCCTGATAATGCCTCTGATCCTTTGACAAGAATACTTATATATAGGAAGTACCAGCGGCGTATCCACCATAATCTCGTCAAATTTTCATTGGTTTTATCGGTAAGTTATGATTAGTCCTATGTGACTCTAAAACATAAACAAACACAACAACCAAAACTTGAGTCCTTGAATGATGTCAATACCTCTCTCGTTTGTTATGATGGAGAGGTTAGTCTATTTGGAAAATGGAACACAATCCAATTTCTTTAAATGATGAGTTGATATGAATGTTAAATCAGTGAGTGTAAAACAAATTTCAACCAAAACATTACTAAATCCTACATGGAACTTCTCATAACCGCCTGATAATGTCTCTGATCCTTTGACAATAATACTTATATATAGGAAGTACCATCGGCGTATCCACCATATTCTCGTCAAATTTTCATTGGTTTTATCGGTAAGTTATGATTAGTCCTATGTGACTCTAAAACATAAACAAACACAACAACCAAAGCTTGAGTCCTTCAATGATGACAATACCTCTCTCGTTTGTTATGATGGAGAGGTTAGTCTATGTAGAAGTGAGACACAGCCCAACTTCTTTAAATAATGAGATTGAAATACGTTGAGATGTATGATGGTATGAATGTTAAATCAATGAGTATAAAACAAAACTGAAATAGTAATTCGCATTAAGATCCTTGGATAAATTTCCAATTTAAAATTGAGACACGTGAGAATTGAGATAACATAAAGAAAACATAAAACTAAGCGGTTGGAGTAGAATCTTGATTGTTGGTGAAGGGGACTAGTTGGGTGTTTTTGTTTGGGCCGTCACTATCTTCAACCGGATTGGCGTTGATGTTGAAAACTCTTCCTCTTGCTGGTGGCCTAGTGGTTGGGTTTTCTTGATTTGCTTGGTTAACTGGGTTTGCTTGAGCTTGGGCGTTTATGATGTTAACCAATTGAGGGCACGTGTTTCTAAAGTGGGTAGGGTCGCCACAATTGAAACAAGCTCGAACATATGGGAACATGGGGTATTGGGGTTGTTGATATGTTTGGATCATGTTTTGAGTAGGGGGTGAGGTTTGGTTTTGAGAGGTGCGGCAAACTTTGCTCAAATGACCATAGCGTCCATAATTCGCACATAGTCGACAAAGTACGGTAGATGGATGGTGATAAAAACAGGTGTTACATCGAGGGTGAGGTCCAAGGTAAGGTTTCTTATTTGGGTAGGTTGAGTTGGGTGCTACTTGAGTGATTAGGATAGCTTGGAGGGGTACGGCTTGTAAGACTGGTTGATTGCGTTGGGTGACAGCGAAAAGTTGCTCATCTCGTTTCCTCTTGGAAGTGGGTTGAGAAGGGGATTCGGTTTGGGTGGAGTTGGAGGTTTCAGTTGATGCTTTATCTTTCTTCTTCTCCTCCTTGAAGTCTTTATTCCGTATACGGTTCTCGGTGAGCTCTGTAGCTAACTCCATTGCTGCTTCCAAAGTTGCAGGTGTGGTACTTATAACAGAGTCTTGAATTTTTGAAGGAAGACCTCGAATGTAGTGTTCGATCAAACGGTAGAGGGGAGTGAACAAGTTGGGAACCATTTGATTTAACTCGAGGAACCTCTTGTTGTATGTAGTGTGGTCGCCTTCCTTTTGTTTCAACGAATAGAACCCATCCTCTAATTTCTTGATTTCGCTCCTTGGGCAAAACCGTCTTGTCATGATTTCTTTCAACTCTTCCCAAGTCAAAGTCATAGCATCTTCAACACCTCGTTTGGCCTTCTCTGTATTCCACCAAGTAAGTGCTATTCCATATAAACGACCAGTAGCATATCGCACTTTGCGATCATCGGGGCAATCGCAATTTAGAAAAATGTTTTCCATTTCTTCAAACCAATAGAGAAGAGCGGTAACACCTTCAGTCCCTTCGTATTTTGTAGGGTCGCAGGATTTGAAATGCTTGTAGGTGCATTTAGTGGTATTTGGGGGAGGGATGATAACATTTTGAACTTCTTGATTGACGGGATTAGCGGTAAGGGCTTGTTGGACTTGAATTACAATGTTGGGTATTACGGCAGTCATTTGTTGAGCGATTAGGACAGCCATGCGCTCGCGGGCTTTTCCTGCTCTCATCTTCCTACGAGCGACACTAGAAGACATCTACAAGAAATACATATCAAGAGTATGAGTTGGATGCTTTTGGGATCATGTGTCGTATTTAGGAATGAACATTCATAAAATAAACATAGCAAAATAAATCTACTACATCCATAGGATGTCTTGGGCTTTGCTCGTAATTGGGCCTTGCATGCCGCCATACTTCACCTTCGTAATCATGTAGGCCCCCATGATTACCGGGTTTTTCATATGGTTCGCACGTGTTTACCTGGTTACGTACACTAAAACCCGAAGAAAATCGAGAAATATGTATGTAACGTATGATATTCGGAATGTATCCAGGTGTGGACACGGTGACACCTCAAAGTGGGGTTAGTTCGAACGACGTTTGGTGTGGCATGCTTTGGCCTAATAGGTCCTTCGTCCTCTCATCGTTAGTCCCCAGGTAGGCAACTGGTCCGTTATATTGGATTTATACGAATGCCAACCTAGACAGGACGTTCCGACTACCGGTACTTGTACCCTTACAGTTACTACATGCCCGTCGCAGAACTCACTTTGATGAGATTTGAAAATTGAAAAAAAATGCGACAAAATCTTGAATAACGGAAGTACGAAGATGATTTGAATATGTGAATATTGTAATATGTATGATGAATATGTATGTAAGTATGTATGTTCAACTGTAAGCATAATTTACTATATATCACAAAATGTAATGTTGGAAATGTTTGCATGCATTTGTGTATGTAATAAATATGAAACAAATAAATATCATAAGTTTGCATGTAACCACATAAACAATTAAAATCTAATCAACTATAGTATAGGCTCTAAGGGTCTAATAACCTATCCTATATCCCTATAGTCAAAAGCTCTGATACCAATCTGTCACACCCCGACCCGCAGCGGAAAAGGGTTTTCATCAAAGCTCATGACATTTATTATAATGTTTCATATTTATTATTTCAATTTAAAAGAGATCATACAATCATATCAAACAAATATAACATGTTCTATTCATCCTTCTAAACTTCATTATTTTTCTTCTAAGGCAATTTCCTATGTTTTCAATGCTTCATCCTGTTCACCTGTATCATATGTAAAAATGGTTTTTGGATCAACAAAAAGTTGGCGAGTGAACCTTGTTAGAAAACATTTATTATTTATTTCTTGTTGTATTTAATATGGAAAAATTGTGCAATATTCATATATGAACAAACATAAATAAACATACAATAACAACAATTAGCATACAATTACAAACCATTAGCATACGATATCAAACAACAACAAACAATAACATACATTAACAAACCAACAGCATACAATAACATATCAACTTGCATAAATATATAACATAAATGAAACTGTGCGATCAAGGCTCAATCAACGGAGCCGATCGTATTGCATGTACTGAAAATGATAAATGTCTGTGCGATCAAGGCTCAATCAAACGGAGCCGATCGTATGTTGGCAACGCCAGGTTCACGCTCATAATGTAATGGGGAACTTCTCAACGCTCATAATGTAATGGGGAGCGGCGGCCTATGAAATTGCATGTACTGAAAATAATAAATTAACTCTAAACAATAACCACACAAACAGTTTATATGAACTGAATACACATTTATTCATGATATGATGAATGCACAATGATTTGAATATAATAAATAGTAAGACACATGATACACCCCAAAAACGTGATTTAAACGGGGAATTTGTAGAGATTCACTCACAGTGGATGCGTTCGGTGAATGATGATGAATGCGCACGAGTTTAGAGGATTGATCGTCGAGGAATAATTAACCTAATTAATAAAGAAAAGTAAGGTAAATAAATGGATTTTATTAACAACTTTAATAGGATTTTTGGATATATTTTTGTGAGTTTTAGGCTATTTTCTAACTTTAAAAATGTTATTTTTAAGTATTTTTAATTGATTTTTAAATAAAATAAATAAATAAAAATAATAAAAAAAATGTTGACTTTTTGACCGTTGACTTGTTGACCGTTGACCGGTTTTATTGTGTAATTTGTGTGCGCCGGGTGAGGCTCGAACCCGAGACCTCCCGTTCGCGTGCACGCAGCTCTACCAACTGAGCTACGTGTCTAACCTGAAATATTTCTGTTTTTAATTATATTTATATACTAATTGAATTAATCCGAAAATCATTTATTTTAAAAACGATTTTAATGTCTCGCTCGGTGCTCGCCACAGGTCTCGAACCCGGGACCTGTGGTTTAGTTTGGCACACAGTCCACCGCTGGACTGTGTGTCTAACTTGGTAATTATTCTGGTTTTTATTATACTTAACATCTTACTGAAGTTAACCCGGTTCGGTCTCTAAAAAAAAGGCATTTAATTTCTGTGAAGGTGCGTGTGACAAGAATCGAACTCGGGACGTATGCGTGTTTTTGTTCGCACACACTCCATCGTTGGACTGTTTGTCTAACCCATTCATAAACTGATTTTAATTAAACTTATATTATAACCCGTCTTCTTCGCTCAAGAACACGGACAGTGATAACTTAACTGATTTATGTCTAATTTGATTATCAAACATTATACGCAATTGAAAGATAATGAATGGAGAGAGTTTGGGGGAAAGAATATACCGATCAGCGTCTTTCACAGAACTCCGGCGAAGACTCGTCGGCTCTGTTTGTGAACTTCGGCTGTTAGAGTCAATTACCAGTTTTGTTCGATTAGTTATGATATGGAGGTACTTAAACAAGGATTTACAGGAGTTTGGAGGGTTATACCGATTCACAGCATAAGATCAGAAGTTTCAGAGGATTTTCCGGCGAGAGCTGATTATTCCGGCTACGTCGTCTGGGATAGATTCTGATGGTTGGATTGAAGTTAGTTACAGTCTAACATCGGATTAAAACGGAAAGAATCGAGGTATTTACCGTGTAGATGAAATCTCGGTTTTCCGACGACTTGCAGAGAATTCCGGCGAGTGAAATTTCTTGCGACAGAGATTCTTCAGAGGTTTAAGGTGAGTGGGAGTGATGTCAGTACGAGTTCTATGATCTTATTTTTGGGTAAGAAGAAAAGATGGATTGAATTCGGTTTTCCGGCGAAACTTTCCGGTTAATTTACAGAGAATTCCGGCGATTTCCGGCGAAGTTTTCTGAGTGAAATGAAGAGTGCAAGTTGAATAGCTTCCTGAGATTAACTGATGAACAAGGTATAATCCCGGATTTGAGTTGTATTTTCGGTTTCAATAGAAATTTAAGGCAATGAATGTAATTGATGGTTTTCTTCGGTTATAACCGACCTTACTGTTAATGTTTACGTTATGACCAAAAACAAACGGCAAACTTTGACGAAATTGTCGGGATTTCCGGCGTGAGCGGATTTGGGCGCGTTGTGTAACTGGGTTTTGATTTCCAGATTTAATTTATGTATTAATTGTTTCAATATGTAAACAAAGATCACGAGTGGCGGAGCGGTTGAATGTGTGTGTGTTAAAGCTTTGCTGGCTCTCGGCTGACCCGGGTTCGAGTCCCGGCTTCAGCATATTATTTTTAATTCACTATTTTTAATACATTTTCAAAAATAAATTTTATATTCTAATATACTTATTAATTATGCATCGTTTAAAATTAATTTGGGCATTAAATACGCCACGAAATTTTTAACTAGTTGTTCGGTTAATAAACGAAGCGGGTTTGGTAAATCCGGTTTTTGGCGGATGTTACACATCATACCCGACTGTTAATCCATTTATACAGATTGGATTAATGCATTATAATATATCACGAATCAAATGATAATAAAAGGAAATTAAGTATTTGTACCGAATTTAGCAGTTTCTTCGGTTTTTTTCGGCGATGCACAGTTTTCCGGCGATGCACGGTTGGCGAGAAGCAGAATTGAGACTGTGGAGGTTCTTTCGAGAGTTTTAGAGAGATGAGAGGATGTGAGCGAGTTCAACTGAGGTGCAAGGATCCCTATTTATAGGTGAAAGTTAGTTTGAAGGTGGGTTTCGGTTTCGAAGATTCCGGTCAAAACATTAAAATCTCCCCATAAATACATAACCGTTTTGACCCAATGATTGCACTTAACTCACAAAGTTGAAATTGTTTCTGGGGTTTAAATCGAACATAAAAGGGAGAATTGATGATGATTTTGAGGTTACAGTTTTCTGTATTTTTTTGAATCTTGCAGATTTGCTTGCGGTTTCATTATAAATTTAGTTTGTTTTCAGATTTAAACATAAGTGTGTGTAGTCTAGTGGTGTAGGTTGTGTGAACTTTGTGGGGAAACCCGGGTTCGATTCCCGGCCCCCCCTTTGTTTGTTTCATTTTAATTTTTTTATTATTTTTAGCTAATTCTCTTTATTTATATATATGTATATATATATATTATAGATCTTAATTAATTATTTATTAACTATAAATATCAATTTAAATAACACAACAAAATGTGCAACGAACTTCAAATAAATACTTGATTTTTAAACGGTGCGGGTTTTGAAACCCGTTTTACATGAATGTTACAACCACATCAGTTGATGGTATTTATGGCATATGTATATATCGTTTTAGTCTAAAATAAACCTAGCTAATACAACTAAATTTGGCAACATACCTTGTTTTTATATACGGCAGTTAAAATAAAAACCAATCGTACCACATGGAGGTCTCCGGTAAACTCAAGCCTCTTTAACCTCATCGTCATCGACCGATGAGGTGTTTAAGGTCTATTTCAAGGCTTTGGTGTTTGTATCGAGCAACTGGCCTTAAATTGTATCAAGATACAGACCCATCTCATAAGATGTTGTAAGCTACAGGCCTTATTCGACGAAGCTTAAATTAAAGCAGACATCAAGAGCTAAGAAGGAGGCCAACAAGCCCTTTTGAAGCTAATGCCTAAGAAGCTACAGGACATAGAAGCAGACCAACAAGTGGATTGAATCTTTTTCAGTCTAGAGACTGGCGGATTACCTTCGAAACAAAGGATTGAAAAATTCCTTCTGCTTTGGACAAGATAAGTGGACAGATGAGTTGAATATTACAGGGACTGATAAGCTAAGCGAGGTTCCCCTTTGAGATCTCCCAACCTAAAGGCTTTATTTAGAGGTGGGTCTTTCAACCGCCTACTCTTTAGATGAAGGGTGCACTACAAAAGAATAAGTACTAAAGAGATTCAATGGGGGGATTTCGCCACTACTGAGTCGACTATAAACTATTCATCTTGCTTGGAACTGTCGTTGTGTATGGGAAAGAGGGCTTCTACCTATGCTTGGACAAGGGTGAATAGTCCCAAAAGGGACGGGAAAAAGCCACTAGAAAGGTCATCCACCAAGTATCAAAGGCGCTGGGTAGTCCACTTTATCCGTGACTCTGAGTACAAGATTTTCGGGATCAAGAAACTAGCAAACAAATATGCTCAGCTGGACTCTTTTCTCGTATGCCCGGAAAATTGCATTTTGGTACAACTCTGCTTGCTGCAAAGCCTTTATTTCTCGTCCAAACACTCCAAATCTGCACTCCCTTTACTCCATAGGGCCGAAGCCTTATTAAGTTAAGAATGAAGAAGGGCTTTATTTATAGAGAGAGGGTCAGGGGCGATCTATATTGCTTACCACAGCTCTATTCCCGACTTGAAATCCATAACGGACTTTAAGAGAGGATGAACATTCCCGTTCTATAGGTAGCACTGCCCCTATTAGAGAAGGGTGAGGGCCCACTTCCATACTTCTGATCTGCTAGCACTGTGAATTACCTTAGACCTACGCAGCAGGAATGAGATGGAGCACCTACTCTACTGGCCGTCTGCTCTCGCGAGGTCGTCCTTATCTAGGTACAAAAAGGACATTACGGGATATCTCCAAAATTCGATGTACTTCGTGCAGGACACATCTCATGTTTGCCGAATCTAAAAACCATCGCTTTTGCATCCAAACACTTCACGGCGGCTATGATCAGATCCCAGTGTTGGTTCACTTTTGACTTTATCCTCCACCAAATCTTCTGATCTCTTGTTCTCAATGATGTTAAGCAGGTCATTCGACATGATGCAGTATTTTGAAAGAAAATTCCATCAAATCAAAGGAGTTGACATTTCTGACATCTCTTGACACCCTTACTTTTCATATGGGCCTTGCCTCATGATTTTCTTGGCAAGCATTTGGCTGTTGACGTGTCCTCCGCACCCACTTGAATGAGCTTGTTCAGCAATGTGTGCTCCTTATTTCGGAAGGGCAAGTGTCCTTTTGTAAAGGACATCTCCCAAGATCACAAATCGTCGGGAAAGTACCCTCCGGGCTCTCCTCTGATCACGAGTGGCGTACTCCGGTATGAACCCGTCTTGAGGTATTGTAGAAAGAATAATACCATGGTTCCCATCGTCCTCGTAATCTTCATCGTCTTGACTGGTGATAGTTCATCATGTTCCAACTCCCGATAGTCTTCATCCAAGAAGAGAAATGAGTCCCGTTCGGCGAAAGGGCTCTCTGTGGCTCGGATGTCGATGACAAGCGACTCTGTGCTTCGGTGTACTAGCATGTGTACTAGAGCGGCTGAGTATGAATTCCATAAGGGCTGGCGAGTCAGCCAAGCGATTTCTATTCTCGGAACATGGGTGAAGGGGATCTCCCTAAAGCGCTTGATCAGGTCAATGGCAAGTACTTGGTACGATATGAGTTGGGTCTCTTTGGTCTTCCATTCTCCTATAACTCTCTCTATAAAAAAAATCCTTTCCCCCTTTTCATAATACCCACGGTAAGCATCCTGCTCTCGATCCAGAGCTACTGCTTCAACAATCAACTGAGCTTAGGAAGTCAGGTTAAGACGTCGAGTTATAATTGGTCTTGCCCAAGGAGATGAAAAAGAATTAGGGCTTGCTTTCCCAATTCACATCTATGAGCGATGATTCCTCTATCTCTTGCTCGCTTCGATCGGACTCTGGCAGCTTAGGGAAGAAGGATAGCTCGCTAACAAGGCCCCTAAATGACCGCTCAGAAGGCCTACCTCTATTTTCCCAATCTCTCACTCGCTCGTCCTCTCTCATGAAAGATTGTCTCTCCTCTCCCGGCGGCTTTTAGTCATGTCTATAGCCAGTTGCTAAGACGATTCCCACTCAAGCATTCTCATTCAACGGTCTATCAATGCTGCTTTATTTAGTTCAAAATTCCTTTATTTCTACTAGTTCTTACATAAGAATTTGCAGGAAGTAAACGAAGTCTTTCCTTTCGAAATCCACTCCTGAAGTCACGTCTTTCAGTACTGGGACTGAAGTCAAGTACTTTCGAGTTGCTCTTTGCCCAAAGCCCTCTTTCCGACTTAGAAAGACCAATTCACAATAGCTTTAGCATCTCTTGAGTTGGAAAGGTCTTTATCGAACTAAGGGGAAGGTTTCGAACCCTAGTAGTAGAATGGAGCGGGCTGACTTCCATGCTAACACGAGTAGTTTAACTCGAATTACCTCGTAAGAGCGTTTCTCATTTTTTTGCTTTGCTAGAAACTTTTGAAAAAGTCTTCAAATAGCCATTCATAGTTTACGAATTATGCTTAGTAGGAACCTAAACACAAGAATGGTTCAGAGTCAGACCACGCCTTATGACGAAAGGGGGAGAAAGGACTGGCACTTGACCGACCCGCCATCTCTTTTCTTCAATAATGCCTTCGCTTCACTTCAAGACGCTACTTGCCAATAAGAAAAAAAAAACTACATTTTTGAATGGAAGAAGCCGAAGGGGTGAACGAGCGCTGCCGTTAGGCGTGCTAAACGGGTCGTGTTCGCGGGTTGGCGGGTTCAACCCGACCCGAAACCAAAAATTTTACACGAACCCCAACCCGACCCGAACCCGAAAATCGTATCATATATATGAACCCGAACACGACCCGAAGTTTTGTGGATTGACCCGAACACGACCCGTTTAACCCGAATTTTTTAATTTTTTTTCTAAAACTAATATATTAAAATTAAAAATTACTTAAAAAACACAAATGTATATAATAATATCATATTTAAATTATAAAAGCTATGTTAATTTCTCCTTTTAAGTTATAATCATGGCATAAAATACACGCCCCATTTAATTTATGAGATAAAATATATTGTAAAAAATATAATATAGTATAAATGTGTTAAACGGGTCAACCCGCCAACCCGACCAGGTTGACCCGAACCTGACCCGTAAACCTAAACGGGTTCGCGTGTTCAACCCGAAACTGACCCGAACCTGTTTAGACGAAACCTAAACCCGCGAATTTCGTGTTAGGTTCATGTCGGGTTTCCGGGTCGTGTCAGAAATTCACACCCCTAGCTGCCGTAACGAGCTATCCTTCTGCCGGCCTTTATAGGAGTAGGGGAGCGTGGTGAGATAGATAGACGTCCAATCCTGCAGCAGCTAGTTGCTCGGCCTTAGTCTTGGGCTGATCTCACTTTTCAATCAAGCCCTTTTGTACTTCGATCCAATCAATCGATCGATCAAGAGGCTAATCTCTTTTGTTTGGGCCGATAGCTAAAAGAAATTCCTCGCTTTCTCTTGAACAAGGGAAGGGCAGCATAGCATTAGCTTCAATGAAACAAGCTCAACCTTGATCAAGGTGGTAGGCCGAAGAACCGGTGAACGCTTCAACTTGGCCATTGAAGAAGGCGAAGGCTGGGCGAGAGACTAGGCCAACTTACTGCTTACTGCTATGCCATGGTTGAAGCTTTAGGCTCCATAGACGGAACTATGTATTAGGTATTAGGGAGGGGAGGACACCACTCAGCACCCCACGGAGCGGCGGGGTTCAATGCCTAAAAAGAAAAATAAATAAATAAAAAGAAAAGGGGGAAAGATGACTCTATGGCTGAGGGGAGGAGAGAAAGAATGCATGCATGGATATTATGTCTGTCGGAGGTTCGAGAATCTATGTAAGGACATCTAAAGCTAAGGTTACGAAGTAAAGGAAGTCCGAGAGAAGTGGTGATCTCATCTTGCTTGCTGGGAGAGAGGAAGCTTCCGGACCACCTTTTCCAGCCAGATAGCGAGCGATCACTCAGCAATGAACACTAACTGAAAGCGGCCGGGAATGAGTACCTATCCCTTACAGGAATCGAACCCGTGTCTTCGACATGAAAAGACGATGTCCTAACCACTGGACGAAAGGGACCAAAAAGCCATTCTTCATATACCGCTCCGTGGGCTCTGAGAATAGAAGTGGTTCGTTTTCTTTCTATACGAAATTAAAGATTTCGTTTGTGTTCATGTTGGTGATTTCAGATGTAAATTTGGCGGTCCGTCCCCCCTTCCTACGGTTCCCCCACCCCCTGAATAAGTAAGGCCCCGCTCTTTCTAAGAAAAAAAAGAGGGGCGAAGCGCCCGTTTGAAGTGGTGAAGGCCTTTGCTACAGTAAGAAAAAAAGTAGGTTTCGATTACGAAGTCACTTAGTCGAACTATAAAGAAAGAGAGGCTAAGGTTACGAAGTAAGGTCAACTGGTTAAGGAAAGCTCAGATTATGAAAAAGTTTAGCCATTAATTAATTAAGTAGTAGTGAGACGGAGTTGCGTCAGCTGTGGATATAGACTAGGCTAAGGGGTGGACTTCATCTCTTATATTCTCTTCACTTACACCTTACACTTCTGCTGAGTCTAACGAGGCTCAGGTGCGGAGCCTTCCGCTGTCACTGTGGAGCGAGACTGCGCAAAGGTAGCACATCAGAGAAACTTCGCTGACTTTCTCATAAACCTTGATTTCGCTACGCTCAATAAGAAGCCAGAATAGCTGAAATTGGTTTGTGTTCCGTTTCCAAAGTCAGTCGTCTTTACCCAAGTGTGAACTTCAGACGACTCTCAAGCGGTTCCATTCCTTCTTACTATACTTCTGGGTCAACCCAACCCGAATGGGAAGAAGGGGGGCAGCCAAACAGCGGTCCACTTTGTATGTTTGCTGAGCAGGCCAATCAGGCATTTTCTTTTTTTAGAAAAACAAGGGAACTTCTCACCGAAGGAGGCAGTAGGAATGAAGGAGGTGGGAAGCTACCGCTTCTAGAAGGGTTGCTTATCCTTCACTTTTTTAGAGCGTATCGCTATGAAAAAGATTTATGTAATCGGAAAAAGGGTTACGGTTGCGGAAACCAGAGAAAGTCGGGAACCATCGGTTACCTTTTGAATCAAGTAGCAACGAGCCGAGTATTACGACTACAGGGGGAGAAGCAAAGCTTCGTAGACAGCTTCGCTTCCTCGTTGCTTCTTTCTAGGGACCAGCTTCTCAAGTGGGTGGCTTGGTAAGCAAGCTACCTTCAGCATCGGTAAAATCCCTATAATAGGCCGGAATGGTGGGGAAGGAAGCCCCCCTACTTCAATGGAAAGGGGGGAAGAGCCCTTTCACAATCGCTCCTCTACAACTACCTTTCGCCCAACATGATCACGAACGAAGACAGAGAATTGCGTAGATGAGAGGATGAAACTAACCAACCCACTTGTCCTGATCGGAACGATTGAAGAAAGAAAGAGAATGGTGTCCCCTTTCGCCCAGGGGACATCGTCGGAGAACACTGTCGGGGACAGGGTTGAGAACCTTCCGTTGCTTACACCCTTTAAGTGTTCGTTCTTCCGGGGATAGATCTGGTTTCAAGATCTATGAACAAGAGAGATCCCTAAATCTCCATTTTAAAAAAGAGATGAATAGATAAGGAGAAGCCGGCTGAAGGAAGGGCGCTAGCGAGCAAGAAAAAGGATGCGCTAACGCGCAACGGCTTTCCTTTCTCTGATAGAGGCTCGCTTCTTCAATTCAAGTTCAGCTTCTTTTCATTTTGATAGGAGTAGGTGCTTGCTGCTCGCTCACTGTCTACTAAATGAGCCGTTACTGCCCGCGCGGCCCCTCTCTTTAATCTTAAGTAAAGTGAAGTCAAATCAATGAAGTGAACAGCCCAACCTCTTTGTTTGAAGCTTTGTTTCACTTCATTCGGAAAGAGAACAATAGACTTGCAACTATAGTATAGGAAAAAGCTTCTCTTTGATAGCGGTCATAGGGGAGTTCAGAAAGGATCTGATCGTAGATAGAGACTGAAACCTGTGCAGGGGTAGGGGTGGATGTAGCCAAGTGGATCAAGACAGTGGATTGTGAATCCACCACGCGCGGGTTCAATCCCCGTTGTTCGCCCATCAATAAATGGACCATTTGTTACGGAGACAGAAGACAAACCTAGAAAGCTTTTTTTCTACAAGTCATCTCGAGGCTTCAAACGCATCCAAGCAATTGGTATCCGATTGAAGCATAGAAATAGATTCGCGTCGCCTACTTGGTGAAAGCACAAATGGAATGGCCGATCATGAATTCTATGAAGTTTTTAAGACCTTCACTTTTGAGTGCATAATGAATGAAATGAACCCCTGGATGAGGACCAAATCCCCCCTCCCTTTTAATAAACCATGGGGAGCCCCTAGTAGTTTACTGGACAAATTGAGTTGTCGTGACGAGACCTTTCTTAGTGGAAGATCGGAATTCTCTTCATCACGAGACTGATCGGATCAGACACCCGAGAGACCTCCACAATTGAGTAAGTAAGAGGACAACAAGCAAAGAGTTATGCTTTCATTTCTTTGTTGAGATTGAAATCGAGGTTTTTAAAAAGGGGTAGGTATAATGAACGTAGGCCAAGTCAAGAAAAAAGAAAAAGAAAGAGTGATTGGTTGATTTGGGGGTAGACCCCATGTCATTGGGTGCTCACGCCCGTTAAGGGGGTAACTTCCGTCTACCCCCCCCCCCTAATTTAACTATCACGTTTCAGTGTTTAACGCCATTTTTTGGTGGGTTGCCATGCCACAATGTGTAGTCTTATATGCGGTTTGGTTCAAAATTCGGTTTTGACGATTGGATAGTTGGTTTATAACCACCAAAACCATGACCTAGTTGTGTATATGTAATATATTCATCGATTCATTTTTTATTGTTTTTAAGAATTTTAATACAGACTAGTATTTTTTTATAAAAAGAAAAATAAAATATTTGAATCATAATGTAGATGTCATGTTACTATCTCAATAAGCAGGAGAGCATTTATGTAAATATTTAGATTATGTATCTATGTAGTAAAACATTAAATTTATTATGTACGGGTCAAAGCAGGCGGCTATAGAAAGTTATTCCCGCCAAAAAAACAGTTGTGTCGGTTGGCATGTAACTGCCAAACAAACATGTTATAAATACCCACTGATGTTAAACATTTGATGTAATCTTATGTGCGTGTCTAGTACATTTATTCTCTGTAAATAGTGTTTATATTTGAGAGTCTGTCATAGGCAACACAAAAAACAAGCCATCAAATTAGCCGGTCCACCGACCCACGTAACCTAGCTGGTTTTGTGGTTTGTTTTTTGCCTTGTATATCCCGGACTCTCAAATATGAACACTGTTTACAGAGAATAAAAAACAAGCCACCAAACCAGTCAGTCTGTCGACCCATGTAACCTGGCTGGTTTGGTTTGTTGTTTTTTAAAACTGTAGTTGACTGTGGTTTGTGTTTTGTATATGATCGGTTATAAAATGGTGAATTGCTGTGCTGATGTCATCTTTGGTAATGCAGCTCAAAGGTAAAAGGCAACCAACAAGCAACAAGGTTACGACATTGTTGATCAAGTGAACCTTATTCGGAGTAAATTCGTTTATCAAGCCCTGTTTCATATGAAGCAAAACTATATAAAGTTTGTATATAGACTAATCGCAAAATGGACCAACAGCGATTCTTACTTGACGATAATTGAGCAATGCACAATTTGTTTTGAATATATCCACAATGATCAAATATATACAGTCCACAAATGTCTGCATAGATATTGCTTTTCTTGTATGAGACAACATGTAGAAGCAAAGTTACTTCAAGGGAAGCTGCCCGAATGCCCACATGAAAAATGTGAATCCACCGTCGGAAATGAAAGCTGCAAAAAGTTTCTAAATCCAGAATTATATGATATTATGAGGTTAAGGGTAAAAGAAGCTTCTATCCTGCCAAAAGATAGAGTTTATTGCCCGATTTCAAAGTATTCGGCTTTGATGCTAAAACGGAGGTCATAGAACATACACCTTCTTCGTCATCTAATGCAGCTGGAGATACTGGAATGAGAAGGTATGTTGAATGTAATCGTTATTTTTGTATAAATTGCAAAGTACCTTGGCATGATGATGTGACTTGCTCGGGTTACATGATATCGTACGTGTTTCAGTCTTCTAATGAGGCAAAACTAAAGTCTCTGGCAACAAAAGAACGTTGGCGCGAGTGTATTAATTGCAAGAATTTGGTTGAACTAACAAGCGGGTGTTACCATATTAATTGCAGGTATGTGTTTGATTTGTTTCTTTTTGTTTTTTTGGAAATAGTAACTAAGCCCCTTTGAAATGTTGTACTCTGCTTAAAGTTGAAGATATGGTTTGAATGCGATTGCAGATGTTCAGTTTTGCTACACATGTGGAGCGGACTGGGTTGACAAGAAACAGATGTGTAGGTGTCGGCTCTGGGATGAGCGTAACATTATTTATGCGTAGCGGCGCTGAAATGGCCCATGATATTGATGATGAGTGATGAAAGGATTAAAACTTAGTAGTTGATATTGGTGGTTGGTTTGTATGGTTACTACTTATAAGCAAGACTGTTTTGACCAAGTTTTTACAATATAGCCTACATATGAATTCTCAACAAAATACGTCGAAGATTACTCTATTCGGTATATTTTTTTTACATCAGCGTGAAACTTTCACATGTGTTTTTTTTATTCTAACTTGGTCGCACCACCATCAAAATTCTCATCCGAATGTGAGAAGGCAGAGCGTTAAAATCTCTGTAACGCTCTGCCTTAGTGAAATCTCACTCCGTCAAAGTTAGAAGTGTGATTTTATTGACGGAGCGAGATTTTACTAACGTCCTTTGGGAATCAGGGGTTTTGTGTTTGGATGAGTGTTTCATGGTGTTTTTAGTTGTGTTGGTGTTTTTGGTTGAGTTGGTGCCATGCCCAAACTAATAGAAAAAAGGTGCAATTTTTGTCGTGAAAATAAAAACGCCTGATAAGTGAAAACAATGAGATGGCAAGTCAATTATTAATCAATGAGAAAGATCATTCCACATTGGTATACCTCACGTTCATAACTTAGATCACACGATGCGAAGATGTTTGAAGAATTGGCGTTATTAGACATGTGGACGTCACGTCAGTGAGCGTCAGAATAGTAACGTGGTGAGTAAAATGGGCTGTTGGAAGGGACGTGGATTAAAAAAAAACAGTTACAAATTATATATTATCTATTAATATTTATAAAAATAGTACTATTACTAATATAATAATTATCAATAATAAAAACACTTACAAATTTTAAATAAAAAAAGTTACATTACTAAAAAAACCGATTATATAATTTAAACTTAATAAACGAACATAAAACATAATCTAAAATAACCGAAACTAGGTATGATATTTATAAAAAATTAAGAGATTTTATAAAAGTGAAGGTTGAGAAGGAGTTGGGTAGAAGAGAGTGAGGTGAAAATGGTGAGATTTTTATATAGATGGGGTGAATTATTTTTTTATATATATATTTTTTTAATTATGTCGTTGGGGTCCAACGGCTAGTAACCACATCCAATGAAAGCACGTCACCTCAACGCTCATTTAACATCAGCGTCCATGGGAAATCTCTAGCCCCGTCCACAACGTCGTTAACAACTCGTGGTTCGGTGTGGTGTGTGCGGCATGGAAGGACATAAATGCCACACTTTTACACCCATACCGTATAATCCTAAGAAAATCATTAGAGTATCTCACATTCATAACTTATAATAAAATCGTTAGAACCTCGATTCAAACAAGCAATACTTTAGAAGTTATTATTAAAAAAATCTACGGGATCACTTAGAATTTTGATACGAATTATAATATAAAACAATTGTAGGTTTACTTCACTTCGTTACCACGGCGTGGATCTGCCCCTAGTCCCATTGATCCAATATCCCATTGATCCAATATCAATGAATAGTGACGGATCTAGAAAATATTCGTAGGGGTAACGTTTTATAAAAAAAGGGTAACGAAATCGAAAAAACGTCAAAAAAGCGTCAAAGTTTTTCAAAATTTATAATACTGTCGGATCGCCAAGGGGTAGCGGAGGCTACCCCTTCCCCTAAGATAGGTATGTCCCTGATCATGAATCCATCATCATCTTTCATGTAATATATTAACATCATTAACTACGAAACTATAAATCAAACCATTTGTCGTTGCGAAAAATATGAAAGCTAGATTATAAATTGAGAAACAACTCAATTTGTATACTCCCGAGTCTCATTTAACAAGGGTAAAGGAAAGAAAAAAGGAAAGAAAAGAGATGAAAATATAAAAAAACCATGTTCTTGAGATTTTTTAAGGATAAAAGTGGGGGGGAAGGAGGAAAAAAGGAAGAAAATTTATAAATATATTTATCCTCCCAAATCGGAGAGATTAGGAAAGAAAATCTTATCAATTAAATTACCCTCATATCTAATTAAAATATTTTATGTTTAAAGGGTATAATGATAAAATTGTTACTTTCTTTTCTTTTCCTCCTAACTCGGGAACACATAAAATGCTTGATTTCTTCTCTTTTCCTTTACTTTTTATTAAACTCGGGAACACGAAAAAATATCACATTTTTTCCTTCTTTTCTCTCTTAATTTTTGTTCCCCTCCTCTATGAGACTCGAGAACACAGTGTGGTTGGACAAGTTTTAAAAGTGAATGATGTCATAAATAATTCTAAAATGGAACTTCATACTTTATCTTATGACGTGAATTTGCAATGTTAATTATACATAAGGTTTATCTAATGGTATGTTTGCAGGTTCAACTTGTTGATGTCATAACCAATCAGCCCAAATGTAAACGGTTTAAAAATACTCAATCATACCAATTATATAGACAGTCTTGGTCTGACTTGCATAATCGACATGTCGTCCCATACCCATGCCTTTGTTAACATTTGAAGGGAGCGTTAACTTTTAAGTCTCTTAAAGGTGTTTGGGATTGTTTTTTAAAAGAAGATTTAAAAAAGTGTTTGTATTAGCTTTTGTACTAAGAAAAGTAAAATGATCAAAAAGTATGGTTTAAGTTTTCTTATTTGTTTGTTATTTTAAAGAGTAATATTAGATTGGTAATTTTATATTGAAAAGTCAAAAGCTATTTAAAAAGTCATTGTTTTGTGACTTTTGAAAAACAAACTTTTCCTTATTTATAAAAAGCAAAATTAAAAAGAACTTTTATCAAATGCCAAACATTTTTTACTATTTCACCCTTTAAAATGCAGCAAAGCATTGTTTCACCCTTTAAAATATGGGAAAGCAATATCGCCTCGTAAAGTATTTTTGAACAACAAGGTTCATAAATGAAAACTGAAATTTGAAACTTGAGTAAATCACAAGTGCGTAATTATACTACCATGCCCTAATTTCATAAAAAGACAAAACGGAATTTAATGAAATAATAATAAATAATTAAATAGTGGCAAAATTACATAAATACCCTTTTGTCTAACGTTAAAAAAATTGGGATATAGACGGGAGGACTCAGAGTGTAGCAAAAAGTAAACCGTTGGTACTCAGATAGCGATATTTGTAAATTAGGGATGCAAGTTGATCTCGTCACCAAATCACATGGGCGCAAATAGCATTTTACGCTTGAAACTTCTATGAACATAGTTTCCTCCTACCCTTGGATCCTAAAGAGAGATGTTGATGGATAAATTAGTCATGCTAAAAAAGTTATAAAAAAAACTATCAATCGTATACTTACGTATGAAAAAAGGAGAAAATAACATAATCATTTTAATAAGACTCAGAGACTTAAATTGGTGCATAGAATGAAAAGCAAGACTTTCCAAGTGATGGATAAAGTTTTGGGATTTTTATTTATAATTTGAAGAGTTAATTATACGGATTTTCTATGTGCTTTGTACAGATTTCATCAACACCTCAAATTTACAACAATACTTCTTGTGGTAAGATTTTTTGTAACTACCATTGTCTTTATCGGTTAACATTGTTAACTTTATGATGTCAATGATAAGCATTTTCACCATCAATTCATTATTCATCACCGGCGAGATTGAGAAAGATGGTAATGGTGACTAGCAGTATAGATGTAGGTGGGTGGTCGGCAAGAGAATGGCAGGTGGCCGGTGAGATGGAGTATTAACAATACGGGGGAGGGATATGTGGGTCCCATCCATCTTAATTGCCTTTTCAATTTTTATGTATTTTTATTTTAATACTAGGGGTATTTATGTCGATTTACATCAATTTAACATCGATAGTAAATGGACATTAATTGTAGGGACTGTCGTCGTTATAAATTGTAAACCACCCGTAGGTCTTAAAATACTGTATTATGCCCCGCCCCAACGCACTTGTCGTAAATACTAGTTAAATTCAAAATTTATATGTTATTATGTACAGATATACTAGCAAGTTGTTCGCGTGATGCGGCGAGAGCGACACATCACATTGCGATACTCATTTTTGTTAGTTTTCTTATTTATATAATATTTATTGTAGCATTACTGTGATAGATATATATAAAAAAACGAAGTAATCGGGTAATCCATTTCATTGTGTTATGCATGGTTCGGTCAGTTCGGTTATTATTCTCAACTGAAGCCAAAATCAAAGTCACTGGTTTAGTCTATTTTATTAACGAATCGGTTTTCGGTTAATCACTTAGGTTTATTCGGTTAGATTAAAGGTTTTTAGTTAGGTTTATTTAATTTCAGCTAATAACAAAAACCAAACTTTGTCTAGAACTTTTGCTTAGAAATATATGAAATTGAGGTATAAAAACATGAAATGAAAGTATAAATATATGAAACGGAGATATAAAATATGAAATATATGAACTAGTGGTATAAAAGCTAAAAATATAGGAAAATATAAATGATTTGGTTCGGTTCAACTAATTTGGTTAAACGAGAGTACAAAAAAATTAATAACCGGTTTTTGGTTAATTCGGTTGTCAGTTAATTCAGTTTTTGGTTGATTTCGGTTCGGTTTCGTCTATTTTTGGTTTGGTATGGGTTAACGATTTAGTTATTACTAAGCAATAACCGGTTTTGGTTAATAACTGATAAGTGCGCGCGCGATGCGACGGGAAACAGACATCGCTTTGTATTGTTCAGTTGGTTAGATTATTATCCTCAATCGAAATCAAGGTTATCGATTAGTCTATTTTATTAACTAATATTTTGTCACTTAATTGGTTTGGTTTATTCAGTTGGATTAGATTGACGATTTTTGGTTTGATTCATTTAATTTCGGTTAAAAGCTAAATCCAAACTTGGGCTAAAACTTGTAATTAGAAATACATGAAATTTAGGTATAAATATATGAAATTGGTGAACTGAAGGTATAAAAGCTAGAAATATATGAAATTGTGAATCGTTCGGTTAAGTTAATTTTGGTTAAATGAGGGTACAAAAAAATTGATAACCGTTTTTTGTTAATTTGGGTTTCAGTTAATCAATTTTCAGTTAACTCGTTTTTTTGGTTGATTTTGGTTCGGTTTATTTTCGATTAACGATTTAGTTATTACTCACCATTAGACACTATTAATCACGTAATATGTCAATTTTTTTAATTAAAAATATATAAATAGTATACTTAAATCAAAGAGAATAAAATTCTTGTTTATATGGTGTAATTAAAAAATATATTAATGTACCAAAAAGTTATAACCGTTTAAAAATCTTGGGTAGGGGAGTTAGTATTTTATAAGTAGATTAAATGTAACTATTAACTAATTATTTATAATTTTGTTAAAGATGAGGTTTAATCACTTGACATTTTGTAGTTATTAAATATTATGAGATAATGACTATACGCTAAGGTATCATCTACTTGTATCTTATAATCCACAAATCAATACTAACCAAAATAACTCTCGAAACATCGACAAAAGTGAGTAGGTCGTCATGGTGGATTTTATTAAAACCTTATTGTTTATAAGACGTGACAAGAATACGTAAAAAAAATTATTAATATGTTGTGGAAGGAGAAAAGTGTAACTAACTAACCATAAATATTTTAAAACATAGGAATTTTAAGTGTAATAAAAAGAATGGCTAAAATATAATTATTGTTTAAAAGAATAATTTACTCTCATTTTAAGGATATATTTATAAGTTAAGAGGGAAAAGTTTTTATTTTTTTGAAGTATCTTAAAAGAACCTTTCTAATGCATTATAATATAATATAGATTAAACTATATACTAATTTTGATTGCTATATGAACGCTAACAAAAAGGTTTTCTTTTAACTAAGTTCACCTCTTATACAAATCTAGCTATATACAAACTGAGCTCGAGCTCAACACTTCAAGTCGATATAATAGATGAGTCAAGCTGGCTTGACACGATAAGTAGACAAGCTTGAGCCAGAGCTAACTTGACTCCTACCTGAGGACGACAAAAATACCTGAGATGAGACCGGTTGTGAAATTGAAAAAATATACATTTAGCAGGTATGAGATTAAGTGACACCCAACCTGATTACTCGAAACTATATACATGTTTACCTGAGACATATTTCCAAAAAAATCGGTTTTATTTTTATTTTCCGTTAACCCTTGTTTAAGAATGCTTCATTACTTAGAAAATAAAATTTTATTTTTATTTTTCGTATTTGTATATTACGAATACGAAATTATAATTTAAATTTATATTATCATAATAGTTATGTATTGCGGACGTGTCAAAGATCATAGGGTAATAACTATATGTGTAGTTTATTTAACAACATAGAATTATAAAAGTAAGAAAAAAATATACTTTGTTATGAATGTATCCATTATGTAGTGAATTTCCACATGTATAACCCCTATCTATGAATGCATCCATTATGTAGTGACCTTCCACATGTATAACCCATTTTCTCTTATTTACTATTGTACTAATGTGAGTGCATATATATAATGGCATTTGTATATCATGTTAGATGAATGAATAAGAATTCTCCATGTTCTATTCTCTACATGATTTCAAAGTCTAGCTCTCATGTTTATATACATATATATTAGTTGCTAATAGACCGTTGTTTCACAACACGTTATCAGCACGAATATGCTCTATGTGTTTTGCCACCCTTGGTATCCCTTTTTCCTTGTCTTTGATGTGCATTATTTTCCAACCTAACTCAATCTCGCATGTTGAGAAAGCAACCTAATAATTATGCAACTATCTCTACTAATAAAGGTATGATTCTTCGTATGATTATTCACATTATATTTGATGATCATACATCAATCTTACTGATGACACTTATTAATATACATATATAAACTTAAAACTGATCATTACTATAAATTCTATGATGTAGTCTCATGATTGAACTGTTATCTATATATTTTTCTATTTGCTTTTAGAAGTTATTATATATATATTAGCATGTTGGTATTCATCAGGATTTAGATGTTACATCATAAATTTATGACGTTACAATTGACTAATTCATCTTTTTCAAATACTCATTATTAATTGAATAACTACAGTTTTCATTGATGACGACGATATTACGAATATTTATTTTATTTTTCTCTTTTACAAATGATCCCTTCTATTATTCTAAATTGGCTGGATTATCATTTAATTAGTTAATTTAATATATGTTGTTTAGGACTCTTACAATCTAGTGATTCTCATCTACATATTCTTTGAGCCACCATAATCATATATTTATGCTTCTTTATTAACCTTGTTAAGTTGTAAATAAAATTGTTGAATTATTTTGATTTGAGAAGTTAATTTGCAATCTAGAGAATATTATATGTGATTTTAGAATCCATGAAAAACAATTAAATTCCATATTCAATATTACAAAGTATGGAACTCAATATTTATGGACTAAACAATGCAATTGTATTAGGTATATATGCTTGTATTGGTGGTAATATATACATGATGTATGTACTAGATTTTCATTTTGTATAGTTTATAATTTAAATGGATATGAATTCTATAATTAATTGTTTTCATTAGTCATTGTTAACACGTAGCATGCCAAACGACTTTTACATAATTAGATATAAATGAGTTATGTGAGTAGTGCTCATTGGATATTAATCCTCTGTTTATAAACATCAATTGATTTAGTTTTAAATAAACTATTCAACTTATAATGCAATATATTATTATTATTATTATTATTGTTGTTGTTGTTGTTGTTGTTGTTGTTATAACATGATTATGCAAATATCGTTTGGTACTTATACTAAGGTTAATGCTATAACAAATTTTGCATATAAGAAATTGATATAATAGATTAATATTGCTAGATATCATTAGTTGTTTTTAAAGAAACATTTTCTAGCGATGTCGGTACCTCTCATGCATTCATTATGCCATGTCATAATGTTTAACAATTTATTTGCATATTAACTATTACTATTGCTAGTATAAAAAATGGTGACTATTGCTATTGCTTCATATGTACAATGTATAGATTGCTTATATAATGTCATCAGTTGTTTAAATATCAATATTTGAGAAGAAAAAAATGAGTATGTTATGTAATTCATCAGTATTACAGTTTTCAAATAAAATTTTCAAATACAAGTAATAAATGATCTGAGAACTTGAAAGAGATATATGTTTAAGTTGCTTCATATTGTATAATTTGTTGCTATCTATACATTGTATTCTATATGCTATCACTTCTTTGCATCGATAATACAGAAGAGAACGACTAAACCAAAGTTGTGGTTTATTGTCATTCTCATGAAAAAGTAGAAATATGCTTCGATTTAAACCCAAAGTATCATACTCCTTGTATCTCATTATCAAGTATAAAAAAAAAATTTATATGACTCGGACATATAATTACTTCTCAATTGACGTTATACGAAGAGAAGTTTAATTATAAGGGAAATCGGATAAAACAAATTTTGTTTGTCAAACCTCAAATATACTCCTGAAGTAGCAATATCATTTAAAGGGTATAAACGGTTTGAAACAACTGTATATCTATATGTTCGAGAAAATAATGGAAAACCGTAAAAATTGTATGGTTTTACTCTGATGCATGAAGTGAGTATATATTGATCATTGGCATCATTGAGAAAGTTCTAATCATGATCATATTAATAATGAGATTGACCATTAGAAGTGCAACAATCATCATGTTAATAAGAGATTAAACTATCAGAAATTATAAGATTGTGAAGCTAATAATGAGATCGAATATCAGTATTATAATGATAGTCATGATGAGATCGACCACCAAAAGTGGTAACCTAGTGATTACATAACACGATGGTTTGAACTTTGAAGTTATAATACATTCTTTCATATCTTATGTTTTGTATTACATACGTGCAAGTAATACATATACAATATCATAAACCATAAGTTTATGGATCATGATTATTTACTTTATTGGTATGACCGGTTAGACCATACCGAATCAATGATGATGTGAAATATAATGAAGAACTTGAAGATTCTTCTAGTTGATAGCATATTATGTTTGCTCTTAAGGGAAATTATTTATTTGCCAATTAATGGTATAAATCCCTAAAATATAATGGAATGAATGAAGGATGTATATATCCAAACATGATACCATTTAGTGTTTTTAAATCGATGCGTCATCTAAATGGTCATCAAATTTACAACTTGAAGTTGTGTGTAGCTTAGCTAATGAGATAGCAAGCATATTATTCCATTTTATCATATTTATGGTGGTTATAACATTGAATTTAGTATCCATGTTACTAATGGTTATTGGAATAAGTATTAAACTTTCTAAATGCTTAAGACACATATTGCTTTTGTTGAAGACGATGATCAAACGTCTACAAATTGATTGAAAAGTCAATAATCAAGAGAGCAAAAGTTCATATTTGAGCACATGTGATTTTACATGAGGTAACATTATTTCACATCAAGCCAACATGTTGGAATAGTTTCTCTCCATTATAGTTGGTTTTGGTCAGGAACCAAATATTTCCCATCAAACTTTTTATTGTGCGGTATACATTGAATGATCCACCACAACACATAAAGATTGAAACTCAAATAATGTTGGGAATATATGTTGGATGAAAATACTATTTATGATTACATACTTAGAGCAATTAACGAGAGATTTATTTATGGCTTGTTAAATCTTACTTTAAGTAAATTAACATTTTCAACATTAGGGGGAGATTAATGGCAGTTGAAAAAGGAATGGGTATGCATGAATTATCATTGATCCTTAAATGAAATTGTATGAACAACAAGTTCAAAAGATAATTCGTTACCTAGATTAAAGAATCAATCACCAGATATGTGCACTGACCTAAATACAGTGACTAAGTAAGTCACGTAGTCAACTGCTAATGCTCCAACTAAGTTAATTGTCATAGTAGGGCAAACCATATATTAGTGAGTCTATTGCACGCCTGAAGCGTGGTACACTAGTCGATTCCAAGAAAATAAAAATTCCTCGAAAAATTAGAGCTAGTAATGAAGAAGATGGTCAAGTCGAGGTTATACTAAAAAAAAGGGTTTCTTGAAGAGGCATTAGACATGATGGTTCTAGAAGAACCTCAGGTACCTGAAAATAAAGAGCTTTTAGTAAATTATATCATGTCTAGAAGTGTATAGAATCGAAACAAAATCGACGTCGTTATACTTTTGTATATATAGCGCTTGAAAAGATGAAATGATGAGGATCAAGATTTAAAATCTGCCTATGAATAAATACAAAGAAATGATTGGCCAAAATGGAACGACGCAAATGAGGCAGAGTTGAATTCTCTATTGAAATGGAAAGCTTACGGGCCAGTAGTCCATAAAAAAAGTTGTAAAATATATCTAATACAATTAGGTTTTTTATGTGGATCAATAATTGATGGCACAAGGATTTCGCAAAGACCTATGATTAATTATGCGGAGACGTATTCTCCAGTGGTGGATGCAATAGCTTTTCAGTATTTAATTAGTCTGGTAATATAAAGAGAGAATTGATATGTGTCTTATAAATGTTATGTATCATTTAGTTATTAAAGTTTACATGCAAGTCCTTGAAGGATTTAAATTATGTAATTCATGTAAAGTAAGTTCTCGAGAACAATATGATCGTTGTATACAGATTCATTTTGAATACGATTGAACTCCTGATGAATTTCTTAAAGCAATTGAGTTCTTTAAAGGTGAATCAAAACATCTTAACGATGTAATTCTTGTGCACCAATAAACATACATTGAAAACTTGTACCCAGTGATTGTGATATCTTAATAAATAGTGTACACGCATGGTACAATATGGATTTTGGAGATAAAAGCAAGTGTTCATGACACTTTTACATCATATAGATATCTATGTGTTAAATGGGCAAATTTATATAGCAAAACTCCTGAAGAGTGAAAGCACATGCATATATGGATAAGATGGAATGAATTCCCTCATGGATTGATAATGCTAGAAGCATTGATGTCAAAACCTCAAGAACATACTATATGAAGTTGACAAAATATGTGTGGACTAAAATAGTCGAGTTGACTCACCAGTGAGCTCGAAAACGAGAAATACATATGGTGAAGTTGGTCCATTTGTTTTCATTAAAAGAATGATATGAGGTTTACAAGTATTGCAATATATGTTGATGATGTCATTGAATCTTCCGAATAAAAAAAAAGAGCTCAAACATTTAAGTAAGAATTTGCAACTGAAATACAATATTGCAAATTTATGGCTCGATAAGTAGGACATACATTTATATTATAATCCATCAATCATAATATATCTAGAAAATGTTGGACATTTCATATGGACAAAGCTTTTGGTATAAGTACATTTAATGATGTTCAAATATTTGATATAGATAAAAATGACTTTTATCATCTTCTATCAAAGAAGCAAAGATCCTTGGTCATGAAGTACCATAATTCAATACAAATTGTATTAATATATCTTGCTAGCTATACACGAACATATACCATTAAATTCATTGGCAAGATTTAACTCGTGTATGACGAGGAGATACTGAAATGAGTAAAACATTTATTTTCTATACCCTTAAGGTACGAAAGGTATGGGTTCATATTTTACTAACCCATCAACAGGTTTGGTTAGTTTTGTAAATGCAGGGATTATAACAAAACACATTCATGGATCTTATGGTATCTACTTACAAGAGGAGGTAATTAAAGTTTTACATGAAGATCATACATCAAGTTTATTAATAGATTGCACATCAAGCGACAAATCACTAACTACAAAAGTTTTTTAACAACTTTCATAGAAGATTGGCACTTGTTACTTGAAATGATACATATTATATTGAGAGGGAGACAATACGCGTTGCACTCTTTTTCTCTTAGCTGAGGTTTTGTCCCATTAGGTTTTCCTAGCAAGATTTTTAATGACGCAACATCATAAGCGTATTAAAGAATAGTATTCAATCATGTGGATAGTCAAGGGGGAGTGTTATGAATGTATCCATTATGTAGTGACTTTCCACCTGTATAACCCTATCTATGAATGCATCCATTATGTAGTGACATTCCACATGTATAACCCCTTTTCTCTTATTTACTATTGTACTAATGTGAGTGCCTATATATAATGGCATTTGTATATCATGTTAGATGAATGAATAAGAATTCTCAATATTCTATTCTCTACATGATTTCATAGTCTAGCTCTCATATTTATTTACATATATATTAGTTGCTAATAGACCGTTGTTTTCACAACATACTTAAAAATCTCAACGCATATTTTTTAAAACACTAATGGGTTATAGTTAAGGTAATTTTCTAACGAAAATACTCGTTGAAATTTGAATCAACTATATGACATAATTTTAGAGTTGGATATAAATACAAAACATAGTTTTACAGTCACATATGGATATAGAATCAATCCATATCCAAGACATTTTCAGCCCTAAATAGCATAGAAATATATACCGCAGTTAAAACGTCAAAATAACCGTCCCACATGGAGGTCGCCGATGAACTCGCAGCCGCCATCGGCGCTGATCCCGACGCTGACTTCGCCTTCCAACTTCAAACGCAAGAAGCAATAACAGCCTCCTTAACTCCAAAACCATCTTCATCATCGTCATCAAACGATGACGTTTTTAAGGTTTATTTCAAGGGTTTGGTGGGTGATGAAACTGTTTCAAATGTTAAAATGTCGTTTGCTGGAATTGGGGTTGCGATATTTAATGCAAGCCATTGTTGTTTAGTTAAGTCGCGAAAATCATATTTAGTTGACGCTGATAGTCGTGGAACCGAAGACGATCTAGTGGAACTTGAAGGTTTAATCGAAGCCTTGAATGTTGCTGTTAATCATGGTTAAAACGGGTTCGTGTTTTCAGTGATTGCATTTCGGGCTATCGTTATGTAAGTTTCTATCTGAATCTCACTTCATATGGTGATTATGTTATCACTGATGAATGATGATACCAACACTTCTGTTAGGGTGTTAACTGTTAATACACCCATGAAACTTAACCGTCAAAACTGAACAAAGTCAACCGGTTTAAATTTTTTACGGTATAGTTCACTGTTTGATTTTGACGGTTTGACTGATTATCCGTTTGGTTTATGGTTTAAAAGTTGTATTACATATCATTTTTAGATTATATCGTATCTATTATGTTTATAACCATAAATTTGCATACTAAAGTTATTATCTAGGAACATATAAAAGCATAATGAATCTTAAAATATAATATAATGCTAAAGAAAAAAAAATACAAAAAACACCACGATGCCAAATAAAAAGAAGTAATGATCTAAACAAAAAGGAAAATTAGATTTAAATAATCTCAACTTTCATCAATTGGCCGATTGCACTTCCAACTTTCGATTTGTATCATAACACTCACAAGTTTCAACTTATTTTTCTTTGCACTTTCAAACTAACTGAACCCTAACCCAGTGAACTGACATCAGATACCACACCAGCAAAAAACGCCAAGTTAGCGAAAAGTGCCATGTCATATGTCACATCAGCAAAAGGTGTCGTGTCAGATGCCAGGTCAACAAAAATGCCACGTAAGATATCACATCAGCAAAAAAACCAACTGGGTTAGGGTTCAGTTAATTTGGGAATGCCAGAGGAATAAAAGTTGAAAGTTGGGAGTGTTATCAGCCAAAGAGTAAAACTTGGGGTTATCAAAATCCAATATCCCAAACAAAAATTCTAAAACTACACCCAAAAGCAAAAACCTAAACTCTAAGATCGTAGACTTCGACGAGACGGTTTCAGTGTTGTTAGAATGAGTTCAAACAGAATCGGTTTGATACCCTTCCTATGACTTCTATTTTTAGGAGACTATGAACTTTTTCAAATATTTATGACCGTATCTTTTAAATTTAAATGCAGACTATTAACTAATGATTGACGGACTGACTGTTTATTGGTTTGGTTTACAGTTTGGAACTTATATTCTTTTCATTATTAGTGTATATCATATCTGTTTATATTTATAAGTTATAAACATATATTTTTTTGAATGTTTTAATACAAACTACTAACTAAAGATTCAAAACAAAAACTAAAAATATTCACTAAACTGTCAAAACCGAACCATCAAACCACCAAATCAGCTGGTCATGCGAACCCAAGCAACACAGGCGAAAAACCAAACCATCAAAGCACCAAGCCCGCCGGTCCTGCTGACCCAACCTTTGTCATCTTGTGAAACCATATGTAACCGTATAGACATGTGACTGGGTTGTGTGTTGCACTCATCTATTAAGTTTACTGGTTATCACATTTTGCGTAAAAGTTAATCTATGTTATCTTTGGCAATGCAGCTGACTCGTAAAAGGAAACAAACAAGCAGCAAGATTGTGACATTGATTGATCAACTGAACGATATTCAAAGTAAGTTTATATACTATGAGCGGTTCCATGTGAAGCAAAACGATATCAAGTTTGTTTACGAACTAGCAAGAGATGCAATCACATTTGAGGCCGCCAATTGGGACACCAACGGTTCTGGCATGACAATAACCGAGCAATGCACAATTTGTTTTGAATACGTCAACAGTGATCAAACATTTTCAGTCAACAAATGTCTGCATAGATATTGCTTTTCTTGTATGAGAAAACACGCAGAAGCAAAGTTACTTCAAGGGAAGTTGCCCAAATGCCCACATCAAAAATGCGAATCCAAAATCGAAATTAAAACCTGCAAGAAGCTTCTAGAACCAGAATTGTATAAAATTTTGAGGTCACGAGTAAAAGAAGCTTCTATTCGTCCTGCAGACAAAGTTTATTGCCCGTTTTCAAACTGTTCTGCTTTAATGTCGAAAGACGAGGTTAAAGAACATACACCGACTTCATCATCTAGTGTTGCCGTGGAAATTGGAATGAGAAAGTGTGTTGAATGTAATTGTCGTTTTTGTATAAACTGCAAAGTGCCTTGGCATGACAACGTTACTTGCTCGGATTACATGAAGTCGTTCTTGTTTCAGTCTTCTAATGAGGCAAAACTAAAGTCTCTGGCAACAAAAGAAGGTTGGCGCGAGTGTAAAAATTGCATGAATTTGGTCGAACTAGTGAGTGGGTGTTACCACATTGATTGCAGGTATGTGTTTGATTTGTTTTTTTCTTTTTTGATATACTAAGGGCGCCCACTTGAAATGTTGTACTTTGCTTAAAGTTGAAGATATGGTTTGACTGTGATTGCAGATGTGGATATCAGTTTTGCTACACTTGTGGAGCGGAGTGGGTTAATAAGAAACAGACGTGTGGGTGTCGGCTTTGGGATGAGCATAACATTATTTATGCGTAGCGGCGTTGAAATGTCGCATGATATTGGTGATGACTGATGAGTGATGGAAGGATTAGAACTTAGTAGTTGATATTGGTGGTTGGTCTGTATGGTTACTACTTGTTTTTGATCAAGTTTTTGCAATATAGCCTTTTGACTTCTAACGAAATACGTCTGAGATTACTCTTTTCGCTATTTTTATTGTTTTCTTACATCAGTTTGATACGTTACATCAGTTTGATACGAAGCCAGGCCGTTACTATCTCTATAACGTGTCGCCATAGTGAATCTCACTCCAGTCATTGTCAGGACCATGATGTTATTAACTTCCGTTGGATCTAGTTTTTTTTTTTGTCCTTTTTTGTGTGTGTTCCGGATAAGAATTTCATGATGTTTATTGTTTATAACGGAAATAAAAAGAAGTGCAATAACTTTGGATATTGTATGATATAAATGTTGATCAGTTCTGTTTTAAACATAATGGAAAACATGTAAATAATATCTGATACAACAAACAGGCCAACAGAGAATCCAGATGCAGCAATGGAGGTCGACATGATAGCCAGTTTGATCGGTTCCCCTTTAGGATGTATGTTCTTGATGTTAGTACCAAGTTCTTTAGGGTTGAAGAACTTGTAGTAACGGAGAGAGAGGAGGGGACGATTTATGGTGTTGATGTTATGAGAGTCTAACTCTTATCCCTCTCTAGTAATCTCCTTATATACACTCAAGGAGAAACCTAATTAGTTAATTAGGGTAAATCGGTCCATCAACAATTACCAACTAATTATGTTATAGGTTTTAATATATTTTGATCTATATTATATAAATAATAATAATGGCTACTGGATTAAATATATATAAATAAATATTTAACATTACAATAAGTTTCTGATGTAATGAGATGTCATGGTAGGCCTAGTTTTAAAAACAAATGATGTCAATTTAAAAATAAAATTACGAACTTTATTCATTCTTAGGTGTGAATTTGTAATGTTTAACAAAACATATCGTCTGACTTGGATTCTAGAGATATGTTGATAGGTGATATAGTCATGCTTAGAAAATATATAAAAAACTATTTGACCGTATCTAACAGTGGAATCATTGTAAAAGGACTACAAGACTTAAAATGGTGCATAGAATGAAAAAGATACTATCCGGTAGGGCTAACAATTTCAAACATGTACAAAAAAACACGACACGATTTTATAGGTTTGTGTTTGACCCTTAACAAGTTTCATGTCTTCAACAGATCGACACAATAAGACATGTTAATTTTCGTGTCGTATTCGTGTTTACCTATTTCGTGCTCGTGTCTTCACAGGTCGTGTTAGACACGATATACCAATCCTAGACTCCACACTTCACCCCTCCGGGGGAGTCCTGTCTTGATAGGTCATGTTTGTGTCTTAACAAGTCATGTTCAGGTCTTAACAGATCGTGTTGGTGTAATAGTTAACAAGTCACGTTCGTGTCTTGACAAGTTGTATAATATGCTTGTAAGTTTTTCCGTGTCTTTAACATGTCATGTTCGTGTAACCTGATTATTATCATGTTCGTGTTTGGAAAAACTGACACGATAAAATTTTGTGTCGTGTTCGTGTTTACCTATTCCGTGTTCGTGTTTTATTGTGTTCATGTCTTACAAGATCGGCTCTGACACGATATACCACCCAACTCTCCGTGTGATGGTGAAAAGGGGAAATTATTATGATTCAAAATAGGGCTAATTAAATAGCGACTCAAGGCGAGCCAGTTTCAGCTAAGGATCAAAGTTAAAACTGTTGCATGGGATAATGTTTATGTGGATTCTTGAATTTGAAATTTGAATTATTAAGTTTAATTAGTTTGAATAATTTATTTAGATTATTTTCTTTTTATTGTTCTCTATTGGTTGTTATTATCTTTATTTGTTTCTAACGTTATAATTATAAGTACTTTTACATGGGATGTAGGAGGACTATTTATGAATATTCGTTTATCAATAAACATTTGAGGTTTTGTTAAAGTTTTTGAATCTTTAACTAAACTTTATAAACATATCAATACGAGCTTAGCACCATCAAAATTTAACTGTTATTTTGTTTATAAATTAAAAGTACGAACTTCATTTAAACAGGCCAATTAATGACTGAGCTTAACTTGTCTCGAGTTCGCCTCGTTTACAAACCGATCTAGCTCGGCTCGTTGACAAAACCGGTCAATTTCATACTACAAGTGAGCGACAAATTCTTTGAACAACCCCAATTTGAAATCTTTAACTGCATCAATCTAATTTATACGACTCAAGATGATTAATGGATTAACGATGTATCTCTCCATTTGTTTGACTTGTTATCATGGCATGGTGCAAAAAGAATATTGAAAGCTAGAGATATAAGACCAAAAAAATGCCAACGCACAAGTGAATGACATACTTTGATTAATACCAAAGGGCATGTTGCCTACTCTTATCAAAATTGACTCTTCTTATGAGATTAAGGTTCAAGCATATGATGAACAAAGGTATAGATTTTGAGGAAGATTAGGGGGTGTTGGTGTGACTTAGCCGGTAAAAACAAAGCAAACATATATAAATTGAATTTCGTACAATATTTTTGACTATGTGTGATTAAATTCAGTTTTTCTTTGAAAAAAGTTGAATAAATTCATATTTATCCTTCCTTTGTATAGTTGTAAGCTATTATTTTATACCATTGTGATCATACTTTTTGTATAGTTCTAGAATTCACTTAACATTATAAATAAAAATTATCAAAGGGAAAAGCTTTTAAATACCTAGTTTTAGGAAGAGGATGTTTTAGGCTCCCATATACAACAGGAATTAGAAATTTTTTTCCTTAAAAAAATAGAATTTAAACTCAAACTGCCGCCCGTAACTACCACCTTTACTTAACCTTGACCGCCGCCCTTACCAAACCCTGACCGCCGACAAGATATGACTCCGACCCGACCCGACTAAAACTCGGACTGCCAACCGAGACCCAATTCGAATTGTGACCATCGACCTTGACCCGAATAGCTGACCTTGCTCAGTTCCAGGTCGGTGGTTTGGGTCGCAGACAACGGTTCTAGTCGGGTCGGGGTTGGGGGTTGGTTTAGGTCATGTCGAGTTAATGATATGGTTATGGGTCGGGATGAAGATTCCAATAATTTTGGTTGAACTCATTTACATACCGAAAGGATTTTGAATTCCTTCATTTCATAGGAAGGAATTTGAGAGCATTTAATTCCATTCCAATTTCAATTTCTTTAGCAACCAAATATATTATAAATGGAACTAAAATCCCCATTCCAACAGATTTCGTGAACCAAACACAATAAGAGATAGAATTTGAAGGAACTAAAATTTTAACTCCATTCTTGATGTGTTCGGTTGTCAAATGAATTAGAACATATCACCCGTGACCTACCACTAACCCGACCCAATTACGATCTCGTTGCAAACCGCTGCTCCCACCATGGCCATTGTCACATTCGACCCGACCATACACCGCGCCCCGACCCGCCCGTAGTTGCCCCAACCTGATCAACATCACTGACCCGATCCAATGTCCTGACACGCACCCTGGTCAGACCCAACCCAACCTGAACTGAACCACCAACCCAACATCGGTCTAGGCGGTGGTGGTAGTCTGGGACGACATCAATAGTTGGGTCAGGTGGCTGTTAGGTTTGGCGTGGTGGTGCAGAACGGACGAGGTGGGGGTGGGGGTTGGGTTGGCGGTTGGCGCGGGTGCGAGGGGTTTTACCGTGTGTTGAGTGCGTGATAGCCGGTGATGGTTACGACATTAGTGATCGGTCGAAGATTCCAATTACTTTACTTGAATTCCTTTATGTTTTGGAAGGATTTTGAATTAATTAGTTAACTAAAGTTGAACTAATTCAATTTCAATTCCAGTTCTAATTCTTTTGCCAATCATTCGCATCTAAAATGAAATTGAGATTCCAATTCCAACATATTTTTTTTACTAAACGCCTTAAAAGTTGGAATTTGGATTCCAATTTCATCGGAATCTGGTGAACCAAACACACCTTAACTCTTTAAGAACTCGTTGCAACTGCTTCTTCATTTGAAAATCAACATAAGAAGATGTGGTGTTCATAGACCCAAAGAAGATGTGTATGTGCATTCCTTTTACGCCACTAATTAACACAAATCCTAGATTTTCAATTATTTATTAAGTACCGGGTCATAAGGGGCTTAGCACGTACCCTAGTGGTAAAAACGGGTCTATAACCCAAATTTGTGTTTCAGCTTGGACCAAAACTGGTTCCAAACTGATTGACAACCAATTCCAACCCAATTAAACCCGTAGGTTTGGGACCTGCTTATAATCTTATCATTTGTAACATTTTGAACCCGGTTTTGACTTTTTCTTTACCAACATGAACTGGTTTAGAGTTTAGACCCGATTTGTGGCGGGTATATCTCGAATACCCTTGCCGATCAATGGTTTTTTCGAAGATTCATCTCCAGATATAGCCCAACTAATGGTGGCTCAAGGACTTGCCTTGACCTAGGAGGATCAATGGCATTTCTTTTGGATCATCTAAATTTCTAGTGGTGCATTTACCTTTTGTTTATTTTTCGGCATGGTGTTTAACTTTTGGGGGTAGATACCCATACTTCAATAGATATTCATATTTCAACTTTTTTATGGACCTTTTGGATATGCATATGATAGCCAGTACATGGATTCTCGACTCTAGCGCCACCAATCACGTGACATTCTGATTATTATGATGTGACACCCTATCATAAAACAATATTTGCGTGTTGAACCAAACAATATGTGTGTGTATATACATATGAAAATGTTTAATTCAGAAGACAAATTGCTATAACAACATGGAGACAAAAATAAATAATTCATTTTTGTGATCCTAAAACTTTCAAAAGAATATAATATTATTGTTGAAATGTAATGTTTATTTATATACCTTAAAATTCAAAGAAAAAAATTGTGATCCTAAAACTTTTAAAAAATTTATTGTTATTATTGAAATGTAATGTTTATTTATGGCTCAATCTATTCACACACTCATGCTGTCTATTTGGATACCTTTGAGCCTTAGACGGGTCGTCTAGGCCTATACGCCCCGTATAGGCACTGATTTTTAGGAGTCAGCAGGTACCCGACAGGGTGCACAAATTTATGTGTTTAGACGGGCCGTCTAGACCTAGACGACCCGTCTAGACCTAGACGACCCGTCTACGAACTTGTTTTTTTAGTTTGAAAATGAGTGTTTTGGTGGGGTAGATTGGTTATTGTTGGAGGTTGAAAAAATTGTTTTTTGGTGGGGTAAATTGGTTGTTGCTGGAGGTTGATTTTTTTGTGGAGTAACTTTATATTTTTAAAAATTTTTGTTTATTGTATAAAAAGTGAGTTGTCTTTTTCGATCGTTTATATATTTAATTATTTTTACATTGTATCTTTTTAAAAAATATAATATTAAAATTTAATACACATCGATTTAACACAAACAATCATCAAGTAATCGAATAACTGAAAACAAAGTTAAATATTACAAATATAACATAACTTTCTACATCCATAACAATAGGTCTAGACGACTCGTATATTTACAATTAAATTTTTTTGGTATAACTATTAACACGAGGATGGGTACAGAAACCACCAAGGGAATAATGGATATGGTAACAAGTACCAAGGCGGCAGGGGACCGGGTAACTACCACCCACAACGATTCTCCAATTCCAGATCAACGTTGTTTATCGCCCTATGTGAGCATGGAAGCCAGACAAACAGTGTTGCAATTAGTTAGCAGTCATTACTTCTTAATGAACTCGAATTTAGGAAATTGTTCTTAATGAACTTAATGGCATCTTCAACAGAAACCACATCTACAATGCCACCGTTTCCATAGCCATCTTTTCCATAGCTACGCAAACTATGACGTCTAAACCCTTGAATCCCAACGCTTCTCCTTACATTCTCCCAAATGAACCAACTCCTTTGTAAGAACTCTTATTAGAGAATTCCGACGACGAATTGAAAGTTTTATGCGACATCAAATGCTCTGCATGGGTCTATTTAACAAAGAAATATACGCCCCGTCTAGGCCTAGTTGGGTGTATCACTTTACTACTTTACTGACATGCATTGAATGATATCATATGAAGTAATATAAGCCAAAGTTCATGACGGAGAGAACTCCGACGACGAATTGAAAGTTTTCTGCGACATCAAATGCTCGGTATGGGTCTATTTAACAAAGAAATATACGCTCCGTCTAGGCCTAGACGGGGCGTATCACTTTACTACTTTACTGACATGTAGGCAGAGCACAAACTTCAAGACGAGTCATCTAGGCCTAGACACCCCGTCTTGGGTTGGTCGTCTTCAGCATCCGTCTAGGGCTAGACGCCCCGTCTGATGTGATTGATTTGACATTGTATGGGGGCAGGAATGTGGTTGGAGAAAAGGAAACCTAGACGTCCCCGTCTAGGTCTAGACGACCCGTCTACTTGTGTAATATTATCATTTTTCCCCTGATATTAGCCTAGACGGGCAGCGAACTAGGGGTAAAATGGAGTTGTTTCTAGAACCAGACAGGGTGTCTAGGTCTAGACGAGCCGTATATGCACAATTAAATTTTTTTGGTATAATTTATATTATTTTGTTTACTTAATACAAACTTTTTGGGTAAATAAAATCATGTTAATTATACCAAAACTTTTCTAATTGTATACAAAATGTTTGTATTAATTATAAAAAAATCGTATTAAATATACAAAAAATCATATTAGATGTACCAAAAAGCCTCATTCTCCTGTCGACCCAGTTAATACTCGGGTTTGGATTTGGTGCGGGATTAATTATCGACGTATACCATTCTAGACGGGGCGTATACATGTCCAGCCATTGTTCTGCAGCGGCGCTTCGGTAGGTCAACCACAAACAGTTTACTGTAGGCATTGGAAACTTGCCTTCCAGCTTAGTATGTGTGAAGTGGTTGTTGTTAACATGTGCAAGCGTTATCTTTCGTGATTTTCGATTCGTCAGAGGGGTGATTATCGGGAAGAACGTGGAACAACCATCGATGCTTAACAGGTGAACCACGATACCATACCTTTGTGCAATAAGAAGCCCTGCGTGGGGGAAGTCTGATGTATTGAATAATACATCCATTTATCTTGTAGAGTTTGTATAATTTTAGCGCGTTTTCGTTTCGATTTGTCAAGAATTTATCTACTTTTAATCCAAACACGTTTTGTAGGTCTTGGTTCGTGAAAACTGTTGGAAGGATGGGAAAATGAGCGAAAATGGTGAAAAGAACCGAGCCGGGGCGTGAGTGGATCGAAAACGAGAAAACGAAACGCAAATCAGGGATTTCAACCCGGTCGCGGGGCGCGGCCGGCACAGTATAACTCTCTCGCGGGGCGCGAGAGAGTATCTCCGGTTTCAACCTCGGTCGCGGGGCGCGACCGGACCACCCAAACTCTCTCGCGGGGCGCAAGAGAGGTATTTATCCAGAAAGTTTCGAAACCTAGTTGAATTTGGACTTGTTTTGTTATTTAAAGACTCATTATCATTGTTAAACACATATTGGGCAACTTTGGACGAACTAGGGCAGATTCGGAGCTATTTTCTGGAGATTTGAAGCTACACGAAGCAGATCTAAGCTGTAGGAATTGTGGTGGTGATCACGGGAGTTCAAGGAAGGAGCTTGTAACGGTTTATCATACCAATCTCCACTTCGATTTCTTTGTTTTGATCAATCATGCTAACTTGTTATCAACTTTGTTTTAATTACTTTTTAAACATGTTGTTAGGCTAGATTTTCTTCGGTTACCTAGGTTTTGGATGTTGGATTCATGAAACTTTAATTTGCTTTAATTAAGTTTATGGTTTGAATAATTAATTGGTAAATGTCACAACTTTAATGATCTAGTTTAGGGTATCTGCATGATCTTGTTTGTTTGATGATTGTTTGGTTGTTTTGCATAAACTTTGGTGGATGTCTTTCATATAATAGGTTTATGTTCCTTTTCGTGTTCTCAGGAATTCGTGAAGTTGTCGGTAAAATTGGCCAATAAAACCGGGGAAACAATTAAATTAACCATAAAATCAAACTTGTCACTATACCTAACTTGTTAATTGAGAAATTGAAATTAGTTGGCTGAATTAATGTGGTAAATTGTTAGGTTAGGGTTTTGAGAAATTCCCGAGTCTAATTTCCATGTCATAATTGAATCAGTTAATCTAAACTAGAAAATTGTAGTTGGTCTAGGTTAATTATTGAGAGGTAATTAATAATTAGACACTTTACTAATTTGAAAAGATAATTGAAAAAGAATCTTTAGGACCGGTAAACGAATAAAAAGGATAGGTTATTGTAGGTGTCTTCCTGAGAAGGGTCGGGGTTCCCGTTTAATAAACCTAAACTTTGATATGCTAAGATCCCGGTAAAATATTCAACCAGATTAATTATTGTTAAATTGAAGGAGTAGTAGTCTAAAAATCTAACCTAGGTAACTAGTTGATTATCTCTTGATAAAAATTCTAATAAGTCCTTAGAAGTTTATAGTTTGGTCATTTCGCTTTAGTAGTTTTAGTTAAATTAATAATTTAGAATTATTAGTAAAACCCCCCTTTAAAATATACGTAGTGTGTAATTGAGTCTAAATTAGTAGTCTTAGCAATTAGAGAGTCCTGTGGGTTCGATAATCCGGACTTGCTTAATACTATTCTACAATTGATCGGTCCACTTGCCGGTTAGTAGTTTAGTGTAGTTTAGGAGTCTAGAGTATAATTTGAGTCTATAATTAGGGTAATTTGTTTTGTTTTTAATTAACTACTTTTAGAACATCAAAGTCCATCCAGTGAGTGGGGGGATAATGCTCCACTGAACCCAGATTAGGCTCTGACGATGCGTGTAAAAGTATCCTTCCTCCCATGCTTCAAATACTGGCGCCCAGATCGACGTGTTCTGATCCATCTCCTGTTGAAGGTCTTTTCGAATGTGGCTCCACGCACGTTCTCCCATACCCAAGCCCACAGCCACAGACCGAAACCCACAATGACCGTCTGGCCTCACATCTTGTATGCACGAGATGTACGGGTGAAACAATGAGGGAAGGAGAGGCTTAAACCGTTTTATTGTTGACATATACTCATCGCCCACTATCATCGAAAAACCGTTATCGTCTCGAACCTCTCTTTGTTTAGAAATCGTTGAACGGCTTCGCCCCGCTATGGGTTTTTGCGACTTGATGACCGACTGTTGAGGCCTGCGACGCAATGTACGAGCTATGGCGGGGGGTATCGTATGTACTTGGTTGGGAACCCTGGGACGGAACGTACGAGCTATGGCGGGGGGCGTCGTCAAATCGAAGTTGTGTTTGCTTTGTTGTTGGTCGTCCACGAGTCTAGTGTTGGACAACCGGTTGTTTCTTGGTGGATTTGGTTGGGGTCAACACCGCTTTAATCTTTCCCAACAAGCTTTTTTTCTGAGTAGGGGGTGTTACTCTAACTGTAGTCGAACAATGTTCAGCTCTTCTACGACGTCAACGTCATCCGATGTCAATTTACATGGGTGAAAGTTAAGCTCCTGCCAGAAGATGTCTACGTCTTCGAGTTGAATCGGACGCTCTGCGCGTACGTACTTTTCCAACCTGCAAGCACACGACAACCCACAGCTGTTCCACATCTGACATCCACAAGATGAATGCAAATGCTGCAACACGTCTAGTTTCCTAAGTAGCTCTTCACTCAACAAATCAAGCGCTGTATGGGAAACTTTTCCACGTAGGTGGTCAAATAACGGGTTTTTGTGGTGGTTCATTATTTTTTCGATGCTTTCTCGAAAGCTCCGCCTTATTTCCCCGTATTGTGTTTCAACTATATCCTTGACACAACCTACTATACGGTCCAGCGAGCTCCTATCTTGGACGTATCTCTCTAAATTCGCGTGTTGACTCTCAACTCTGTTTGTGGTACGCTGCCCGAAGTTGCGTCTTTGATCAGTCCACGCAAAGACAAACATTTGCTTGTAGTCTTTCGGCCAGTTATCATACACGTATGTAGACCACCAAAGTCACTTTAAGACGGGTCGTCTAGGCCTAGACGCTCCGTCTTGGGTTGGTCGTCTTCAAGGTCCGTCTACGGCTAGACGCTCGGTCTGATGTGACTGATTTGACGTTGTACGAGGGCACGAATGTGGTCGGAGAAAAGGAAACCTAGATGCACCATCTAAAGGGTGTTTAAATAGGCAGATGGGTGTGTGAATATGTAAACCCTTATTTATATATCCTAAAATCCAAAGAATTTTTTTTTAAATAAAATTCATTTATTTTTACAGCTTCTTTGATGAGGTATATGAGTCAAATACACCCCATAGGTAACCGTACCACATGGAGGTCTCCGATAAACTCAAAGCCGCCGTCGGCGTTGATTCCGATATCGACTTCGCCTTTCAACTTCAAATCCAAGAAGCGATAAGAGCCTCTTTAGCCTCTAAACCTTCTTCATCATCATCGTCATCAAACGATGACGTTTTCAAGGTTTATTTCAAGGGTTTGGTGAGTGATGAAACTGTTTCCGATGTTAAAATGTCGTTTGCTGGAATCGGAGTAGCGATTTGTGTCATACTACTTATTTCTAAATTTTTAGCTAACTTAAATCGCTAACGAATTTATCTTCTAAATGTTGGTGATTCTAAATGTTGAATATAATTAGTTTGTAGTAGTTTTGAAAATGAAAGTAAAACAATTTATTGTTTCAGGTGAATTTGAATTAAATCGAATTTATTTGAATTCGATTCGAATTTGAGTTTCAAATACAAATCAAATCGAATCGAATGCGAATTCTGGTAAATATATAAAAATTCGAGTAATTCGAAAATTTGTTATTCGATTCGATCATATTCCCTCTCTATCATAACTTGAATAGAGAGAATGGAAAAGGTAGAGATGGCCCACATTGGAGAGAGAGAGCGCGAATATGATGGGCAAAATCTACATCCTTTTTCCGATTTCTTGTGGTACCAAACAAGAGGGACGGTGTTACTCTTTTTACAGCATTGCCACATAGGATCATTTTGGTACCAAAATGGCTGCTTTCACACCATGTAGCCTTGGGGTGTTTATAAACCGATAGAAACTTGTTGAACCGTCTAAACCAAACAATGTGGTTTAAAATTGATGTGGTTTGGTTCATGGTTTAACCTTAATGTTTTTGATGGATAACAGGTTCAACCATTGGTTTGAAACTTGGATTCTTTTCGTATTTTGGATATACAACTAAGTTTATGTATAATGTTGTTGAAAAAAAATCAGTTAAAAACGCTAAACTTCCAAAACCGAACCATTAAACCAGCCAGTACTAACGACCCACCCAACACAGATGGTTTGTTTTGTCGTTTTCTTAAACCAAAGTTAATGGTTTGGCCCGAACTTTTTTGTCAAAGCTGATCGAATCAAACTCTTAACATTTGACCTTCTATCATTCCCATCCTCGTCCCCAAATCCTCAAATATTTTCATATAAAGTATAGACATGTCCGGTTTTGTCTTGCACACTTGCACCCATTTATTAACTTTGCAGGTCATCACATTTTGCCTAAAAGTTAATTTATGTTATCTTTGGCAATGCAGTTGAATGGTAAAAGGAAACGAACAAACAACAAGATTGTGACATTGATTGATCAATTGAAGCATATCCAAAATAAGTTTACTTCTTATGAGCGGTTTCATGTGGAGCAAAACGATATCAAGTTTGTTTATAAACTAGCAAGAGATGCAATCACATTTGAGGTTGCCAAATGGGACAACAACGATTCTGGCGTGACAATAACCGAGCAATGCAAAATTTGTTTTGAATACACTGACAGCGGTAACATATATACAGTCAACACATGTCAGTATAGATATTGCTTTTCTTGCATGAAAAACACGCAGAAGCAAGGTTACTTCAAGGGATGTTGCCCGATTGCCCACATGAAAAATGTGAATCCGAAATCGGAATTGAAAGGTGCAAGAAGCTTCTAAAACCAGATTATATAATAAAAGAAGCTTTTATTCCTCTAACAGACAAAGTTTATTGCCCGTTTCCAAACTGTTCTGCTTTAATGTCAAAAGACGAGGTCAAAAAACATACACAGACGTGTTCATCTACCACTGCTGGAGATACTGGAATGAGAAAGTGTGTTGAATGCGATCGCCACTTTTGTATAAATTGCAAAGTACCTTGGCATGACAACGTTACGTGCTTGGATTACGTGAATTCCAGCAAGTTTCGGTCTTCTGGCGAGGCAAAACTAAAGTCCCTGGCAACAAAAAAGCATTGGCGCGAGTGTATCAAGTGCAAGAATTTGGTTGTACTTGCAATGGGGTGCTACCATATTTATTGCAGGTATTTGTTTGATTTTTTTTTTTGAGTAAAGTTGTGGTTTAGCAAAATTTTGGATTTGGTCCATAGCTTTCCAAAAGTACACAGATGGATAGTCCCTGTAGTTTGCACTTTGTAACATAATTAGTCCCTAACTTGGACATGCTGAAACCTTTAGATTTGTTGGCTAAGTACTAAACGTGTTACAAAATGCTAACCACAGGAACCATTTGTGTACTTTTGGAAAGCTAGGGACTAAATCCAAAAACTTTAATCTTTTTTTTTTGAAAATAGTAACTGTGCCCATGTGAAATGGTGTACTCTGCTTAAAGTTGAAGATATGGTTTGAGTGTGATTGCAGATGTGGATATGAGTTTTGCTACACTTGTGGAGCGGAGTGGGTTAATAAGAAACCAACGTGCAAGTGTCCGCTCTGGAAGGAGCGCAACATTCTTTATGCGCAACCGCATAGAAATGGTTGGTGATATTGGTGAAAGGACTAGAATTTAATAGTTGTGAATGTTGATATTGGTGGTTGGTTTGCAGGTGTCTGAATGATCTTGTTGGAACACCTTTTCAAGTTTAATTTAATGAATAGTTTGGTTATGTAAAGATCATTTTAGCCATTTGACCAAGTTTTTTTACAACATACTTGACTGCTCAACAATATATGTTGAGATTTCCACTTTTTCATAAAAAAATGGACAAAAAAATGCTCTAATTTTCAATCTTTTGGTGATTACATAGTTTTTGAGATTACTATTTTTGTGACTTTTTTTTAATGTATGTATGATAACATATGTGTTTTTTGTTTCCAACTAAGTCTCACCATAATGAAACTTTCAGTTTTCATCAGAAACTAGAATTGATTCCCGGCGTTGCGGGGTTGGTTCCGAATTTTTTGTAATTGCTTATCGATCAAAAAGTAGATCAATTGAAAACGTCCATAAAAATAAGCATGAAAACGTGTTATATTTGACATGACTCATGAAACGTAAAGTAACTTGAATTTATACCGTCTAATTAAAACATATGATATTTGACCCGATTTGTTTCGAAAACAAAATGAAAACGTCCATAAAATAAGCACGGAAACGTAATATATTTGACATGAATCATTTTCAAATCAAATTACGTGAAAACGTAAACCAACTTAAATTTGTGCGTACATAGATCAATTGAAAACGTCCAAAAAAATAAGCATGAAAACGTATTATATTTGACATGACTCATGAATGTAAAGAAACTCAAATTTATGCTATCTAATGAAACCTTTTATATTTGATCTGACTCGTTTCCTAACAAAATTTACATCAAAACGCAGATCAACTGAAAACGTCCATAAAAATAAGCACGAAAACGTGTTATTAATTTGACATTGACTCATTTTCGAAAAAAATGTGTTGAATGTAAACCACCTTAAATTTATACCGACACATACATAAAGTGAGTACGTAAAAAATTAAGAGAGTCAAATGACATTTTATAAATTTTTAAAAAGTTGAGAAGGTATAATTGTTAATGCTAAAAATTTAGGGCTTGAGATTCATATAAAGAAAAAGAATAAAAAATAAAAGATATACATATAATTAAATAAAATAAAAAATATATTTGATAAGTCAGCAATGCTACTTATGAATAGAGCGCAATAGGCTTTTATAAGGAAATTAGTATGTCAAATTTCACAAACAAATGCTTACTGACACTCACGAAATTGAAACAAAAGTTTGGTAATTAAATTATGAATACTTAAAGGTTACAATAGCCAAGAACTTTTCAAATTATATAATTATATAATGATACTACGTAAAAAGCCCAATAACAATCGTTTCGGACAAATGGGCTTTATATAATGATACGTAAAAAGCCCAATAACCACCGTTTCGGACAAATGGGCTTTTTGTGTTTGGATCTGAATTTCATAGTGGTTAGACTTAATAATTTGACACGAAAAATATAGGTGTGTGCAATGTGTGAAGAATTCCCTACAGTTGAGGAAAGAGTGTTTTCTATTATACCAATTAACTTATAATTTTTCTTATTTAAAATTATTACTTCGTCTTCAGTATAAATTACGTTTGCCTTCCATTTCAAAATAAAATTATGTTTTTCTTATACCTTAAAATTACGTTTTTGTGTTCAAAATAAAATTATGTGTTTCCCCAAGCTCAAAATTATGTTTTTGCTCTTAGTTCAAAATTATGATTTTTCCTCCAATTCAAAATAAAACTATTATTTTGCCCCCAGCCTAAAATTAAGATCTTATTCTCTGTTCAAAATTATGATTTTCCCCTATTTCAAAAATTACGATTTGCCCCACAGTTAAAAATTGTGATCTTGCCATTATTTTACTTTTTCTTTGTTTTTTTTTTGCAAAACCATAGCAAAGTTTTATTTTACTTGGTTGACTCAGTGTAACTTTTATTGTGTGAAACAATTGTCTAACACTCGCTTATTGATCTTAATAAATTAGTATTTTACCTACAGCTCAAAATTATAGACTTGTCATCGTTTTAGTTTTTTTTAGCAAAACTATGGTAGTGTTTTGGTTTAATTGGTTGTTTTGATGTATTATTTTTTGAGATTGTGTTATAAGTAGTATGTACAAGTAACCTAAATACATGCATACATATTATGAAACTAATAAATATTGGATTTAACGCCCCGCAACGCGGACGGATATAAGTGTAATTTTTATTCGTTCAGGCATGTCAGGCACATGCTCATTTGTTCTGAAATATTACAATTTTGCTTTGAGTTTGAAATTCATCATTTTAGTTTTTTTAGCAAAAGTATGGTAGTGTTTTGTTTTAATTGGTTAACTCGATGTAATTTTTTTTGAAATCGTTTTATGAGTAGTATGTACAAATAATCGAAACCCACACATATAAAATAGAAATATTCGACTTAGTGGTTCGCAACACGAGCGAAGCAAAAAAAACTATTCAAATACAAAAGAAACATGAAAAATGCTGTCGTGGATACAAATTCTATTGTGACGTGATCTCTTAAGAGAATGACATACTCAAATAGATAATTCATAAAAACTAATTGGATAATTAAAGATTGAATCTGTTACAACAACATCTTTGACGCTATGTGACTAAATTCAAATATTTATTTCATATAACGTTATTTATTTGACTCAATTCAAATATTTATTTCATCTTTGAAATTTTTTAACGACTTCACGTTTTCCCTTCTTTCAATCCTTATAATCTTTACACTATCGTAAAGATTTAGCTAAAAAAGGACTCTTACTAAATTTCCCCAAAAGTACATAATTCTCAACTAAACAAAAAGAAAAACTAAAACTAAAATAAATTATATTTAGAAAAAAATATAAAAAACATAAGTGATGTAGCTTCATATAATTAACTCAAAAAGATATTGTAGCCTTTCTCTCACTAGCGTCCGTTACCAACTTAACGGAGAAGAGGCTCACCCTCTCCTTGACACTCATCTAGATTGGGGTTCGAGGTCTGTTCGTAAAAAGTTTAAACAAGCTTGGCTCGTTTACACTAAGGCTCGATAAGGTTTTACATGCGAGGCTCGAGCTCGAATTCGATAAATAAACGAGCTTTATTTTAGGCTTAAACTCGGCTCAAACTCAACAAGACTCGAGTTGTTTCGAGTTTTTTATCAAACCGATCTCGAGTAGCCCGCATCTTTTCCACCCATAGTTCCTACTAATCCGAACATATATAATTTGAATATTCCTACTAATCCGAAATCATAAATTCAAATTCGATTAAAAAACCGAATTTTATCCCCCATATCATACTTAACCAGAACGCTTGTAATTCAAGAAACCATTCATCTTCCTAACCGAAACAACAAACCCCCATTTCACCACCCTGATCATCAACACACAATCCCAAACATGTTAACCGTCTGATGCACGATAAGCTCTTCACACGTCACAGTCTCGACGTCCCCGAAAACGAATGGAGAAGAACTGATGTTAACTTGAAGAAATGGGTCGGGTTGTACCAGGTATCAGATAACCAGGGTTATAAGGTCTGTTTTAAGGGTTTGGTTAGTGTTAAAAAGTCTGTGTGCTGGTGTTGGGGTGGCCATATTTGATGCATGTGATCGTTGTGTGTTCGAGTTGCGAAAAGGGTTTTCGGTTGGTGATTGTAATGGTTTGAATGATGGTGATGTTGTAGAGCTTAGAGGTTTGGTTGAGGGTGTTTAGGCTGCTGTTTTGTTTGAGCTTAGACGGGTTAATATATACTGTGATAGCGATTCGGTTTATCGATATGTAAGTTAATTGTTCTTATTATTATTATTATTATTATTATTATATTATTATTATTATTATTCAGTTAATGATCATTTGTCTTTGTACATATTGCTGCAAAACCCTGTTTAGTTTAGGTTGCTGCATGTGTTGGTGATAATTGTTTGTGTTTTAAATTGAAGTTGCTGGTTGATTATCTGTGTTCTACATTTTGTTTAATGTTCTAAACAAGATAACCAATGACATACACTCATACCCATGATTTTGTTTTCTTGATTCATCTATGTTGGTGTTTTTTTAAGTTTATAGGCCCAATGGGCCTAAGCCCAAACAGTAAGTCCAATCTTGTCATCAGTCACCTTTCATTATTTTGCTGGTAAATGCTTATTTTCATTTAATTGATCTTATCTTTGTTAATGCAGCTCACTTTTGATGAATGTTTATTATGGTAAAAAAAATAAGTGCATTTAAGGGGTTCCAATTTTCTTGATTATTTACTAAAACTGTATATCACGTTTCGATTATTCGAATATGGTTATGCAAGTTTTGGTCTCGTCAACATATTAGAAAGTGTTGGGATAAAGATTTCTGCCATTTATCTTTGTGACTTTTTTTGTGTTTCACAAATTGGATTCGAATAGGTGATTTAGGGTTTAACTTCGTTTTATTTTCAGTTTTGACAAGAACAACAAAAAGTCAGCATAATTTGAATCGTTTTCTTTTCACTAAAACTCTCTCCAGCTTTAATGTGCGAGTGTGTGCCTTAGAGAAATCAAATCGTATACAAAACATGCGTGTCATCATATTTCCACATAGAAATCTAAAATCGGGCCCGATGTTGTGACAATTGTGACCCAAAGGGGAATAATCATTGGAATCTCACCTGTTGGAAGAATGACATCAAACATTTGTGTTCGTATGATTATTTTCTTGTTTATTTTGTTGAATTTTGTCTAACACAAACGTATGTGCAGTGGGCTGTTGAATTGCTTAAGGAATTGAGAATTGTGAAGGATTTATAATAATATAAAAACTTGATCAGCATCCTAATTAGAAATTATCATTTATCATATTAATGTTGATTACTTGTGGTTTAGATTGAAGTTGCTGATTAACTGCAACATCATCTTGCATGTTTAAGATTTGTTTAATGTTTAAACAAGACGACCAATTGCATAATATTGTTCTCTTGATCTAATTGATTTCTATTGTTGATAATGCAGCTCACTGGTAAAGAGAGACCAACAAACAAAATGACTCTGACATTAGTTGATGCACTGATCCTTATCCAAAGGAAAGTTGGTTATAATGGCCCGTTTCTTAGGCGACAAAGCAGTGTCAAGATTGCGTATAAACTAGCTAAAACTGCAATCGCGTCTCAGGCAACCATATTTGCCAAAAAAGTTCTTGAGCAATGTGCAATTTGTTTAGAATACATATCCAAAGGCAACATGTTTTCTCACAACAACAGTCCGCATAAATATTGCTATTCTTGTATGAATAAACACGTGGAATCAAAGTTGCTTCAAGGGCAGATGCCAGAATGTCCACACGAGTCATGCAAGTTTAAACTCGAAATTGAAAGCTGCAAAAAGTTTTTAAACAAAAGATTATATGATATTATGAGCTCGCGGATAAAAGAAGTGTCTATTCCTCCGACAGAGAGAGTTTACTGCCCGTTTCCTAAGTGCTCAGCTTTAATGTCGAAAACCGAGCTCCAAAATGCTGCTTCTACGTCGTCTCAAGAAACTTGGAAGAGAAAATGTTCCAAATGTCATGGCGTTTTTTGTATGAATTGCAAAGTACTTTGGCATGATAAAACAACGTGCTCTGACTACATTAAAAATTTCACGAATCAATTTGTTAATGAGGTGGAACTGAAGTCTCTTGCAACAAGGAACCGTTGGCGCCAGTGCATCAAGTGCATGCAGATGATTGAGCTTGCTGCAGGGTGCCACCACATCAGTTGCAGGTATCGTCTTGTTTTTTTTTGTATATTCAAAATTTGGGTCGGATCATATACATGGGTATGAAATATTTAAGATTGATGGGATGAAGAATGAATGATGTATGTAACATGTAGGTGTGGATATGAGTTTTGCTATAGATGTGGAGGTGCGTGGATCAACAAGAAAGCGACGTGCACCTGCCCGCTTTGGGATCTAGGCTACATTTTATATGCGGAGTAGAATATGCGGTAAAATTGATGATGATGATGAAAGAATCAACTGTTGCAAGTAGGTGTGGCATTTTTGGCCTTTATACGATAACCTTTTGGGTTTTGCAAAAAACTAAACTCTTCACTTGGCAAGTCTGTTTTGTCGGCCTGTATAGTCGAGTTGGTTCTAAAAATGAAGGATTTGAGAAGTAACACACATTTAATCTTCATCACTGTCAATGAGATATATATATATATATATATATATATATATTTTTGCAAAAAAATGTTGTGCTGTTGTGCAATTAGTTTTGTTAGGCCACCATGTAAGTGTGCTGCTCATGGGGTTGAAGTTGTTGGCATGAGTCAATTGGGGTGTTGGGATTCAACATTTGGGAGACTGCTGCTGCTTAATAAAAAATTTCAAACAGATAATGGCTGTCAAAAGGTAATTTATTAAACATCATTTTGACCATAGTTGTAATCTTTTCTTTGTAAAGCTGTGTTTAGTAAATTCAGTATTGTATCTATAACTGTTCAAGAAACTATGAAGCTATTGAACATATTCCATCATGTTTTTAAAACTGGACTGGTCACAACAAGAACTGGACACATAACGGCCCGATTGAGCCTATTTGAACCGTGGTTGAACCAGGTGGTCTGGTCAATGGCGGATCTAGAAAATCCGCATAGGGGTAACGTTTCAATGAAAAGGGGTAATGAAATCGAAAAAACGTTAAATTTTTTCAAAATTTACACTAGCGTCAGAGCGTCAAGGGGCAACGTAGGTTACCCCTTCTATCACTCTAGGTCTGGTTGGATTTCAATTTATACAATTTCGTTTTTCTTATTTTTCTTTCAAAAGCTAACTTATTGATTTGCTACTTTAAACCTTTTATTTTGTTCATTGTAGGCTTTATATTTTATTGATATTGCTAAACGCATATAAAAATATAAAGTAGTTTCACTTTTTTTTAAATTAATAATAATAATAATAATAATAATAATATATTTGTATATATTTCTTAATTATTTATGATCTAGTTTTCAAAACCGGCTCGATTGGTCCAACTAGTGAACTAATAAGATGTCTAGTTTTATGGTTGGTCCGGTTATGATTATATTGGTATGAGGAGTTCAATAGAATTGAAACTAGTTTATAAAATAAATAAACAAAAAGTAAATCCTCTTCCCTTCTAAGACTACCCGTAGTGGGGTTTTTTGGGCGTGGATTGGGCCAAAAACACCCCAAAACTCCCGGCACACCGCCCCCCCGGCGTTTGATTTCATTTATTTTCTTGGGCGTGGCTATTAAAACGCCGGATGAGAAATTGAATGGCTAATAAGAATCCTCCAACTCATCCATAATAATATTATTTGTTGGGGCATTAAACCACTACATATGGTCTAACTTCAAGCCCCATAATGCCCCTTTCCTGACTAAGACGCCACATGTCAGATAATGCCTTGAACTTCAAGCCCCACTACACATGGTCTAACTTCTCTCCCGATCATTTCTCTCTTTTGGTGTCGAAAATCATGACCTCCTCAACCAGACAACCACCATTGCCACACACCCCAATGCCTTCCTCCTACACTATCACACACCACTTCCAACCATCACACTCTAGGTTGGTTTCATTTTGGTAGAACGTGCAAATGGTTGATTTGTTGTTTAAATATTATGTGTACATGATTTGTTGATATTTTTCGAGTTCATGTTTGTGTTTGAAACTTTGTTTTCAGGGTTTGATTTATGTTAGTATTTAAAGTGTTTTTACTTAATTAATTTGAAAACAATAAATCAAATTAAAGAGATAATAAAACTAAATCAACTAATATTTTAAAATTTAAAATAAACTGATATTTTTGAAATGTAACTGATATTTTAAAAGTAATACCCTCATTATCCCACACCATAGTTAACCAGATCACTTCAAATCCAAGAAACAATTCATCTTCACCACCTTGATCATCAACACACCATCCAAAACATGTTCGAAGCCGAATGGAAAAGAATGCAGAAGAATCTCAACCGTCTGATGCACGATAAGCTCTTCACATGTCACAGTCTCGACGTCCCCGAAAACGAATGGAGAAGAACTGATGTTAACTTGAAGAAACGGGTCGGGTTGTACCCGGTATCAGATAACCAGGGTTATAAGGTCTGTTTTAAGGGTTTGGTTGGTGTTAAAAAGTCTGTGTGCTGGTGTTGGGGTGGCCATATTTGATGCACGTGATCGTTGTGTGTTCGAGTTGCGAAAAGGGTTTTCTGTTGGTGATTGTAATGGTTTGAATGATGGTGATGTTGTACAGCTTAGAGGTTTGGTTGAGGGTGTTTAGGCTGCTGTTTTGTTTGGGCTTAAACGGGTTAATATGTACTGTGATAGCGATTCGTTTATCAATATGTAGGTTAATTCTTCATCTTATTATTATTGGCGGTTAGTTTTGGTTGCTGCATGTGTTGATGATGATTGTTTGTGTTTTAGATTGAAGTTGTTGGTTGATTATTTGTGTTCCATATTTTGTTTAATGTTTATAATAAGATAGCCAATGTAATAGTTTTGTTTTCTTGTGATTTGGCTGTTTGGTAACTTCTGAATGGGTAAGTGTTGAAACAGTAAGAGGTCTGAACCATTAAGTGTTAAACCAGTAAGAGGTCTGAACCGTTGATGTATAAGAATTTATACATCTTTTAAACGTCAAATATTCACCATGTATGCGAGAACTCGTTGTGTTTTCATTAATCTTGATACTCATTTGAGTTGTTTATGAAAATACAGGTCCGGGGCCCAGTGATGAAACGAAGGCTTTTGGAGTAATTTGGAGCAAATATGGAACATTTCAGCCAAATTGCCAGATATGCCACGACCGTGCCATCCATAGACACGACCGTGCCAAGCCTCCGAACACCGGCACTATCATCAGCACTATCATCAATCTGCGCAAACCAGACTTGTCCAATAACTGGCACGGTCGTGCCAACCCCTAGCACGACCGTGCTCGTGTCATCCTAGCTTCTGATCAGCTCATCTTCGAGATCGAAATGGTCATTGCCAAGTACGTTATCGATAAGCACGACCGTGCGACCCTTTGGCATGATCGGTGCCACCTCGGGGAAATTTTAGCGGGATCTTTCCGGATTTGGTAGCAAACGTGGTCAACAGCTCAGAAAGGTATCTGACATTTACCAAGCACGACCGTGCCAAAAGGTGGCACGGTCGTGCCAACTCTCCAGTAGCATAAATACATGGTTTCAACTCATTTGAAGGAGAGTCGGAACATTTTGGTGAACTTTTGTCTCAAGATTTTGGTCTTGGAAGCTTGTAGAGTGAAGAAAGAGCCTTTAGGAAGGTTGTATCACTTGATTATCAACTCATTTTACCATTTATCTTTTCTTAAACTTTAGTTATCTACTTGTTATTCATATACAATTTACATTATCTTGCATTTGATTTAGTTGTCATGAGCCTTGTAGGCTAAACTTTTATGTTGCTTTAACAATGTTGAAGCTAATGAATATTTGATAACATGGAAATAGATGTGATGATTGTTGTTTGTTAATCTTCATGATGATATTTGATCTTGTTTTTGGAGTTCATATGCATGTTTAAAGTCCTTGTTCTTGAATGTTTGGTCATAAGTATATACATGTTGTGCTGGAAAGCCCATGCAGAGATTATGATTGTTGAATCTTGTTAACTTGTTGATATGATTCATAGCATGAAACTAGGAATAGTAATTGCTAACATGATTAGGATAGTGATTTGAATATGTGTATGAATTCTTGCATTTAGATTTGAAAAGATCATATGAATGTTTACATGGATTCTATAGTTTGTGTTTATGTTGGGTTAATGATTTAGGCCAAGATTGTTATCTAGCATGACCATGCTTGTGATTCATATCAAGAACATGTTGAAGATGTCATTTACTTGAAACCGAGTTAGGGTGATTAATGTGTTGTTCATATTAGTTTTCCTTAATTTGTAGAGTTAGGAGTTTTGACAAACAAATAACTTTAAAGATTAACATCAACTTAGCAAGTGAACTTAAAAGAATGAATCTTAGGTGTGTTGTTCACTATAATTTTCCCAAGAATTATAAAACTAGGAAACCTTGAACGGAAACTTAGTTGACTTTAGAACTTGCATCCTCACTAGTTTTCCTTAAATATTGCCATATGTTTATTAGTGGATACTTAGTTTAAGCAACCTTTCTTAGTTATCGTTCTGTATTAATTTAGTTATTTAATTGTTATTTTTACATGATAGTTTAAAATCAAGAAATCAACTCATCTATTGAAAAAAGGTTTAAAAGTAACAAGGATTTAGTATTAAGACACCGAGTCCACAGATTGATATCCGGTTCTTACCAACTGACTATACTGTCACCTGACGGGTACACTTGCCTTTGTGTGTGTAGTTAGTTTTAAGTAAAAACCATTTTTAAAACCCAATTTGTGTGAAAGAAAATTATAGCTATAAAATGCACATCAAGTTTTTGGCGCCATTGCCGGGGACTCGGTCTTCTTGAGAACGCTTTAAGTTACTTATTAAGCCATTGTGAAAAATGTATAAAGTTTTTGTCTAGTTGTTTTATTTGCCTTTTCATGATTATTTGAAAAAAAAAGAAAAAAAGTATATGATAATTAATTGCTAGTTGTTTTTATTCTTATGTATATATAGTGCATTGTGTTCCTTCTTTTTCCTTACAGGTCGTGCATGTCCTCAACCCCAGTTGCTGAAACCGTTGAGCCTTCATCAGAGCCGAGGCACAATCTTCATCAGAGACTCTGGGAGCGGTCCCGCGTGGTGGCCCCTACAATCGAGGTAGACGCATTGGGAGACGACATATTCCACGAGGTTCGTGTAGAAATGGTAGACGAAGAGGAAACGAGGGTCTTAAACGACATAGGAAAACCTTCACTTGAGGGCTTACCTGCGAGCATCAATGCACCGGCAATTAATAATAATAATTTCGAAATCAAATCCGGTACCATATCGATGTTGCAGAATGTGGTTCAGTTTTGTGGCAAGGATCACGAGGATCCTAGTGTCCATATTGCGGGTTTCTAGAGGTTTGTACCACATTCACGATTCGTGATGCATCATCGAATGCAATACACCTTCGGCTCTTTCCGTTTTCTTTATGTGATGGAGCTAAGGAATGGCTTCTTTCACTTCCAGCTGGGTCTATCCCTACATGGAATCAATTAGCTGAGAAGTCCCTTCAGAAATATTTCCCTCCAGAGAAAACTGTTCGGTTGAGAACCAAGATTCTTAACTTTCGTCAGGACGATGATGATGAGCCCCTTTATGAGGCGTGGGAGCGGTTTAAAGTGCTCATGAGAAAGGTCCCACACCAAGGGTTGCATAAGTGGCAACAATGTCAGATCTTCTACCATGGTTTGGATGGTCAAGGACAGATGATGGTCGATACATATTCAGGCTAAGACATTGGCACGAAAAATGCCAACGAGGCATTTGAGATTTTAGGTGCGCCTTGAAGAATCGGACACAACAGCCATCGAGGGGAAGAGTTCTCGACAGGGAGTTCATCACGTGAACGATTTCACCGCCATCACAGCACGTATGGATGCCTTATCTTCAAAGTTTGATCGAGTGATGGAGATCCACTCGAGTGGTTCCTCGAGTGGGGGAGCATATCATGTAGGCGATTTTCCGATGGGAGAAGTATCACACGAGCATGTAGATTTTATGGGAAACCAATACCGTCCTTAGCATAATCCCTACAATAATACTTACAATCCGGGGTGGAAGAATCACCCAAATTTCGGTTGGAAGTATGAAGCGTCGAATTAGCATCCACCCGGATTTGCTCCACGTCCCATAGCTCCTGGACGGTACGGTGCACCTCGGCCTCAGCAGATGCCTTCCACTAATGAACCTAGTGTGCAGGATATGTTTAGTCAACTCTTAGCTGGTCAAAATTCTCAAGGAGTCGAAAATGAAAAGCGTTTTAAGGAGTATGACGGTCGTTTCACGAGGCACGAGAGTGAGTTGAGAATCCAAAAGGCTTCCATGCAGACCATTGAAAACCAAGTTGGTCAGATTACTAAAATGTTGTCCGAGAGACAACGGGGGGCCTTCCAAGCAATACAGAGCCAAATCTAAAGGCCACTGTGAAGTCCATCACGTTGAGTAGCGACAAGATCGCTGAGCCCGTTACTTCAGCTGTTCCAATAAAGCCGATTGATGACGAGATTGTTGAGGAGATTGAGACCGAGTCTCCGGGAGAGGTGCAACTGAGGCGAGACCAACAAGTACAGCACGTCCCAAGGATCCAGTGAGAGAGTAAGTCCCTCCCGTTCCATATCCAGGGAGATTGAAGAAGCAGAGAATGGAAGAACACTATGGTAAATTCCTTGAGCTTTTTAAGCAACTTCATATAAATTTACCGTTTGTTGAGGCACTTGCAAATGCCTAAGTATGCCAAGTTTCTAAAATATATCTTATTTAACAAAAAGAAACTTGTGGATCTTTCGCATGTGACCTTGAATCAAGAGTGTTTAGCAGTTCTTCAGAACAAACGACCAAAGAAAATGAATGATCCCGGGAGTTTCACTATCCCATGCTTGATTGGTAGTTTGTCGGTTAGCAATGCATTAGCTGATCTTGGAGCCAGCATAAACCTCATGCCATATGAGGTTTTTGCTAAGCTGGATTTGGGAAAGCCCAAGCCTACTCGTATGAGCATTCAGCTAGCCGACCGTTCAGTGAAGTATCCTCAAGGTATAGTTGAGAATATGCTAGTAAAAATCGACAAGTTTGTCTTTCCCGTTGATTTTGTGAATTTGGACATGGATGAGGACAAAACTGTTCCTCTTATTTTAGGTCGACCATTCCTAGCCACTACTCGAGCCTTGATCGACGTCTGCACCGGCAGACTTACTCTTAGGGTAGACGATGAGGAGGTGACCTTTGATATTGGGAAATCCATGCAGCATCCACAAAGTCAGGATGATACACCCTACTTCATCGAGACCATTGATACATATGTGAGTGACCATCTTCGCAACACATTTGAGGAGGATGTCGTGGACACACAACTTCTCGGAGGGGAGACTTTTGGTTCACCTGCTGTGGACCAATTAGTCGAAGAGATGACTTGTCTGATAGGTCACGTGCCTCCCCCACGTCCTGAGGTTTTTGAGGTTGTGGATCGCATTGCTGAGCCTAAAGCACGCCCTTCAGTTGAGGATCCGCCTTCAACTGAGCTTAAGGAGCTTCCAGATCACTTAGAGTATGGTTTCTTGGAGGGTGCGACTTATTTGCCCGTCATCATTTCTGCTGGATTGTCGGAAGAAGAGAAGGATCGATTGCTTGAAGTCTTGAAGCAGCATAAAAAGGCGATCGCTTGGACGATCATGGATATAAAAGGGATCTACCCATCCTTTTGTACCCATAAAATCTTGATGGAGAAGGACTTTAAACCTGTAGTGCAGCATCAGAGGCGTTTAAATCCGAACATGCAGGACGTTATGAAGAAAGAGGTCATCAAATTACTTAATGCAGGTCTGATATATCCGATCTCTGATTCGCCGTGGGTTAGCCCCGTGCTAACTCTCCAGTAGCATAAATACGTGGTTTCAGCTCATTTGAGTTGGAACATTTTGGTGAACTTTTCTCTCAAGATTTTGGTCTTGGAAGCTTGTAGAGTGAAGAATGAGCCTTTAGGAAGGTTGTATCACTTGATTATCAACTCATTTTACCATTTATCTTGTCTTAAACTTTAGTTATCCACTTGTTATTCATGAACAATTTACATTATCTTGCATTTGATTTAGTTGTCATGAGCCTTGTAGGCTAAACTTTTATGTTGCTTAAACAATGTTGAAGCTAATGAATATTTGATAACATGGAAATAGATGTGGTGATTGTTGTTTGTTAATCTTCATGATGATATTTGATCTTGTTCTTGGAGTTCATATGCATGTTTAAAGTCCTTGTTCTTGAATGCTTGGTCATAAGTATTTACATGTTGTGTTGGAAAGCCCATGTAGAGATTATGATTGTTGAATCTTGTTAACTTGTTGATATGATTCATAGCATGAAACTAGGAATAGTAATTGCTAACATGATTAGAATAGTGATTTGAATACGTGTATGAATTCTTGCATTTAGATTTGGAAAGATCATATGAATGTTTACATGGATTCTATAGTTTGTGTTTATGTTGGCTTAATGATTTAGGCCAAGATTGTTATCTAGCATGATCATGCTTGTAATTCATATCAAGAACATGTTGAAGATGTCATTTACTTGAAACCGAGTTAGGGTGATTAGTGTGTTGTTCATATTAGTTTTTCTTAACTTGTAGAGTTAGGAGTTTTGACAAACAAATAACTTTAAAGATTAACATCAACTTAGCAAGTGAACTTAAAAGAATGAATCTTAGGTGATTAAAATGTTGTTCATTATAATTTTCCCAAGAATTATAAAACTAGGAAACCTTGAATGGAAACTTAGTTGACTTTAGAACTTGCATCATCACTAGTTTTCCTTAAATATTGCCATATGTTTATTAGTGGATACTTAGTTTAAGCAACCTTTCTTAGTTATCGTTCTGTATTAATTTAGTTATTTAATTGTTATTTTTACATGATAGTTTAAAATCAAGAAATCAACTCATCTATTGAAAAAAGGTTTAAAAGTAACAAGGATTTAGTATTAAGACACCGAGTCCAGGATTGATATCCGGTTCTTACCAACTGATTATACTGCCACTTGACGGGTACACTTGCCCTTTGTGTGTGTAGTTAGTTTTAAGTAAAAACAATTTTTAAAACCCAATTTGTGTGAAAGAAAATTATAGCTATAAAAATATATTTAATTCATGCACATCAACAGTTAAGAGTCAGTATAATGTTTAATCGTTCAGAGGCAAATGTCTAACCAATTTAGATAAGAGGTCTTAACCATTCAGACACTGTATAAACTATTCGGAGGCAAATGTTTGAAGCATTTAGACATCTGCGTACGAAACAAACAATTTGAACTATTAAGTGGTAATCCAGTAAGAGACCTGAACCATTAAGAACCTCATTAAGAACTAAACAAACAGCTTTGTAGTGATTTTTAGGTGTATAGACCAAATGGGCCTGGGCTGGATTTTGTTTGGACCTAAGCCCAAACAGTGAGTCCAATGTTGTCATCAGTCAGCTTTCATTATTTTGCTTGTATATGCTTATCTTCATTTAATTGATTTTATCTTTGTTAATGCACCTCACTTTGATGAATGTTTATTATGGTAAAAAAAATTAATACATTTAAGGTGTTCCGATTTTCTTGATTACAGACAATCATCGTATATCATTTTTCGATTGTTTAGATATGGGTTTGCATGTTTTGGATGTGTCAACATATTAATAAGTGTTGGCATAAAGATTTCTGCCATTTATCTTTTTGACTTTTCTTTGCGTTTCACAAATAGGATTTGAATAGGTGATTTAGGGTTTAACCTCGTTTAATTTTTAGTTTTGGCAAGCACAAAAAATTAGCAGAATTTGAATTGTTTTATTTTCACTAAAACTCAATCCAACTCTAATATATGTGTGAGTGAGTGCCTTTTAGAAATTGTCCATGTTTTAAGATCTTAAGCAAAAAAATATTTTCGTCACAAAAGGGCTCCGATTTAGAGTTCGCTTTAGGCCCCAAAAAGGTTGAGCCGACCCTGCATGGTGTGATTCGGAATTTAATGATGACCCGATGGATTTCTGACCCGATGTAGTGACAATTGTGGCCCATAGTGACAAATGTGGCCCATAGTGACAATTGTCAACACAAATGAATTATTCACCAAACAACTTGCTCACATACTCCTGAACAAAACGACACGGTTGATCAAAAAACCGTCTTCTTTTAGAAATCACTCGAGCTTCTGTTATTGAATCTCGTGTCCCAAATCATTCTGGCCCGAAGCTGTTGCTACTATGGCATTGAAAGGGATACATGTGCTATAACCCTAAAACTTGACATATCCACACTACACTTAATTGTGACGTCCTTGAAACTGAGTTCTTCTATACCTCCCAACACAGTAGTGAGGGGGAGAAGGAATATTCTAACACACTGAGTTGGTTAAAATGGTTTCCGTCGTCATTGAAAGATAATCACAGTACCCAAAACGAGTCACACGCTTCCACACAATCCAGTGATCCAGGTGTTAGTGCTACTAGCCACGATCCTCCTAGTCCTACCACTGAGGTAAGTAACTCTCAAGGAAATGAGGATACCCAAAATAATGAAACACATGAGGATATTCAACATAATGAAACCTATACTGATATCTCTGATAATCATGAGTTTCCTATAGAACAAACTGTGTAGGAAGAATCTTTATAGGAAGAGACAACCAGTAGGTACGAACTTCCACCTAGAGCTAACAGAGGAGTTCCTTCGAAACGATACTCCCTAGAGAAGGAGATAAAGACCTCTAGATATCCCGTGGTAAACATAGCCGATGGAAACTTATTTAGAGAAGCCAAGGCCTTTGCTTCCTCCTTGTATAGTGAGGAACTTCCTAACTCTGTGGAACAAGCCTTAGAATCAAAGAACTGTAAAGATGCTATGGAAGCAGAAATGGAGGCTCTCTTAAGAAAGGATACATGGGAGAAATGTGTCCTTCCTCCAGGAAAGAAACCAGTCGGCTGCCTCTAGGTCTTTACAATCAAACACAAACCAGACGACACCATTGAGAGATATAAAGCTCGATTGGTAGCAAAAGGGTACACCCAAACATACGAGATTGACTACTCAGAGACCTTCTCCCCAGTAGTAAAAATTGACACCATTCGTGTTCTTTTTTCTGTCCTACTAATGAAATGTAGGCACTACGGTATGATGAACCATACCAAGGAACGATGTTTTCAACTTTTCGGTTACCCAGAATGGTGGGCCGACAGCCACTAAAAGGGGAATAAAGAAAGTGGGAAAGTTGCGGCGGTCACCGGAACTACCACAAAGACTCACATCGACAGCGGCAGTGGAGGCTTCGGAGGAATAGCCCTCGCCGGAGATGGGCGGCGACAGCGGAGGTACCGGGTTTGGGGAAATAACCTCAGACCCCTCTAATCTTTTGAACCCAAATATTAGAATTTCCAATATATTTAATACCCTCCATTTAGAATCGTCAGTTTACGATACAGGTCAAGAAGTACTTGATACCTTATCCCCAACTAATCCCTTATATAAAGGATTGTTCATAAAGTCAAAAAGGAGAACAGTGATAAAAGATAATAAATATGATATGCATTTATATAAAAAATCAAAATCCCTTTTAAATAAAAATCAAAAAGCTACTTTAAAAAGGTTGAAAACGATTTGCTTTCAAATAAAAAAACAAAATGTTTTCTAAATGAGAAATTAAGAAATGACTTGCTTTTAAATAAAAACAAAACGTATTTCAATAAGAAATCAAAAAGGTACTATTTAAAAACTAAAAGGCTTTTAAATAAAAAATCAAAAAGTTTTTTAAATAAAAAATCAAAAGGGTCCTTTCTAAAAAATAGCAAAAGTGACAACAAGCTCTATGGACAAGCGAATGTAGCCCAAATTAATAAAAATTTAGACAAAGCTTGGATATTTGATTGTGGTGCGACTAAAACCATGACATTTGATCCATCCGATATTGTTTCAAAAAACTGAGACTAAATCATACAAAAACCGCTAATGGGGATGGTATGTCCGTTAAAGGGGGATGGACTATTGAGATAACCCCAAGTCTTAGACTCTCAAAATTTCTTTATGTACCAACTTTGTCACATAAATTACTGTCCATTACTCATGTGACAAAGGAATTAAATTGCATAGTTTTAATGCATCTCACGTTCTGTATCCTTCAGGATATCAGGACGGGAGCGATCATTGGGTGTGGCACTGAACGCCAAGGATTATATTATGTGGAGGAGGTAGCTCAACAAGGTACTTTGATGCTTGCTCACGCGACTACAAACCGAGAAGCTTGGCTGTGGCATAGGAGACTAGGACATCCTTCCATCGGTTATTTGGGTCTTTTATTTCCTAAGTTATTTCTTTCATATAAAACTTTAAATTGCGAGACGTGTGTATTAGCTAAAAGCCATAGACGTACCTATAAACTTAATAACACGAAAGCTGATTTGCCTTTTTCTCTTATCCATTCTGATGTTTGGGATCCTGCGGAAATTAATGGGGGACAAAGATAATTGCACCTAAATGACGTGGATCTATTTTTTAGAACATAAATCTGAGGTTTTTGATAAATTTACTATGTTTTATAACATGATACAAACACAATTCAAAACCAATATACAAACCCTTAGAACCGACAATGAAGGAGAATTTATAAACAAATCTATGAAACTTCCTTGTCAACACAAATGAATTATTCACCAAACAACTTGCTCACATACTCCTGAACAAAACGGCACGGTTGAACGAAAAAACCGTATTATTTTAGAAATCACTCGAGCTTATGTTATTGAATATCGTGTCCCAAAATCGTTCTGGCCCGAAGCTGTTGCTACTGCCACGTTTTTAATCAATAGGCTCCCAACGAAAGCTCTCAATCTAAGGACTCCTCTTCAAGCCTTTTCTGATTTTACCAAACTCCCTTCTCCTCTTACACTTACACCTCGTGTCTTTGGATGCGTTGTCTTTGTTCACATACCAAAAACTGATCGTGGAAAACTTGGACCATGTGCTGAAAAATGTGTCTTTGTGCGCTATGGCATTGAAAGGGATACATGTGCTATAACCCTAAAACTTGACATATGCACACTACACTTAATTGTGACGTCCTTGAAACTGAGTTCTTCTATACCTCCCAACACAGTAGTGAGGGGGAGAAGGAATATTCTAACACACTGAGTTGGTTAAAATGGTTTCCGTCGTCATTGAAAGATAATCACAGTACCCAAAACGAGTCACACGCTTCCACACAATCCAGTGATCCAAGTGTTAGTGGTACTAGCCACGATCCTCCTAGTCCTACCACTGAGGTAAGTAACTCTCAAGGAAATGAGGATACCCAAAATAATGAAACACATGAGGATATTCAACATAATGAAACCTATACTGATATCTCTGATAATCATGAGTTTCCTATAGAACATACTGATAATCATTGTTAGGAAGAGGAAGACGGATAAACTTTTCTGAACGAACGACTTCGGGATGAACTCGCCTAAGCCAATCCATGCCTACTATGATATCGAAGCTTCCCATTTGCATGGGTATGAGGTCAATCGAAAACGTATGATCGTTGAGATTCAAAGAACAATTAGAAAGGACAGAATCGACTGTGATGGATTTTCCGTTAGCGATTTCGACTTTGAATGATATTGGCAGTTTAGAGCGTTTATACTTAAGCAATGGTTTGAATTCAGCAGCTACAAAACTTTTAGCTGCGCCGGTATCAAAAAGACAGGAAGCATAGCCATTGTTGACGAGAAACGTACCGTTGATAACATCATTGGCACTCTGAGCCTGAGCTACTGTGATGACGAAAGCTCATCCGCGTGCTTGTTGTTGTTGTTGCTGGTTGAAGTTGCGTTGGGGACAGGCGTTGGCGAAGTGGTTGGGATCTCCACACCTAAAACAGGCGCGAGCTACGGTTGCTGGCGGTTGGATTCAGTTGACGGCAGGGTTTTGGGGTGCTGTGATGGCTTGGGCTTGGCTGGCAGGGGTTTGCAGAAAACTTCAGTATTGCGGGGCGAAGTGTCCATACCTGTTGCAACTAGTGCACAGGCGGCAAGGGGTATTAACGGGGTGGTGGTAAGGGCAGTGATTGCACTTGGGATGTGGTCCAGCGTATGCCCTTTTGGCGAAGACAGGGTTGGCTGGTGCAACTTGTTGGATGGGTTGAGGTGGCGGAGTGACTACCGCGTAGTTTTGGCTTGAAGCCTTCCGCTTCTTGCGCTTGTTGTTTCTGGTGGGAGGTTTGGAAGGTATGGGTTCGTTAATGGTGTCGGTGGTGGCTTGGTGCGCGTTCCTTGATGAAGCTTTGGAAGCTTCACGAAGAACGTGGTTGTTGTTGAACTTGGAGGCTACCCTGTAGGTTTCCTCGAGGGTTTTGGGTGTGGCGGCTTCAACTAGGTCGGCGATGGAGGGAGGGAGGCATTCGATGTACATAACGATAGCCTTATCGAGGGTGTTGACTTGGCTAGGGCAAAGTGCACTTAGCTGTTTGAAGCGTGCGGTGAGGCCGGCATTGTCGTTCCCCACTTGCTTTAGATTCCAGAACTCGTTCTCTAGTTTCCGAAGCTCGTGTGGAGGGCAAAACTCGTCCCTCATCAGCTTTTGAAGGTCGGCCCAAGGGAGGGCATGCGCGGTGTTGTTCCCACGAACGTTGCGTTTGGGAGTCCACCAATCGAGGGCTCTCGATCGGAAAACGCCCGTTGCGTTAAGCGTACGTAAGTGGTCAGGACATCCACTCTGTAGGAACGCCACTTCAATGGCATCAAACCATTGGAGCAACTGAGTGGCGTCCCCTTTGCCGGTGAAGGGTAAAGGGTTGCAAGCGCAAAATTGCTTATGGATAAAAGTCGTCTTAGGTGATTCCACCTTGGAATCGAGGAGGTATGAGGCGATTCGGCGTTTGGCGTGGGCTGAACTTTGCTAACGATATCGGGTATGATCTTAGCCATTTGTTTTACCATAAACCTCATACAGTCTTTGTTAGACATCGAGTTGGAGTTGGTCCTTGACCTCAACCTTGTTCCAGAGTTTTGCGAAGACATCTATGCGATAGACAATAGAGGAAAGGATGAGACTTGATCGTAGAGCGGTGTAAAAGTCACAAATAACACGTATGAATTCACATAATCGAGATAAACATCAAAATTTTAAACACGTATAATTGCGTAAGGAGTATAAATTTAGTTGGTTTGCGAGGATTATTATTGTTTTTTATTGCGATAGATGTGTGAATCGTGCATCGGGTTTGAAATGAACGAGGTAACAAGTATTAAAACCACATGGAAATTGAGATAACATAAATGATAGGCTTAGTCAAACACTAGAGTGTTTCCGGGTTGAGATACGTTGACTATTCCAAAGTGAATCGAAGATCCTTCCAAATTAGAGGAACGTGCTTTGGCCTATAGGTGAAATGCTCTCGTCGAGAAGCGATTAACGGCATTTCACCCTTCCAGTTAGTACACGTATCTAATTGATTGAAAAATCAAAACTTTGGCGAGATTGAAAATCGAGGAGTAGGACTAGTTGACAAGGTGCGGGTTTCACCCCTAACTTGGCAACATCATACCCTAAGCGTGGTTGGTACTTACCAAACGAGGAGCGAATTCTGACTCGTTGGTAAGGGTCCACTAGAGTATGAAATGGAACTTTTCCATCAAGGTATGGATATCACTCCTAACTTGATGGCGTAATTTCGTGAAAATCGAATACGCGGATTGAGAGTGATCACCAAAGTGCGGGTTTCACCCCTATTCTGGTGAGATCATCTCGTTTGTATGAGTGTCTTCAAGTGTGTATATTGTGTAAATGTCTTAGGAAAGACATTTTGCATATATTAAGACCAAAAAGGAAATATAGGAGAAAAATAGGAAGAATTTATATTTTAAGCATAAATCAAGAATGGTCAAAATTGGACACTTAAACTATAGACTAGGTCGAACATGGCAATTCTACCTGATTCCCTATAGTTATGGCTCTGATACCAATCTGTCACACCCTAACTGATGGCGGAAACATCGGAGTGATACGAAATAGATTACTCAAGGCTTCATAACACTATTTGCGACAATAATTTAGTCAAACTCGTTTCATTCATAACAAAATTGTCAAGTATAACATGGATTTCAAATACAATCAATTCAACAACATAGATCCTAGCATTCTACGTGTGTTTCTAAGCCATCCCTACTAAGTTCCATCATGATCAACATCTTTAACCTACAACATGTTAAAAGTATAGTTCAATACAACAAGTATTGGCGAGTACACAAGTTTGATATAGCATAAGTACAAAAAGGTTTAAACGAATCCACATGTTAAGCTAGCATACAAGATTTATGTAAACATGGCATGCAATCTATAAGTCAATCCTCGCGTGTACCGAAAAATAGAATAAAACTTAACATGACCTCTAGGATGCGGGCGGTGCGTTACTCCTATAACGCTATACATGCTAAGGGGGAGGCTTTAGCCAAAGTGAATGACGAATAGTATCACATAAGAATGTTCCAAGTGTACGAATCATGTATCAAGTAACTATAGCATGTATGATGGATTGTTTGTGTGATTGCATAAAAGTATAAGGGTGATTGCGTGTATTTTGATAGGTTAACATATCGCACCCAAAAGTGTAAAGCGTAAAAAGGGTGTTCGAGTATACTCACGGTTTTGCAAGCTTCCATTTGGTATTTCCATCAAGTGTTGGAGAGTTTGGTGGATGGAGCACCGAGTTATCCTACAAGAGGAAAATGTCGGTTGGTAAGTATACGTACGATGACGGGAGATTAGAAATTTTAATACGCTAAAGTAGGTATACGAGAAAATAATCATCTAGACTTAATACTCGTTCTTGACACTATAATACCCATTCGGGTTGATGTGTTTTCATGGGTTAGGATACCCATTAGAATCGTAACAAGAGATTAAGTACTTAGGTGATGTAACCTAGTACCATGAAGGATAATCATTTGATTACCATCAAGAGTTCGATTACTATATATATATATATATATATATATAAAGTAGATCATAAACATCATGGAAATTCATAGAAGTCATGCATGGAGGTATGAGGATAACCTTCCTTTTAACCTCTTTCGTATAGTTCACCAATACACGAGTCGCCACAAGGACGACAAGGATGGTCATGAATAAGCTAAACATAAAAGTAAAAGACAAGCAAACAAAGTAATCAAAATCATCAAGTGAGGTGGTGGATTGAAGGTAGGATAGCCAAGGCTTCCAAGTAATCACACACTACCAACTCAAGTCTCGTTTCAAGAACAAGCTTGGAAGAATACAACACTTGTGTGTTAAAACCCTATTAAAACAAAAGGAGAGAGGTAAGAGTGAGTTAGAACTCACTTTTGAAAACCTTGATCCTTTAGATGGAGAGAGAGCTCTTAGAGCTTTAGAGAGAGGAGAGGAAGAATGTTTGAGTTGTGATTTGAGAGGAGAAGGAGTTGGGTATTTATAGATGGAATTAGGAGGTTGTTAGTTGAGGGTATTAAATGCAACAAACACAAAGTTGGCCAATCCATGAGTTTGAAACCAACTTTTCCGGATTATGCCCCTCTCGCGGGCCGCAAGAGGATGAAGAGGTTTCGGTCGCGGGCTGCTAGGGGGCCTGGCAGGGCGCGAGAATGTTAAAGAGCTCGGTCGCGGGTCGCGTGAAGGTTTAGTCCAGAAGTTTCTTTGGTTTTTAACACTTTTAGTCCTTAGTTTAACTTGTCATTTTGCACACGTTTTAAGCATACAAGTATGATTGAGTATCGAATGTGATTGTATGAGTCTTTTGCATGTAAACAAGTATCGATTTAAACGATTTAAGTATGTAAGCACGTATAACAAGTGTCAAAACGATTGTATGTATGCAAGCATGTATAACAAGTATCAGTAAAGTAAGTGAATTTTTATTACGATTCAAGTCTCATATTACACAACGGGGAAAGGAAATACGAATACAAGTTTCCAAAAATTGAAATACGACTATACTTTCTAATTAAGGAAAGTATGAAAAGCGAGGCGTTACACTGATAATCATGAGTTTATAGAACAAACCGTGTAGGAAGAATATTTATAGGAAGAGACAACCAGTAGGTACGAACTTCCACCTAGAGCTAACAGAGGAGTTCCTCTGAAACGATACTCCCTAGAGAAGGAGACCGAGACCTCTAGATATCCCATGGCAAACATAGCCGAAGAAAACTTATCTAGAGAAGCCAAGGCCTTTGCTTCCTCATTGTATAGTGAGGAACTTCCTAACTTTGTGGAACAAGCCTTAGAATCAAAGAACTGTAAAGATGCTATGGAAGCAAAAATGGAGGCTCTCTTAAGAAATGATACAAGGGAGAAATGTGCCTTCCTCTAGGAAAGAAACCAGTCGGTTGCCGTTGGGTCTTTAAAATCATACACAAACCAGACGACACCATTGAGAGATATAAAGCTCGATTGGTAGCAAAAGGGTACACCCAAACATACGGGATTGACTACTCAGAGACCTTCTCCCCAGTAGCAAAATTGACACCATTCGTGTCTTTTTTTCTGTTGCTACTAATGAAGGGTGGCCCCTTCACCAATTAGATGTGAAGAATGACTTCCTACATGGAGAATTAAAAGAAGTTTACATGGACGCACCTCCCGGATTCACAAAAGACTTCAAAAACAAGGAAGTATGTCGGTTGAAAAAAAACTCTCTATGGGCTTAAGCAATCTCCTAGAGCTTGGTTTGGCAGGTTCACCTTAGCTATGAAAGGATGTGGTTTTCAACGAAGCAACTTAGATCACATATTAGTTCTCAAACGAAGAGGTAAACTTATAACCTGTTTAATTGTATATGTTGATGATATGATCATTTCAAAGAACACGAGGAAGAAATAAGGAAGTTGAAGACAAATTTGTTTAAAGAATTTGAAATGAAGGACTTAGGAAGGCTCAAGTATTTTCTTAGGATCGAGGTTCTAAGATCTAAGCAAGGGATTTTTTATATGTCAAAAGAAGTATATCCTTCGATCTTCTAGCTAAAATAGGGTTGGTCGATTGCAAGCCAGCTGATACTCCAATGATTACTAACCAGAAACTTTACATCGAAGAAGGGGCAGAATTAGCAGACAAAGAAAGATATCAACGCTTAGTGGATAAACTTATATATATCTCACACACTCAACCAGACATTGCTTATGAAGTCGGGGTGGTTAGTCAATTTATGCACCAACCTCATATGGATGCGATATCGAGGATTATGAGATATCTCAAAGGGACTGCAGGACATGGGGTTCTCTTCCAATCCAACAAATACCTAAAGGTCCAGGCGTATAGTGATGCAGACTGGGCTGGAGATAAAGGAGATCGAAGATCAACATCGAGATACTTTACCTTGGTAGGAGGAAATCTAGTCACATGGAGGAGCAAGAAACAAAAAGTTGTTGCTTTATCTAGTGCCGAGGCTGAATTCCGAGGAACCGTACGAGGTCTAGCAAAAGTTCTATGGATTCGGAAACTCCTGAATGAAGTCAAATTTCTTCAAACTGAAGCAAGTATGATCATGTGTGATAACAAAGTTGCTATACAGATCTCTGAAAATCCCGTTCAACATGATCATACAAAACATGTGGAAGTTGACCGACACTTCATTAAAGAAAAACTCAAAGTAGGGGTTATAGAACTTCCTTACGTTAATTCAAAGGACCAATTAGCAGATATATTAACCAAGGCTGTCAACGGGAGAATCTTTAATCAGTGTCTAAGCAAGTTAAGTATTGGAAACCCCACTACTCAACTTAAGGGGGAGTGTTAGAAAATATTCAAGGATCGGAAATCTTTCATCATTTCCTTATGTGCTATCCTTTTTCTCGGATGTCAAGGACCGTTAGTCCCATATCTTTTTCTTTCCCTTGATTATTTTGTTTCTTTCTTATCCATTGTATCCCTCTATTTAGAGAGGTTGGTCCCTTCTTTATAACATACAGAAAAACACAATCAATATCAAAAACCTTTTATTTCAATATTTCAGTTGTTCTCACGGATGATTATTTTCTTGTTCGTTTTGTTGAATCTGCCTAACACAAACCTATGTGCAGTAGGTTGTTGAAATGTTCAAAGATTTGAGAATTATGAAGGAATTTTAAGAATATAAAGTTTGATCAGCATTCTAAATAGAAATATCATTTCCAATGAATGCTCATTTGTCTATGTTCTAATTGCACAAAATGATCATGTTAATGCTGATTACCTGTGGTTTAGAATGAATTTGCTGATAAACTGCAACATCATCTTGCATGTTCAACATTTGTTTAATATTTAAACAAGACAACCAATTGCATTATATTGTTTTCTTGATATAATTGATTTCTATTGTTGATAATGCAGCTCACTGGTAAAGAGAGACCAGCAAACAAAATGACTGTGACATTAGTTGATGCATTGATCCTTATTCAAAGGAAAATTGGTTATCATGGCCCATTTCTTATGCAACAAAGCAGTGTCGAGTTTGCTTATAAACTCGCTAAAACTGCAATCACATCTCAGAAATGTGCAATTTGTTTAGAATACATATCCAAAGGCAACATGTTTTCTCATAACAACCGTCCGCATAAGTATTGCTATTCGTGTACGAATAAACACGTGGAATCCAAGTTGCTTCAAGGGCAGCTGCTAGAATGTCCACATGAGTCATGCAGGTTTAAACTTGAAATCGAAAACTGCAAGAAATTTTTAAACAAAAGATTATATGATATTGTGTTCTCACGGATAAAAGAAGCTTCTATTCCTCCCACAGAGAGAGTTTACTGCCCGTTTCCTAAGTGCTCGGTTTTAATGTCGAAAACCGACCTCCAAGATGCTGCTTCTACGTCATCACAAGAAACTTGGAAGAGAAAATGTTCCAAATGTCATGGGTTTTTTTGTATGATGTGCAAAGTACCTTGGCATGATAAAACTAAGTGCTCTGACTACATTAAAAATTACGCGAATCAATTTGTTAATGAGGTGGAACTGAAGTCTCTTGCAACAAGGAACCGTTGGCGCCAGTGTATCAAGTGCATGCAGATGATTGAGCTTGCTGCAGGGTGCCACCACATCAGTTGCAGGTATCGTCTTGTTTTTTTTTTTTTTTTTTGTATATTCAAAATTTGGGTCGGATCATATACATGGGTATGAAATATTTAAGATTGATGAGATGAAGAATGAATGATGTATGTAACATGTAGGTGTGGATATGAGTTTTGCTATAGATGTGGAGGTGCGTGGATCAACAAGAAAGCGACGTGCACCTGCCCGCTTTGGGATCTAGGCTACATTTTATATGTCGAGTAAAGTATGCGGTAAAATTGATGATGCTAATGATGATGAAAGAATCAACTGTTGCAAGTCGTTGTGCATTTTTGGCCTTCATACGATAACATTTCGGGTTTTGCAAAAGACTAATCTCTTTCACTTGACAAGTCTGTTTTGTCGGCATGTAGAGTCGAGTTGGTTCTAAAAATGAAGGATTTTAGAGATAACACACATTTAATCTTCATGACTGTCAATGAGGAATAATTATCTTGAAAAAAGTGTTGTGCTGTTGTTCAATTAGTTTGGTTAGGCCACCATGCAAACATGCTGCTCATGGGGTTGAAGTTGTTTGGCATGGGGTGTTGGGATTCATCATGTGGGAGACTGCTGCATTTTTATAAAGATTTTCAAACTGATAAAAGGTAATTTATTAAATACCATTTTGACTATAGTTATAAATCAAACTTTCTTTTTATAAAAAATGAATCTATAATTGTTTAACAAAGTTTAAAGCTATCCAACACATTTAATATGTTTTCAAACTGGACCGATCGAAACAGGAAATGGACACATAACTAGCCTGGTTGAGTCTATTTAAACCGCAAATTACCTGTTGAACCAGGTGGTCCGGTCGGAATTCAGTTTATTGTACATTTCTTCTTCCAGACTCTCTCTTATTGATTATTTACTAATTTAAACCATATCTTTTGTTTATTAAAGGCTTTATATATTATCGGTAGTGCATAGGCATACAAAAATATAAAGAAGTTACATATTTTTTTAATATTTATATTTTTTAAATTATTTATGATGTCATCTAGTTTTTGAAACTGGTTCAATCGGTTCGGCTAGTGAACCTGTAAAATGACGGATTTGATGGTCTATTGGTACCACAATCACGACCACCATTGCCACACACCAATGCCTTCCTCCTACGTTGTCGCACACCGCCTCCAATCATCAGATTCTATGTTAGTTTCATGATTATTTTAACGTGCAAATTGTCCGATTTGTTGTTTAAATATTATGCGTATTTGAAGAAACACCAAACTAATTTAGTGATTAGTTTCTGGACCATGTCTCGACAAATAAAGGTTAATCTTTTTTCGTCTCGCCAAGTTACCGATAAAGATCCTTCAAAACCGAAATCACACTGTAAGCTTGTTACAATGAGGAGAATAGGGGAGTTCTCCTTGTAACCACCCTCAAGCGTGAGAATAATTATAGGTTTTTGAGGATAAACATGTGTGTATTAAGTGAGAGAGTAAGAGAGCGATCCTTATACCTGGAGGTGAAGTCCTCTATTTATAGCAAAAGAGGTTCGTACGTCCTTTTGTACTTCTTGTCTCCCACCCGATTGCTCATCGTGCAGCATGATCCAATACAGCCTGTTGAATGCCCATTGGCCCACAGCTCTGCCACTTGTACCTATCGTACTTGTTTGGTGTTACATTGCGCTTCTTCCTCCGTGCGACTTTAAGGAACATCTATGTAGCTGGCGCGAGGTTAAAGGAAACAGGTTTTCTTCCTGAACGACTAAGTGTATGAGTTGAACTTGAGTTAGTCTTGATCCCGCGCGCGACTTAAGAAATATCTATGCAGTAGGCGCGAAGTCTCAGAAATCATCCTTGTGGCGTTTCTTGGGTATGGTCTTGCGCGCGACCTGAGGTTAACTCATTTGGTCGGCGTAGGATTTGGGGACCATACCCCTTCATTATTTGATTTGAAAATATTTTTGGGGTTGATCTTTCTATTTGTTTTTGGAACTTTGTTTTCAGGATTTGATTTATGTTATTACTTGTATCTGAATCTAGGATGTCGTTTTTGTGTTTGATGTATGTATTCTTGATGGTAGTTGTCAAATGTTACCATGGTAATTGTTGTTCCAAAAAAAATTATGGTAATTACTAATTAGTGGTAGTGCTATGTTGTGTTTGGAGGACATGAACAATCCAAGAACACATGTTGAACATCTTCAACAAGAAGACATTCAATAATACGTATCTAAAAAACAAAAACATACAATCATTTCATCAAATAATTATAGAATTTTTATAGGTTCCAACGATTTGAAATTAAAACGACATTAAATTAAGCACTGATCGATTAATGAAAAAATCTATATTACAATATAGATAGAAGAAAAAATAAGTAATAAGATTATTTTTATTTATAAGGTTGGTAGGTGTGGAGGATGGTAGTTTTTTGCGGATGATCCGCTATAGTGGCTGACACGTCATCAGGTGTGAGGGATGAGCCTCAAGAGATAGGCATGGACGAAGTATAGAAGGGGGGGGGACCCTGAACTTTTCGCTCAGTAGTTTTATATATGTAGTTTTCGTATAGAAATTTTTGGGTATAAACGTTTTCGACCACCCGGTTCTATAGAAATTTTTGGGTATATACATTTTCGACCCCACCGTCAGAAATCTCAAGCTTCGCCACTGCAGATAGGTCTAGGGTGTGTTGATGAGCCTCTTTGTATATACACATGTACGTATGTATATATGTATGTATACATGTATATGTGTGTGTGTGTGTTGGATAGGAAAGCAATGAGTCTGTGATGAGCGTCAATGGAGGGACGATGGGGATGGGGACGGACCAAAAGAGGCGCGGTGTCGACGACCTGGACGTCCCCACCCTCTTTAGTCTAATTAAAGAAATACGATTGTTTAAGTGAAGTATTAAAACTGAAAAGTGAAAACCACAAAAGGACCAAAACTAGAAAAACAAAAACGAAAGGGTTTGCCTTTCCCATTTCCATTCTAGTCTCTACAAGCTCAGGTTCCTGATTGTAGAGAGAGACAGTAAAGATGAGCGGTGCAGGGAAGAAGGTGGCGGATGTGGCGTTCAAGGCATCAAGGACGATCGATTGGGATGGTATGGCGAAGATGATCGTCACCGAAGAGGCTCGAAAAGAGTTCTCCTCTCTCCGTCGTGCATTTGAGGAAGTCAATTCCACTCTTCAGACCAAATTCAGTCAGGTATTCATCCCTATTTGTTTCGATTTAGACCTAATTTCATGCGTATTTGTTTCGATTTTTGTGTGTTTGATGATGTAGATCTTTATTCTGTTATATAGTTAGGGTTTTTGGAATGTTGAAGATTCGATTTTTGTTTATAAGTGAAATGTTATTGGTATTTGGTGATACATGTGTTATAGAAATGAAATGCACGTTAGAATATCCAGTGGATTAAGTTATGTTAAGAAATTGATAAGCTACATAAACCTTGGTTGAAATGAAGTGTTCTTTTTCTCTATATAATTTATAAATAGTATTTTGTATGTGTGTTTAGTGTTTTGATTGAACTGTCTTTGCAATCAATCGTGCAAGACTACTTCTGCTAAATGTGTGGTTGTAGCATTTCTAGTCTTTATTTCATTTGGAATGTAAGGAGGTGTGGATGTTATTTGGTGACTCTACCGTGTTATCGTTGAAGGAAAAAGAGCTACTGTTGTTATGAGTAATTACTACAGAATTGGATATAGTGATAATGCCATCGTCATCATCATACTCGGTAAATCCCACCAATAGCAAAGCTAAGATAGGGTCTGAGGAGGGTAAGATGTAGACAGCCTTACCTCTACCTCAAAGGAATAGAGAGGCTGCTTCCAGTGAGACCCTCGGCTCAATAGTAGTTTTGCATCAAGCCTTGGACATAAGGCACATAACACTCAACAATCGGGACAAAGGCGAATTAGTGCATGTACTCTTTTGTCTTTCGGCTATCAACGCCACCACATGATGCATGATATAGTGATAATGTGATATACCAAAAAATAGTTGTCATGTCCATCACTCTTTTCCAAAAATGAACTTGTAGTTTTGGATTTACAAAATATACTTTAGAGGATAGCCCGAGACTCTTTATGTGCATGCTTCTATGATTTGAAATTATTGCGTGAGTTTGTATGGGTCTATGATCAACATCATTATTATTTCTTAATTTTGGTCGAATATTAATGTTGTGGGGTTGTTGTTGTGGTGTATATCAGGAACCAGAACCTATTGACTGGGAGTACTACAGAAAAGGACTTGGATCTCGCATTGTTGATTCTTACAAAGAGTATTATGATAGTATGTTCTGCTTTTTAAATATGTATTTTCTGGTTGTGTATTTTTTCGACGAATGCTATGCTAATCTGTGCTGCACTTGAAGTTCGTTAGAAATATTCTAGGAGTCTTTTTTATGGTCATCGCCGAAGTGCTTGTGAATTTTGATCTGAAACAAATGACATATAGGCTATCAAGATTAACTTGAACTCTTATCTTATTATTTTATTTTGTACATATATATAATAAAGAATTGCAAATTTATTATCTTATGTGAATGTAATTAGTATGCCTTCCTATATGTTTAATAACAGAAAACTTGTGTTCGAAGTTCAAACAAGTCTGCAATTTTGTCCATCAAAGAACATTAAACTGCATATATTAGGAATCTTTACTTGTTTTTTATTTCTGTACCCCTACTATTACCACTGGTATGCAATAGAGCCTTGTTGATGGTGTCCAAGGGCAACCATCCTAGTGAGGTTTAATAGGCAAAATAGTTCAATGCTTGATTTATTTGGATTGTATGAATACGTATAATATACATAATATGTATAATATGTAGCGTTCAATTTGATTTGGCATGTATATATTATATATTTTTTTATTTTACGATATATTATTACAGTTTGGTTGATTGCTTCCATCTCTTTATACAGGTGTTGAAATCCCCAAGTTTGTGGACACTACCACTCCCAAGTACAAACCAAAGTTTGACGAATTGGTTAGAACTCCTACTCAACATTGTTCTCTGTTCTTTGTTCTTGATTTGAATGAGTCACATGATCTTCTTTTCATATAGATAGATATAGGATTTATGCTTTTGTCCAGTTTAATTGTCGTAGATATCATAAAAGATCAATTCAGGATGATAGTATCAACTTGTTCGATTGTCATTAATGATTTACGTGGGTTGGTTTGATTTAAGAAAGTGATATGATTGTATGTACGTGTAGAAATATGAGTTTTATAACCGAGAAATATTTTGATTCAAGTATATAATTGGAGAAAGAGGTTTTTTTATCATCTAATCGTTTGTGAGTATAATTTTAATCACTGTAAAACAGGGATTCACATGTTTATTCGATAGTGAAACCATTTTGTTTTTCCAATTACAGTTGGTGGAGCTGAAAGAGGCTGAACAGATCACTCAAGGAATCTGAAAGATTGGAAAAGGAAATTGCTGATGTCCAAGAGTTGAAGGTGACAATTTATTAATGTTTTGTTTTATTTAATTTATTGATGGTGAAATTACTTGCAAATTTGATTGTTTTGTTGTTACAGAAAAAACTTAGCACCATGACGGCCGATGAATACTTTGAGAAACACCCAGAATTAAAACAGAAATTTGATGATGAAATCAGAAATGACTACTGGGGCTACTGATTTCATTTCTCTTGGTTGATCCTGGAGAAGCTATATGAGTTCATTCCATTTTGTTTGAAATAAAATAATGAATAATAAAGACTTGTTGATATGATATTGCAATGTTGGTTAAAATCATTGTTTGCATGGAGATCCAGTAGTTTGTATCAATTCTAATCTGATGGATGGGTCTATCATAGTGACATGTACTTCTTCACATGTCGGTTCTTGATCCAACCCGAAACACAATATGGAAATAGTTAGTTTTTTGGTTGTTCTTTGTAGCCCATTTATTAATCATGTCGTGTTTGGGTTAGACTTGTTTTATTAAATGACCATTCAGGTTGATTTGTACGACTTGTTTAACAAGTTGACATATTACAACCTGTTTTAATTTTCGTTTACAACTTAATGAGATGTATGGGTTGTGTTTGTGTTACATAATATCAAATGTGTTTTGAGTTATGTTTGATCGTTAGAACAAATAAATTTACAGGTCATATTAGGTTCTGAAATCAATCAAACCAACATGATTAATGACCTTTAAAAGACATGTGAACAGGGGTGTGAAACCATAACAAGCAGCCTTAGTGCAAATCGTTTCAATGTGAATTCAACCGCAAATTGAGTATAGAATTCAAGTTTTAATTTCTCACTCAGTTTTGTTTTGTTTTGTTTTCCTGCTTACAAGCTTTATAATATGACGTTTTTTAAGAATTTGGATTTACTAGTTCTGTGTGGAGTGCGTTGAATTGTCACAAGCACTTTTTTATATGGCATGTAGGTGTTAAAATGGTTATTAAAAAAACGTCCATTATCATAGAATTAAAAAACAAAAAAGAAAAGAAAAAATGTTGTATTTTAATAATCTCAATTATTGCGTCAACAGTCCCAAATTAAAAAATAATCATTGTAAGTCCCAACTAATAACATATTGCCCTTCAATGGACGCTGACTAACAAAACCCCAACACCGTTAGTCTCCAGTCGCCGAAAAAACGTTTTTGGTCAGAAAAGGTTCCTAAAGGTCCGATCTAAGGTTACAAAGGGGGTTGGGGCGAAAAGGTTGAGTTTTCCGGCCAAAAAGTTGAGTTTTCCGGGCAAAAAGAAGTTTTCCGGCGACCTCAATAATCAGGGCTTTTACAAAGAAGTTTACAAAGTTCCTAAAGTTCCGTCATAAGGTTACAAAGAAGTTTAAGACGAAAATGTTGAGTTTTCTGACCAAAAAGAAGTTTTCCTGCCAAAAACATTTTTTCTCATGATCGGAGACTAATGGCGTTAGTCGTCAGTTAGAATTTATTGGTGACCAATATGGAGGACTGCTAATAGTTATTATTTAACTTGAGACCCGACAAGGAATAATAGAAATTATTAAATTTCGATAGTAAAAGAGGGAATTAAAGTCAAAGCTGACCATGATCGTCCTCAAAGCCCAACCCAAAGTCCGAAACACCCTCCACTTACAACGTAACTGAAGCGAGTCAGTGACTGACGCAGAATATATCTTGTTTTGAATTCAATTTCTAGGGTTCAACGTTGTCTGAAACAACCTTTTAACAATCAAATTTCCAAAAAAACCAATCACAAAATCTAACCCAAATGATCCCTTCTCATCTCACCAAAATCCTCAACCCCTCCATCAAAACCCTAAAACCAAAACCGATACGCTTCTTCTCAACCCACAGTCAACAACCCACCCCTCTTCCATCTCCATCAAGAATCCACAAACTCATATCCTCCCAATCAGACCCACTTGTAGCCTATGAAATCTTCCACTTATCTTCCAAAACGCACCCCAATTTCCACCATTCAAACCCTCATCCTCAAACTCGCCCGTTCCCGCCATTTTTCTCTCATGAATTCCCTTCTCTCATCGTTAAAACACGATCGCCGGTACACCGTCACCCCCTCCCTCTTCACCCACATTATTCGCATCTATGGCGAAGCCAATTTGCCTGAAAAAGCCCTCAAAATGTTTTATAAAATGCTCGAGTTTAACGTCAAGCCACGGACGAAGCAGTTGAATGTGATTCTTGAGATTTTGGTGTCGGAAAGGCGGTATCTTTGGCCTGCGTTTGAGCTGTTTAAGTCGGTGAATCGGTATGGTGTGTGTCCGAATGTCGATTCATATAATATTTTTATGCGGGCGTTTTGTTTGAATGGTGATCTTAGTGTTGCGTACCAACTGTTTGGTGAAATGTCTGAGAGAGATGTTGTGCCGAATGTGGAGTCGTATCGGGTTCTGATGCAGGGTTTGTGTAGGAAGAGTCAGGTGAATCGGGCTGTGGAGTTGTTGGAGGATATGTTGAACAGAGGGTTTGTACCGGACGGTTTGATTTACACGACGGTGTTAAATAGTCTATGTAGGAAGAAGAAGCTTAGAGAGGCATATAAGGTGTTATGTCGGATGAAAGTCAAAGGGTGTGACCCGGATATTGTGCATTATAATACGTTTATCTTAGGTTTCTGTAGGGGGAATCGTGCACATGATGCTTGTAAGGTTCTTGAAGACACGGATGCAAATGGTTGTTTGCCGAATTTGGTGTCGTATCAGACTTTAGTTGGTGGTTTATGTAATCAGGGTTTGTATGATGAGGCTAAAAGTTATATGGAGTTAATGGTGTCGAAAGGGTTTCTCCTCATGTGTCGGTTTGGCATGTGTTGGTCAACGGGCTATGCAGTGTTGGGAAGGTTGATGCAGCGTGTTCGGTTTTGTAGGGTATGTTGAAAAGTGGAGAAGCTCCACATGTTGATACTTGGATGGATGTAATTAGTAGGATTTGTGAGGTGGAAGTTGGGATATTAGAGGAAGTATTGAAGGTTGAAATAGCGCCTTATACGAGAATAATAGATGCAGGTGTTGATTTACAAGAGTATTTAATTAAAAAGGGTCGAGCAAATGCAAAATTTGGATCTAGAAGAGAAAAGGTTTGAAGGGGGGTACGTTTCACAGAACCGAAATTTGGAATTCTGACTATATTTGAAATTTAGAAATTTGTGATTGTGATAATGTGGAAAGCGTTCTGATCTTGCGACACTTCAAATCATTCAAGAATCGAGTATTAAGTGTTGCAAGGGATTAACAAAAGAAGATAAACTTCTGCAAATGCAGTTTCTTGGTACTTTTAACTATGATAGATGAGTATTCTTTCATTAGTTTATTGCAAATGAAGCTTTATGCTGCTGTGCATGCTAACATACTTGCACACTGATTTTACTGAAAGATACACTGAACTTAAAATGCCGATTGACCACTTATGTGAAAATTAAAATCAAAGATTGACTAAATTTGATTTTTTTTCATTGGTATTTGAGGAACCGTGCAAGGACTTAAATCTTGCCTATTTGATTCCTTTGCTAAGGTGTTATATTACCATGTTTGGTGTAATTACATCGCTCTACTTGTTCGTCCCTTATAGCAAAGTAAACGTAATGGTGGATGTTGGTTAGCGCTCTGTTAACCTTACAAAGCTGCAATAGATTATAGATGCATTCTTTGCCAAATGCAAGGGGTTTGTGTAAACAGCAAGAACTTCGTTTGTCAGCAGATATTTTAGTTTAATGTTTGATGTAATGTTTTTCGGTTTGCAGGCTCTTTGTTTGTAATAATTTCAATTGGTTTTAGTATTATACTTTCCATCCCCAACTCTTCATTATTGGGGAAACTTTGTGGTGTGAACTTGTTTAGAATAAAATATCAATTCGTTTAGGGTAAAAACGAGCTCAGTTTGAAATTAGTAGTATAGAAAACAAATATCATAATGGGTTTAACCGCTATATTCATTTTACGGTGGTTAGTATCAACGATGATGGTGATGGTAGTGGTGTTCCGATGGCGTGATCGTGCCAATGAAAGTGGTGGTGCTGGTGGCAGCAGTGTCAGGTGGTGCAAATGTTGGTGGTGGCAGGGGGATTAGGTGGATCTTTTACTGGAGCGAGACAATATTGGCTCAACAAGTTATACGAGCCAAATAGTTCATACTGATATGGTTAAAGTTCTTTGACTTTTCAAGCTAAATATGGAGTAAGGGCAAGGTTCATTTGAATAGAAATTTATTATGAGAAGAAAAAGAAAAAGGACATAATGGTAAAACATTAAATAGTTTATAACTCCTCTTATTAATTATGTTATCTCTCGTTAACAAAGCAAAAATATTGAGTAAACTTTCGTTTTGCTCCCTGTGGTTTGGTCACTTTAACGGTTTTGCTTCAAACCTTTAAAAATAGCTATTTTCCTTCAATAGTTTGTTATGGTTTTTCCATTTTGCTCCTCGCCTCTAACTCCATCCAAATTGTCTATTTTTCTATTTTGCTCCCCGCAGGGAGCAAAATGGAAAAACCATAGCAAACTATTGGAGGAAAATGGCTATTTTTAAAGGTTTGGGGCAAAACCGTTAAAGTGACCAAACCACAAGGAGCAAAACGAAAGTTTACTCAAAAATATTTTATCCTATACATTTCAAAATTTATCCTACATACGTCTTACATTTACTGGAATTTACCCTACACACATGTAAATTTACCCTACACATTTCAAAATTTATCCTACACATGTCGAAAATTGTCCTACACCATAAATTATTTTATCTTGAAAGAGTATATGAAAAAAATGAGTTACAAGTTTAATTAAGAGTAAATTGCACAAAACGTCCTTTAAGTTTCACTAATCTTGCTGGTTTCAGCCTTCATCTTTAAAAGTTGCCAAAACCAGCCTTTAAGATTAATTTTGTTGCAGGTTTCATCCTTTATCACTAACCCAGTTACTAATCCATGTTAAATGGCCTCACATGCATAGCATGTGAGGGTAAAACCGTCTTTTCATCCAGTGGGAAGCCTCTAGCATCACCTTCCCATGTCTCAAACAATTATTCTTGGTGGACTGCATACACCTTGAACGGATTCCCCCTGAATGAGGTACATCCCAACACTCGAGCATATCCAAATTAGTTGTTGTAGCAACTTTGTTACAGAATCAGTTTACGAAATACAAGAAGAGCAACATGCCGATGGAAATTATAACCTAAAGATTACTTCTGAAATAGGGCCAATATTAACATTACTGCTCGGTGTGTGATTTTCGGTAGAAGATTTTGAAAGACTGCAAATTCGGCTGCAAACCCCAACAGAATGCGGTGGTGATTCCACCAACACCCCCCCCCCCCCAATTCGACTGCAAATTCCAATAATTATCCCCGCAATTTCGCCTCTGCATCTCCATATCCTCCAACAAACATCATCGGTCCACAATCTCAAACCGAAACCCTAACCCTACGGTGGTGATGTATCAGGTGGCGGTGGTGGTGGTGGCAGTTGAAGATGATGGTGGCGGAGTTATTTGGGGATTTTGGGGGGTTTTGTCGAAGGTGGAGGTGGTGGCAGAGGAGGTGGTGGCAAAGGTGGAGGTGGTGGCAGAGGAGGTGGTGTCGGTGGAGGAGGTGATGTGTTTTTTGGAGGTGATGTGTTTTTTGAGGGTGTCGGTGGAGGAGGTGGTGTCGGTGGGGATTCATCTCTCTCTCTATCTTCTCTCAAATTGGGGAAAAGAGATCTTCACCGCCACAAACGGTTTTCTATCCGCAAAATACTCATCGTCGTCGTCCTCCGCCGCGTGGCGGTGCGTCATCCGCGGCAATGATGTCATCGTCTTCCAACGGAAATTCAGGCGTCCGATTGATGAACAGGAGCTTCTTCACCGCCACAAACGGTTTTCTATCCGCAAAATACTCATCGTCGTCGTCCTCCGCCGCGTGGCGGTGCGTCATCCGTGGCGATGATGTCATCGTCTTCCGGGAAATTCAGGCGTCCGATTGATGAACAGGAGCTTCTTCAACGACTTCTCGTGATATGTAAAAGTCATCACTCGAGTTTGATTAAGCTTCGAGGAGCTTCGATGTCTGGTAGTTATATATATATGGTTTATGATTATGTTAACGGCGTTAGTCTCTCTGATTGCTTGAAGAACAGTAGAAACCCTAGCTTTACGATACTTTCCGATTGGATGTCTCGGATTCAGATAGCTGCTGATCTTGCTCACGGTGTTGATTACATTCATAATTCTACAAGTGTGAAACAGTTTGTGAATTTGTGAGAAGATAGAGAGAGAGATGAAAAGACGGTTTTACCCTCACATGCTATGCATGTGGGGCCATTTAACATGGATTAGTAACTGGGTTAGTGATAAAGGATGAAACCTGCAACAAAATTAATCTTAAAGGCTGGTTTTGGCAACTTTTAAAGATTAAGGCTGAAACCAGCAAGATTAGTGAAACTTAAAGGACGTTTTGTGCAATTTACTCTTTAATTAATTAGCTAATTAATGACAATTATAGATTTACCTATATGCTCTTTTTTCGTAATATTAAATACACACATTAATGAAGTAAATGAAAATTTTCTATTGGTTTAAAAGTTATATTTTTTTTCTTATAATTTTTTTCTTCTCAATTTGAAGATTCACTGTGGAGTAAATTAGGTGAACTGAAGCCATATGAGGTATTCAGCTCAATGAGAGCATTAACTGCTGATGGATAATAAAACTATCATTCTACTAAGGTCACCCTCAACTTTATGCCATATCTACCCAAGCTAATGATGACAATTTTTTTCTGACCATTGAGAATTTAAGTCTTATAGAAAATGGTTGAAGTTATGTTAGTCATCCAACATGTACTTTTTTCGAATTTGATACGAACAAAACTTACATATTTGGATGACTCATAACTTTTAATGGTTTGATGGCTCCATATGCATCTTTATATCTTAACAAACAAGCACAAAAACGACAATAATGAAAGCCTGCATGAACACGAGGGGAGCCATGATCACAAAATTATCACAACCGAGCAAGTAAGGGCTATCATGGGTAGGTTTACAGATTCGCTGCAATACGTGAAGGAAGAACTAACGTTACTCCAGACAGGTCCACTCAAATAATATTGTCAAGCATTTCATATCTTATTCACAATTTGTGAAGAGTATGTAGTATAAGTATTCTTCTCTCTGAAATTCACTTTCTAATATCGTCAAGCACTTGAAGGGATTGAAACTCGATATCCGATGCCCAGTTAAGAAAGTGGCATTGAAATTTGACCAGTTTCTTCTTTCTGAAATTCACTCTCAAAATTCTATCATAACACAATATTATCTTAGCTACTTCTCAAATAACTGAAATATCATTTAAAGGTGCCAAACATTGATACTTTATTGACCCAAATCAGCATGTTATCAAGTTATATGATGTAAAACATACACGCTTGTAAACATTTTCTTTTGTCAAACCTATGTGACTTTGTAACATGATACATGAACAAATGAAGATCATACTTGTATACTACCTCTACCTCTGTGGCCTAAATTTCTTTTATATTCATGAAACTCCACTCAAGGCTCTGGCTCGGGCCATTTTACAACTTCTCGAAGCTTTATTGTTCTACCATAAAATTCCTGCAAAAGATACATAGAGAAAATGTAGTTAAATATGTTTAATGAAGTAGGAAACATGGAGCACAAAACAAACACAAAGGGAAAGTAGACTGAACTGTGTCATCTAAAGACATTGCAGCTTCAAGTTCTGCAGATGTTGAAAATGAAAGAAAACCGTATACGCGATTCTTTCCGCCCTTACGATCATGCAAAACCTTTGTGCTAATCACATTACCAAACTGGCTAAAGTGGTTTCTCAGATCCTCCGGTTTAACACTCCACGCAAGATTGCCAACGTACATTTTGAAAGGCGACTCAAATACCAAATTCTTTTGAGGTCGGGAACCTGATATCGATGACTCAGATACCAAATTCTTCTGAGGTTGGGAACTAGGTATCGTGCTTCCCCGTTTACTGTTCATGTCAACTGACAACCTGACTCGCATCTCTCGCCCACCAACATCCTTTTAAGAATAACCGATTTTAGGTTTATATATTATAGAGCTGTATAACATGCACTCGATAAATCTACGGTGTAATATTAAAGATTTCTAAAACTTACGGAACCATCTAGAGCAGCGATTGCAGCTTTCGCTTCTTCGAGTGAGCTCATGGTCACGTACCCGCAACCCCGGCTTATCCCAGTCTCTGCATTTCTGGGGACCTTAAATAATCCACGAAAAGAATGTATTAAAACAAATACTATGAGCTAAAGAGTAATAACAATGATGTAAAGTATAGCCTAAATATCATTAACTCAGTGAAAACCCAAAAAATACATCCAAGAAGACTGACTCGCCCATTCAGAAGTCAAACCTGTTACCTTCCTAGTTCCTATTAAATAAAGACATGGAGTTTTTGCTATGGAGTTTAGTGCCGGAAATAAAGCTAAGACGCACTCTTTAAAAAAACTTGGGTTATTACTAGTAATTTACAAAGATTATAATACAGATCTGTCAGGTTCCGGAAAACAAAAGGATCACTTGAAAGTTAATCACTATTAACCTACAAAAAGAACATTCGCTGACGGTTTTGAGTTACAAAAACAAAATTACAATAACTGTGATTCGGTACTTGAGAAGTACTGTTTGAAAATTTGAATGAAAATAAAAGGGTATTTATATAGGCCAAAGCAAGTATAGTGTGCTTCCTACAAGATCCATAACATGTCTGGTTGGGGAATTTCATCAAACACTGGGAGAGCAACTCTTTCATAATTAGAAAGGCACATAACTACAGGTTAGTTATCTTCTGAAACACAATGGGGTCACTTTAAAGTTGATTACTATTAACCCACAACAACAACTGCATCAAAGATAGTTTATTTTAATTAAAAATCACATCATGTCTGGTTGGGGCATTTCATCAAACACTTGGTGAGCATCATATAAAAACTAAAGAAACAACACTTGACTAATAGTGTACCTCAACAGACTGCACTGTACCATAGGTTTTGAACTTATTGTGAAGCTCAGGGATGTCACAGCTTCTGGGAAGATTACAGACGTAGAGTTCATAGGGTTTAAAAGAGTTCCTGAAATCAGAATCATCTTGCAAGCTGTACCCATTTCCAGAAGAATAATACTGTTGTTGTTCACCTTCAACAAGTGCTGAAACGGTGAAGATCTGTGTTTCAGTTGCAGGGTTTTTGGGATATTGGATAAAAGAGGAATAGGAAGAAGATGGTATTTTGGTTGTGATATAAGGGAAGTGAATTGAGGGATATGTGGGATTGAATTTTGATTTAGAGACTGATGGAGAGGAGGAGGAGGAAGAATGATGTGGTGAGAGTGAGGTTAAGCAATAAGTGGCCATGGATGGAAACTGCTTCACCAAGTGGTTTATGGCATTTTCATGGATGTCAACCTACCAAACCCAGTTTGAGTTTGGTTTATATACCAAACTGGTTTTTTTTATTGGATTCAAACCGGTTTGACTTGCCGGTTCAGGTTGAAAAACGATAAGGGTTGAAACAGTCAACCCATTTAAATCAATTTGGATTAGGTTCAAAAGCAAAAAAAAAAAAAAAAAAGCAAGTTTTTTTACAAACGAATTTCTTACCTCTTTGAACCAGTCTGAGCTCAAACTGGTTTATACATATGTAATCTCGAACTAGGCTCAAATCATCAGGTTGGGTCAGGGCCCATTTAGGCTAGAATAGTTTTTTTACACCTCTAATGTCAACGGTGATGAATATTGGGCTGTTTTGGGATTCATTTTCACATAACTAGGTTTAAGAATCAAACCCGATTGTAGCCGAAGTTGATTGACCCCAGTATTTGGGTTTGTTAATAGTAGGGTGTACTCATGGAATTTTTATTAGTTGATTATTCAAATTTTGCGGTGAATCGAGGTCATTTCCTTATGTTAGATAAAAACAAATTAATTGTACAAGGACAATTCTGTGCATGAGGTTTCACATGCTCAGGGTCTGGGAGCGTTAGGCCAAATTAGGTGATGTGTGCATTCTTAGGCTGAATTGTGTGGGTCGGCTCCGAACCCTAGTGGAGCATCCTGGACCGTCCATACCGCCCCTCACCTGCTCCGTCTCGTCCCCATTCTCCTTTGGAAGCCGCTCGCGACGAGTCCACTCTCCAATCTAGCTGTTTTTTAACAGTTCTTTTCCTTAAAAATTAAATTAAATAATTTCTTTATAAATAACAACAAATCTTAACCATTTTTCAACACAATCTCCACCAAACTCTCTCTTTTTTATACAATCTCATCCACTTTTTTTTTTTTAAAAACCTCTCTAAGTTTTATAAGCCATGGATCCATACAACCCAAACAACCCGAATCCAAACCTTTTCTTGGTACCGCCCACACTCCAACTCTCGATCTGAATTGGTCGGCATCCCAACTTCTTTTGCGGGTTTCCAACAATCCCCCAATGTTTTCACCTTAATCAACCAAATGCAACAAATGCTAATGCAATTTCAACCGCAACCACAATCATCACCACCACCAGTCTGATCGTCTCAGACGGTAGAAGACGAGGTTGAAGAATTTGTGCCCGAAACGCAACCTCAAACTCCCAAACAGAAAAAATTAAGCAACTGGTGCGTGGAAGTGCTAACCAAACTTCGAAATCAAAGCCACAAGCTTGGTCAATAATTAAGTAGGAGACATTAACCAAGGCGGCCTAAAACGTCAAAATGTCTAATTGTTGGTAAGTATTATTATATTGTTGTTGCTAATTTTTATTACATTTTTAAAATTAAAATGTTAGTATATATATATAATATATATAGAGAGAGAGAGAGAGAGAATATAATGTACAATAGATCTTATCGTACGAGAGTACGCGACTCTGAAATCGCATGTTATAAAAAAAGGCGCACACGTATAAGTTGTAAAATCTCATGTTGGTGTGTGTAATGAAATCACATGGTACATATATACATTTTTGCATGGTGTTTTTTATACAACAAAATCGCATGTTGATGAACGAAATCGCACGTTGAAAACCAGTTGCGTACACTTCGTACGTAAAGGCCTCTTGTACGTTAACCAGCCCCTCTCTCTCTCTATCTATCATCTATATATATATATATATATAGGTAGAGGTTCATGTGAGAAAATTTAAAAGTGTATGAAGGATAAGAAAAATTATGGAGGTGACATGTGTCCTTTTTTATTTTGGTAGTTTAAGGGTATAAGTGTAATTTAACTAATAAAATCTACTTACAGAATAAATATATGCAACCGATTTTTGGCAGTTATTGTAGGGATTTTCGAATTTGAAATAACACCCTAACTCATAAAAACACCACAGCATGTATATTAAAGGCATACATCTTATAAAGAACAGAAATATAACTCATAAAAACACCTTAACTCATAAAAACACCCTAACTCATAAAACACACCACAACATGTATATTGAAAGCATACATCTTATAAAGAACAGAAATATAACAACAATAACACCATAACTCATAAAACACCATAACAGTTATATTGAAGGCACACATCTTATAAATATACCCTAACATTGAATATAACAGAAATAACACCCTATTATAACACCAGTCAACACTTTATTCAAAATCAAAACAGAAATAACACCCCAGATATATAAAAACAGAAATAACTCCACATAAGTATATCAATATGTTACTCATATTAAAGATAAAAAAACACTTGTTATTATGGTGTAATTTTTTTAAAAAAAGAGTTACGTATAAAAAGTTATTGATGTTTAAAAAAGTAGAGGGGAACTTTGCATGTGTATTAATGTTAGTTTCTTAATTTAAAAATATTAAATTTACTTTTATACCCTTAATCTAGAAAATTAGTTAGTTTAGTAGTCAACATTATTTACAGAATTGCCATTATGATCTCAACCATTAGATTAAATATCTAATGGTTTAGATTATTTCTTATCCTTCTCACACTTTTATATTTTCTCACAATAACCTCACCCTATATATATATATATATATATATATATATATATATATATATATGTTGTTGCTGAAAATTTTTATTATATTTTTAAAATGTAGGCAACAACCAAACCGGAGATGGTTTTTGGAAGGAAATGGTAGAAAAATTCCATTCGATTATGGTTTTTATCGAGAGCTCGATTCCGTCTCTTCCAAGTGACGCAAGATGAATACTACGGTCCAACATTTTTGTGGGATTGATAACAATTTATATACTTATCGTCCAAGTGTGTGGGACGACAAGGACGTTTACAATGAGGCGTTGCATAGATACGAAGATCAGTTTAAGTGACGTGTGCGTAAATATACATGTTTTTACAATGAATTTTACACACGAACTCGGTTTTAATATTTATAAAAATGATTTATACCTTAACATTAAAACACACACAAAAGGACAAGTGTACCCTATCGTATATGTAGTAAAGTATGGGTAAGAACCAGATGTCGATCCATGGACGCGGGCAGGTGCTTATGTACTAAACCGTCGTCATTTATTTACCGGTAAAAAGGATATGTGAAATAGTTTTTCTAAATTTATCTAAAAATATATTTTAAGACATAAAAGACTTTAAATACCAAACTATAATTTCTTTTTCTTTTGTCTTGTTTTATAAGCAAAATAAGCATGTTATCAAAAATGTCACAAATGCACTTGATCAATTTTCCAAATATAAAGACAACTAGTATCCCTTTCGGGACTCCTAATATGATAATTTTTCGGAAAGTTAACGCGATAAACACACTTTAACCACCTAAAATTATTCTTTAGCGAGCTATTGATATATTTTCATGTGAATCTTTAAAAATAAGTTAGTCATCCGTTAAGAGTTTTCTAACCCACTTTATCAAGGAAAGCAATACCGATAAACACAATACAGCCACCGAGACAAGCATAACGTAGATCATATCACAAACTCATTCATTTTGCAAGTCTTAAATATAAATCTACCAAGTTGGTTATTTTGGCCACAAATACTCAACAAAGATTATAAAATATATTAAGAACCCGCAATAACACCATCTAACCCGTTAGAGCCCTTCCGTGTAAGAAAGCATTCTTGATCAAGATCAGATTATCTTTTATTAAACCAATACCCATTTCTAGTTTCATGGTGTAAACATATTAATCAAGTTAACAGTTCACTAATAAATGATTAATTATGGGGTTTATTCAACTTATCCTAACTAACCATTTACTAATCATCCAAGATAAACAATCATAATCAAGAATCCAACATCAATGAGACAAGATTGCCATATGATCATCAAGATTCAAACATGAGCAGTAGACTGAGCTTCATTTTAACTTGATAACAAACTAAATATTGATCATAAAACAAGTGTTTTTCATAGTATTTATAACAATATTACATAAACATCATCTCAATGCTTGCAAATGTGATCAGAATTTACATTAAGAACAAGAAATCAAACCATAAACAAGCAAGGATTTGATGGATTGGATGAATGATAAGCTTCTTGCAACCTTGAGGCTTGAAACCCCGGCAGCTCCCGCACCTCAGAAATCGCCCAGAAACTTGGAAAAATACCCAATATTTTGATCAGTCGCGAATGCTCTGTTTTATAGACAATTATCATATCCGCACGGCCGTGCGCATCAGCATTACGTCATTGCAGGGCGTGGGCAGACAAGTGGCTTTTTGAGCGGCAAAATCTTCAGATGTGCACGGCCGTGCCAATGATTTGCATGACCGTGCCAAAGCTTCAGGTCACATGTGATCAGCAATCAAGTCGCGCACGTCCGTACCAATGGGCCGCAGGCCGTGCGTGCCGAGAAATGAGTCGCACTGCCTTCCGTACGGTCAGTGCTTCTGAGATCGCAGTCTCGCACGGCCGTGCCAATGAGTGGCACGGCCGGGCGGCATCTGTAACTTCAGCAGAATCTGCAGAATTTGTCCAGAATGCTCGTTTATCCACTTTTTCTCCAACTTTGTCTGCGGTACGTCGTTTAGGACCTGAAAATGTAAAATGGAACGATTAAGTACCTATACGACGATATTTTAGCTAAAAATGCACGAAACTGGGTCAAAATGGGGAATTAAATTATATATATTTTAACGTATATCATTAAGCATCCTTTCCCGCACGTCCGGGCGTGGGAAGTTATGAGGAAAGCTAACAAGTGGGCGCCGATTCCGAACGAGGTTGCAACCGCTAAACGCTCTAAAACCTCGGAGTCTGAAAGTTACAGTGAGGGAGGCATGGACGATCGTTGTCAAATAATATAAACGACGAGCCTGAATTTGACAAGGATGTGAATGAAGTTCCGGAGGAGGTATGTCCCACAGGAAGGGACAAAGCCAAAAGGGCAGCGGCTACAAAAAAACAAGTCGTGTTAGGGGGCAGTTCGAAAATGGACGATTTAATGGCTCAATTCAAAGCATACGCCGAGGTTACAACCGAAAAGGTAAAAGTGAAGAAACGTGAAGTCGACAAACGGCTTAGGTTGAAAGAAGAGGCAACACAAATAGAGGAATGGAAGATAATAACAACCGACATCCGCACGTATCCGAAAGAAGACCGCAACATTTTGAAAAAAAATGAAAGAAAAGATCAAAAAATAGAGTTCCTAGGTTTTTTTAAATTTAAGCAATATAGTATTTTTTTTTTTAAGTTATGATTTTTTTTAACTTATGTAATGTTTTTTTAAGTTATGCATTGTTTTAATTTTTAAGTTATGTAATTTAAAAAAATAAAACAAAAGGAGGCTCATTCTCCACACTCAGGCTCATCCATTAGAGCTTATCCTCCACACCCGATGACATAGAGGCCCATCTCTTACAGTCTTACTATGCATTTATGCAAGAGGATGATTGCACAACTTAACCCGTGACCTCTAGGTCACATGGTAGCAACAACCTTATTACAGTTGCTTCAAGATTCGCTCCTAGATCATAATATCTACACTTTATAATAAAAGAAAAAAATTAAGGTTACTTGAACCCGGTATTCTAAAACGTTGTATCCATGTATAGTGAGAGGGACCAATTAAAATAGTATCAAGTTTAATTGAAGTATGACAAGAATAACATGAACTTTAACTCTATATGTTAATCTATGGCACCGTTTTAATGAGATTCAATAGACAATCAGCTCCTTCACTTACCTTAGATTGAGATATTGTAAGGTTTTAAGGGTTTTCTTTTCCAAAGATGGTTCACATCACTCTTGCTCACAAGAAAAAGGACGACGTAACCAGCGTTGCTAATTATGGTTGTTCTGAGGACCAACGGGTCCATGTTTGTGACTGCAGTAGCTGCAATGGAACCCAACCCGGGTCCATTGATGGTCAAAAGATACCTGAATTTGTGTTGCAGGGGAATGCTACTCGTGTAGAGATCAAACCGCCTTTCAGTATTAGCAGCGTAATGCAGTTCCACTCAGCGGTGTGTACAGCAAAAGTTGTGCAACTGTACAAAATGAGTTGAACTGGAACCGAAAATTTGAGAACATTAAAATTTAAAATGGTGATAAAACCTAATTCGTTGCATAAACATCATTTAACTTTTATTAAAGAAAAAAACTGTAGTGATATATTACTATTACTAAAAAACATCTTTGAACACGACATATTTCAACATAGAACAAGAATTGTATAAGGTTGAAAATGATCGAATAATAAGGATGTAGATCATTCAACAATTTTACTAAAAAAAACATCTTTGAACAAGACACACTTCAACATAATATGATAAGAAAGCCCCTAAATTTCACAAAAAGAAATATATGTGTCCTGAAGAAAAAGTCACATAATTTATACTCCACAAAAGTACCTCTGCCCGTTCAGTGGATCAGGCGGTGGGGCTCCAGCTCGAAACCCACTCGGTTATCTCGCTCACATTCCTGTTCATGTCCTCAACAGTGTCGCTTTTCATCGCCACAACGATCTCCTCTTTGTAACTCTCTTTCGCTTCCTCCAGCAGCTCTTGAAAGATCTCACATTCAATATTGTTGGTAAGCTTTGCACCAGCGTAACCCCTACAAAAACCAAACGGTTTTAAGTACATATTACAACACAACTTTAATCAAGATAAAGCGAACCAGCATGAAGAAAAGAACACACCGTTTGCTCAAACGGTCATAAAGAACAGAGGTTTCTGTTCGGAGCACAACCACACGGTCAAACCACCGTTCTGGAAAGAAATCGCATCCATGATAGTCCACAATGATCCCTCCCTCTTCCATTATATCCTCAAGTTCATCACAAACCTGTAAATGATATACAATATTATATAGGGTGAGAATTATTACAAAACACTAAAAATTATCAATGGTTTGTATTTTTAAATTGTGTGCTAATTACATACACACAAGTAGGTTATATACATTTAAAAAAAACCATCAAACGAATTTGTTAATATATTTTTAATTTGGTATCGTTTACCCACACATGTACGTTATATAGATAAAGAACAATCAAAACTAATTTTGTTAATATTTTAATAAAAATTTAAGTAAAAATGAGTGAGAAACAATAACCATTACATTTATACCATTTTCTTTTACTTATGAAACTGCATATTCTGGTTAATGTTTGGGATTGCTTATCCCAAACTGTTTATCAACAAACCCCACAACCAAACAACAAGCAGCAGTAAATTATTAAGTAACTTAAATTCACCTATTCAATCAAACCTAATCCCCAAACATGTAGAATAACAGTAATCAAATCGTAAAAAAAACTCCAAGTCATCAGTAAATCGTAACAAATTCAACAAAGGACTGAAGAGAGAATAAAGAAATTATTACGAGATCTTCGTTGATGATGTAACATTGGAGCTGGTCGTCCCAACCATCGTGCAACTTTTTATCCTTAACAAGGTCTCCGATGTTAATATGTCGAAGATGAGTTGCCTCCGCTAACGCAGACGACGTCGTAGTCTTCCCTGTCCCCGGTGTACCGGTCACCAGTATGTTTGGCTTACTCCTCATCGCCGCCGGCTCACTTTCGCTTATGATGTTTTGTGGGGATGTTTCGTGTTTGGAAGTGGAACAACAAATTTTGACTTTTAACACCCCTCAGCATACTTACAGGGGCACTCTTCAAATCGGGTTGGTAAACTTTTTTTTACCTAATAATATCATATCATGTTAACTCATCACTTCACTTCCCATTTTGCACTCAATCATTAAGGATGCTCAAACACATGAGGTGTTTGATTTTTTTATATTTTTTATTTCTAGAAAATATGCATCAATAAATAAAACAAAACATTAAAATATAAAAATACATTTTAAAACTAAAACTAATTTAATTAATCGTCGTCGGAATCCACCAAAAGGTGGGGTAAATCTTGTTCTCCAAGATGCTCCACAAGATCATATTTTAGTCGATAATGTGTGTCTTCATCAATGAGCCCGTGATAAACATTTTCATCGAAAACGGGTTCAACTGGAGGATCACGAATACGTATCGGTGCAATCGCGTTTCCGTCGTCATTCAGAATCATGTTATGCATAATAATGCACGCATATACGACATTCCTAATCTTTTGTACATTCATAGCATGCATTGGTCGATTTAGTACACCTCATTTTGCCTTTAGAACACCAAAAGCTCGTTCCACGTCTTTTCTTGCCGCCTCGTGTTGCCTCTTGAACTTCTTTTCTTTCAGGATGTGAGGATACGGAAATGATTTCACAAACACAGACCACGCAGGGTAGATTCCATCGGTAAGATAGTATCCACGCTTGTACAAGTGGTTGTTCACGTAAAATGGGTATTTTGGTGCAGTTCCATTCTGTTGAGTAAGAAATAACGGAGATTGATGGAGCACGTTGATATCGTTTTGTGAACCTTGTGGACCACAAAAAGCATGCCAAATCCACAAATCTTGAGAGGTCACCGCTTCGAGCATAATTGTCGGGTACCTGTGATCCCCCCTCATATATTGGCCGCGCAACTCTGTTAGACACATTCTCCAAACAAAATGTGTACAATCAAGACTACCCAACATCCCCGGAAGGTGATGTATATCCTCATGAGCCTGATACAAGAGCGCGACGTCGTGGCTTGTTGGTCTACGTAAGTACTCGGAAGCGTATAATTTACATACCGTTTCGCAAAAATAATCTAGACACTCTCGGGAAGTCCTTTCGGCCATATTTAAATACTCGTCGTTCTTGTCTGGAGGGTTACCGGTTGCAAGTTGCTTAATCGCCGATGTAACTTTCTGCAACGGTGTAAAACTCTTTTTCATTCTCCCATCCAGGCCCTCTTGAAACCACGAGTTATTTGCTTACACGTCGCTCACAATTTTTAAAAACAACCTTTTCGATATACGAAACCTATGACGAAAAACATCTTCGTTGAATTTGGGCTCCTCGAAAAAATAATCTGACACAAGGGTTTCGTGGCCTTTCTCTCGATCTCGACAGTCAACTTTCTTTTTTCTAGAAGTACCGGTGTCTTCCAGCGCGGCGGCTTCCGTAATCAGATTTTGGAAAAAAACTAAACTACCATCGCTTGAAGAAGAATCGTCGTTTTCACTTATATCAATGGAATGAATAGCGGTGGTATGTCATCCGCCATTATAACGGGGTTAGTTTTATGGAATATACAAGAAAGGATTTTGTTGAATAGAGGTGAAAATTGGTGTTGGAGATGAGTGAAATGTGTGGGTTTTAAATAATAAAGAATTTTTTTAACAAACGGTCAAAACTCGCAACGGTCGAATCTTAAACGGTCAAGCTCGGTGACTAATCAACGAAATGGGGAGTCACCGCATCGCGGCAAGGGGGTGGCGACGGTGTCACCGATCGGTGAACCCACTCAAACACCCCACTCATCGAATACACCCCGACCACCCTTATGGCCAAGGGCCCAAGGCTCATTTTTCACAAAAGTTTTGGGGGAAAATTAACTGAATTAATAGTCATTTTGATCGGATTTTATTTAATAATAGAGATGATAATGAAAATAGCACTCAAAATTATGGGTTATGTCTGACCGACACCTAAAAGCGGGGGCTAAGCTTCTAAAGCGGTAGGCTAAGTTGACGCTTTTGCCAAAAGTGTGGGCTAAGTCGCCAAAATCACAAGGTAAGCCTCCGACAGCCAAAAATGTAGGCTATATTCTAGTCGTCTCAACTAGCATAGCCAAAAGTGAGCGTTGACTACTCTAGTGAAAGATAAAATTCAATATTTGGAACAAAAAACATAAGTATTTAGGTAATTTTCCCGACTTTTAGCTAAACTCATACTCAACTAAAGTAAAAATTAAATAAATAATAATAATAATAATAATTGTTTTCTTTGTTGCATGGTAAATATTCAGTCATGATAAGGAAAGTCACATTTATAATTTTACTTGTGTTACATACTTTTCCCTTATTAATAATAACTAGTAGGGTGTTCGTGCGATGCGACGGGTGTGACACTTTGCATTGCGGGACTCGTTTCATAGTTTTCTTATTCGTAAATATATTTATGGTAGCATTATCGTGGCGGATATATGTCATAAGTATTACACATGTCTAGTAATTATTAACTTGGAATTTAATTATCAATTACTTCAAAAAACCATTGATAAATAAAAGTTATATAAAGTAGCACATAAATAAGGAAAGATAAGTCTTAAACATAAACGTTGAAAACTAAAAGCTCAAGTGTCAAGTCAAGTTTTTTACATCATGATAAGATCAAGTTAATAATCATATGGCTTAAACATCTCAAGGATATAAAGTGTCTATAAAAACTAAAATACCATTTTCTTGAATATGGTATTTTATATATAAAGTTTTTTTTAATTACATATTTAACACGAATAGAATAGCTTTTATTTAAGATTTTTTAATTAGATATTTAGGACAGATAAAGAGTTTCTACGATATGTTTATTAAAAGGTCTGGAAAATGAAAAAGCTTTATTGAACGTAGATTTTTCAGCCACCAACCACAACGAAATAAATCTAATTTTGTTGCGTTTAATTTAATTTAATTTATAGTTATTTCACTTGTAGGAGACATATCTCTCATAAGACAAGTTCACGATTCTTATTCATTCATGTTGCTATGCGATATAAATTACAAAAAGTTGAGAATCTTCAAGGCTTGATTAGTTGGTTAATAATGAGTAAACTCGAATATGAAACTTAATGCTTGCAAGGTTTTGCATGGGTTGATCCGTGTCAGTTTTAGGCTTAAACCGAACCAAAATCAAAAATCCAGTTTTTAAGTTTTAGACTGTTGTCCAGTTTTAGTTTTCTGATATCGGTTTTTGCGTGTGGATTCGATTCAGTTCAGTTATGAATTTGTTCATTTACGTCTGAAATATTTGGTCCAGTAAACATATTCCAAAATTGGGCTAAAACTTTTGTACTAAAGTTTTTGTAAATCATCTTTTTAATAAACTAAGGCATAAAACTTTTGGCCTAAAATAATGAATTTGAACTACATATTTAATAATAAACATTTGAAAAAGTTCGGTGTTGTTCGATTCGGTTCAGATTGTGTAATACCCTGTCTTATTATATTGAAATTTCTATAAAAATTTTGCATTTAAACGAGTAAATGCGATTACACGTCACTTCAAATCTTGGCGTTTATTAAAACTTTATTTACGTTAAACATTTTGACGTGTCCTTACTATTTTGTTTCATAACATTGAAACCCAAATGCGGAAGCTTGATCTTTGATTGTGTTCGGTTCTTCATAGAGCTTGATCGTCCTTCGGAGGTACTTGCGAATCCCCTGAACTGGAAATTTGCAAAATATTAATATTATAGCAAATAACCGAAAGCATAACGTAATAACTTGGTAAAATATTCAAATCAGAAAAACATCGTTTCTGAGGTGGCGTTGGCGACAGCTTAAAGTCTCGTCGGCGACGCCTTCTTAAAACCTGCGCCGAGGATTTACTGCCGTAGGCAGTAAATTAAGACGTCAGAACAATATGGATGCGTCGGCGACGGCCAGTTGTACCATCGACGACGGTATCTGCTGCAGCAGTTTTGCTGCAGATTTATTAATTACCCGTTCGACCCGTTTCAAGTCCCGAACATTAAAACACGACTCGGGGCTTTCGGTGACACATCAGTAAAACACTATTGACTGCTTTCATTCAACGGTTGCTAGCCGTAGGCTACGGCTAGCCATCGTAGCTTAATATGGCCGTCGTAAGAACTTTTCTAGTTTTTGCCGTTTTTGTTAAGAAACTTTCGTAACTTATTAAATCTATATCCGTTTCTCATGAAACTTGTTTCTAAATAACCACAAAATGTTTTCTTACATATTTAACCAGGAATCTTTGACCCGGGTACTTATTTCTTATGCATTATGCATGTATTCCGATTTATGCTCAACATTTCCGATTTTTCCCTTTAACCCCATTTAAACTAAACTATACATTTACGCATCCATTTCGGTATGCATTAACACTCCATTATTACCCGTATAGTTGCCTTAGCGAAAATACATTGATTTATTCAACTAAACCTTTATATATTAATTATTTTGACCCGTTTGGTTGTTTTAGCGTAATCCAACGCTTATTTCAACCAAACATTCTATCTTATCATTTCTACACTAGGATATCTATCTAATTCCCACCACAACACTATTTGTAGTGGATTTATTATCAAAATTTTACTTTATCCAATATTCACCCTTTAGTTCGACAGTTTACAGAAAAGACCGTTTAAAAGGCATTAAACCAAAAGGCTTATGCTTTTCTCTTTTACTTTACCGAAAGGGTCTATTATATTATAAAACTCAATTTTAAACTAATATTAGAGTCGTTTACTTATTTTCATCACTCAAGGGCATTTTGGTCAACTTATTCTCTTCTTTTACGAAGGAGGACTTACCATAACATGTTTTGACCAAAATGAACATTTAACCATAATATATGTAAAATCATTACGTTCTTAAGGACATAATGTTTACGGATCAGATTATTAGATTTACCTTACCTTAGGTAATCCATTATTCTTTTATGACTCATTAACTCTCATCGGACCTTTAAGTCCTTGTTGAGAGTTTTGACCCGTTACACGTACCTGGCTCGGCTCATACATTGATTCGTTCAAATATCATGCTTTGTTCTTTCTAAGAACACAAAAATTCAACAAGCGATGTTAGTCATCATTGTCAAATGGTGATACTATCACCATTTGACCCGTTTGATCTAAATAACCATTTGTCATTATGAGATGGCACTTTTTTGCCATCTCACCTATTTAACCCATTTCGTTTTACACTATATGATCGTATTTCTTAAAAAAATTTCTCTTAATTTGCTTGACCCATTACGGCTTACGCCATATGGTATCCTTTTCAAAACTCCTTAGTTAGTCGTCATCACATGACTAATTTACCGTTTTACCATTTTTACCATAAATGATGGTTTAATACCATATTCACTTGTTCCAACTCGTATCTGTCTGTATTGGAACTTTTATATTTTGGAATCTTGTTCCGAATACCCAAAACGTTTTATTTAACTACATAAGTATTCTATTATTTTAAAGATGTAAGTTTTACTTACTTTGAAGTCCGATTATGTCTTTTCTCCGCGTACTCGATCCGTTTGACCCGCTTCTCTCCAAGCTTCCTCCTAGCTTGTCAAGTGTCAAACTACCTTTTATCATTTCGCAGGATGGTTAGATTGTCATTATTTATCAAGACCATTCCATCTTATGGACTTTATATCAAAATCACCATTTGATCTTATTATAGGTCGGTTTGACTTTTGAAAGTCAACTACTTATTAACATACCCGAATACGAAATTAAGTTTAACAACTCATTTAAACAACTTATTAAAATCCCGGTGGTCATTATTCGTAAGCTACCATTTTAACTACTTTTCTCAACTAAGTTATATCATTTCTTTCACTTAAACAAGTTTGAGCAATTGTTAACATAAGGTTAACTTAGCTTTCGATTATCAATACTAATTTATCCATTCATTGTACTAGGACTAAGAGTTTTCATCTTTATGTAAAAACCCACTCCACCATATTATTTAGATATTCATCCGAATACTTAATATAATCAAGTTTTATATACAACTAGCATACAACTTGATCTCAAATACTTGCTAACATTATCTCTACATCTATTTCATCATTTGATACAAAACCATTTCATAGCAAGTATGAATATGTACTCAAACTCATCAATTGTTCAAGTACCTTTCATATTATTACTATACATGATGATCCTAAACATAGGTATATCATCAACTTCATTATATTATCAAAACCCACTTCAATATCTACTTGTTAATCTCTTACAAGTGATCTTACATCAACTTCTAACGAAATCAAGCATACACATCACCTAATTCCATCTTTGGATCATCATCCAACAACTTAATTGCAAGTAATCTACTTGTCTCAATTCAGAACTTTCACCAATCTAGGTTTTAAGACATACCTTATGATCCTTTCGATTAGGTGATCGTTTATATGCGCTCATGCATCAATTCTAAGCTCAATTCACCCTTCAATTTGATGATTTAAGCAAAACAAGGGTTCACCCCCTTTGTTTTGCTCCTGGTCGCTACACACACACACCTTTTGTGTGTGTAGTGTTTTATTTAAATTTTATTTTTATATATTCTACTTTTCAACCTTTCCCCTTTTGGCCCCTCATGTTTGAGGTCTTATTTATTAAGAGCTTCCACTCATTGTTTATTGTTATTTCCATATTACTAACTAGGTTAACTTATTCCTAGTTATTTTGTTTACGGGTTCAGTTTTACCACTAGCGGTCTTTTACCCGCTCTTCAACACTTACGTGGTTTGATTACCAAACCCGTTTTTGGGGTGTTACAGTTTGGTTTTAGAGCGAGGCATGAAACGCCTCGTATTTCCGTATGCTTATTTTTAGAAAGTTCGTATTCGCATTGTATTTTTAGAAACCTTACAATCATACTCCATCTCCGCTGTCACAATTCGAGGCGTTAATCATAATGAAGTTCATTTTTATACATATTTGTTATTCGCGCAACTAATCATTTAAATATGTCTTTATACGCAAATCGACACTTGTTATATGTACAATACTCATACATACATTCTTGATACTCAAATTATACTTGCATACATGTTATATACTTAAAAACATGTCAAAACACCAAGTTTTAGCTTAAAATGGGGAAAAACCAAAGTTCGGGGGCCAAATTGCAAAAAATGAAAGATCTGCCTAAATGAGGCTCTGGCGGGGAGCGAGAGACAAGGCTTTGCCTCTCGCGTGTGGCGAGAGACCTCGATTCGCAGCAGAACGTCTCCCAGCTGCGGGTTGGCTTATTTTCTCTACCTTTTTCACACGCAGTCACCTCTAAACCTCATTTAATACTAAACCCTAACTACCGACTATATAAACAAGCTTCCTAACCCTCTTTTCCACTTTCCAAACACTTCTAAATTATCAAAACACTCTCAAAATCTCTGGAAATTCAAGTTCAAGACAAAAACTTTCTAAGTACAAAAGTGAGTTCAAACTCACTTTTCTTCATCTTTTCTTCACCAAATCATCCTCTACAAAGCTTGGAACACCTCTAGGATTGTTTCCAGGTTTACTATGGTAAACCAAGGTGAAACATCACCATTTTGATGTCCAAACTTTTTTGTTTTGGAAGAATGTTTTGTTAAACCTTTATAAACTATGTTTTTCTTGATTCAATCTTGTGCCTACTTGTTCTTGAGCCTATTTAAGGTTATGAGACTCGTTAGGAGAAGGTTCTTATGAGTTTAAGAGGTGCAAACATCTCTAAACTTTTTATTTTATTAGGGTTTATACAACCCACAAATGATGAAACCATCCGAGCTTGCCATAATTCTTATGGCAAGACTTGTGTTTTGGTATGGGTGTAAATACTTGGAAGCCTTGGCTATCCTAATCTCATTCCACCACCTCACTTGATGTTTTACTTTCCAAGTGGCTTGTTAGTTTTAAAGTAACATAACCCCGTCTAGCCTCCAACACTTAGTTAACTCTTTCCATGTTGAGATGACTCACCCGGGTTAATCTTTCTTGGCTACTTGAAGACGTATTAAATAGTTGTATACTTCTTTTTTTCATTCATGACCATCCGAATCATCCTTGTGGTGATTTGTGTATTGGTGAATCATACAATGATGTCCATGCTTGACTTACATGACACTCTATGAATACTCTTGATGGACTTAACTTAGAATTATTATGTAAACTATATAATATATATAAACATATATTTAACCGAACCTTTAATGATAATCGGATATGGTTACTTGTCATGGAAATAGGTTATATTATCTAAGTCTTGAAACTCTCGTTACGATTCTAATGGGTAACTTGACCCATGAAATCACATCAACCCTTACGGGACTTATACTGTCAAAAATGGGTGTTTAAGACTAGATAATTACTTTATGTATACATGCTTTTACATACTTTAATTTTGAATCCGAACTCGCTACTAAATCCAAATACTCACACACATACGTTTCCTCATGTAGTATAACTTCGGTGCTCCATCCTCCAACCCTCCAACTCTTCATGGGTTTACCAAAGGAAAAGTTTGCAAAACTGTGAGTACACTCGAAAGCCCCTTTTTCGCCTTACACTTTTGGGTGCTATATGTTTAACCTATTAAGTTACACATTCACACTTATACTTTATTCAAACATAAACAATTCATTCATGCATGCTTAAATACGTGATATTTGATTTGTATTCTTGGAACATTCTTATGTGATTCACTTGTCAGTAGCTTCGTTTGAGCCTCCCCTTAACATGTATAGCGCTATAGGAGTAACGCACCGACCATAGTCTTGTGGTCATGTTAAGTCTTTAATTCATGCGGCAATCAGAAGGTTGACTTGTAAACTTGCATGCCATGATACATTAATCTAGTTAACTATTATTACCATGAGGATTCGTTTAAACATTTTTCACATACTTATGCTATATTAAACTTGTGTACTCGCCAATGCTTTGTGTGTTGAACTATACTTTTAAACATGTTGTAGGTTGATGATGTTGATATCGGCGAAATCTAGTAGGGACGACTTAGAAACATATCTAGAAATACTAGATTATGTTATTGTTGTATTGATGAATTTTGTTGTACTTTGAATTTCCAATGGTTGTAATTCGATTTCTTGTAAATGTACTTGACAATGTTTATCTATGAATGAAATTGGTTTTGAATTAAATATTGTCATACTACTGTTATGAAGTCTCGAGCAATCTATTTACTTCCGCCTGATGATTCCGCCATCGGTTGGAGTGTGACAAGGAACCAAAATTGAAGCGTAACTACTAGTTAAAAAAGACCAAACTGTCAGTTATTAGCTTAGGTAAGTTATTTTGGTTTGCTTGTTTGCTTTTGTCAGCTCTTTGGGTTTTGGCTCATTAATCAATTATTTTAGTTGAGTTCTTAATTATAGACCTTGTAAACTATCATTGATTACGAGCTACTATTATTGATATAAAATGATAATTTCATTATGTTGTTTATAATTAGTGACTCTGTCTTGTTGTTGTAAATAACAACAATATTTTTCAAGAGCTTAGGAGATCAGGTCGAAATTATCTTCATGGTAGCTGGGTGGACTCGGTCTTCTTCTCGTGTGTTTGTTATTGATCGGAATGCAGGCTTTTTTTGGTTTTGTTTTTCTTTTTCTTATGTTTGTAGTAAACACATTGAAAAGGACAACGAGAAGTTGTAACTGGATGGTTTGTTGTTGATCTAGCCTGCAGGTTTTTCTTTGGATATATGATATACTTGTTAAGTTCGATACTCCGAAAATTAACGTATTACTCCTATTTAGTTTTTGTAGACAAAGAAGAGTAACAAGAGGCAACACAAACATATTACTCATACTTCCTAAAATAAATGTACTTAAAAAATTAATTGCTTTTCAAAATAGTCTAAGTTTCTAATTCTATTTTTAAATAACAAACATGGTTCAAAAATAATTGTTTTTCAAAATAGTCTAAGTTTCTAATAATATTATTTCAAAACACTCCGGTAATTATTTATTATGTGTATACTTCAAATAATAAAGCTAATAATTAACTATTAAGTATTAACTGAATACAATGTTTATATATTTTATAATATAAGTGTGTATTGGATGTCATTTTTTTGTTGTTATGCTTGTAGGAAACACGTTTAAAAGGGTTGGAATGTGATAATGTAAACTGGACAAACCCGAACAAGGTACTGTATTGTGTTTTGGATATTTGTGACAACGTTGAAAAGGGTAGGAATATTATTAAATTGATAATAATGATAACAATATTGAGAGTCTTGAGCATTTGAAATGTGATAGGACACACTACTTTAATCACTTGTATACTAACCAAGACAACTATCGAAACGTCAACAATTTGAGTAGGTTATTATGGTACCTTTGGATTTTTTTTAAACATTATAGTTTATAAGATATGACAAGAATATGTAAAAGAATTATAAATTTGTTGTGGAAAGAGAAAACTGTAACTAATTATCCATAATTTTGTTAAAACAAAGGGATTTAATTGTAATTAGATGAGGGGCTAAAATATAGTTAATGTTTAAAAGACCATCTTACCCTCATTTTAGGGGTATATTTATAAATAAAGAGGAAAATTTTCTTATTTTTTGGATATCTTAAAATGTCCATCCCTTATGCATTATAATATAGTATAGATAACTAGTGTTTTGGACTCTGCGTGTTGCGACGAGATCGTTAAATCAAACAAAAAATAGACGTAAAAACATCAAGCCACATACGCATTTTGTAAAGTGAACCTCGATCAATTCTTTTCAAAAAAATCATTTTATATGCATTATAATGTATCTATTATTATTGTAGCATTTAACATATTAACATGTAAAGAAAATGGAGTTTTTTTCTCAAAAGATTGCTGGTAGAAATAATATTTATCAAAAAGTGTTGTTCTAAAAATATTTACTAAAATGGTATTTTAGTTATAAAATTCAAGAAGGTCTCATTTAATAGCTTCTCACTCCAAATATTATTCCAAATATTATTGGATAAATTTAACTCACTAAAAATTGTTATTGATTTAATTAGTTTTTTTAATAGAAGAAAATTGTTATATACAAACGTTATTTTTCCTCGTCAGTTTCTCATAGAATTCAAATTATTACGATCACTGTGACCACAAACAAATTGTACTTTAATTTGGACTTAACAATGTTAATTTTGTATTATTTTCATTTTGTTTCCCTTTTGCTACTTATTTTGAAATTAGTTTACAGCATACAATTGATATATTGCAAGTTTTACATTTACCGACTTCGTATATCTTATTATCATTAACAACATATATGTAATTATGTTAGCCTTGCAGAAGAAAGGTTTAATATGGTGCTCCGTGGCTATGTTTGCTATTTCATTTTGTAAAATTACTTTCATATGATTTTTATAGTTTTTAAATTCGTTTATTGATACCCGAATTTGATTTGCTTATCCGAGTATAGTTAATTCAAGAATGAACACCTCTAATTGACTATATCAATAATTTTTAAAGTAAATTACATTTTGTGTCCTTTAAATATATAAGGAATTATAAGAATATCCTCATTCACAATCTAACCTGACCCAACTCAATTTTCAATAAAAATAATAATTTCTCTCTCTTTCACATATAGAACCCAACCCAATCTTTCACACTCTTTAGCAACCCAACCTAAACCATTTTTTATTAAAATAAATATGACTTAGGTTATAATTTATTCTATAACATTTATCATAAATAATAAAAATGTTTATTTTTTTAAACTTTATTATTTTAAATATAAAAAGTTATTAAAAAATAAAAAAGAAATATTACATAACAATGAATGTAAAATTACAATGAATGTTAAATAAAAAAACAATTAAAAATATATCAATTTTTTGTGAAATTTATGTATGCTTGTTCAGAAAAAATAAATAAACAAGACTGTGATTTTAGATTTTTAAAAACAGTAAAATTTTATAAGTTATTAGAGATAATCTAATTTTACTTATAAGTAATATATATTAAGAGAAAAAAGAAAATATAAATAAATATGTTCTCTTGCGGACATGTGGCAAGAAAAGATGTGAATATGGATGTCACAACCTAGGTCGTTCCTTCGACCTGGTTGGTGATTTTAATTAAATTTTCCTTTTTATATTTAATATTTTGCCAACCTAGGTTGAGGTAATGTCATCAATGGAAATAGTCTAAGGAATTATATTTCATATCAATTTATGTCCAAAAATCTTTAAAAGATTTCATTTCAGTTTATGTCCAAAAATCTTTAAAAGATTTCATTTCAGTTTATGTCCAAAAATCGTATGTTATGTAACAACTTTTATCCTTTAGGGCTAACCTAGTTAAGAAACTCGGTTATGTTCACGTTAACAAAGGGCAAAGTTGTCATTTCACTTCCTATTTTAGAACCAATTTATTTGAATAAAAATAGAAACCTAAAAGCTAAAATTTAAGCTCGCCGCCGCCATCACCATTCCACCATCACCAACACCAGCATCTACGCAAAGCATACCTTCAACACCACCATCTCCACTGCTTGCAACCCTCCATTAAAAAATTATAATTGCATTCAAGAGTTGCATATTTGCATTCAACTTTCCAAATTCTTGATAAAGTCAACAAACCAGTTCAAACACCCCACATTCTCTCTTTAATCTCGCAATATCCCACCCAAACAATCTGTATACATAATTCACCATCACCAGAATAGCCTGCTTGAACAAATTTATCAGTTTAAACCCCAACCCCCTGCTCGTTTTCGCCCCTTTTTCTCCTCCTCCGACATCTAGATCTAGGTGGTGCTGGATCTGAACCATTGAGAATTGAGTGCCTGCTGTAGATTTAAACCATATCTTCTCCACAGTGGTGCTGGATCTATGTGTAGTGGAAGTTAAGAAGCAACACACACGGCGGTGGTGTTCTTGTAAAATGGTATAAAGAGAAACAAACCAACAAAAACACAGAAAATAGCGACAAAACAAGTGACGTAAATCTTATTAGTTTTACCAACCCAAAAAACACCCAACCAAACCCTAGATCTCACAAAATGTAAAATCTGTAACAATACAAAGAACCAAATGATCAACTGATAAGAATAAGTTGATCTATACAAATCACAGCAATAAGATCTCACACAAGATCAACTAGATCACAAAATGACCTAACAAGTACAAACCCTAATCGCCAGGAAGAGAGAAAACTAGAGAAACTAAGAACAACAACAACTCCTCTCTAAACACTGCTAAACCCTTCGAGTATTCATCTGTTGCACTTTAGACCCTCTGTGTATTCAACTCGCCCCTTATACTTTTGTACCTGTTCACTTTCAACTCTTATTAGTTACAACTAAATATAACAAAGTGTAACAACATATAACAACCTGGTAACAACTTTATCATTGCAACATGAATTAACATATTGCAAAAACACCCACATGGCCCCATAATTCATGTAGCAAACATGTTATACAAGCCAAACCTTTCACAAAGAGTTTGATGTTGACTTACACTCAAACCTTTTGTAAATATATCTGCAATCTGCATTTCTGTACTAACCTTTTCAGGTTCTATAATTCCAACTGCATTTTTTTCTCTCAAGAAATGGATATCCAATTCAAAGTGTTATGTTTTTTCATGAAACACAGGATTTTGAGAAATTGAGATTGCAGATTTGCTATCATAATATAATTTAACTGGTAAGTTATGATTAACCTTTAACTCATTTAATACATTTAGTCTACACAGCTTCTGCTGTGGATCTAGATGTGATACTTTGTTTCTTGCTTTTCCAAGAAACAAGTGTGTTGCCCAAAAAAATACCAAACCCAGTGACACACCTTCTGGTCTTCAAACATTTTGCCTAGTCAGAGTTAACAAACCCTGACAAAACCATCATTAGATTTTTTTGAAACTCATACTATTTCCAGGAGACTATTTCAAGTATCTTAATAATCTCAATGCAATGTTAAGATGAGATTGATTAGGACTATGCATGTACTGACTTAAAAATTGAATAATATAGCTTATATCTGGTCTAGTTGAAGACAGATATATCAATTTCCCTACCAATCTTTGATATCCATTAATATTTTCTAACGATTTTTGTTCTTTGCTACATTTGTCAGTAACAAGAAAACTCTGCTCAGTTGGTGTTTTAACATGTTTACAACCCAGATATCCAAACTCATTCAATAACTTAAGAAAATATTTCCTTTGAGACAAACAAATACAAACATCAGAGTATAACACTTCAGTACCTAAAAAATATCTAAGTATTCCTAAATTTTTAATTTGAAAACTTTCTTTTAAACACTTCTTTATTTTTTCAATTTCAATTTTATTATTTCCGGTTACTACTATATCATCTACATATATTAAAAGAATAATAAACACATTTTGTTTTGACAACACAAACATTGAATAATCACAAACACTTTGAGTAAATCCCATAGAAGTTAACACAGAAGTTAACTTCTCATTCCGTTGTCTTGGAGCCTGCTTAAGACCATATGAAGATATAACCAATTTACACACTTTAGTATTATCTTTTGAAAAATAGCCTTGAGGTAAAGTCATAAAGACATCCTCGGTCAAAGTACCATATAGAAAAGCATTTTTATGTTCGTTTGATACAACGGCCAATTATTATTAATAGCAAGCTTCAAGACAACTCTCACAGTAACCATTTTCACAACAAGTGAAAATGTTTCACCAAAATCAATCCCCTCTCTTTGCTTAAAACCTTTGGCCACTAATCTGGCCTTATATATTTCTACTACCCCATTAGCTTTATATTTGATTTCATATACCCACTTGCATCTTATAGGTTTTCTTCCCTTTGGAAGATCAACTAAAACCCAGGTGTTATTTCTATACAAGGCTTCCATCTCATTATTCATTGCCTCTACCCATCTATCATCTTTAGCAACTTCACTATAAGATGTAGGTTCAACAGTCTTATTAAAGAAGCAACAAAACATTTATTTTCATAAGACAAATTGGCATAATTGACTACTCTTTCTATTCCATATTTTACTTTACCTTCAACAACAAAATCATCAAAACCTTTAGGCATAGAAATATTTCTAGAAGACCTTCTAACATTTTGACCCTCAGATAGGTTGGTTTCATCATTTAATCCTACAGTATCCTTTGCCCCGCCATTGATACCCTGACTACTACTACTTTATTGTTCTCTATTTGAATGCTGAACATTTTCAGCAGTATGAACAGTGGTAGATGTTGAAGGTATCAATGGTTGCTGATCATCACTGGAGAGATCATGAGCACCACTTGTACCCTCTTCATCAATGGGCGTTAGAGTTTCAGATGTCAAAGTTTCATACACATCAAAAAAATTTATATGATTTAACATTTGATTATCAATTAACTCTTGATAATCAAACTGTTTACCTTTAAAAGGAAAAAGATTTTCATAAAACTAACATCTCTTGAGAAAATCTTCTTTTTATGATCTAAATCCCACAATTTCTTTTTAACATTTGAATAGCCAATAAGTACACATGTATCAGTATGATAAGCAAACTTATCTGACTCAGTTAAAACAGTACTAAAACAAAGACATCCAAAATTCCTCAAATGAGACAAAGAAGGTTTAAAACCAAATACTACTTCATATGGACTCTTACCATCTAATACAGAAGAGGGCAACCTGTTGATTAAATATACAGCAGTTAGAATGCATTCAGACCAGAACCTAAGTGGCAAACCACCTTGAAACATCAAGGCTCTAGCTGTGTTTAAGAGATGCCTATGCTTCTTTCCACCACACCATTCTGTTGTGGTGTATCGGAGCATATGTTTGATGCAAAATTCCTTTATTTTTACAAAAGAGTGGCATTTGATTATTCACAAATTCAGTACCATTACCACTTCTGAATTTTTTTATTTTGTTTTAAACTGGGTAGAAATAAGTTCATAAAAACTACACAGGTTTTCAAAAACCTCAGTTTTATTTATTAACAAATAACACCACACAGTTCTAGAAAAATCATCTACAACTGTGAGAAAATACATATGTCCTTCATGACTAGTTACTTTATGTGGACCCTATAAATCTAGATGAATTATGACCCTAACAGATTTTGTTTTATGTTCACTTAATGGAGGGAACTCTAACCTGTTTAGCCCGATGACATACATCACAAGGCCCATGTTCAATATTTTTCACACCAACAGTATCTCTCAACATAGCTAAAACTTGATCTGATGGATGTCCTAATCTCCTGTGCCACAAACTTGACTTAACATAACTATTGAAACACACATTTACTAGATTACCATTATTACCCACAAAATATAAACCACTATCCTGACTACCAGTCACCAGGATTTTCCTTGATTTGGAATGCTGTAGCATACAACTATTCTCATTAAACACAACACTTATATGATTATCTTTAGCTAACCTATGAACAGACAACAAATGAACACTGTATCCTGGGACATAGAAAGCATCTTGTAAAACAATGTTTTATTTTAATTTTACACTACCAATTTTTAAAACTTTAACACTTGTTCCATTTGGATGACCTACTTTAAGATCAAATTCAGAAACATCTATTATATTAAACATGTCTCTATCATTGTATATCATATGTTGACTTGCCCCAGAATCTATTATCCAACTAAAGTTATTTCTAAAAGAACACAGAACTGGAGCAACTAGCAAAACTTTAAACAGAACATGACTCACCTCCCACATTAGATGAATCAACACGATTCTTTTCACCAACTAAACTTAACAACTTTGCTATCTGCTCAGAAGTAAAAGGCAAACCAGAAGCAATAACACTAGCAGATGACCCAACAGCAGTAGTAGACTTATTAAAAGAGTTATTTTTAACAGATGTAGACTGGTTAGTATTAATTCTCTTTTTAAAACCAGGAGGATAACCTATAATCTCAAAACATATATCCATAGTATGACCAATCATATTACAATATGTACATTTTAAATTTGAATTTGGTCCTCTTTGTCTATTTATTTTCCTTTTAGACTCAAAAGGTTGATTAGTCTTAGACACAAATGACACATTCTGACTTTTAGAAACATTACTTGACAGTCTATGTGATTCCTCCCTAGAAACCACTGAAAAACCAACTTTGACAGATGGAAATGATTCTCTGGTCAATATGTTTGTTCTTACTGGTTGATATATATCATCTAAACCCATACGAACTTGCATTAGTTTAATTAAAGCTGAAAAATCATTATAATCTTTTGCTGCTTTACAAGAACAAGTGGGCAATTTGAGCATTGCATCAAACTGCTTCCACATAGGTATTAGTTTGTTACAATAATCAGCTACTGAACTCCCATTTTGTGAAATACAATTTATCTTTTTATACAAATCATATACCACAGAACCATCTATCTTGTCATAGATTTTCTTTCAATCCTCCCAAACGTCTAACGCATATTTAGAAAAGACTTGCCCCAAATACAAATCCTAAGACACAGAATTTAAAAGCCAGGTTAACACTACAGAATTACATCTATCCCATTAACTAGCAAGAACATCATCATCCTCCGACTTTTACAACTTCCATCAATAAGTCCAAATTTGTTTTTTTCTTCTAAAGCCAACTTCATAGAACTAGACCAAACTGAATAGTTTTCAGTTCCCTTCAACTTAACACTAACAATGGTTAAGGAACTATAATCACTAGGGTGAAGATATAATGGGTCACCTATATCCAGTTTACTTATCAAAATCTGAGAAGAACTACCAGTGTCACCCATAATAACAAGGAAGAATCAATCAAACACACAGAGTTTAATCAAATAACAAATGCAAGACTGTATCAGTGGCCAGATTCCAGGGTCATCACTCAAAAGGTGCCTGGACAAGCATAATACAGTTGCAGACCTAAACAAATACTCAAAAAAAGGAAATGCCCAGAAATGCACAAGAACCAAACAGATAGACTCGATCAAGTGCCAGCCCGACTAGTCCGGTAACAGCAATACCTAGACACACAATATGCAATGAATCACTACGTGAAATAAGAGAAGGGAATAGAATATTCTCACAACAGTGTTTAACTCCCTCCAAGCAGATGTATCTTATAACCTTCTAGGGTTATAAAATAGCTTCAAGGAAAAATCAGCAAGAGTATCTGGCTGGTTTGCCCTGAACCTTCTAGGGTTCAGAGACCAACACAGTCTTCAACAGAATAACAGAGACCTCCTTACCACCAGACCCAAGCTAGGATCTAAAAAACACCGGATCTGTACAGATCTAACCAGATCTATACATGCACAAACTCCAAGAAAAGATCAAAACAGTTCTATGTAATAAAAAACTTACAAAAGAACAACAAATAACCAGATCAAACCCTATATTGTATAGCGGAAACTCCAGAATCTGATACGAGAGCTAACACGTTAGCTCTGATACCATGTAAAATGGTATAAAGAGAAACAAACCAACAAGAACAAAGAAAATAGCGACAAAACAAGTGACGTAAATCTTATTAGTTTTACCAACCCAAAAAAGCACCCAACCAAACCCTAGATCTCACAAAATGTGAGATCTATAACAATACAAAGAACCAAATGATCAACTGATAACAATCAGTTGATCTATACGAATCACAACAACAAGATCTCACACGAGATCAACTAGATCACTAAATGACCTAACAAGTACAAACCTTAATCGCCAGGAAGAGAGAGAAAACCAGAGAAACTAAGAACAACAACAACTCCTCTCTAAACACTGCTACACTCTCTTTTATATAAGAGAAGTATGACATTTTCACTTAAACCCTTCAAGTATTCATCTGTTGCACTTTAGCCCCTCTGCATATTCAACTCGCCCCTTATACTTCTGTACATGTTCACTTTCAACCCTTAGTAGTTACAAATAAATATAACAAAGTGTAACAACATATAACAACCTGGTAACAACTTTATCATTGCAACATGAATTAATATATTGCAAAAACACCTCAGTTTAACAGTTTTTTAAGGTTGAGAAAGAGGAGGTGAACAAAGTGGTGCGGCGAGGTTTGGTTGTTGTGGAGTGAGGAAGAGGTGGCAGTGGTGAGGGTTTGGTCGGCAATCAAGGGGTGGGTGGGTGGGTGTTTGTCCGACGGTCAAGGGTTAGGGTGCTTGTTTGGCCCGTTGGGTTTGTGGTAGTGGTGGGGCTAGATATGGCGGCAGTTGGAGGTGGATGTGGGGCTGCTGGTGGCGGTGCTAGCATGGGTTAACGGTGGTGAGTTAGTGGTGATGGTGGGTGAAAAAAGCAGAGTTCGAGAGAAGAGAGACATAGAGAGAGGGAGTGAGAGAGGGTGTGTTTATATACACTTATATGTATATTAATTAATATTAATGTTAATATATTGTTGAGTAAATTAAAGCACATGAAATGACAACTATGCCCTTGGTTAAATTATGGTTAACCAAGTTTTTAAAATTGGTTAGTCCTAAACATACGATTTTTGGACATAAACTGAAATAAAATCTTTTAAAGGGCACGTTTCATAATTCTTTATATATTTAAAGGACATAAAGTGTAATTTACTCTATTTTTTGTTTAGAATTGAAAATAAAATAATTCTAAAGAGTTGTTCGAGAACAATAACAAAAAATATAATACGTTGGTTAGAAAAAATATAATGGTTCATAATCCGAACCGAAGTTTGAGTTGCGAGTTCAGTTTTTGAATTAATCCTAACCTGTGAATGTTGAATTGACAAGATTATTTAAAATCAAATTAAAATTTTTATTTTATTATATATATACAGTTATACATATGGATAATTTTATTTATATATATATATATATTTTATAAGTTTTCCTCAGTTTTTGATAAATATAGACGTAGTAAAAAATAACATTCTTTTTTTTACAATTTTGAGGTCACGATTAACAGTAATATTTGAGGTGAAATGTTGAGTATGATAATTGATATGGAAAAAAATAACGTAACTATATCTTAATAAATTTTCTTGTATTAAAAAATAAATTAAGTTGATGATTGTTTAATAAATTGAATTTATCCAATGAAATTAGAAGTAAGAAACTTAAATTAACAATTAAAACAGTATTCTGATAAATACTTTTGACATAACATCATTTTGGTAATTAATTTTCTCATTAACACTATCTTTGAAAAAAAACTCAAAGAAAATGTAAATTTAACCTCTTTTTTGAAAAAAAAAAAAGTAACGGAACTACAAATATTAAAGTTGCTTCTCTTAATAAACACTATTAATTAAATTTGAATTATTACCCTGTCATCTTGAGATAAAGAGGAAGAGAGACAGAGATAAGAGAGAGAGTAGCTTTAATGGCCAATAAATGGTTAGCGTTCACCATGAAAACCTTAAAAATATTTTGAGAGAGTTTCGTTATATTATAAGGAATGGTTGTTAGTGTTTGTGAGTAGAAGAGAGAAAAAATATATGAAAAAGTTATTGTTTATCTGTAAATATATAGGAAAAAAATCTGGATCTGAAAAATATATAAATTTTTTAATATTTTTAGAAATTGTTGTGAGTGAAGGAGAGGGAAAAAGTAATTATAAAGGTATAAAAATATTATTTAATTGAAAAAAGAGGAAAAATTAGTTGTTTTTTATTGAAAATATATGAATATAAATAGAGAACTCATTGCAAATGCTCTTAGATTGGTGAAGTGATATGCCAATGAAAACCTATTTCCAAATTATAAATTATCAACAAATTTATGCTTTATGTTGTTGTAACATAAGTATTTGGAGTTTTTCAAAAAACTTTTGCATTTTGCATTTCTCATTTTTAACCCAAAGATTTTAATCTTTTGCATTTTAACTTCTTTGACTTTTTTACTTTTAACAAAAAGCTTTTTATCTTTTGCCATTTAACCCCCAACACTTTTTTATTTTCAACTTTAGTCCCCCATACTTTTCATCTTTCGCAAGTTTTTCGTTTTAAGTTTCGTAATAAATTTTTCGAGTCAACACGCCGCATGTGTTGCGTAGGGTTCAATGTTATTTCGTCTGCTTTTTTTTCCGTTTGACAGGCAGTCTCAACACGTCTATTTTTTCTTCGTTTGAAAGGTCATCGCAACACGCGGGTCCTTGATCGACTTAGTTATTCTTTTCTATATTTTACATTTATGTCTATTTTTTCGTATTAACACGCTGCAACGGGCGTGTGTGGGATTTTACTTCTGGTTTTTCGTTCGGTGCTATTTTTTACTTTTTTATCCATTTTTATTTTTACGAGCTTTTCCGATGTTGATGGTCGCTGCAGTGTTGTGGCATTAGTACTACTTGGCACGATTTTACGAACGTATTTTACCTATTAAGTTTTTTTACTTATAATTTGTTTCGAGTTTACAGCTATATATCCTTTATTTAAGAAAACTAACTTTTATGTGCATATTTTTATGTACGTGTCCATATAAATTCGATTTGCTCTACACTTCGACGAAAGTTTTTATGGAAACGAGTCTGGTTAAGTATAATACGTTTTCGTTTAAAAAAATAATTTTACGTACATATTTTATGTACGTTTCGGTATACATTCGAGTTGGTGTATATTTCGACGTAAACTTTTTGGGAAACGAGTCAGATCAAATATAATATGTTTTCGTGCTTTTATGAATGTTTTGTAAATTTTGTTTCGATCCAAGCGGAGTCAAATTGCGGGTTTCTTTTTTCCTTTTTATTAAAACTCTAATTATTCTTTTTTGATTATACGTGTCCGCATTTCCGTTATAACCGTTACATTTTCTATGTGTGACTCGGCCCACATATAATATGTACAATTGTAAGGTATAATTTTAATTTCTTTATGTTTTAATCCAATCACAATGTTTATATTGGTTGCATCGTGTTCAATAAGATACATCCAAACACGTTTTTTATTATGATTAACGTATAACATAACTAATCCATTCGATGTTTGCGATGTATGTTGCAGCACAAGTCTTATTACTAGTAAAAACTAAATTGTAAAATTGTGAGGGGAGAAAATTGTGTTGATTAATAAAGATGAAATAACTTAAACTAATATGATACATGAAACCATATCAGCCATATTTATCGTTGCCTTTCTAGTTTAACTCGTTAGAGGTGAGATACAATTCAATTTACATACTCTAAATTTATAACATTTGTATGTATAGAGATGTGTGCCTCATGCTTTGGAAGGGTTTTTTAAAAAAAAAAAAGATTTTTCATTTTTAATCCAAAGCTATTTGTTTTTTAATTGTAACACCAAAACTTTTATCTTTTGCAATTTAACCTTACAACTGTTGTACTTTCAACTTCGGTCCCCTATACTTTTCATCTTGCGCAGATTTTTCGTTTACCTTCTGTTCTAAATTTTGCAAGTTAAAATGGCACAACGTGTGTGGTTCAACGTTTTTACGTTGTCTATTTTTTTTCCGTTTAACAGGTTCGTCATAACGCGCGGGTCCTAGATTAACTTAGTTATTTTTTTTCTATGTCTTACATTTCGGTCTAGGTTATTCGCATTATCACGCTGCACGTTCAGTGTTGATGGCCCTGCCGCAACACAGGGATGCTTAATACTAGTTAATTTATAAAACAAGTCAAAAGAGTTCTACCTATTCTTTATTATTATTTGCAACCATAATAAAATTAGAAGTAAAGTAATAAATTTGTTTAAGTCAGGAGAAAATGATAAATCCATACACTTATTTATACATCAAAAGGAATATGGATAGATTAAACCTTCGAACAAAACATGAGGTCACACAATCCTTATATCTTTTACATTCACAAACCAATATGAAATTTGTCCAATGTTACACAGATACAAGTTCTAACAGTTAGTTTTTACAAACAAATTTACATATCAATAAAAAATTGTAAAATTCATAATAGATTCTCTACTAAAAACATTAGTCATTCTCTAGTTTTACCACCTCTTGAGGTTGGTTAGAATGATAGAAGCACAAGCTACAAAACCCTTCAACTCCAATATCAAGTGGTGCTATCTTTCTCTAACCACTTAGATTTATTTTCAAAGTTCAATCACAGATTCCAACACTCAAACAATATAAAAGCAAATACATAACAATATGCCTTTTTTAAACCTTTTAATCTGTTTACATTTTCCTATATTTTTTCATCGTAAAGATCTTTGTCATCTGTACTTTCATCATGCTCATGTTCCACATAGTCGGGTGACGCTGCCTTTTCACTGCCTCCGCCATCGGTAACATTGTTGTTAGTTTCAGTACCATTAACTTCTGACTGCATGCTATCCATCATGCCCGACAAAGCCAACCGTGGGTCCCACTCAAGAACATCGTCTATAATGTTGGAAACCCGCTTCTGATACCTGCATGACATAAATAACACAAGTAGATAATTTATTATTAACCCATGCTCGGGATTCAGAACATTAGAGCTGATCAGTTTATTTGATACTAAAACTGACAAATTTGACCCACGAACTTATGAATGAAATCCTAGTGGGCTAAAAAACATGGGACAAACGGGTTGACAGTCACCCAAAGAATATTTTTAATGTTTACAGTCGCCCTAAACCATTTTGTTCTAAGAAATCAGATGATTTGTAGTCATACCTAAGCATTAAGTATTTTAAAATATGACGGTTGTTTGATGGTTCACCCTGCCCAAGGTGGCCCATTTCAACAGGAGTGTGAATTTCTAGCACGACCCAAAAACATGACATGAGTGCGCAAACACATTTATCTAAACAGGAGCGGTTAGGGTCAACCCGGTCAGGTTGGCGGATTGACCCGTTTAACCCAATTATATCATTTATTATTTTTCACATATATGTTTTATGTCATAAATTAAATTGGGTGTGTATTTTATGCCATAATTGTAACTTAAAAAAACAAAATTGATAATAAGATTTTGTAATTTAAATGTAATTGTATTATATACATTTGTGTTTTTATGTAATAAATTTTAACTTTAATATATTAATTTGTGGGAAATAATTGGGTTAAACAGGTCGTGTTCGGATCAACCCGCAAATATACGGGTCGTGTTCAGTGTCTGACACAGTTTTTGGGTTCAGTTCCGATTCGTCTAAAATTTTCCGGTTCAGGTCGGGTCGAAACCGCGAACACAACCTGTTTAGCACCTCTACATTTCAATCCCAGTCAATGTAATTGTCTATTTAGAAAAAGCAGTGAAAACAGTTTTGCAGAATTCGACACTCAGATGCTGTTTTCAGTATTAGATTGTTTAAATCTTATTCCTATGGAGTAAAATCAACCCATCAAGTTTCATCACATAAAAGTTATGACAGTTAGGAAATTTTTAAAATGAGAACTTCTTAGAAAGAAATTGTTGCAATCCTGGTTTTCCAATGCGCGATATGCGCTTCTTAAAACCAAGGATGCAATTTTTATTGCTTCTTAAAATTGATGATTACCTGGCCCTAGCAGCCTCATCAGGAGCATGATGCCTCAAGAGTAGTATGGCTAAAACAACCACAATTGCGTAAAACAACCTTGCTGTTAACTTGGGTTTCTCCTCGTCTTTTTGAGGCCAAAAACGGAAAAGTTCTCTGAGTGTTGCTTCTTCAGCAAGTATGTTCGGGAAAATCCAGATACGTTTCCCAAGTAAAATCCATGATGCACCGAATATCAGGGCTCTCACTGTCAACATTAAATATACATTCACAAAAATTATATAAATGATGGTTCATAATTCATAATTAGGGGAAGTTGATTGGTATAATTCCATTACAAATTACTCCAGGCCTCCGACCATATACATCCATCAACCATTCACGTAACCAATAAGTTAACCTTTTAAAACAAGTAACTAAGATATAACTTAACACTATTGACCAAAATGATGTTCAAAACAGTTTTGACAATCCTTCCAAACATCGTTAAAGAATAAAGATGGCATTAACCTAAGCTAATCACAGGCATACACAAGTTCATTGCATGTACGGCTAGCACTATAGTCACAAAGCAATTAAAATCTAGAGTGAAGTACATGGATGGTCCCTGGGTTTATCAGAATCTTGGATTTGGTCCCTAGCTTTCCATAAGTACATGGATGGTCCCTATGGTTTGCACTTTGTAATGCATTTAGCCCCCAGCCAACAAATCTAAAGGTTTTAGCATGTCTAGGTTACATACTAAATGTGTTACAAAGTGCAAACCACAGAGACCATCAACGTACTTTTGGAGAAGACTGGGGACTAAACGTGTTACAAAGTGCAAACCACAGGGACCATCTTTGTAATTTTGGAAAGCTAAGGACCAAATCCAATACTTTGGTAAGCCACTGGGACCATCCATGTACTTTACTCTAAAATCCAATAGTATAAAACAGTAACAATTCCACACTAACAGTAAAATTAGAACAAATACGAATAACAGTAATAATAAACTTACCCGAAAGCAGGCAAAGAATAAGGAGAAGTACCCCAGCACACGAGTAGAGTATGAGAAGTTTCGCCTGGTGAGGATACACAGGGAACAAGCAGATTGCAAGAGTCAAAACAGGCCAAGATAATGATAAAAGTGTTTGCCATAGTGGCCGCTTGTTTACAAAAGTCCATGCAAAAAACGCATCATTATCAGAAAACTCCTGCTCCTGTAGACAGCATACAACAAAAAATAGACCTCAAAACCAGTTCATTTGTCAGTAGGGCTACATATGAACCAAACTTTCAGCAAACAGTTCGTGAACCATTTGGCGGGAAGTTCGTTTGTGCTCATTCATCTATTAGACAAACGAACACGAACAAGAAATTTTGTTCGTTTAGCTTAATGAACGAACATGAATAGAGGCCGCGTTCATTCATTTATGTTCGTGAACGTTCGGTAATGTGTTCCTATATGTTCGATTGTGTCCGATAATTCATTACTGGTTTTCGTTTTTATATTATATTTAAATGCTTCAAAATTCCGACAAATAAATATTTAATAAGTGTCAATATATTATATATTCTATTCATGAATGCTTCTTTGTGATCGTTTGTTTCCATTTGTGTTCAGAACATTAATTTGTTTTCGTAAACATTTGTTGCCTAAAATTAACAAACAAGCACGAACAAGTTCATTTCCTTAACAAACCAACACGAACATGAAATCTCGTTCAGTAAGCATTCATGAACCGTTCGCGAACACATATTTCTTAACAAACAAATCTTTCGGCTCGTTTGCAGCCCAATTTGTCAGTGATATATTCATCATAAAAATGCATACAAATTGCACTATATGACTTTAACTTTTATGTGAGCAATACAATGAGAGCAAGCACAGCAAGTTGATTCAAGATAATTTTGAACCAAAATAAGATAAAAATGAAATAAAATAAAACTTACAGGAAATATTTCTAAATGAGCTGGCCATGTTGACAATTTTCTTTTTCCAGGACGTACTGTTTTCACCACGCGGTCACAACGAACTAGAAGGTTCTTGCTCAGCAGTACATTGACAATATCATCTACTTCTAGATGCCTATCTGATTCTAAGATGTCTTTGAGCTCTGGATGATTTTTCAAAAACGAAACAAAATCCTTTCCCCTAAAGTACTCAACACGGGTTTCCTGTAACACGGCCCACCTGGAGACCAAGTCTTTATGATCTCTCACTTTCTCAGCAAATAATTGGAATACGTCTTTCTTGTTCCCTTGTTTCTGGATTCAAAGAAGAAATAAAGTAAAGTTAATCAGACAGTTGATATGAAAAAGTGAAGTCTAAAGACCAATGCAGTAACATATTTCATTTTCAGATCAAATGTTCACCTTATAATGCCCACAAAAAAGAATTATGAGAGTACTACTAGTAATGACAAATTTCTAGGCGATCAAGAGGAATACAGATAACTAACAAACAGATATTAATAATAATAAAAAGACTGATAACAGACACGTCCGAAATATACAGTTTTAGTGCCACTTCTGAGATTGCTTAATTTCTATTTATCCCAACAATGTGGGTAAGAAAATGATATACAATAACTACATCACATTGAGGCAATATCCTCCAAATTACATATGCAAGCAAAAGAAAAAGATATAGTATGACACAAATTTGAAGTTATGAAGTCTAAAAACTATGCAACTAAAAGGAAGTCTCCCTGAATCCCTTCTGCTGTTGAGAGAATCCTACGGTCCTACCCTTAGACCAATATATCTGTACTCTCCGAAAGAACATAAATACACCAAGAAAGAACCCTTGTGTTCGATGAAATGAAAGAAAGTGGACTCATACAAGCACCTCCCGTCTTATCTGGTATGATATGCCCAACAAGACATAATCTACATCACATAAAGCATAAAAACTTCTCCCTAGTTACGGGCATTCCAAATGCTACCCAACTTACACACTTAGAAACAACAAATGTATCAATAAAACAAAACGTAGCAACTTTCCAGATGGCCACAGATTACAGAGACTTCAGATCTAACTTTGATCACTTTCTCCTTTTCAGTTCATCGATCCCAATTCCCAAACCTGCACACATATGATGCACTCTACGATAGTGAAACAAACAACAATTTTAATCCTACAAAATTAACCGCTTAACGTAAAACTACAGTGAAACATATGCAGGATCCGCCTGCTATGTTGCAATCAACAACTCCTATAACCTAAAAACCATGAAAAGTCTAAAAATTGTATCAAAGTTTACATTTAACAAACATTAGAAACTGAGTCACAAAATTTTACAAACAAATAAGCAATAACAATTCTTAAAACCCTAAGCAAAACATACATCCTAAGTTTGCAAACTTTCATACAATTAGCACACATTTTCTCAACAATCTAATAGCAAACAAGCGGTTTACAAAACACAAACTAATCCAGTGCATAAATTCCATCAAAATCACACCTATACGTAGTATATCAAGTACAAATCATGATCGCAACGTACGGCTTCCAATCACGAACACGTAACCGTAACAAATTAATGTGAACTTTTCCATACAGATCTAACAAAAGCGGATAAACACAAATAACTATAGAATAATGTGAATCGTACGTAATAGGATCTGAAATTTGAAAAGTTAATACCCTAGGCGGAGTATCGGTGGCCGGATCTCGACCGTAGCGGTTTTTACGGCGGCGGAGGATCGCGGGGCCCGCTTCTTCTCGGCTCCGGCTTTCTTCATTTGCGATTTTGCGACGGTTTTCCGTGACCTAGGGTTTTCAGATTTCTCTTGGTACGGATGGGTTTTGGTTTCGCCGGTGTTGTAGAGCGAGAGACTACTTTCTGCAAGGTGTGTTACACGGTGCAACACATGAATTATACGTGAGGAGTGTCATCTTTGGTTTCTTTCTAATATATTCTAACCGTATCGGTTCAATTCATTAGAGGACTAGCATGATATAGGCACTGGTGTAGAAACTAACATGTATTTTACACCGATCAAAACTAATTAAAATGGACACAGGTATCCGAGCCGATGTTGTTCGAACGCTACGATCGGTTCAAATCGTCACGGTATTGATACCGATATTCGTTTATCATCACATAGAGAGTTGTATTAAAATGAATACATGTACCAGTACCAATGTTGTATGGTAGGCTATGGTAGTGATCCGGTGTTAGTTTATCGAAAGCAAAAACAATGAAAATAAATATTGATATCGATGTTCTGTCAGTTTCAGTAGTGGGTAGCAACACAAGGATCCGTTGTCAAACAATAAACCATAAAAAATGAATATATCTATATATAGGCACCAATGTTGTTCCATACGGTATGGTAGCAATACCATGTCATCGTATCGAAAGCAAAAACAATATAAATAAATACCATTACCGGTACATTTATTGTTCGGTTGGTTTTGGTTTGGTATGATAGTGACATAATATATGTTCTCAATAAAATTTATATCGCAAAGTCGAAAAAAACAATCGGTCTCGGTTGGATTTGGTACGATAGCGACACAATATCTATTTTTAATAAAACATAAATAAATAAAAATAGAACGCAAGTTATTAGAAACAAAATATTTTTGTCTTTATCTATTTTTAACATTCGTGTAAAATGGGTTTCAAAACCCGATTCGTTCAAATAAATCAAGTATTGAATTCGAAGTTTTAATACGTATTTAATTATGGTATTATTCTATTTTTTTGAAATTAAAAATTAAATAATATAGTTAAAATATGAATATAATAAATAATAACAATAATAATAATAATAAGTGAAATAGAATAAACTTAAAAATAATAAATAAAAATTAAAAAGGGGGAAACCAAAATCGAATCCGGGTCTCCCTTGTAACTAACACACACCAAACACCACTGTGATACACACTTATTATGAAATTTTGGAATCAAATAATATATACGGTGAATCATGCGTATTATCTGCAAATTCAAATCATCAAACGCCCGGTGTTTCCGTTTCAGTCTTGCAAATCACCGAGTAATCAGTCAATCTGCATATAATCTTCAATCAAGGTTCAATCAAAACCGTTATGCAATCATCAATCTAAATTTCGGTTTCAAAAATCGAAATCAAAGCACTCAATGCAGCCTATAAATACCGAGCACATCACACTAACAAATTCGCTCATTTCCTTCACAACATACCTTTGTTCTCTCTGTTCAAATCCTCTATTCGTGTCGGAATTCAACTCTGTTCGCCGGAACTTAAGTTCTGCTCGCCGGAATCCATTGCCAGAACTCTACGATCGTAGGTAAACCTTCTATCATTATTGTAGATTATTAACATGTTTAAAGTATAACCAGCATAATAACAACATCCTTTTTAATCGGTCAAGATCGAGTTCAGTACTGGGTTATTTTAGATGAAAAGAGATGAAGTTGGTCAGAGCATTTGTATAATTAAATTTGATATTTTAAACGGTTAGACACACAGTCCAGCGATGGACTGTGTGCATTGCATGTAAAAGACACCGGGTTCGAATCCAAAACACGACGCCGACTCTCTGAATAAAAATCAATTGTTTTTGCTAAACAGATACCAAGTAGTTAACGGTAATAGAATTCAAAGATAAACCGGGTTAGACACCCAGCCCAGTTGGTAGGGCTGGGTGCATGGTACAGCAAGGGTTACAAGTTCGATTCTTGTGGGAGACCAACGGTTCGCTTATTTAAAAATCTTTTTTAAATTAAATAATTTATGATATATTCTAATTAATATATGTAATTAAAATGGAGTTTATTTCGGATTAGACACGTAGTTCAGTTGGAAGACTTGCGTGCACGCAACCGAGAGGTCACGAGTTCGAGCCTCACCACACGCATCTTATACCACAGTCCGACCGGTCAGACCCTTATCAGTCTGATAAGATTTTTGTTCATTTTTTTATATTATATATATATATTTTTTTAATTTAAAAATCAATTAAAAACAAGTTTTTGTGGGTTAAAAATCTCAATAAATATCACCTAAAATAACTTAAAAATCCTATAAAAAATGATTAAATAAAAATATTAATTTGTTTATATTTATCGAATTATCGTATTAATATTTTAGGTTAGTATTCGTTCGTCGATCAAATCCTCAAATTCGTGCGCATTCTGTAAAACCCAAGAAGGATCGTTCAATGATATCAAACAACCTCGTGAGAGTGCGGAAATCAATCACAAGGTGATTCAAACAATAATAGCAACGAAACACAATAAATTGTAAGAACAAAATACTTGCATTCACTGTTAAGATGACTGATACAAGACCTTGTGTTTGCGGTTTCGGCTTCTCTAGTAATTGCACAAACTGATCAACCTTCTAAATGACCTAGAGACATGTTTATATACTATGTGACTCGAGACCACCCTAAGCCCAAGCGTAAACCTGGCCAGCCGAAACCACTAATACATTGCGACCCAATATACATTTCGACCAATAAACATAATGAACACTAATACAAGATCAACTCTATCTTATGCATAAACCTTTATGTTCTAACATTCTCCCCCTAGGTTTATGACATAAGTGCCTTCATCTTTATCTGCTGCCACCATCATTCTTCTTACTAGAACCTTGCTTCCTCACACGTAATACTCTAGCAACAGCTGAGGTCCAACTTAGCACACTCTTCATATTTCTCAGTTACCCGGATTTGATTCTGAGCCAGCACTTCCAGATCCTCAATACTCAGATTCAATAAGTCTAGCGTATCAACCAACCGAAACTGCAACTCCCCATCACAAACAATAATCACCTGTCCCAACGATTCATCATAAGCGCAAAAATGAATTGACTTTAAGCTACCAGGAGGGATCTTCTTGACTAAAGGAATGGTCTTCTCCTTGTCAGTAGGTGGCCAAACAACAGTCTTCATTCTCTTATTTGTAGCAGGATCTCTAACACCATGAGCAGGCTTTAAGAAGGATTCCGCAGTATGCATGGAAGGAAACCCTCTTGCAACCTCTCGTTTCAATCTTTCAAAGAACATAAATCCTCTACCATTCGATTTGTCGTCTGTATAAGGAGCATTTGCAAGCATAGCTAAATCCACCTTTGTAAACGTTTGAAATTGCGCAGGTTTAGAATACCATTCCACTGGCCCAACTTTTCTTTTAACCCACCACATCTTTCGATCGTGGTCAAAACCCCAGCTAACAATACCAGATTTGTTTCCAACTTTATCATACAAACTTTCTCCAACCTCCATCAAATGATGTGTAGCTTGAACGTCTGGATCAGCTGGATTTAAATTTGTATTCTTTATCACCACTAGCTCTCGCTTTCTTTTCAACTGTTTAGCATTTTCTTTTGCCTTTCCTTTATCTACTGATCGAGAAAAATATGAATCCATAGCTTCAGCCCATTCAGCAGTATTCTCATCAGCAGCTTGTTGATACTTCTCTACATCATTGGGATCTGCAAATTCTTCTCTAATTTTCCACGCAGATCATAGACAATGGAGAACAACAAACCCACATCTCCTTGAAGTTGATTTATTTGTTGATCCTTCTGCTCGATCAGATCTTCCAACTGTACAATCTTGGCATCCTTATGAATTGAATCTTGTTCGAGCACAATGATCCTCTTCTTTAAATCTTGAACACTAACAAACTCATCTTCATCACTAGAATCATCCAAGATTGGCAATTTCAGTCTCTCTTCATTTCGAATACCACTAGAACTACCCGGCTCATCATGAATAGTAGTCGTTTCAGCAAAAGTAACTTCAAGTGGAATAGATGCAGTATCAAAATTAGCTAAAGCAGTGGTTGAGGTAGAGACATCTTCAACATCACAAGTACTTACAGCAGCAGCAGCAGGCGAAGATTCAAAATCGAAATCATATAATCCCATATTATCATCATCATCTTCTATTTGTTGATCTTGATCAGCTTCAATAAACACTCCTGGTCTTGGGTCCTTTTTCCTGCGCTTTAAAGGTTGTGAAGAAGAAGCGGAAGGAGGATCCTCAACTCTTTCACTTACAGACTTTAAAAGTAGCGCCAAGTTCTCGGCAGAGATCACTGGCTGTGGAGCATTTGCAGAAATAGCAATACCACTTTCAGCCTCTTCAGGTAACTCATCACCTTCACCCTCAACATCTACCATCACCTCTTCAAGATCAGAGTCAATATTTTGCACATCAGTTGCAGTCTGCTCGGTATGAAGAAACTGTGTATCATGTTCTTCAGCTATCATTGCACTTGGTACAACAGCCTGTGCAATTCCTGATTCAACAGTTTCATCTTCAGTTTCTGCAAACTGCCCAAACTTCACTAGAGGCAACTTTCCAATAAATTTAACCGTTGTGTTCTTCTTGGGCATTAACGCACCAAAACAAGATGGCCCCATCGGCTTCAAATCCAATGTATCACCATATCTTTCTAACTCAGGATAACGCGCATTGAAAATCATTTGTAAGAACCACGGATACATACAAACTTGTATTTCCTTACCCCCAAAATGTTCCTCTTCATTCCTTCAAACACATATTTCGAATAGTTTAAGGCTTGACCGGAAATTAGACACACAAACGCAGCAAACTGTGTAGAGTTCAATTGATCCGTTCCCCCTCTATTTTCTGTCATGCACATCATAAACATGTGCATCAACAAGCGCCAGTAGGGATGCACAAGTTTTTTAAGGAGAGGAGGATACGTTCCTTCATAGCTCAATTTTGGCAAAATATTCTCAACAGTTTTCGCAGAAAGCTCGATTGGATCTGCCTCATTGTCCTTGAATTGTAACACTTCTCGAATAATTTGCTCGGTAACTATAACAGTCTTCGTTTGAATCACAGCTTCTATCATCCCCTTTCCATCCAATCCTTTCTCAATAAACTTAGCGGTCTTCCAAAAATCTTGAACCAAATTTACATATATAACCGGATTATCATGAAGAGCATGGACTAAACGGCAGCTATTGAGACCTTTGATCAGAGAGGCATAAAGTTCTTTATGGTTTTCAGGTGGTGAAGCTAAGTAAGCTGCCTGATTGTGACCGGAAATTATCTTTAGATCCATGATACTACAAAACAGAATAAGTTAAATTAGCATTTTAACACAAATTGAGTAAACATGGAACTTGTAAAAACGTTAACTGTAACCAACTCAGGGTTTCGAGTCGAAACCATTAGTTTCGAGTCGAGACCAGAAAGTCTTGAGAGGAAACTAAACGGATTTCGAGTAGAGATCACGGTCGAGACCACAGAGAGTCGAGTCGACATCTCAGTAGAAACCAAGGTCTCAAGTCAAGTCTTGAGTCGAAACCAAGAAGATCTCGAGTCCCCAATATCTTTCTTCTCCACCCGAGTCGAAACCACATAAACACCTTTGACCAGTCAAATTTAAAGATCAAACGCTAATAACAAGTCTTAAGTTTGTCAAAAACCAAATTAAGTCCGAAATTAGGGTTCTTGATGATCTTCTAATCTTCATCAGATCTTCAACAAGTTCCTGCAAATCTTCAAATAAAAGTGATTATCTGATCTTAATATACTTAGCAGCAACTGATATGAGTTGAAAACAAGATGAAGATCCAATCAGAACGGAAGAGAGTAGCCGGAACAAGGAAGAATCGCCGGAGAAAAGAAAGAGAGTATGAGATAAGATTTCGAGTGAATGAGAAGATCTCGAGTCGAAACCCTTTAAATATCTCCACTGTTCAGGGCCGGGCCTTGACAACAAGTCAGGCCCAGCTTGAGACTAGTGGATCCGAGTCGAGACAGGCTTGTTCCGAGTCGAAACCAGTCGTTTCAAGTCGAGACTATCCATTTCTTTGAGAAAACAATTTTCTAAAAATAATCCTGATTTTTCCCGAGCACGTTTTACAAGGTAAAAACCTATTAAACAAAAAATAAATAATTTCTAACTATTATCAACAAAAATAAATAAATAGGAAAATATCATAAACGCTCAGGGATCAAATCACGAGACTTTAGGCTTGACAACACTTATCAACACTGATCTACTATCGTATGATCTGAACGATTGTCAATATATTTATCCATCTAAGCTCACCTCCTTAAACCTTTTCCATATGATTGCCTTTAATCAGTTTTATCATGTTTGACCATTTAATAATGAACACACAAACAAATACTAATCAAATCCTGGAATTTGCAGTGCACACTCTATCATGCAAGTAGATTTCCTACCACACATTTTCACAAGTCAGTTCTGGATTCATGAAATCTTATCTGAGATTAGATTGAGAAGAGACAAGAATAGATCATAAGCAGAGATGATATAATATACAGATCAAATGAGTTTTCCTCAGTTTGACACAGGTTTTTGGGGTTTCTTTTGGGCACTTGAGGGCCTCTTTCGGGTGTAATGAGATCTACAAGGCGACAGACGTACATCTAGGTCTTTGCTCACGCAAAACAGAAGCCAACGCTGCCTAGCACCTCCAGGTTTTTGCTTACGCAAAACAGAGGAGATACACGACTTTTTAGACAAGATTTCAGAACTAGAACCAACTGGTGTCATGTGTATTGGGACATCACACAAACATTCAAATAGAAATGAGCTAATTCTAAGTGACTTTCTTTCCTGAGGTCATAGACTGATTTAGATTCTAAACAAGCAATCACTGTTTCCAGCTTTCAGGATAGAGCCTACCAACACATCATTCTAGAGCCAAACTATTTCGATACTGGTTTTACATGAGTCAGCCCTTTGTCATAATGTGGGAGTACATTTCACTTCCCCGCATGCAGTACATCTTTTTGTATTTTCCAAATTTTTCAATGTTTTTGTATTTTTCAAATTTTCTCCCCCTAAATTTGTGCATAAATAAAAACTACCTAAGCATAGAAAACTTTATGAACAAATTTACCTACAAAAACATGCTCAGTCAGTATATCAGATCATTTTCAGAAAATTCACAAGCACCTGAAATTTTGAGCTGCTGACAGGTTTGGTGAACACATCTGCAGCATTTGCATCCGTGTCAATGTAACATTCGTCGAAAAACGGGTTTTCCAAACCCGCTTCGTTTAATAATCAAGTATTCAGTTATAAGATTTCGTTGCGTATTTATTGTTCAGATTATTTTAAATAATACATAATTAATAAACATTTTAGAATTTAAAAACCATAATTAATAAATAATAATAATAAGTGAATAAAAAATAAAATGGAGCCGCCGGGTCTCGAACCCGGGTCGCCCACAAACACAAACACAAACACACAACACACCACTCCGCCACACACTTCACTTGTGATAAACACTGAATCAAATAACACTTAAAGTAAAACCCGAAAATCAAAACCGGAAATCAAGCGCGCCTAGAACTCGCAATCGCCGGAAAAACCGAGATTTCCGCAATTTTGGCTATTTCCCTTTGACTGAAACGCGTTAACTGATTTTGACATCAGTTATAACCGATGCCTAACCATCAATTTCAGTCATAACCGTCGGAGACCTTCGACCGCGAATCATGACTCAAATTCGAACCCAATTCAGCCTGTTCTTCCTTATAAATACCCAATCAAACTTCCAGTAAACCTTTCGCTCAGAACCGCACTCTCTTTCGAAGCTTTATTTCTTCCAAAGCTCGTCGCCGGAGATTTTCATTTTCGCCGGAATATTACCAGAATCACTGATCAGAAAACCGCATTCGTTCTTCAGACGGTATAATTGTCTAAACCTTCTTGCTATCTCTTGATTAATAATCTAATTGCTCAACACAATAATCGAAACTGTTAAAACAGTTCATTCAGCCGGAAATCAGAGCCGACGAACACTTGCCGAAAATCTGAAGGAAACTCTCCGTCTTGGTGTATCATATTCCTTAATCTTTATTTTCCTATTCCATTTCAATTGAGTATAAGTTGTTGGTCGATTAAGCAAAACGGTCGTTTTCACTGTTCTGAGTTCTTCTTAATGAAGAAGACGAAGTTAAGTTGTATATTAATGTAATTAAAATCGTGTATTTAACCGGGTTAGACACACAGTCCAGCGGTGGACTGTGTGCAAATATAAAACCCACGTCCCGGGTTCGAATCGCACACATTACCGACTTTCAGAAATAAAACCAACATTTTAAAAAAAACCTAATCAGATCAAGTCACAGTATATACATAAGAGGAATATAATCCATTAGTTAAACAGATTAGACAACTCGAACCGAAGGTCCCGAGTTCGACTCCGGATCTCTGCAACTGGTTCGGCCAGATTATAACATTTTTAATAAAGACTAAATATGGTTAGAGTCAGTTAGTATATAAATATAATTAAAACCAAGAATATTTCAGGTTAGACACGTAGCTCAGTTGGTAGAGCTGCGTGCACGTATACGAGAGGTCCCGAGTTCGAACCCCACTAGCCGCATAGAATAACCACAGTCTGACCGGTCAGACCCGGTCAACCCTGACAAGTCAACCCAAATTTTTATTTTTCTATTTTCTTTTATTTATTTATTTAATTGAAAAATTAATTTAAAATACTTAAAAATAAGGTTTTTAAAGTTAAAAATTTGCATTAAACCTACAAAAATAAATCTAAAAATCACATTAGAGCACTAATTAAAAATAATAATCTCAAATAAAATTTATTTATTTAATCGAATCATGTCGTTATTATTTAGGTTAGTTTTCCCTCGTTGGTTGAATCATAATATTCGTGCGCATTCATCGTCATTAAGAAACGCATCCACTGTGAGTGAATCTCTACCAATTCCCCGTTTTAATCATATTTTGGGTGTATCATGTGTCGTACTATCCTTTTATTTTATTTAAACACTTGTGCATACATCATATCCATGATCAAATGTGTATCAATTATTGTGTGAATTATATGTAGATTTAATTTCATCATTTCAGTGCACGCATTTCATTAGGCCCATCAGTTCCCCGTGGGATACGGGTTGAGCATCAGGAGCCTCATTAGATCGGCTCCGTTTGATTGAGCCTTGATCTCAAATACATCATCATCTCATGTCATATACTCATCCAAAGTGGTTTGTGTTTGCTTACATATATGTTTGTTCACATGTGATTAATGCACGAATTTTCCTTATTAAATAAAACAAGAAATCAGTTAAAATGTTTTATCAAGGTTCACTCGCCAACTTTTGTTGACCCAAAATCTCCCCCATTTTACACATGATACAGGTGATCCAGCTGAGACAGGAAACACTTAGGAAGGCCTAGAAGAATAAACAAGTTTATGCTTGGGAATAATTATGTAGTTTCATTTTCTTTGTAATTGTATGAATTTTGTTTTGGATATATAAGTTTGAAATTCGAATTTAATAAATATGAAACATCTTAATAAATATCATGAGCTTTGGTGATAACCCAATTATGCCTCGACTTTTATTCCGCTGCGGGTCGGGGTGTGACAGTCAATTTGTTCCAATTTGTTAAGACCTCTGTCAAAGCAGTCTCGAATAAAATGAACTTTAATATCAATGTGCTTGGTTTTTGAGTGGAAGACAGGATTTTTAACAATTTGAATAGCAGCATCATTATCATAGTATATTGTAGTATTCGAATAAGACAAACCATAATCCTGCAATTGATGCTGCATCCACACCACTTGAGAGCAAGATGGAGAAGCTGCAACGTATTCAGCCTCAGCTATTGATATCGCCACCGTTTGCTGCTTCTTGCATTGCCAAGAAATGAGCCGATGTCACAAAAATTGACAACCAGCGGATGTGGATTTCCTGTCACTGTCAGTGCCTCCAAAATTTCTATCAGAAAATGCAAACAAGTCATAAATAGAATCTCTCGGGTACCACAAGCCAAACCGAGGTCTGCCTTTGAGATACCGAAAGATTCGTTTAAACAGCAGTAAGATGTGAAAGTTTAGGATTAGCCTGATAGCGAGCGCAGTTACAGACAGCAAACATGATGTCCGGGTGACTCGCTGTGAGATTCATCAACGATCCGATCATAGACCTATAGAGGCGTTGATCAACCGGGGATCCTTCAGCATCTTCAGTCAGCAAAGGTCTTTCTAGCATAGGTGTTTCGACTGATTTTGCGTCTGTGAATTTGAATTTTGCCAGCACATCATCCACATATTTTCCCTGATGAATGAAAATGCCTCGAGAATCCTGGCGAACTTGGAGACTCAAGAACATAGTCATCTCCCCAATAGCACTCATCTCGAACTTCTTCTTCATGACTCCCTCAAATTCTCTACAAAGATCCTCACTAGTTGATCCGAAAATGATGTCATCGACATAAATCTGAACCAATATCTGATCCTTGCCCACTCTTTTGATAAACAGAGTCTGATCAATTGTCCCATGAGTGTATCCATGGGCCAGAAGATGCTCAGCCAAAGTTGCATACCAAGCCCTTGGTGCTTGATGCAGACCATATAACGCTTTGTCTAGCTTGTAAGCAAAATCTGGATGATCTGGATGAACGAAACCCGGTGGTTGGTCAACAAAAATCTCTTCCTTCACTTCTCCATACAGAAATGCAGTCTTAACATCCATCTGATAAAGAGTGAAACCCATGTAAGACGCATAAGCTAAGAAGATCCGAATAGCTTCAAGTCGAGCAACCGGAGCATAGACTTCATCATAATGAAGACCTTCAATCTGTCTAAACCCCTGGACCACTAATCTTGCTTTATTTCGAACAATTACTCCTGTGGAATATTGCTTGTTTCTGAATACCCATCGAGTTCCGAGTTAGCGTTTCCCTTTCGGCAACTCAACAAGCTTCCATACTCCTAGCTTTTCAAAATGGTTCAGCTCTTCATGCATAACATCTACCCAGCCTGGTTCCTGCAAAGCTACATCAACAGATTTAGGTTCTATTTGAGAAATGTAGCATGAATATAAGCAAGTATTAATGGTTCCAGATTGGCTCCTGGTTTGAACTCCAGCATGGATGGAACCAATCACATTTGAAATGGGATAATTCCATTGAACACTCGTAGGGATAGCAAGTTCAGGCACATTGATGTCTTGAGTAGAATTGGTGGTGCTTGACTCCCCCTCATTAGATGCACCTGTGCTGTTAGCTACAGAAGTTGTAGCCACGCAATCTTCAGGAATGGGATCAGCAAACAAATCACCGGACGATGCACCTTCAAGGGAGGCCTGGGACGTGGTTGAAGGTTGTTCAGTGAAGACCATTCTAGGTGGGTCTATGGTATGACTCCTTGAACTTCCTTCAGCTGCTTCTTCTTCTTCAGTATCACCAAATGAAAGCGGGTGCTTCAATGAGGACACACCTGCATCTGCGGAAACACTTGAAAGAATATTAAAAGATTCAAACAAATCAGCATAATCATAAAGCCAGTATGGACCAACTCTAGCATCCGTAGCATTTTCTTCTAGCCACTCAATGTTGCACGACTCGACGACTTTCTTCGTTACTTTATTGTATACTCTATAGGATGACCCTTTAGCGTATCCAATAAAGAAACACTCGTCTCCCTTGACCTCAAACTTCCTATTTGAGTCCATGAGTAATAGAACACACGGACAACCAAAAATACGGAAATGTGAAACCGAGGGTTTACGTCCTTCCAGAATCTCATAAGGTGTTTTCAGATGAAGTTTATTTACCAAAGCATGATTCTGGATGTAACACGCCGTGCTAACAGCTTCAGCCCAAAAGAAAGTAGGGAGCTTCGAGTTAGCCAGCATGGTTCGTGCTGCCTCGATAAGAGTACGATTCCTTCTTTCAGCTACTCTATTCTGTTGTGGAGTTCGAGGAGCACTATACTGTCGAGCGATTCCTTTTTCAGCGCAGAAAACTATCCAAGGCGATATTTTTGAATTCAGTCCCATCGTCAGATCGAATAGCCTTTACCATCATACGTGTTTGATTTTCAACAAGAATAATAAACTGTTTTACCAGGCTTGCAGTCTCGTTCTTGTGGCTTCGGAAGTAAACCCAGGTATATCTTGAATGCTCATCTACTATCACGAGACAGTAGGACTTCCTTCCAATGCTAAGAACATTCACAGGACCAAAGAGATCCGTATGAAGCAACTCAAGCACAGCTTTGGTTAAGGTATTGGCTTTGATCTATAAGGCTTCCGATGAGCTTTTCCCTTGGCACAAGCAACACATTTCTCTATCAACATGAAGTCTTTAACTGGTAGGTCACAAACTAGTTGACCTTTGGCTATACGATTCAGATTCTTCATGTTAACATGCCCAAGACGACGATGCCACAACTGACCATCATGTTATGAAATCTTAGAGAATAGGCAAGTTATCTCTTCACAAGGCTTCTTGTTCATGTCGATGACGTAGGCATTTCCTCTCCGTTCTGCAGTCATTAATACCCAGTCATCAGGAATCACAATTCCAGGCTTCAGCACATAACATCCCTTCTTTGTAAAGTGAACCGTATTTCCTCTATCACAAATCTGTGTAATGCTCAACAGATTGTGTTTCAACTCAGGGACGTAATTCACATTTTCAAAGCTGAGTACGCCGTTCTGCACAGTTCCTTTAAGCGTGATTTTGCCAGATTCTCCTCCCGTAAAGGAGACAAGTCCAATAAGCTGGGACAAATCTCATGTCATGTGCCTGGAACAGCCACTATCCATGTACCAAAGGCGCACGATAGTCCTCCACAGCTGCTCCTGCACGAAAAACGGGATTAATGAGTTTTAGGAACCCAACCCATAGTGGACTTGGGTTTTTCTTTATCATTTACATATGATACCCTTTTCCAAACAAAATTATTTTCATTTATGAGTGTTAAGGGTTTCTTATGTTTCACTTAAGGCTTAACAGTAGAAGATTGTGCAACCTTGTTTTTGGGTTTCCAATAATACTCTTTTCCATCTTTAATTATCTTGTTTTGAAAACCCTTTTGACGATTTTGGTTCTTTAATTTGGTTGCATTCCACTCTTGATCAGAAGGTTTAGCCTTTTGATTGCTATTCTTCAATGTCTCAGACTTGGGTGTCTTCATAGACTCAGAATAACGTTGTCAATTGTGCGTAACCTTCTGATTTTGTGCTTGTTTAACCTTCGGTTGCACATTTAAGTGAACACAATTTCTAGCTATGTGTCCAGGAATTCCACAATTGAAACATGCCTGTCGTTTCAATATATGAGAATTCTGGGATCTTGCCGCATGCGCAGATCTGTTGGGTCTGAATGATTTGGCATTAGCATTCAATGTTTTAACTTTCTTTGGATGCTCTGCTTGTGATCCCTGTGCTTGTTCTGAACATGAAGGTAACTGTTGACCAGAACTAGCACAAGTGTGAGATTTAGATCTTTGATGATGTTGTTCTTTTAAAGCGTTTTCTAATTTATCATCAGAAGACAATTCATCTTGAGTCTCTGATCCAGAAACTGTTTTGAGTGACTCATTGTCAGATGTGAAAGTCTTTTCTGTCTCAAAATCAGTTTCAAAATCAGATTCACATGATTCTGAATTGAATTCATTCTTCAAAACGGTTTCCTAACCATCCTTCAAAGGAGTTTCAGAGGTCTCACTTGAGGATGCTTCATCAGAGAGACCTGCAGAAACTGATTCTGAAAGATGATCAGAATTAGTTTGTTCAAAATTTTCTTTCTCATTTGATGATTCAGCATTAGTAACATTAGAGCACGACACACCACATTCATTAGTAGCTGAAAATAAACTATCATCATGTAAAGAATCTAAATTGTCACAACCAGAATCAAAGTTTTCGCCCAAAACATCAGGCCCAACGCACATAGTACTAAAAATTTCATAAAACAAAGTGTCAGGTTCAAAATTATTAGTATTTGCATCTGACACAAACTCTTGTTCATCACAACTCTTATCGTCGACAACCACTTCATCTGCAAGGGAAGAAGAAGCATTAGTATTTGTAGCAAAATTTGGAACAAAACTCATGGGCTGGTCTGACTGTTTTCCAATAGGATCACAGCTGACCGATGCCTCATCTGTTTTTTGACCATAAAACATACTGTCCATCTGGACTACTTCTTCTTTGGACAAAGGCAACTAGGTATAATTATGGTTAAAAGGAGGGGGCACGTTTTTATAACCTAGACCGCTTTCTTTCTTCCTTTGTTGATACACTAATTGCTTGTCACATATTCCTTTGGCCAATTTGCTGGAAGCATCAAACCTTTTAATGTTGATTTCGTTTGTTTGAAATTTTTGTTTGATTTCTTCCAGTTCCTTGGTCAAAGTACTTATGGTTTCTCTTGCATCATCATATACACAACATTTGACGCTCAGATCTTGTTTAAGTTTAGAAATGTCTTTTCTCTGAGCTTCAATCTTCTCTTTGAAAAGTCTTTCTTTCTTTTTCAATGTAGCATTTTCACGTTTTAAATCATTTAGATCTGAGACTAACTCTGAGTTGTGTAAACGATATGACTTTACAATAGCTTGACAATCAGGAGTACATAGATAAGAGCTTACCTCCTCTGCTGTAACTCCATGAACTTCAGTCATAAAAGCCATGTTGTCAGTTGGTACTTGATCTTCTGGAGCATTTAGATTGAGATGTTGAATTTCAGAACTCCAGTCGAACGATCCGTTATTTTGCACCACCATGGCTGTGTTCGCAGAAGTTCCAATCGTGGTAGATGTTGAAGTAGTAGTCACTGGAACAACAGTTCTTACGGGGTTTCTGGCAGCTGGCTGAGCAGGAGGGCATTCCTGTTTCCCGGTTGCTTGGTGCATTCTCTGGCCATGTGCCCCGGTTCATGACAATTGTAACACCGAACCTTGGACTTATCAAATCCCATCTTTCGATCTCCAGAATTGGTCCTGTTGTTTTTCCCGGTTCGCTTAATGAAATTTCTGGCTCTGAAAGTAGCTATTGCCATTTGCCATGTGATATCCATCTCTTCACATCATCTGGATGCATCTGATATAAGTAAGATGTGGCAACGTTTGGAATAACTAGCTCTCCTGCAACAAAAGCATTTAAACAGTTTATCACAGATGCAGCTATGTCGAGGTTCTCCTTGGACTGCTGAGAGAAGAAGGCAATCATCTCATTCTTCGCATTAGAATTTGAAGCAGACGCGTTAACCGGTGATGGAGCAGCAGATGATGGAGCAGTTGTGTTCAAGGATGTTGGAGCAGGTGATGCTGAATAGAAAACATTGGCAGGAGGAGGCTCTGATGCTGTTCATGTAGAAGATGAGCTTCCAAACATTTGAAATCCAGCCTGAGAAAGAAGAGCAGCATTGTTTGAGGATAAAACTGTAGGAGGAGCAATTGTAAACCCGGCTGCAAGCAAACTGTTCTTGTGATTAATCTCTCTCTGTTTATCATCTAATTCACATGGTTTGATATGAGAGATCATTTCTGAAAGACTACATCTGGCCAGATCCTTGGTCTTCTTGATCATAGCCACATGATGATCCCAGTTCTTCGGCAGTGCATTCAACAGCTATCTATTCACCAAAGCATTCGACAGAGGTAACTCAGCAATAGTCATCTGAGTGATGAGTTTCACGAACCTCTGAATCTGATTCTCCACCGTTTCACCGTAGATATGATTGAAATTGTTAAAATTTTGACTCAGCAGATTGCGCCTACTTTCCTTCATATCTTCGTTTCCTTCAAAAACCTCATGCAAAGAATCCCACAGCTCTTTAGCAGACTTGGCTGTTCTGAAACCAATTGCAATGTCTGGTCCCAAAGCCATGGTCGTCAAGTAAGCTAAAGCCTTTTCATCTTCTTCAACTATGTCGAAATCCTCATCTGAATAACGTTCAATGGGCTTCTTTATTCTAATGCCCGGTGCATCATCTCTCTCGTATGTTATCTCCCTAGGACCACGCATGATACTTCTCCATATCTTGCTATCCTTTACCTTGACATGCTTCTCAAACCTCCATTTCCACTCTTGGAAGTCATCTCCCTCTAGCAATCGAGGATTTCGAGTTGTTGTCCCAATTATAGAGTCAAGTTCTTGATGTTTATTTATGGGAGCTAGGTCAATAACTTGATTTGTGGAAGTCATATTTAAATATATTTTAATTTAAAGGTCTAGTTATAGTCCACAAGCAGAGTCCAGATATGTCAACAAATGGTTCAGATGGTAAGTGCACAAACTAATTTCAAGTCGAAAACAATGAGTTGAGACAGAGATCTCGAGAGATAGATCAAGTCGAGATTAGAGACGGAACCCTTTGATGCGAGTCGAGACCACTTGACTGCGAGTCAAGACAGCGAGTAGAGACACGGATGATTGCGAGTCGAAACAGAAGTCGAGACCTCTCTTAATTGATGAGTAGAGACCACCAGTCGAGACAAACTGAGACAAGCTGGATGAGTCGAGATACCTGTTGATTGCAAGTAGAGACTGAGAAGGTTGCGAGTAGAGACTGAGAAGCTGGATGCTAGATTTGAGAAAGAGATGGTTGTGAGTCGAGATCCCTATTTGTTGCGAGTAGAAACCACTAATATGCAAGTCGAGACTAAGCAGATTATGAGTAGAAACCCTGGATCTCAAGTCGAAACCTGCAAAACAAGGATTATATCAAGACAGCTCCGCAATCCCGCAAAAACAGCAACTTCCAAAACTCAAAGATTATCTAAATCTTTGAATTCTCCAAACAGATTGGCCGAAAAAACAGCAAACAACTTTCCTTGAATCAACCAAACCAAAACAGCAATAATATTATGAATCCCGAAGAACAGCTAATGAACACTTCAAAATATAACCTGCGAAAATTCTTGACCTGCTGAACACTTTGTAAAAACCGGATCAATAACAAAAATCTTGAATCTGAATGATATCTTAACCGAACCAAGAAGAAGGTTTCTTGGCTCTGATACCAATTGTAAAACCCAAGAAGGATCGTTCAATGATATCAAACAACCTCGTGCGAGTGCTGAAATCAATCACAAGGTGATTCAAACAATAATAGCAATGACACACAATAAACTGTAAGAACAAAATACTTGCATTCACCGTTAAGATGACTGATACAAGACCTTGTGTTTGCGGTTTCGGCTTCTCTAGTAATTGCACAAACTGATCAACCTTCTAAATGACCTAGAGACATGTTTATATACTATGTGAATCGAGACCACCCTAAACCCAAGTGTAAACCTGGCCCAGCCGAAACCACTAATTCATTGCGACCCAATATACATTTCGACCAATAAACATAATGAACACTAATACAAGATCAACTCTATCTTATGCATAAACCTTTATGTTCTAACACATTCATTAACATCAAGGAACGCACCCACTGTGAGTGAATTCTTACGAACTTCCCCTTTTTATTCATGTTTTAGGGTGTATTATGTGTCGTTTATACATTTCGTTATTTCAAACACTTGTGCTATTATCACTATATGATCTAACGTGCGATGTAAATGTTATTTGTTGTGTTGCATGTTTACATTTGTGTCAAGTTGCGTGCAAATCATTCATTAGGCCCATCAGTTCCTCGTTGGAGACGAGTTGAGCATCAGGTGCCTCATTAGATCGGCTCCGTTTGATTGAGCCTTGATCTTATTGTTCATCACTGAATGTGTGTGTGTGTGCATTAATTGATATTATGTGTTTTGTGGTTAAATTTACATATATGTTTACTCATATGTTGTTATGCACATTTTTTTAACCAATATAACAAAACTCGTTCAAATGTTTTTATAAGATTCACTCGCCAACTTTTGTTGACCAAAAACCCTATTTTCACATATGATACAGGTGGACAGATTAAAGGAAGGAACACATAGGGATTGGCCTTAGAAGAAAAATAAAGAGTTCATGAATGTTGTGTTTAGAACATGTTGTGCTTGTATGTTTATTGTAATTTCTTCTTTAAATTGGAAATAATAAATATGAAACTTTATAATAAATGTCATGAGCTTTGATGATAACCCAATCATGCCTCGACTACCATTTCCGCTGCGGGTCAGGATATGACAGATTGGTATCAGAGCTTTTGACTATAGGGATATAGGATAGGTTATTAGACCCTTAGAACCTATACTATAGTCGATTAGATTTTAATTGCTTATGTGGTTACATGCAAACTCATGATATTTATTTGTTACACACACAAATGCATGCAAGCACTTCCACTATCATTTTGTGTGATACTTAATGAGTTATATTTGTTGTCAAACATAACATGCTTACATATACATTCATCACGCACGTTTCAATTCTCACATATTTGAATCATCCTCATATTTCTTTATTCAAGATTTTGTGATGTTTTCATTTTTCAATCTCATCAAAGTGAGTTCTACGACGGGCATGTAGTAACTGGAAGGGTACAAGTACCGGTAGTCGAAACGTCCTGTCTAGGTTGGCATTCGTATAAATCCAATATAACGGACTAGTTTGCCTACCTGGGGACTAACGATGGGAGTACAAAGGAACTATTAGGCCAAAGCATGCCACACCAAACGTCGTGTGAACTAACCCCACTTTGAGTTGTCACTGTGTCTACACCTGGACACCCTCCGACTATATACCTTGCAATCATGTTTAACGGTTTTCATTCGGGTAGCGCGAGGGTTAACAGGCCAACACCAATGTGAACCCTACCAGAGCCTAGTAGGGACATATGGAGGCCCAAACATTAGCAAAGCCCAAGATATCCTATGGATGTAGCAAATTTATTTTTTTTGTTTCTTCATTTATTTTTGTGGATATTCAGTTTATAGGACACATGACACCTATATAAACTCATACCCTCGATACGTAATCCTTGTAGATGTCTTCTAGTCACTCTCGTAGAGGTAGGAGATCAGGAAAATCCCGCGAGCGCATGGCTGCCCAAATGGGTCAACAAATGGCCGCCGTAATACCCAACATCGTAGTTCAAGTCCAACAAGCCCTTACCGCTAACCCCATCAACCAATCAATCAAGAAGGTCAAAATGTTGCCAACCCTCCCCCAAACACCACTAAATGCACCTACAAGCATTTCAAATTCTGCGATCACCCAAAATACGAAGGGACTGAAGGTGTCACCGCTCTTCTCCATTGGTTTGAGGAGATGGAAAACACCTTTCTCAATTGCGACTGCCCCGAGGATCGCAAGGTGCGTTATGCTACTGGTCGTTTGTTCGGAGTAGCACTTACATGGTGGAATACAGAGAAGGGCAAGCGAGGTGCTGAGGATGCTATGACTTGGGAAGAGTTGAGGGAGATCATGACAAGACGTTTCTGTCCAAGAAGCGAAATCAAGAAATTAGAAGATGAGTTCTACTCTTTGAAACAAAAGGAGGGCGATCACACCACATACAACAAGAGATTCCTTGAGTTGAACCAGATGGTCCCCGACTTGTTCACTCCCCTCTACCGTTTGATCGAGCATTATGTTCAGGGTCTTCCTTCAAATATTCAAGACCCTGTAATAAGTACCACACCTGCAACTTTGGAAGCAGCAATGGAGTTAGCTGCAGAGCTCACCGAGGATCACATTAGAAATGGAGACTTCAAGAAGGAGAAGAAGAAAGATAAAGCACCAACCGAAACCTCAACCCAAACTGAATCCTCCCCTCAATCCACTACCAAGAGAAAGCGAGACGGGCAGAATTTCGCTGTCACCTAAGGCAATCAACCAGCTCCACAAGCTATACCACTCCAAGCTGTTCCAATCACCCAAGTAGCACCCAACTCTGTTTACCCAAATAAGAAACCCTACGTTGGACCTCACCCTCAATGCAACACCTGTTTTTATCACCATCCACTTACCATACCTTGTCGACTGTGTGCTAATTGTGGGCGTTATGGTCATTTAAGCAAAACTTGTCGTACCCCTCAAAACCAAGCTCCACCCCTACCCAAAACATGATTCAACCCTACCAACAACCCCAAAACCCCATAGTTCCATATGTTCGAGCTTGCTTTAGTTGTGGCAACCCTACCCAATATAGAAACGCGTGCCCTAGGTTGGTTAACATCATTAACGCCCAAGCTCAAGCAATGCCAGCTCCACCACCAGCGAGAGGAAGAGCTTACAACATCAACGCTAATGCAATTGAAGATAATAACGGCGCAAACGAACAACCTAACTAGTCTTCCATCACCAAGAGTCAAGACTCAGCTCCAACCGTCTAGTTCTTAATGCTTTTTTCTAATCGTGTATCCCTGTTTTAATTTGGGAAATTATGTATCAAAGAATTTCAAATGCAAATTGATATTACTGTTTTATTTCGTATCTTTACTCATTGATTAAATTTTCATATCATCATACATCACGACGTATCTCGTTCTCATCATTTAAAGAAGTTGGGTCGTGTCTCACTTTTCATCATAACAAATGAGAGAAGTACTGTCATCATTTAGTCAAGTATTCTTTTAGATTTGAGACTCAAGCTTTGGCTGTTGTGTTTATGTTTTAGAGTCACATAGAACTAATCATAACTTACTGACAGAGCCAATGAAAATTTGACAAGAATATGGTGGATACACCGCTGGTACTTCCTATATATAAGTATTCTTGTCAAAGGATCAAAAGCATTGTCAGGCGGTTATGAAAAGTTCCGTGTACGTTTTAATATTGTCATGGTTGAAGTTTTTGTATAACCTTATCTTTTCAACACATCAACCCTCTCCAAAACTCTTATGCATGAGAGCATAATCTGTCAATCAACCCTGTTTATCAATGTTTCTTATTTTTATATTTTAGGCATCAAAAAGCGATTCCTATAGCAGGGTATTCAACCCTTACTAGGAACGTTACCGCCTCAATTAAAATTCAAACCTTCACACTTTTCTGGTTATGTAATTGTCAAAACTAAAACACCACCCTCTCTTTTATGTTAAGAGATATTCAGTCAGGGTACGTTGAGAGTCGAACACGAAAGCCCAATGCGCGAAAAATGCCACATCTTTTCCTAATTACCACTTCTACATATATTTCAGGACGAAATTTCTAAAAGTAGGGGATATTGTAACATTCGTGTAAAACGGTTTCAAAACCCGATTTGTTCAAATAAATCAAGTATTGAATTCGAAATTTTAATACGTATTTAATAATGGTATTATTCTATTTTTTGAAATTAAAAACTAAATAATATAGTTAAAATATGAATATAATAAATAATAACAACAACAATAACAATAATAATAATAATAATATTAATAATAATAATAATAATAATAATAATAATAATAATAATAATAATAAAAGAAATAGAATAAACTTAAAAATAATAAATAAAAATTAAAAAGGGGGAAACCGGAATCGAAACTGGGTCTCCCTTGTAACTACACACACCAAACACCACTGTGATACACACACTTGTTATGAAATTTTGGAATCAAATAATATATACGGTGAATCATGCGTATCATCTGCAAATTCAAATCATCAAACGTCCGCTGTTTCCGTTTTAGTCTTACAAATCACCGAGTAATCAGTCAATCTACATATAATCTTCAATCAAGGTTCAATCAAAACCGTTATGCAATCATCAATCTAAATTTCGGTTTCAAAAATCGAAATCAAAGCACTCAATGCAGCCTATAAATACCGAGCACATCACACTAACAAATTCGCTCATTGCCTTCACAACATACCTCTGTTCTCTCTGTTCAAATCCTCTGTTCGTGTCGGAATTCAACTCTGTTCGCTGGAACTTAAGTTCTGCTCGCCGGAATCCATTGACAGAACTCTACAATCGTAGGTAAACCTTCTATCATTATTGTAGATTATTAACATGTTTAAAGTATAACCAGCACAATAACAACATCCTTTTTAATCGGTCAAGATCGAGTTCAGTACTGGGTTATTTTAGATTAAAAGAGATGAAGTTGGTCAGAGCATTTGTATAATTAAATTTGATATTTTAAACGGGTTAGACACACAGTCCAGCGGTGGACTGTGTGCATTGCATGTAAAAGACACCGGGTTCGAATCCTAAACACGAAGCCGACTCTCTGAATAAAAATCAATTGTTTTTGCTAAACAGATACCAAGTAGTTAACGGTAATAGAATTCAAAGATAAACCGGTTAGACACCCAGCCCAGTTGGTAGGGCTGGGTGCATGGTACAGCAAGGGTTACAAGTTCGATTCTTGTGGGAGACCAACGGTTCGCTTATTTAAAAATCTTTTTAAATTAAATAATTTATGATATATTCTAATTAATATATGTAATTAAATGGAGTTTATTTCGGGTTAGACACGTAGTTCAGTTGGAAGAGTTGCGTGCACGCAACCGAGAGGTCACGAGTTCGAGCCTCACCACACGCATCTTATACCACAGTCCGACCGGTCAGACCCTTGTCAGTCTGATAAGATTTTTGTTCATTTTTTTATATTATATATATATTTTTTTTATTATTTAAAAATCAATTAAAAACATTTAAAAACAAGTTTTTGTGGGTTAAAAATCTCAATAAAAATCACCTAAAATTACTTAAAAATCCTATAAAAAATGATTAAATAAAAATATTAATTTGTTTATATTTATCGAATTATCGTATTAATATTTTAGGTTAGTATTCGTTCGTCAATCAAATCCTCAAATTCGTGCGCATTCATTAACATCAAGGAACGCACCAACTGTGAGTGAATTCTTACGAACTTCCCCTTTTTATTCATGTTTTAGGGTGTATTATGTGTCGTTTATACATTTCGTTATTTCAAACACTTGTGCTATTATCACTATATGATCTAACGTGCGATGTAAATGTTACTTGTTGTGTTGTGTGTTTACATTTGTGTCAAGTTGCATGCAAATCATTCATTAGGCCCATCAGTTCCTTGTTGGAGACGAGTTGAGCATCAGGTGCCTCATTAGATCGGCTCCGTTTGATTGAGCCTTGATCTCATTGTTCATCATTGAATGTGTGTGTGTGCATTAATTGATATTATGTGTTTTGTGGTTAAATTTACATATATGTTTACTCATATGTGGTTATGCACATTTTTTTAACCAATATAACAAAACTCGTTCAAATGTTTTTATAAGATTCACTCGCCAACTTTTGTTGACCAAAAACCCTATTTTCACACATGATACAGGTGGACAGGTTAAAGGAAGGAACACATAAGGATTGGCCTTAGAAGAAAAATAAAGAGTTCATGAATGTTGTGTTTAGAACATGTTGTGCTTGTATGTTTATTGTAATTTCTTCTTTAAATTGGAAATAATAAATATGAAACTTTATAATAAATGTCATGAGCTTTGATGATAACCCAATCATGCCCGACTACCATTTTCGCTGCGGGTCAGGGTGTGACATATTTTCTCTATGTAAAACAATGCATATTATATATATTTCCCCCCTCCCTAGATGCAACCAATTTTGATTTAGCTTTTCTAAATCAGTTTTGGTTTAATAAACGTGTGTTGTTGTCTTTGGTTGAGCAATTTTAGTTGTTTAAGGTTTTTAGTTTTATAAACAAATTTTTATTCTTGAACAGCCTTGCATTTGTTTTTTGTAGCATTCCAATCTCCATGAGATGGTTTAACTTTGGGATTCACATTATTCATTATCTTATGTGAAGATATCTTCATTGGTTTGGAATGGTAGTTATCCTTTGGTATAACCCTCTGATTTTGAGCTTAATAGGGTACATAAGGACAATGAGTGCAATTTCGAGCAATGTGGTCAGAAATGCCACAATTAACGCATGTTTGTCTTTTCATGTAAATGGCATTCTGAGCAGCTTGTGTAGCTCTTGCAGGCCCTGAAGGACCGCTGTCCTCTCTATTCTTGATTTTCTTGCACATTTCTTGCGAACGAAGATGAAATAGGATGCTTGTATTTGTTGTTTGTAGAAGCTTTATAACTGTGAGCAACATTCTTTGGCTTTTCACCCTATTCAGAGTTTTCATTCACCTTGCAAAACTCTTTGTTAGAACAGTCAAATGCATACATTTCATGTTTGTTCACTATCATGCTTTACAAAATAATTTTTGCATCAGATCCATTTCACACATCTAGATTTCTTATTCTTAGGATTTTTCAAAATCTTAGAACAAGCATTTAAGCAAGGTTAATTGCTCTCAACAACAATTCCCACACTAGAATAAGTTTTTAAAGAACCATCAGAAACAATTGTTAAAGATATATCACTAAAAACATTACACTCATCATCTTCACTATCCCAATCCTCAATCTTCACTTTATCTGCACACGAAGTAGAAGCTTTAGTATCATTCACATGATTTTGTTTAACATCTACTGGTTTAGAAGGCTCTTCTTTGATGGGTATTGTCTTAGCAGGTTTAATGAATACTTCTTTGATGGGTACTAGCTCAGCGGGTTTAACCAAACACCATGTGCCAACTTCCTTTTACCTCTACAAGCACTACCTGTCGTGTCAGAGGTGACCAATCAGATATTCCTTGTTGGCAATGTCCAGCCCAAGGCCCATCAGCCGATCTCGTTTCCACACTCTTCGGCTATAAATACCAGCCTTCAACCATAGGTTTAAAGATCCATTCTCTCTCACTCTTACTATTGACACACACTCGTTTTAGTTCTTAAAAGTATACTTATTCTCACGACAGATGATGGTTACGAGGAGCACCCCCATCTCCTCCTTATAACGAGCTTAGGTAGTTACTATTTTGCAGATCGTTCTCAAGACATCATCGGTCGCTAGATTAGAAGAGATTAAGGATTAACCCACTTGTTGATACCATTGCCTTGGTTCTAGCCCTGCGCGGAAACAACCAAATTGTTGAACATTAAAACCGAACCAAATCAGACAGTTATTAATGGTTTGGTTTTACGGTTTGAACTTTGTTGAGCCCTTGTATAAAATGCATAAATTAAAAAATAACAAAAAATACCGAACGTGAACGTTCAAACACACAACTCAAGTCAAAGTTGATTCTAGTTAGCAACAAATATCCGTTTACGGAAACAACTAGTGCTGTAATAGTTCAATGTGATACTAATATTCCCAAATGTTAAAATCCTTAGGACATCAAACAAAATAGTTGTCACAAGAGTTCGTTTTGAAAACTTTTTGCAATGTTGAATTAATGAAAATACTTACTTGTCCTTTTGCAATGTTGAATTAAAGAAAATACTTGATTGCCAAACATTGTTAGCAACTACTAAGTGAAAATACAATTAATGGAAATACTCAAATTTGGATTTAGAAAAAATGAATCAATTAATGAAGATAATGGAAATCAAGTAAGTTTAGATTCGAATGTAATAAATATCTCGTTAAAAACTTATTCACAAAGAGGAAAGAATCGGGTCGGAGCAGATGTGTCAGGGCAGATCAGTTCGGGTTTGGGCCACAAATGAGTGGGAAAATGAAAGAGTGGGAGTAGTTTACAAGTTGAATTGTAGGAGTTATTAGTTTTATTTTTTTTCCAGTATTTAGTAGGCTTATGTTAATTCTCAAATACGTTGTACTTTGTATCGGAGATTTGCCCATCTCAAATCGGGCCGTTTCTCTTTCAATTCAATCAATTAGCCTGTTGAATTTCGAGTTTCTATCATTTTGGTTGGAAAACGAGACCCGAGGCAGTACTAGTGACGGTTCCGGTAACCCACCTGACCCAATCTCAACACAACTGGCTGCAATTGTTGCCAAACTTGAGGTGATGGAATCCTGGAAGGATGATATCGCAGCCCTGAAATTCCAGGCGGGAAAAAAATCATGGTGGTGGAATGAGATTTGTGATGGGGAACCTGGTTACAAGAGGCTGGGTGGTGAAGGCAAAAAAATACTTCCGGTAAAGTTGATGTAGCGGCCATGCATCTCGAAGGAGATGCATTTGATCTCTACTTGTGGGTGTCAACTGAGTAAGAAATCACATATTGGGAGGAACTTGTTAGTACTTTGCAGAAACACTTTGGCCCACCAGAGTTTCAAAACCCGGATGAATATTTATGCAGACCGCTTCCATGAATGAGTTTGCCCGTAGATCATCTTGCGTATCCTAGTGGCTTGACCATTGCTTACTTGGAGTCGACCTCAATGGAAAAAAAAAACGAGTTAAAATCAGATGTACGTATTCACAAAAAACCACAATCCGTTTACAAAGCCGTTAGCCTAGCCTCGAATATGAATCACCACTCCAAAACCGAAAGGAGATCAACCTGGTCATCTCAGGTGAAATCTAAATCCCAACCCACAATTACCACTACTGTCCCAGCAACCACTCAATCAAAACCTCCTATTTGAATTTCAGAAACAGAAAAAACAAAAAAAGGTTCCTTAAGGGCGAGTGCTTCAGATATGGCGACAAGTACGGGCCGGGCCACCGCTGTAAAGCAGGCACGCTGAAGTTATTAGAGGCCGAGGAGGATCCCGATGGTCAAGGCGATGAAGAACGAACTCAGAGGACAATCAAGGGGATGCAGCTTAGATCAGTCTTCATGCCATTTTTGGTCGACCACATCCAATCACTATGAAGGTCCATGGTAAGCTAAATTCAACTAAAGGCTTAGTATTGATTTTACCGAAATCGGAATTGATATTCGCTCTTATGGTTTTTCGATCAGCCGCACCGATAGCACGATTTTACGCCCCCTATTTTGTAACATTCGAATCAATATTGTTTGTTTTGTCCTCCTTTTTATTTTGTCTTCTTGTGATTATTATTTTTGTTTTTATATATTAATAATTCAGTTAAATGCCATTTTAGTACCTGTGGTCTGACCATTTTGTCAGTTTAGTCCAAAAATTACATTTTCGCCTGTGGTCCAAAAAGGTTTCACCATTGCCATTTTAGTCCACTAGGTTAACTGCATTCATTTTTTCTGTTAACGCGGAGAGCTTAATACTAGTTACTACTAATACTAACATTTGCAATTTTGATAAACATTACCTTTGATAAACGCGGGATTTCGGTCGTATTACTCCTGTTTGCAATGATATCGAGACTCGGTATAGTTACCGAAAGAAATAGACCCAAAAAGATATAAACATGTGTTTTACCTCGACTAAAAACCATAAAAATAAATTTACATTAGATGTTATTGTTCAGCGGTGATAAAATGCGACAAAAATTTAACGTTTTCGACACCAAAGAATGTTACATAAAAAAATTAACTAAAAAACTAATTCAAAAAAGCGAAAAATAGCGGAAAAACTTAACGTTTTCAACAACAAAAAAATTTATATAGAAGAAATTAACTAAAAACGAATATAGAAACGATGTCATCAGCCAACATAAGATGTCATGTGACACCAATTTATTCGTCAATCACCTAACATGACCAATGAAGACCCTCTACTACTATATCAGTGTTTTAAATACCGGTATGGACCGGTTGGTTATACCCATTAAACCGGATATCGGACATGAGTCTGGTACGATAAAGGTCGGTAAAACTCAATTATAGTATTATGTACCGACGATAAATCCAGTTCTACCGGTTCAAACCATTGAACCGGTTTGCATTATCTTAAGATTTGATTTCTTAATTTTAATAAAATACAATATTAAGGTAATATTGATCTTCTATTATCGTTAATTAACCTAGTGCCTTCTATTCCAATATTTTATCGTACTTGAAATTGTTACTCATATCGTACAATGCAATATTGTTTATAATTAATAAAAATATTCTTAAAATGTTTAATAGTTTACAATAAAAATTGTTGTTTTAAACAAAATTATTATCAGTTACATAAATCCTAGTTGAGATTGGATTGTTTTTTAAAGTTAATTGTATTTTATGTAATTTTTAGGGTTAACTAGTAACTCGATTCAACCGTCTAATACAACCCAATTAAATCATTTTAGAGCTTAAATTGGTATGAGTTAAAAATCGATTTTTAAAAGATTGTTTCACTTAATGTATGTTGATATAAATGAAATCGACACACTATAATTACTTTATTACCCACTAAAAGATGGGTTTGTCTTTTTGTTTGGCTAGATTTGCATCTCGCATTTACATCTTTTGTATGAATTAATGGTTTGTACGCTTAATATTTTAATATTTTTGTAACCTTTGGTAAAACTGATAATTATATATGGGAATGTGATTGATACGAAAAAAAAACATATGAAATATCTAATAAGTAATGACGATCTTTTGTTGGAAGATGAGTTAGAATCACTTGATACGGTGGGTTTAGTCAAGAACTCTTATAAATGTGGGTTCAACTTTCAAAAGTATGGCTTCCTTTTTGAAAGAACAATCATGTTTAAGATTTAGTTTTATTTTTAGTTAATGATTTTGTTAAGTTTTCTCTTTGTAAGAAATAAAACGCACTCCAACGAAGGATGGAGCTAGCCAAAGGATGTTGAAACAGAACCCCATGCATGTAAGCAGATGTCTCCCGACTCAAAATCTTCAAAACCAAAAGTGCAGCACGAGACCGTGTAAGGTAAGCACGCCCCCGTGCCTTAAGTCTACAGAAAATAATTTTTCTTAAAAACTTTTACATGGGGTCGTGCCTCATAGACATGCCCCCGTGTCTGTCTTCTGGAAGATTTTCGTTACTAACACTTTTGACACGGAGCTAGGGGTGTGCACGGTTCGGTTTTTGGTCTTTTAAAACCGTTCGGTTTCGGTTTTAACATCGGTTCTGTTTTTGGTTATTTCGGTTTTTGAAACAAAATTAAGTAAGATTCAAAAATAAAAAGTATAATTTAAAATTTAATATTTTTTTCTTATATGTTTACATTTTATATATAACATTTTTAATTAATAATGTTCACATAAACCTAACCTTCTAATCTATTTTTTATGTTTCTTCATAGTTTTTGTAAGATATTTTCTTTTATAATACTTTAAAGATTATGTAATTTATATATTAAATTTTAGTTATTTGCTGTGGGTAATAAATAAATCATCTCAATTATAAATAATTATGTTAATGTTTTTATTATAAATACTTAATATTCAGAAATAATATTAATAATTTCTAATAGTATGGGTTAAATACTTAAACAACTTAAACTTAAACATAAAAATATATGTTTTTTTTGTTTCAGTTCAGTTCGGATTTTTTCGGTTATTGAAAATGGTTATCAAAAAACCAAACCGAAATTTTCGGTTATTAAAAATCCGAAAACCAAACCGTCGGTTTTTGTTTTGGTTCGGTTTTGTCGGTTATTTCGGTTATGGTTCGGTTATTTTGGTTTTATGATCACCCCTACACGGAGCCATGGCCCCAAACACGGCCTCGTATCCAGTATCTGATTTTTGAAAAATTGTTGTTTTTAACCCACTTTTACACATTTAAACAAATTTAACCACTTATGGAGACATTGAGGATAATGTGTAATTTAAGTGTGTGGGATGGGGGGCTGAATTTGTTTGTTCTAAAAAGTATAACACAAAACTCTACTTGGAACCGCTAAAACACTCCAAATCATTTTCAAAAATATTTTTTTTATTTTGTTTTGTTTTTAGTTGAATTTATAAACCAAGTTTTTACAAATTTACAACCTATAAAGCAGTGATAAAAGGAATCATATAAGAAAAATCTATAAAAAAAACCATGACAATCTTTTTAAAATTTGATTGTATATATAATTTTACACTTTATCCTTTTCCACAAAATTGTGAGTTTTGAGCTTTTATTGAGCATTCAACATCATATCTTTACTAAATGATCGCCTTTCATTTCTTGTGTGAATAGCACGTACGGTTCTCACGAATCTAGAACTTGACAAGACAATACATTCTCAGTCCTTAGCAACTAATATGAGTAAGTACATGATTGAGGCATTAGAACTATAAACACTTTTTTTCGTTTTCAATCTTATTTTCTCTTTATCTCCCCACCAAAATCAAATTTTCCCATAGTTAACCCTTTTGAATCGAAATATTTCATTTCAAAACCCGCAAAATGCCATTTTACATAAAATCACCCATCACCCAAAATTTTTTTTTTTATTTTTACACTCCTTTATTTTGGTAAAGTTTGGTTATTTTGAAATAAAAAAAAATGTGACTTAATTATTTTGTGATAATTCTATTAAAAATGATTACATATATATTTATAGTTGCTTGAATAAAAAAGCAATTTTATTGCTTATAAAGCCTCTAGTTTATACTTAAGTCACAAATAAATTAAAATTTTCAAATAAAAAGCGATATTTTACGGCTTTAGCCACTTCTCAAATAAAACCACCCTACCCTTAACCAAAAACCTACCCTTAAAAAGTTCTCTTGATATTTACAAGGATTATGTTAAAAAGTAGGATGTTTGATTACTTGTCAAGCATATGATATGAGTACGTTCCATACCGGGACCAAGCGTCTCACTTATACATCTTCAGCCGAGTGTTGAGTGATCACTTGTAAGGTGTGTGAATTTGTATATAGATAAATGAAATTTTAAAAAAGCATGTTATGCCCAAAAATATTTATTTTTCTTAAAAAGGAGTTCTAAATAGATCATGCCCAAAACTTAGATTCCCGACACTCTACAAACAAGACCCAAAAAGCTTCTTCTCTACCAATTTCATTTGGGTGTTGAAGCAATATTAAAGAGTTTTGCTTGATAACAAACGAAGATTCAAGTGTGGAGTTATTTGATATGCACCAAAAGCAACATATAAATTATATCAAATAAGGTATAAAATCAACCCTTTTTAGTACTAATGTTAGAAAAAATGTGTTTCTTTATATACTTTTGATTTTCAGGATTAAAAGAGCTTGAATAAACAAAAGAAACAAATTAACGGAAAAAACCAACATGAATACAAAGGAAGGAAAGATAATACACTATGCCAACCCTCCGAGCTTCACCACAATACCAAAAACAACGAATTAGAAGACAAGCACGGGGCCATGCCTACAAGGCATAGGCTCGTGCCCCCACTCAAGATTCCAGAAAGAAGAAGACAAACATAAGCAGACAAGAGATACGGGGCCGTGTCCCACGGACACGGGTCGTGGTCAACTTCCAGATACACAAATCTTAGATAGTATAGCAAGTACAATGACCACGGGGTCGTGCAAGCATCCAGACTGACAAGCTCATTTAGTGAAGACAGAGAAGAAGGACGACACGGGGCCGTGCCCACCAGGCACGGGGCCGTGTGAAGCTTCTATTTCCAGCTATAAAAAGGGGTGCTTGTTTCTGTCACACCCCAACCGATGGCGGAAACATCGGAGTGACAAGAAATAGATGGCTCATCACACATAACGTTATTTGCGACTATAATTAGATAAACCAAATTTCGTTTCATAATAAATGTGAAGTACAACAGGAAATCAAATACAACAACAAAAATCTTAGTATTCTAGATGTGTTCTAAGCCATCCCTACTAAGTTCTATCATGATCAACATCTCTAACCTGCAACATGTTAAAGGTATAGTTCAATACAACAAGTATTAGCGAGTACATAAGTTTATAAAATACAACATAAGTATAAAAGATTTCACTCGAATCCACATGGCAATTGTATACAAGGTAAGCTAGCATGTAATACTAATTGTCAAACCCAAGTGTCCACAAGAATGAATGTGTCTCTCGTCACACGAACTAACAAGACTAAAGTATGAATGTAATAAGAATGCATCAGCTTTGAGACTTAACAATACCCCGACGGGCGGTGTGCTACTCCTATAGTGCTATATATGTTAAGTTGGGGCTAGCTAAGTTAATGACATTAAGCATGTATGAAGTAAGCATGTACCAAAGCATAACAATAAGCATGTATGAAAGATTGAGTGTATAAAGCATGTAGTGTGTGTATTTGAGTGTTTTTGTATGTTAACATGTTACAACCCAAATTGTGTAAAAGGAAAATGGGTCAAGTGTACTCACGGTTTTGCAAGCTTCAACTTGTTAGTCCTGTGAAGAGTTTGAATGATTGAAGGGGCACCAAGTTATATTTTTGAAGCCTTGATCTTTTGGAGAAAAAGAGCTCTTAGAGCTTTTGAGAGAGAAGAGAAGAGATGATTTGAGGTGTCAAATGAGAGGAGATGGAGTGGGGTATTTATACGTAAACTTGGGAGGGTGTTAGTTGAGGGGTAGTAAATGCAAGAAACACAAAATTTGCCAATTCATGAGCTTGAAACCAACATTTCCGGATTATGCCCCTCTCGCGGGCCGCGAGAGGGTGAAGGTGGCTCGGTCGCGGGCTGCTAGAGGTCTGGCGGGCTGTGAGAGGCTTTTAAGAGTTCGGTCGCGGGGTGCGAGGCTGGTTATTCCAGAAGATTCTTTGGTTTTTATCACTTTTAGTCCTTGTACTTTGTTTAGGTTGTTATTTTTGGTATGTTTTAAGCATATAACGTGTATAATGTCGAATACATGAATCTTTGCACGTATAACAAGTAATTTGCATGAATTTAACGATTGAATGCATGTAAGACAAGCATGTATCAAGTATAAATTTATTACGATTCAAGTCTCGGATTACAAATTGGGAAAAGAAATATAAATACAAGTTTCCAAAAATAGAAATACAACAATCCTTTCTAATTAAGGAATGTATGAAAAGCGAGGTGTTACAGTCTCCCCTCCTTTAGAAAATTTTGTCCCGAAATTTATTCAGAGGAAGGTGTAATGAATAGGTGCGGGTACTTGGTCTTCATATCACTCTCGAGTTCCCAATTGAATTCGGTGCCACGTTTACCTTCCCATCAAACCTTGACTATGGGAATTCGACTCTGCCTCAATTGCTTGATTCATTGGTCCTTGATTTCGACTGGTTGTTCCACGAAGTGTAGAGTCTCGTTGATTTGAAGATCTTCAAGTGGAACCTGAAGCCCTTCGTCAACTAGACATTTCTTCAAGTTTGAGACATGGAATGTAGGATGAACGTTGTTGAGTTCTTGAGGTAAATCCAGTCTATACGCCACCTTGCCAATCCTTTCGAGAATTTTGAAAGGACCTACATAGCGAGGGGCGAGTTTTCCTTTCTTACCAAATCGTACTACACCCTTCCAGGGGGATACTTTGAGGAGTACAAAGTCGTCCAGTTGAATTCCAACGGTTTGCGTCGTCTATCCGTGTAACTCTTTTGTCGGCTTCTGCCTTTGAGCAGGTTGTCTTGAATTTGTAAGATCTTGTCCGTCATCTCTTGTATAAGCTCAGGACCGGTGATTTGAGCTTCCCCGATCTCGTGCCAACAAATAGGTGACCGACACTTACGACCATACAATGCCTCGAAAGGTGCCATTTGATTACTCGCGTGATAACTGTTATTGTACGAGAATTAGATCAAAGGCAAGTGCATATCCCAGTTGCCACCAAAATCGATTACGCAAGAATGAAGCATATCCTCTAGAGTTTGAATGGTACGCTTGGTTTGTCCATCAGATTGAGGATGGAAGGCAGTACTAAGATTGACATGAGTACCAAGAGCTCTTTGAAACGTATGCCAAAGGCGGGAGGTGAAACGACCATCTCGGTCTGAGATGATGTCGATGGGGATACCATGACGACAAATGATTTCATCTGTGTAGATACAAGACAATTTCTCGACTTTGAAATCTTCACGTATGGGGAGGAAGTGAGCGGATTTGGTCAACGGTCAATGATGACACAAATACTATCATGACCGGACGATGTATGAGAAGTTTGGTAATGAAGTCCATGGCAATGCTTTCCCATTTCCAAATAGGAATCTCGGGTTGTTCAAGCAAACCAGAGGGACATTGATGTTCGGCTTTCACCTTAGAACAAGTAAGGCATTTCGAAACGTAGAAGGCGATATCTTTCTTCATTCCAGGCCACCAATAAGACGTACGAAGGTCATGGTACATCTTATCACCGCCTGCGTGAATAGAATATCAAGATTTATTAGCTTCACTCATCAAAAGGGTGCGAAGGTTGCCACGGTTCGGAATCCAAATACGGTCAAGGTAGTACATGATGCCATTAGGTTTTGTTATGAGTTGGGTTTCGACACCACAGTTGAGTATTGTGCCACACGAATTTGCTCTTGAAGTTTTCCCAAGGTTTGATAGCAACGGATGCTCTTAACGTGAGTTTTTCGACTTAGTGCATCGACTACAACATTCGCTTTACCGGGGTGGTAGCGAATATCGCAGTCATAGTCGTTTAATAACTCCACCCAACGACGTTGACGCATGTTGAGTTCTTTTTGATTGAAGATGTGTTGTAGGCTCTTATGGTCGGTGAAGACCGTACACTTTGTACCATAAAGGTAGTGTCGCCAAACCTTCAATGTAAAAACCACTGCACCAAGTTCAAGGTCGTGGGTAGTGTAATTTTTCTCATGAATTTTGAGTTGTCTTGAAGCGTAAGCGATGACTTTGTCTCGTTGCATGAGGACGCAACCGAGACCTTGTTTTGAAGCATCACAATACACGACAAAGTCGTCGTTACCATCGGGAAGAGCTAAGATAGGAGCATTACAAAGCATGCCCTTGAGCGTTTGAAAAGATTCCTCTTGTTCGGAACCTCAAACAAAAGGTTTATCTTTTGGGTCAAAGAAGTGAGAGGAATGGCGATTTTGGAGAAATATGAGATAAAGCAACGATAGTAACCAGCTAAACCAAGAAACGAACGAATTTCGGACGGAAATTTAGGAGCATCCAATTCTTTACGGCTTCGATTTTTGCAGGGTCAACGAGAATACCAAGTTCGTAGATGACATGACCAAGAAATTGAACTTCCTTTAGCCAAAATTCGCATTTCGAGAATTTAGTGTAAAGATGTTCAGTACGCAACAACTGAAGGATAAGACGCAAGTGTCGCTCGTGCTCTTCTTGTGTCTTAGAATAGATAAGAATATCGTCGATGAAGACAATTATGAAACGATCGAGGTACGGTTTGCACACGCGATTCATCAAATCCATGAACACGGCGGGTGCGTTGGTCAAACCAAACGGCATGACTACGAACTCGTAATGTCCATAATGTGTACGGAATACGGTTTTGGGTACATCTTCTTCGAGGACTCGAAGTTGATGATAACCAGAACGAAGATCGATCTTTGAGAAGCAAGTTGCGTCTTGAAGTTGATCGAAGAGATCGTCAATTTGAGGAAGAGGATATCGGTTTTTGACCGTAAGCTTATTGAGCTCATGATAGTCGATACACATCCGAAATGATCCATCTTTCTTCTTGACGAAAATAGGAGCGCCCCAAGGAGAAGTACTAGGGCGTATAAAGCCTTTATCAAGAAGTTCTTGAAGTTGGCTAGATAGTTCTTGCATCTCCAAAGGTGCTAGACGATAAGAGGACTTTGCAACAGGAATTGCGCTTGGTATGAGATCGATTCGGAAGTCAACAGAACGAGGAGGAAGCGGACCAGGAAGATCCTCTGGAAAAACATCAAGAAATTCGCAAACGATAGGAACGTCACTTATGTTTGGATCCTTGTCCTTCTTTTCCACAAGGTGGGCGAGGAAGGCAAAGTAGTCTTTACGCAATTATTTGTTTGCTTGGATACACGACATAAGCTTGAGGCCTTTAGAAGGTTTCTCGCCATAGACGTGTAAGGAATCTTCGTTCGGAAGAGGAAGACGGATGAATTTCTCCGAACAAACGACTTCAGCACGAATCGCCTAAGTCAAATCATACCTACTATGATATCGAAACTTCCCATTTGCATGGGTAGGAGGTCAATAGAAAAAGTATGATCGTTAAGATTCAAAGAACAGTTGGAAAGGACGGAATCGATGGTGATGGATTTTGTTAGCGACTTCGACTTCGAATGATTTTGGCAGTTTAGAGCGTTTACATTTAAGCATGGGTTCGAATTCAACGGATACAAAACACTTATCCGCGCCAGTATCAAAAAGACAAGAAGCATAGACATTATTAACGAGAAACGTACCAGTTATGACGTCATGAGCGTTTTGCGCTTGGGCGGCGGTGATCACGAAGGCTTTGCCCCGAGCTTGTTGAGGTTGACACGGTTGTTGCTGTTGCTGATTGTTGGATTGAGGGTAGGCATTGGCAAAGTGATTTGGATCGCCACATTTGAAGCATGCACGATTGATAGCGGCTGGAGGTTTAGGTTGGTTGAGGGCAGGGTTCGCAACAATAGGTTGATCTTGGGTAGGCCTTAAGCTTTGGCGACATCGATCGGCAAAATGCCCAAACCTGTTACAGGTAGCGCATTTGTGACACGGGGTATTAGCGGGATGGTGGTAGGAGCATTGGTTACACTTGGGCCATGAGCCGGTATAGTTCATCCTTGGTGGTTCTAGGGTTGAGGCGGTGGGAACAGATTGTAAGGGTTTCGGGTTTTGCGGAGTAACGACCGCATAATTTTGGCTAGAAGCCTTCCGCTTCTTACCCTTGTTGTTGTTCCTAGGTGGCTTGGATGGGGTAGGTTCTTAGGTGGTATTGGTGGTGGCTTGGTGTACATTCTTTGGTAGAGCTTTGTTGGAGGTTTCGCGGATGATGCGGTTGTTATTGAATTTGGCGGCGAGGCGATAGGTATCCTCGAGGGTTTTTGGTGTGGCGGCTTCAACTAGGTCGGCGGTGGAGGGAGGTAGGCATTCGATGTACTTAGCGTAGCCTTGTCGAGTGTGTCAACTTGGCTAGGGCAAAGTGCACTTAGCTGTTTAAAGCGTGCGGTGAGGCCAGCATTGTCGTTCCCCACTTGCTTTAGATTCCAGAACTCGTTCTCTAGTTTCTGAAGCTCGTGTGGAGGACAAAACCCATCCCTCATCAGCTTTTGAAGGTCAGCCCAAGAGAGGGCGCGCGTGGCGTTGTTTCCACGAACGCTGCGTTCGGAAGTCCACCAATCGAGGGCTCTCGATCGGAAAACACCCATCGCGTTGAGCGTACGTAGCTGGTCAGAACATCCACTTTGTAGGAACGTTACCTCAATGGCATCAAACCATTGAAGCAACTGAGTGGCGTCCCCTTCGCCGGTGAAGGGTAAAGGGTTTCAAGAACAGAATTGCTTATGGGTAAAGGTCGTCTTAGGTGATTCCACTTTTGAATTGACGGAGGCATGAGGCGAGTCGGCGTTTTGCGCAGGTTGAACTTTGCTAACGATGTCGGGTTTGATTTTAGCCATTTGTTTTGCCATAAACCTCATACAATCTTTCTTAGACATCGAATTGGAGTTGGTTCTTGACTTCAACCTTGCGCCAGAGTTTTGCGAAGACATCTATGCGATAGAGGAAAGGATGAGACTTGATCGTAGGGTTATGTAAAAATCACATTGGTTATGCAAGTAACACATATAATTTCATATAAGCAAATAAGCACCTCAAAGTTTAAACACGTATGATTGCATAAAGGTATAAATTTAGTTGGTTCACGAGGATTATTATTTTTGATTGCGATAAACGTGTGAATCATGCAATGGTTCGAAACGAATGAAGTAATCAAGTATTAAAACACATAAAAATTGAATAACATAAAAGAATAGGCTCATAAATCGTAGGAATGTTTCGGGTAGAGAAACGTTGACAATTCCAAAGTGAATCGAGGATCCTTTCAAATTAGAGGGGCGTGCTTTGGCCTATAGGTGAAATGCTCTCGCCGAGAAGCGATTAACGACATTTCACCCTTCCAGTTACTACACGTATCTAATTGATTGAATAATCGAAACTTTGGCGAGATTGAAAATCGAGGAGTGGGACTAGTCGACAAGGTGCGGGTTTCACCCCTATCTTGACAACATCGTACCCTAAATGTGGTTTATACTTACCAAACGAGGAGCGAATTCCGACTCGTTGGTAAGGGTCCACTAGAGTATGAAATGGAAATTTTCCATCAAGGTATGGATATCACTCCTAACTTGATGGCGTAATTTCGTGAAAAATCAACTACACGGATTGAGAGTGATCACCAAAGTGCGGGTTTCAACCCTATTTTGGTGAGATCGTCTCGCTTGTATGAGTGTCTTCAAGTCTTCAAGTGTGTATATTGTGTAATCTTAGGAAAGACATTTTGCATGTATTAAGACCAAAAGAAAAGATAGAAGCAACATATGAAGAATTTACATTTTAAGCATAAGTCAAGAATGGTCATAATTGGACACTTAAACTATAGACTAGGTCGAACAGCGCAATTCTACCCAATTCCATATAGATATGGCTCTGATATCTGTCACACCCCAACCGATGGTGGAAACATCGGAGTGAGACGAAATAGATTGCTAATCACACATAACGCTATTTGCGACTATAATTAAATAAACCAAATTTCATTTCATAATAAATGTCAAGTACAATGTAACATTTGTCGTTAAACGGGTTCTAAAAACCCGTTCCGGTTAATAATTAAAGTATTTTATTTTCGTTATGCATTTATTAATCGTTCAAAGTTCGTGTTATTAATTTTTGTGATAAATAAATAAATATAAAAGAAAAACTATAATAATAATAGTAATAATAATAAATAAGAGTTTATAATAAAAAGGAATGAAAAGGGGCGGCCAGGTTTCGAACCCGGGTCCCTACCTAATATACACACCACCTTCACCACCGAGCTACACACACTTCATATGCTAAAACTCATATTAAGTAAATTTTATATGCTCACTAACCTATAACCTGCAACTCCATCGATCAACTAGTAACTGCCATAATCAAGAATTGAGCAATCAATCCACGAATATTTTGATTGAAAACGTATAACTGATTCCTATCATCAATTGCAACTGAAATTCGGAATCATATTAACATAAAAACCGAATAAATCTTTGAGCCAAAATTTAAGCTTTGAAACCGAAAAATTTAACTGCCTTCGATACTATAAATATTGATCGTAACACCACACCCAAACTCGCTCATTCTCTTAATCTCACTCTACACTCTCGGAGTAACATTCTTATGCAACTGTGCCCTTCGCCGGAAAACCGTGCTTTGCCGGAATCCAACCAGAGAGTTTGCAAATTTTGGTATAAACTCATTGATTCTTTTATTCTAAATTGTTTTATGTTTAGTTATCGTAAACCAATAAATCTAATTGGAATAATTTGGATTAATGGTCGAGGGTTATGTTTTCTGGGTTTTATACATGAAGAAGGAACTGATTTAGTGTTTTTGTATAATCAAAATTGTTGTTTTAAACAGGTTAGACACACAGTCCAGTGGTGGACTGTGTGCAAACGCAGCACATATGTCTTAGGTTCGAGTCTATATACGTTTCCGGTTTCGCAAAATTAAACAAACTTTTTTAATCCGGTTATGAGTCATCCCAGTATGTATATAAGAATAATTAAGATCTTAAATCCACCGGGTTAGACACCCAGCCCAGTTGGTAGGGCTGGGTGCATCGCAAGATGAAGGTCGTGGGTTCGAGGCAAACTCTAAGCGCCGGTTCAAAGGTTTTTAAAATCTTTTTAATTAAATAAATTTCAAAATTTTACCTAACTAATATATAAGAATAATTAAATTGGAGTTTATTTCGGGTTAGACACGTAGCTCAGTTGGTAGAGCTATGTGCACGCATACGGGAGGTCACGAGTTCGTTCCTCACACACGCTGCCAATATCTCGCATTAAACCGGGTCTGACCAGATCCAATTTTTTTATTATTATTTTTCTTTAATATATTAATTAAAAATACTTAAAAAACATTTTTTAGGTTTAAAAACTCCATTAAATACCATAAAAATAACCTAAAAATCTAATAAAAAGCATTAACTAGAAATATTAACTTTTATTTATCTATCGAATTATTGCGTTATTATTTAGGTTAGTTTTCTCTCGTGGTTAAATCCAAATTCGTGCACGTTCGTCATCAATTCAAGGAAATGCACCCACTGTGAGTGAATTCTTACAAATTCCCCTTTTTATTCATGTTTTGGGGTGTATCATGTGTCGTTTACATATTTCGTTTTTCAGACACTTGTGCTATTACCATTATATGATCTAACGTGTGATGTAAATGTTATTTGTTGTATTGTGTGTTTACATTTTTGTCAGTTGCGTACAATCATTCATTTAAGGCCCATCAGTTCCTCGTGGGATACGAGTCGAGCATCAGGTGTCTCATTAGATCGGCTCCGTTTGATTGAGCCTTGATCTCATTGTTCATCATTTGTTGTGCTTGTGTGTTCACTGATTGATATTATGTGGTTTGTGGTTAGATTTACATATGCGTATACTCATATTTGGTTTATGCACATTTTTATTTAAATAACCAATATAACTAATTCTTTCTAGTGTTTAAATGAGATTCACTCGCCAACTTTTGTTGACCCAAAACCCTATTTTTACACATGATACAGGTGGACAGGTTGAAGCGAGGAACCCATAGGAAATTGCCTTAGAAGAGAAATAATGAAGTCATGAATGCTGTGTTTAAAACATATTGTGCTTGTAGGTATACGTGGTCGTTGTAATTTATCCTTTTAAATTGGAAATAATAAATAGAGTAAATTGCACAAAACATCCTTTATGTTTCCTCAAACTTGCAGGTCCAGACTTAATGTTTAAAACTTGCCAAAAACAACCTTTACGTTTATTTTTGTTGCCGGTTCAGTCCTTTCTGACTAACCAAGTTAATTATCCTAGTTTAATTCCCTCACATGCCTAACATGTGAGGGTAGATTTGTCATTTTAGGTTTGCTTTTTTTCTACAAAAACCCTTCTCTTCTCTACTCACACACAAACACACACAGACCATTCATCTCTCTCTGCCTTCATCTACCACCACCACCACACACCGCCACCACCTCATCTACCACCACCACAACCCACAACCACCATCAAGCACCACCTCCCCTTGTCTCCTGCCGTGAAGCCAAGCACCACCGCAAACCCACCACCGCACCACCTCCGCCATAGCACCACCGCCATCAAAACCCACCACCGCCGTCGTCTCCTGCCGCTCTCTCTCTCTCTACGGTCTCTCTCTCTCACCGATCTCTCTCTCTTCTTTCTCTCTCTCTCTCTCTCTACGATCTCTCTCTCTTCTTTCTCTCTCTCTACGGTGGTGATGTATCAGGTGGCGGTGGTGGTTGGTGGCAGTTGAAGATGATGGTGGCGGAGTTATTTGGGGGTTTTGGGGGTTTTGTCGGAGGTGGAGATGGTGGCAGAGGAGGTAGTGTCGGAGGTGGAGGTGGTGGCAGAGGAGGTGGTGTCGGAGGTGGAGGTGGTGGCCTCTAGCCGCTTGTTTTGATGACGACGACAACTAGGGTTCTGATGGTGGCATGTTGGTTGGTGGTTCAGATGGTGATGGGTTTGTCTGGGTTGAAGATGGTGGTCGGTCTGCTTGGCTGTTGGTTCAAAAATGGGTTCAATACATTGTAGTCGGAGATTACGGGATAAGTCATCGAAGGAGGTTGTGTAGAGGTCGGTGAACAACGGGTTTTTAGTTTTGATGATGTTGTGTTTTTTGAGGGTTTTATAAGAAGAGGAAACAAAATGACGAATATACCCTCACATGTTAGGCATGTGAGGGAAATAAACTGAGATAATTAACTTGGTTAGTAATAAAGGTCTGAACCAGCAACAAAAATAAACGTAAAGGTTGTTTTTGGCAAGTTTTAAACATTAAGGCTGGAACCTTCAAGTTTGAGAAAACATAAAGGACGTTTTGTGCAATTTACTCTAATAAATATAAAACTTTATAGTAAATGTCATGAGCTTTGATGAAAACCCAATCATGCCCCGACTACCATTTCCACTGCGGGTCAGGGTGTGTACATACAACAGGAAATCAAATACAAAATTCTTAGTATTCTAGATGTGTTTCTAAGCCATCCCTACTAAGTTCCATCATGATCAACATCTCTAACCTGCAACATGTTAAAGGTATAGTTCAATACAACAAGTATTGGCGAGTACACAAGTTTGTAATATACAGCATAAGTATAAAAGATTTCACTCGAATCCACAAGGCAATTATATACAAGGTAAGCTAGCATGCAATACTAATTGTCAAACCCAAGTGTCCACAAGAATGAATGTGTCCCTCGTCACACGAAGTAACGATACTAAAGTATGAATGTAATAAGAATGCATCAGCTTTGAGACTTAACAATACCCCGACGGGCGGTGTGCTACTCCTATAGCGCTATATATGTTAAGTTGGGGCTACTTAAGTTAATGACAATAAGCATGTACCAAAGCATAACAATAAGCATGTATGAAAGATTGAGTGTATAAAGCATGTAGTGTATGTATTTGAGTGTTTTTGTATGTTAACATGTTACAACCCAAATTGTGTAAAAGGAAAATAGGTCAAGTGTACTCACGGTTTTGCAAGCTTCAACTTGTTAGTCGCGTGAAGAGTTTTGATGATTGAAGGGGCACCAAGTTATCTTTTTGAAGCCTTGATCTTTTGGAGAAGAAGAGCTCTTAGAGCTTTTGAGAGAGAAGAGAAGAGATGATTTGAGGTGTGAAATGAGAGGAGATGGAGTGGGGTATTTATAGGTAAACTTGGGAGGGTGTTAGTTGAGGGGTAGTAAATGCAAGAAACACAAAATTTGCCAATTCATGCGCTTGAAACCAACATTTCCGGATTATGCCCCTCTCGCAGGCCGCGAGAGGGTGAAGGTGGCTCGGTCGCGGGCCGCTAGAGGTCTGGCGGGCCGCGAGAGGCTTTCGAGAGTTCGGTCGCGGGGCGCGAGGCTGGTTATTCCAGAAGATTCTTTGGTTTTTATCACTTTTAGTCCTTGTACTTTGTTTAGGTTGTTATTTTTTGTATGTTTTAAGCATATAACGTGTATAAGTGTCGAATACATGAATCTTTGCATGTATAACAAGTAATTTGCATGAATTTAATGATTGAATGCATGTAAGACAAGCATGTATCAAGTATAAATTTTATTACGATTCAAGTCTCGGATTACAAAATTGGGAAAAGAAATACAAATACAAGTTTCCAAAAATAGAAATACAACAATCCTTTCTAATTAAGGAAGGTATGAAAAGCAAGGCGTTACAGTTTCCATTTCAACCCATCCCTTAGCAAACCACTTCTCTCACACTTCCACCACTCCACCACCACAATACCACCATCATCCACCACATTCATCCATCATCCGTCTTGAGAGTGTGTGTAGTAGTCTCAGGATCCATGATCATAAGAGTTTTTGTCAACCAAAGCCCATGCTTGGCTAATCTCTTAAATCACTTGTTGAAGACAAATTATTTATGTTCCAAGCTTTGGTTAACTTTTTAATTGGGTTCGTACTAATGACTTTAATATCCAGTTTGTTATATTGAAAGTGAACTTTATTCTATCATCTTTTCATGTTTTTTTTATTCACTCATTCATGTCTTTACGACCTATATAAAGCGCGTTAACAGCCCGAGAGTGGTTAAAAGGGTGGTTTGGGTAAAGTTCTTGCCTCGTTCAGTGTATAGATCCTGCGAGGATTTGATTCAAGCTTATTAGGACTTCATTTGAGGCTTAGAATCAAATCGGGGAAAAGTAAGAACGGCTTGAATCCCTTACAAATAAACTATTATTAAAACTTTAAACCGGCCTTACGGGACTGTATCCCTGCTAATTAAGATCAATATGGTCAAGGGTAGCATTGCCTCCAAAAGAGGGACATGCACATTTTGCATTAATAACTTACTTAATTATCTGTCAATATTCAGGCCTTGCGAGACCGTATCCCTGCTGACTTAGGCTAATATGGCTGAGGTTAATATTGTCTCCAAAAGAGGGACATGCCACTATAACTAAGATAATCTCTTAAAAGACACCAAAAGTACGGAAATCATTAAAGGATACATAAATGACGAGTCGGAACCAAGTGATTATATCTTGTCTATTTGTTTCTTTTATTATATTATTTTCCTTCTTTATTTACTTATTAAAACATCTTTTCTCAATATTTGATTAGATTAGACGTCGGCAATATTCAGGTATTAAAAGCTCTTGTGTCCTAGGACGACTTCGGTATCTTACCATCACTATACTACGCCAACGATTGGTGCACTTGCCCTAACTTGTTGTAGAGAGTGATAGTGTAATATCGTGTTTTATAAATTTAAAGCTTGATAAAAAGAGTAAAAAGGACTTAAAAATAATCTAAAAACATACCCACACTCCGCTCATGTCAGTTATCGTAGAAAAATAGATAATTATATATGGGAATGTTATCATAGAAGAGAAAGTAAACGTACGAAGTGTAGGAGAGACTAAAATATAAAGATATTTTAGGAAAATCCAATATTTAAATGGCTACAACTTTTTCATAAGATAATATTTTTTTATTTCACAATTATGACAAGCATTTCATTCTCTTTAATTTGAGTAGTCTATAGCTATAGTTTTCTTAATTTTTAATTTGTTTTATGATACATGATTACACATTCAATATGATTTGTCATATGTTATTATAGTTATAGTTATTACGTGGTTACACATTCAATAATAAGAACTTACTTGTTTATGCTTTATTGGGTGATTAAATCTGTAATATACGACATTATATTATTATTATAGGTTGATTGGTTAATGTTTTATATTACATTTGTACTTGATACGTGATTAGACCTGAAATATTAGGCATTTCATGACATATTGTGTATCACATGTTTTGATTTTTTATTATAGTTATGGTTAATACATAATTACGTAATACATAGTGGGTTTCACATAAATACTATAATGAAATCGAGTAATAGGTATTCAAAATCACGTAATAATATATAGTCAACTATTGTTATATAGTTACATTTTGAGGCACAATCACGTAACATTAAACTTGTTTCAAAAATAAAATACAAATTACATAATTACGTACTGAAACCTAATCACATAACGTTGCAAAATCACGTAACGTTATAGCTTGTAAGATAAAAAAATTAAAAAAAATCTATTACAATAGTCTACTCAAATTAAAGAAAAGAAATGTTCATTAATGCATTGTAATTTATATATATAGGGAAGGGATAGAAAGAAAATCCATGTGATTACAAAAACTCTAGAAATGTAAGGCTCTAACACGTTTTGACCCAAAATGATACACCGGAAAGATGAATCATAAAATTTTATTCTTGATAGTCGTTTAACGTACTAGAAAAACCATTTAAATCGACCTCTTTTTAAATCGTTTACATCATTTGTTCCTAACCAAGGTAACTATGTTACATATGATTGCAATTATGTGACCACATCTCCGTACAATCCTTGATCTTCAACTCGATCCTCGTAGGTTTGACCATCATGATAGTCCAACTATCTGCGTCACCATATATAACCAACATGTTAGTAAATGGTGACATCATATATATTTAGTTAAATACATAACAATGAATTGACCACATAGCCATTTATCAATGTATAAAACTCCAACAGGATATTCTTCGAATTTATTCCTTATGTCGAGCCTCAAACCTTCGAGAGCCCAACACTTACATACCTGCATTCCTAAATTCATCCTCAATAACAAACAGTTAGCAACACATATCCTCCAACATATTGAAGACTCACATCTTCACATAAGCACATAACATTGAACTACATTCATTGGACTACATCACATGTAAACATTGCCATATATACATATACTTACATACATGTTCCATATATACATCTCACAATAACATCAACACCTAACTCTTACACTCTACAACTATATACCTTCATATGTGCATTCAAGTCATATTCACTTATCCACATTCAATCATTGTACTTTAATCATGCATAATAATTCACCTATAAGCATACTTATGAACAAGTTTCATCTTTCCATCCGTGTAATACATTCTAACACATTTATTCCCACAAGTTTCGAATCACAAACATATATATTTATATATATCCCTTAAGAGCCCGATTATCATTATTTGTATTCGTACTACAAAATTAAACTTTTACGATCTTTTCGTATGTTATACTATCTTCCGGAAGTTTATTGGGGCCTTTGCATAAGCCTTAAGGGATACGGAAGTCCGAGACGCAAAAATATACACAAAAATCAAAATTTCATGTTTGCTGTCCATTCCTACCGTAAGCTATGGTCCACTCATCGTAGCTTACGATAGGGACTTCCTGCAAAATAGAAGCTCCCTGCCGTAAGCTACGGCCAGGTACCATAGCTTATGGCCAACTGTTGTCACACCCCAAATTTTCAACCAAACACCGATGGGCCCGTGTGGGGAATATCGTGACGTAAGTTGATATCATCATAGACAATTAAACACAACACAGCGGAAGTCTTAGATTTAAATTACTATTACAAACCAAATGTTCGAAATACAAAATTATATACAAGCTCATAATAGAAGATCCACATGCAGATCATAAATTGTACAAAGAAATAATGTAAAACAGACTTTGGGCAGATCTAGGATTTGCAAGATCCTCTTATCACTACCGACCACTTCCAGCCTATTTTCGTATTGTACCTGCAAACTTAATCTTTTGAAAATACGTCAGCTTTCGCTGGTAAATACACCCAACTTACTCATTTTGAAATCATTTAAATAAAATGTTTCTTATTTATTTATACGCTCCACCTTGGTTTCGATTATTCGAACATATAAACATCTTCATGTACTTAAATACGAAGTGAGTTCAGGAATTCACTTACCTTAGTGTCCGTATTTGCATCCGTTACCTTGCCTCCTTCTGACCCGTTAGCCTTCCATGCTTCCATCCACTTTGACATGATTTCTACACTTTCATGTCATAGCATTCACATTCTTGTTAGTATACATGATTGTACATGTTAACGCTCATATCGAATGCATATCTCACATTTGACTTTCATTAGTCAATTCTAACACGCATAAGGCATATTCCCACAATCATATCTTTTCAACTCATATAATTCATCACGTCATCACATATAACACATTGATCTAGTACACACCATATGACTTTCTATAACATTACAATTGTGACAAAAAGTCTAACCTTGCTACTTATGCATAGTTGACTTTCAAAAAGTCAACGATTTATCATACGAACTTTCAACTTAACCTCATACATTTGTGTCATCGTAGTAGACCATACAAATGACACTATATACATTTCATACTCATGTTTTTGTACATATATAATCACATGACCGATTCATTACATTATGCACATATAATCAACTCAATACATATTAATGTTCTCATGATCCTACAATTGTCAACTACATTTAAAGTTAGCAATTTAACATAAACTAAATATCCACATGTACTACAACCAAAGCGCATATCTCATGCTAACCTAACATTAATTACCTTATTGTTTTATTCTATATATTTCCATCCATCACTTGTACACAAATCCATCTAAAATCGTCACTTAGGCATTTCATCAAAAACTTGGTGGGTGTACTACAATAAAAGCACAATATACAAGTATTTTCATGCTCATCTTCTACATCTTACGTTCAATAATCAACAATAACTAGAAATTCACATTACTTCCAAACCATACTCAATCTAACTAATAAGAATCAAACATAAACAATATACTACAACAACTTACATAAGAATCGGACATGGGTAACACACCCATGTCGCCATCTTCACCGCTTCAAGTGGGTTTCGTTTTCAAACAACAAATTACTTAAAATCATTCATAGTTTTAGTTCTACTTGGTGGCTTTAACACACATTGATGATCAATTTCATACTTCTCAAAGATTTATCATGAACCAACTTCATACAAAATCACCAAATCATAAATTACAACTTACCACATGTTTATTAAAGCTAGATGGTGAAGGATCTTCATTCATGCAAGTGTTTTGGCTTCACAGCCTTGTTCAATTTCATCAATTTGTGGGGTTGTGGGGAAGAACCCCTTTTCTTCTTCATGTGTGTGTCGACATACATATTGAACACACACACACTTACAAATCTGAATTTTAATGAGTTTTCCCCACTTGCTACTTTTAGTCCCTCTAATTTGGTTTTTGGTTAATTGCAACCAATACTAACATTCCAGCCACCCTAACCTTTATGTTAATAATTAGGTTACATAACTTGGTTGTTTAATTTGTGGCGTAAATAAGAAAAAAACATTCTATTAAATTTAAATTCTGATTTTTGGGGCATTACAAGAAACCTCATCTCCATCACCCATTTAGAAAAATATCAACGGTTAAGATTGGTTATGTTACACTTTTTGCTTTTTTGAAAAAGTTAAAAGTCTGTAAAAGTTGTTACACGTAATACGTGGCAGTCTCTGTGGGTTACACATAACACGTCTGCAAAAAGTGTGACATGTTGCAAAAGGAGATCTTTTTATTTGGGTTTCATTGTTTTCTTAACTAATATAAGATTTCTTCCTATAATTGCCCTATATATATATAATCATATGAAAAAATTATAGCCTTTTGAAAATCGTGAGGTAAATAGGTTTATAAGTCACAAATATTGGATGTTTATATTTTGCATTTCCCACTTATTTCCCTTATTTTTAGTAATTCTACATTTGGAAACTATTAGTCTCAACCACTTGATTACTTGGTCAATTACCAAAATTCTCTCATACAATTTGTAGGAATTAACTCTTATATGATACTTGCCTAATTTTATATAAACCCATAAGAGTGTAAGGGCCAAGGAGTGCTCCCCATATGGGGAGAGTGGTACACTCTCTACCTAGCCAATCATGTCATGTCATGTCAACTCCACTCTTCACTTCTCATTTTACACTCAAACATAATGGGTGCTTCACCCAAACAATTTTTCTTAAGAAATAAAATAAAAGGATGATTGGTTGAAAAAAAAATGGAGTCCACCATTAATCCCTATCTTCTTTCACTCCACGCGATGAGTAGTTCCCGAGTTTAAAGGTTTATCGTTCACCGATGAGGGTTGGTGGCGGTGTGTCCGAATGGTAAACTCCATCACCGCTCCCCTCACCAAATACGCCCCGATCACCCTAAGACCACACATGTGGGCATGGTGGAGCGGCGTTGTTGCCTTTCCAAGCCGCACACACCACACTGGGCCAGCGTTGTCATGTGGGCTTGAGATTTCCCGTCGGCGTTGAGAGTTAATGAGCGTCAACGTGACTTGGTTTGATTGGGGTCCCCATTGGCCGACATTATTATAAAAAAAGATTTTTTATTTAAAAAATAATTCACCCCATCTCTTCTACCTAACTTCTTCTCAACCTTTTTACATATAAATACACCATTACACTCTCCCAAAAATCTCAACTTTTTATAACTCTAACGCTCACTCACAAAAATCTGAACTTTTATCTTATTACAATGTCGGTTATTCCATGGATCCTAGAAAGGGGACATCACATTATGCAAATCGTGGGTCATGGTGGTAAACCAAGGGCCTCCGTTACACACGACTTCGTTTTGAGAATGAGTTTATCAAGAATTTTGTACGCATAGGGGTGAGGCCATCCAATCCAAGGATGTACTTTATTCACGTTTTCGAATGATTCATCTTGATTGTACAAGATTTGAAAGGATTCTCAACGGCGTGGACAACGATGATGGTGAGCTAAACGAAATCAACATTGCCCAAGTCGCTCTCGTCGAGTTCCATAACGTGTACGGGCGTGACTTTATTTTTTTAATGTTACGTAATGTCTTTATTTTTAAGTTATGTAATGTCTTTAATTTTGAAGTAATATGATTAATTAGTATTAATTGGTTTTTATTTATATTTAATAGACTTAAAATAATTTTTAAATATAAATTATTAATAAAGAATGTGTGTCATGTGTCCGATAACGCCACATTTCCACACATTTTTTTCACCACACCACTTTTCTGGTGCACATTGACGTGACCTTCACATGTCGAATAACGCCCAAATTTCAAACCCCACAATATCGTGTGGTAGGATGACTAAAGGTGGGTATTTTAAAATCTGATTGACATTAATTAAAAAGAAATAGGCAATTTAACAATAATTTATCATTTTTGTTAGTTTGTAAATTACTTGAATAAAAGTTACAATTCGCAGGTCCATTTTAAGAACTTAATGATTTCCCAAGATTCAAAAAAAATCAGATATAATATCATAATACGTACTTTTACCGTATAGTTCTTTAACTGAAAACTCGTATGCCTCTCGTGTAAAATTTAAATTTAAATATGATTATTTTCAAACGATAAAAAGTGCAATTTCAATCTTCCCAATCTAAGCAAGTAACTGAACATCTCAAAAACAAGCCATGAAAGCTTTGTGATAGATGAATATATTAGTACTGGGTTACAACCGTAAAACACAAACAAAAGCCAAAACGAAATGATCAACAACCACCACTATCCAAGCAAAACTTGCCGATTCGAACAAGATAAACAAAACCTCTAGATTTTGTTGAAGGCAACAATGTCACAGCTCTGAACGTATTCGTTAATGGGCTCGACAGTAAGACGCTCCTCTATGAGAGAATCCACAGAAACAAGATCATCCACAATTGTCAGCATGATCGTCATTTTCTTGATCCCATAACCGACTGGAACAAGTTTTGCTGTAAAAATAACAGTACCAACAACGTCATCAATCATTGGTCACAAAAGAACTAAATCAAAAAATACAAGGTGAAGAAAAAACCGTACATGCACCCCATAAAAGGCCGGGTATTTCAACACTCCGGACAGCCTCCTCCAGCTTCTTCATGTCAGTTTCATCATCCCATGGCTTTACGTCCATAAGAACCGATGACTTACCACCTAAAGTAAATCAAAATCACATGGCTGTTAATTATCAAGCAGCAATTTCAGATCATTAACCTTGAGTGATACTATGATATATGAAATAAACTCACTTTCTTTCTTCTTTGCTGATGCTTTTGCTTGATCGCGTTCTTCGGCTGCCTTCTTTTCCTCCTCCGTCTCATCACCAAAAAGATCAAGGTCGTCATCATCGTCAGCGGCATCAGCTTCCTGAGATAATAAAGAAGTTTAAAAACACTAAAAAGTTGACAAAACACCCCCATGGTAGAGTTCAGTAAGTTGGATTTAAAAATAAACTATAGAAACCCTATGTTATAACCTGAATTACAAAAGAAAAAACAGAAACGGCAAACATCCATACACACCTTCACAGCTTCCTTAACAGTAGCAGCTTCTGCTGATGGAGCTTGAGCAGAAATTCCAACACCAGTTGCTTTACCAGGAAAACTACATTAATGATCAAAAGATAAGAAAAAGGATAGCTATTTTGGGTCAACCAAGGATACAATGAGATAACCGTCAATTGATAAATTATCTTTTCTGTTCTGTCTAATATAAATAAAACCGTCTCAATTGATAGAACCAATAAAAGAATCCAAAAAGAACTCCTTGGTTTCGAACTGTATAAAACGCTTGGTTTTAAAAAAGGGCTCGCTCCTCAGGTTCGAGGCACTCAGGAAAACACCTCAAGCCCTTGGGGCAGCATGTCAAAATTTGTCAACAATGGTCAAAATTGGGGTATGTAGAAGGATGATGTGTAGAAACAATCAAAGCGGTGAAGAGAATACAAGTGATTTACTTGATAAAAAAGCACATATGTAAAATAAATTAAAAAGATACATCCTTTTGTTGTACATTAAGTTTATTAATTACCTCCCGTACATAAAGCGTGCACCTCACACTTTCGAGGTCTGAACATCTCAGAGCGCCTCACGCTTTTTAAAACCAAGATAACTCCATAATGCATCACACAGTTATATATATGTGAAAATCTCACACTTTGCAATAGATATTGAATTAGTTACATGACTTCACCGAAAGGCCTAATATTTCAGAATAACTACTTCCTGGCCCCAAACCCCGTACCCTCGCCGCAGTGTTTCAAACAAGCAATTCATGCTACCAAAAACCTTCTACAATAATAAGCGAATTTTGACTAAAAGCCGTAGGTAAGATCACCAATTTAAGACTCACTACACATCAGAATTTACAAATTCTAGCATAACTATATCAATGCCCAAACTAAACCTTATATCGATAACATACAAATAATAATAACAATACAGCTATATAACTATATAAATACCGTTAATATTACACTAATCACACAAAACTACATACAAATCGCATTATAACACAAATAACTTTCAAATCAAAATACTAACAACATCAACTGGCACAAACCTTGATGAAAGCTTCTCTGCAACGCAATCGTACCACTTACTAGCAGAAGGATAGAGATCTGCACTAGGTTTCTCAGAAACAGCAGCGTAAACCTTCACATCATCCTTCGTAATTTGATTTCTAGAACATAAAACACAAATTAAAACCAGATTCAAACCAAAGGTCCAAAACACATCGAGTATTGAACAAAACCATAGATACGGACCCGGAGATGTAGGTTTTTCCAGAGAGGAAGGATTCGAGAGACTTGAGGCCGGCTTCGGTGTGCAGATCGGAGAAAGTAACGGCCATTTCTGCAAACTTTGAAGCTTTGAAGTTTGAGGTGATGAGATGGTGAAGAGGCCGAGGGTTTGTGAGGTGAAGAAAGTCCTATTTATAGTTGGAATGGGGAAGCATGTTGAGAAAGTGATGGAGAGAAACCCTAGATTTAAACGGTTTGAGATTTGGTATACTTTAGTTAAGAAAAAAAAATACATAACAAGAATTAAGATATTTGGTATGGTTTGGCGTTGCGGACAAGTGAGCGAGTGGCGCCAACCAGATGGAGTGCCACCTTGGTCGCGCACACCACGACGGCCAGACATCAGCGGGAGCCGCTATCAGGGGGCATGAGTGTGGTAGCTAGTATGAGTGGACTTGTTTTGGGGTGCTATTGGTGAAGTTACCATAACAGGCTCAAGTGAGGGGCGTAAGTGGGCAAGGTGATGAGTAGTCGTCTAGTTAGCGCCATGTGTCGCAATATTAGAAGATAAATTCGGGTTATGCCGTTAGCCACAACACATAGTCTTAAAAAACACGTAACAAGAATTAAGATACTAGTAATGTTTTAGGCCTGTAGCGCTTTGTTAGAATGTCATGTCACAATTATGTAGGCGTTGGGGGTATAACTAGCTCACCTTTTAATAAATACCATATTCGTTGACTGAAAAATGTGTTAAGATGGCTCTACATAATGGGTAAAAAAATAAAAACAAACAAACTCTCTTTCTCCATCTCACCCTCATCTCTCTCTGTATATATATTGTCTATAGCGCTTGTTAAGGCTTTAATGAAGCCAACTCAGACCCTCATGGGACGGCATGCAAGGCGCTAACGTGTGATGTGGAAAGGCTGCCAATCCACACCGTATAGCCTTATGGTATCCTGGAAAAAATAGTTGATGGTAGACGACAATTATCACCTTTTCACCAATGTACGATAAATTAACGTATGTTTAATGGAAAAAGTCAACGGTTGTGTGAATTTGCATTGCACATTTCCTGTATTTTTTTGTGTATTTGGCATTACTTAAATGCATTATGTTTAAATAAATTTGAAAACTAAGTTCTTACTCATCTAAAACGAGTTATGCGTTGAAGTATAAATTGGTGGTAATTTATTGATACATGAAACAAGCTATTAGAGTCATGTACAATCACAAGATTAAACAAGTGAGTGGCAACACTGCCATCTTATTAGAATGGAATAGAACTACTAGTATCATTCTATTTTTTTTAACGGCTAACTTTTTCCCATTAAATACTTACACCTTTCAAGGATTGAATCTTGGTCTTCTCACAAAAGATAATTCCTCTTGACCACTAGGCTGTAACCTAAGTGTCCACTTGTATCACTTTATATCTTCAAGTTTTGATGACACTCGATGGAAAAAAGACGAGGCATATTTCTTGTTTGTTGCTTGTTTATAATTTCTCGAGTCTTGTTTCACTTTCAACTAAATTTAAATTTGCTTTTTTCAAGGTTTACAAAACGCCATTTTACCACTTATGAAAAACATAACATATTAGCTGAGAATGGTAGTTAAACATCGTCTGACATCATTGATAGTGTATTTATTACCTTTGACTATTTGAGATATTTTTATATAATAATCTTGTCTGGCTACTCATCTTAACAAAATAAAGCAACATTTTCTTGATAAAAAATGGAATAAGACTAAACCTAATCACTTTAATTGGATTTTATACCTTCTGAAAATTGATTTGAATAAAGAAAGTTGTAAAGTGCTTGCTTGTGGTTTTGTTCCATCAAGGCATCTTTTTTTTTCATTTAAACATTTCTTAAAACCAATAGTATTTAGCAACTTTGCATTATTATTTTTTTTAAACCGGTTGCTAATAAAAATTGTTGAATGATAATGGTGATACGATGTTAAATACAATGTTGAGAGATACAAGAACCAATATAAATAATTGTGATACAATGTTCAAGAATAAGACCTACAATATATATAACCATGACACAACCAGAACATATAACCTACAATATGAGAACTACAATACAAATCATTTACATCATGAGTTATGTATTTACAATTCTAACTTTAATTAGTTTTCTTATTAGGCAACATTAGCATTATACTTGACATGCTTGAAAGTCTATATATTCTAGCAAAACAAGAGAAGTTAAGAACACCATTGAGAGCATCAAATGTTGAAAATGTACCACACATGATGAATGTTGGTTGAACCGAGTTGTTAGCCTTAAGCGTACATTTCGCAACTGTTCCCCATCTACTTTGCTATCTTCGTTCAGTATTAGTGACGGCGTTAAGAGGAACGTGAACGTCAGAAACATAGCTTTATTTTTATGAGCATTCACAATGAAGTCCTCATTCCATTCCAAATATCTGAATTAGAATGTTGATATGATTTTGTTCATTTTCACTCTTACATCAAAGTCTCCCATATTTGGAATTTACTATTCATTTTATGTCCTATATTTTAATTTAATTAATGTATTTAATGTCGTTGTGAATGAGAAATTGGTTGGACGTAGTTATTTTTAAGAGATTTCGATTTGTTTAAATTACTCCCTTTAAAACAATGTTATTCTAAATAGATTTCGATTTGTTTAACTTTAAATTACCCCCATCGACAAAATACCAGTGATCGATGTTAAATTGGGAAGTGTAACATCTGGGTGATTGAATGCTTCACCACCAGAGTTCAAATTTTACGTAACACAAGTTTACTGAATTTATCTAGAAAATATAGGTGGCAACAAAAATGGGAAAGTCTAGATGAACTTTGGATGGGAGCAAGTTTGTTTACGTGAATACTCTTCAAGACTTTTGACTACTACATATCTATTAGGGTGAACGGGGAGGTTGCGGGGTGAAGAGCGGTGAACCCCTTCATCGCGCGGAGAACACCGCCGCCGGTCCCGTCTCTGACACCGCGCGGCTAAATTAAAAATCGGGGAAGACTCACGGCATGGAAAAAGATGACCGTTGGGCATGATGTTTGACTTCAACCGCTATATAGCCATTAATATTAAAAAAAAGGTTTTTTGTATATTTTTTAACTATATGAACCCAACCCATTTTAAACAAATTCACACCAACTCATTTCCTCATTTCTCCAAAACTAAATCTCTACCTCTTTTTTTATTTAAAAATGGTGGAAGAAATATCATTGTTTTTCCCACCCGATAGCAGTGATTCATCCGATAGTAGCATAATTTTTCCAAAATCTTATCGAGGAAGCCAAACTACAAGACACAGGCACATCTAGTGAGAAATGTTTTGTTCGTTGTATTCGTGAGAGTGGCCACGAAACCCTTATGGCGGACTATTTTGTCGAGGACCCGAAATACAACGAAGATATTTTCGTCATAGGTTCCGTATGTCAAAACGTTTGTTTCTAAAAATTGTGAGCGACGTGAAAGCGAATAACCCATGGTTTGAAGAGAGCGTAGATGCGAGAATAAAGAAGGGGTTTACACCGTTGCAAAACGTTATTTCAGCTATTAAACAACTTGCAATTAGTAACCCTCCAGACGAGAACGACGAATATTTACATATGGCCGAAAGGACTTCCCGTGAGTGTCTAGAATATTTCTGCGAAACGGTATGTAAATATACGCTCCTAAGTTCTTACGTAGGCCAACAAGCCACGACATGGCGCTTTTGTACCTAACTCATGAGGATAAACATCACCTTCCTTGTATGGTGGGTAGCCTTGATTGCACCCATTTCATATGGAGAATGTGTCCCACAGAGTTTCGGGGCCAATATATGAGAAGAGATCATTGTTACCCTACAGTTATGCTCGAAGCGGTGGCCTCTCAAGATCTGTGGGTTTGGCATGCTTTTTGCGGTCCACCAGGTGCACAAAACGACATCAATGTGCTTCAACAATCTCCATTATTTCATACTAAACGAAATGGAACGGCCCCAGAATGTCCATTTTACGTTAACAACCACTTATACAAACGTGGTTACTATCTCGTGGATGGAATGTACCCTACATGCTGCGTGTTCGTCAAAGCATTTCAATATCCTCACATGCTAGACAAAAAGTCAAAGCATTTTAATATCCTCACCTGCTAGACGAAAAGAAGTTCAAGAAGCAACACGAGGCGGCAAGAAAAGACGTGGAACGGACTTTTGGTGTTTTGAAGTCAAAATGAGGTATGATGAATCGGCCAATGCGTGCTAGGAGTGTGAAAAAAATTAGGTACGTGATGCATACGTGTATTATTTTACATAACATGATTTTAAAAGATGACGGAAACGCGATAATAACGTTACGCATTCGGGATCCTCCAGTCGAGCCCGCTCTCGATGATAGTGTGTTAAACGAGCTTATGGACGAAGATACACATTGGAGACTAAAACATGATCTCGTTGAGCATCTCTGAAGAATAGATTTACCCTACCTATTGGCGGAATCCGACGAAGAGTAGTAATTTTAATTAGTTTAATCTAGTTTATTTTTAATTTTTAATTAAATGTAATTTTAAGTATTTTTAATTGAATGTAATTTTATTTTATTTTAATTTAATGTAATGTTTTTTTTTAATTTATTGTACTTTTGTTTTGGTAAAAATATATTTCATTTATTAATTAAGTAGTTTAGAAAAAAGAAAAAAAATTAGTTTACCAAATGGCATGAGTGGTGATATAACATAACATGGCATGAGTGGAGTTAGAGAGGGAAATTGATATGATACCTCATGAATGAGTGAAAACTTTGCTCATCTTATGAGGGATGCATTTCACCCTTGTATCTATCGGCGTATACTGTATAGCATCATCATCATCATCCAATAAGATATGGCTAATATTGTGATTTTCTTAATACATGAGTCACCACAGCAAACATGGAGTTGGCTATTTCAAAAAAACCGATCACACTAAAACTAAGCTGAAAGTAAAAGATGCAAAAATTAACAAAACCGAAAACCAGACAATCTAAATGAATTAAAAACCATTTCGTCCTTGGCTATTTACCAATTAATAAACTAAAAACATAAACTCTACCACTAAATTTCTACTATTTTAGCTTAGAAATGAATGAACACATTCTGAAACTACAAATAACTGCCACAAGCTCATCTACTGCTATATGACATTTACAACCTTCCCTTCTATACACAAATCCAAAGAAACATTTACAATTTACAGGAGAGGGGGGGCTATATAGGTATATTTATATCTTAATTATATATATAAATAGAAATATATCTGTTCATAGAACCTGTACTGTATCCACACTTCTGACTGAATCTGAGGCTGCCAGCAAAGCTGCTCCAATCCCCGATCCATCTTCCATCTCTTTCAGAATAACGTACGGGGCGATTTCTTCCCCTAATATTTCTGCTACGGCTTCGTTTAAGTATTCTCGAAAAACGGTGTAGCTCGTATATAATCCCCCCTCTACTGCCACCACTGTTCGTCTCATTTTACCACTTTTTACACCTTTGACTCTTCCACTCGTAATGCCACCTGTGCCGTCTCGACCAATCTTCTTCAAGATCCCGACAATGCCTGCGGCTGCCAACCGCGCAGCCCGTCTTGTCACCACATCACATACTTTGACCACAAGTTTTCTAGCTTTCAATGGGACATCGTGAATCTGTTGATACGAAAATAAATGAGTCAAATTTGTGATGCCTCGAGTACATATAGAAACTTATAAGAGTAAAATGCCATTTTCATCCTGAGGTTTGGCCAGTTTTGTGACTTTCGTCTAAATGTTTGTTGGTTTGTTTTTCCGCATCTGGAACCAAAAGGTTTGAAATCTTGTCATTTTCGTCCGTCTCGTTAACTCTATCTGTTTTTGTCCGTTAAGTCGGAGGTATTTTCGTCTTTTTTGCTAACTTAAAGAGCAATTCGGTCTTTTTCCTTTTTTATAAAAGACCGGATACCCCTGAAAAAGACCGAACTGCCTTTTAAGTTAACAAATAAGACGGAAATACCCCTGACTTAATAGAGAAAAATGAATGGAGTTATTGAGCCGGATGAATATGGCAAGATTTCAAACCTTTTGGATCCAAAAACAAAACTCCGAACGAAAGTCACAAAACTGGCCAAACCTCAAGGACGAAAATCACATTTTACTCAACTTATAAGGAAGAATCTTACATCCAATGTTTCTTCTAAAATCTTTGCAACTTCACTCAAGTCCGGGGTGTCGTCTTCATGCATGGCCGCCATTAACGGTGTACTGAGTAATATAAACAAACAATAAAAGTTTAATTTTCTTCACATGAAACTTTTGGGATACGTTGAATCAAAATTAGTAAGGGGGTAAAAGGAAAAGATGGTTTTATAATAGAAAGAATGCCACTTTCTTTGAAAAAAGAAAGAACATAAAAAGCGGGCTGCTTTAGCACATTGCACATATACTAATTAGAATATAAACAGAGGACCACCACAATAGTTTTAGAATTACACATCTACTTCAAAGAAAACAAAATAAAAAAAGTATACCTCAACACAAATTGTGTGGACAACTTAGAAGAAAAGGGTCCAAAAATATCGGACACTAAAGACATCTTGCAAATAACTCTTCTTACTATGTCACCTAAATACAATCCAGATATCATTTTCTCGAAACCCTGCAGCATGATCCCTGTATTAGTCGCATGATTATTAAGGGAAAAAAGTGGCAAATACAGAATGAAAATTATCTGCAAGCATGCACTTGAAACAATACGAAGTAACGAAACTAACTTGATCATTAGAGTTATGGCTCTCAGCATCAAGATCGATGTCATATGACGTTCTAGGCAAATGTGAGGACCAAAAATTACCCCATTCCATGTTGATAACCTGATTAACATCGCGTTCCATAAGTTATATAAGTGAAGTGAAGGGTTTTAGTCTTTTAGATAAAACAGTTTATAGTTAAAAGACCAAAAATACCATGCCTCCTGAAGTCGTAAGAAGACCTTGACATTTGATAACCGCATCGGCCCGCTCTAAATAACAGGCGTTGGTGCCGGTCCCAATTACAACTGCAGCAACTGTGTCTTTATCGTAGAAGTGCCCGACAGCCAATGTCCCCACACTATCGTTCACCTGTTACATTGGAATCCATGTATAAGGTTGTATCATGTATGATGATTCAGTTTTGGAACACCATTTGACAGCTTTCCTAAAATACCCTTGTTTTACAGGTCACTTAATGTTAAAAACCACCATTGTCAAACTAAGAAAGTGGTGTTGCAAAAAGTGGGAAAAAAAGTTATGTTGCAAAAAGTGAAAAGAAAGCGAGGCCTAGAAAATCAATGTTTCACTCTACTAAAGGGGTAGTGTTTTTAAAAAAAAAATCATTTAAGTTTCCCTTACCACTTCTATTAGTTTGGCTGCTTAATCCACCACTTTGATTAGTGAATAGATGTTGACTATAGCTTTTAACTTTTGAGAATACTAAGCAACTAAAGCTAAAACAACATGTTGATGTGGGGCCCATAAAACAACATGCCCTGTAATTGGTGCTAAATCTACTTATACATCCTACCCCACCATTCAACAAAATGAAAAGATAAAACCATGTGTGTTCTATGTGCTACCTAAGTCTTTTAATCAAAATACATGACTTGAATGATTTCAAAGTCCGAATTTAAGATTTAAGCGTGCTAGACGTTGGTTGACAGTTGGCTAACTTCTTCCTAATAATCTTTGAATGTTAACTAAAATGTTATGAACAACATAACTGCCATACTAGGTTGTTCTGTTCACGGCCAATAACTAAACGCTGTTGTACAGAGTCTTTAACGAGTCTAGATATGCTTGTTTATGTTGGGTGCTACGTATAGTTAAGCCAGTTACACATGCCTCTCTACAGATCAAACATGCTAGTTGAAAATGCTGAGGATAATGCCTGCTGCTGACCTATTAAATCTTTAAACTGCATCTACTCTAAAGTATAAAGATAGAGGTTAACATCTATACAAAAGAAAAGAGAATTTGAACAGCCAACGTATAGCAAGTACAAAATTTTAAACTAATAATAAAAAAAAATTAAACGTAAGGAGACTGAAGTGCTTACAAGTGCAGCAACATTCATATCTAGACCTCTTCTAGACAACGCCCTTTGCAAACATTCAACAACATCTTTTTCAACCTGAAATAATAAACACATGACATTAGATACCTGATGATAAAAGTTGCATAACTTCAAATGGTCAACTATCAAACGATATGATATGTACACCCTTAACTCAGTTTTTTTTTTCATTCTTAAAAAGTGACGTGCATATTTTTTAAAATGTTGTAAAACTAACCATGTCGTCAATGGAAAAACCTTTAGTCCACTTGATCAAGGTGCCTGATGAAAGAGATGTTTGTTTCACAGGAAACGAGAATGTAAACCCTAGATCCTTTCCTCTAACTTGTGAATACTGTGAATTATTTCCCTTCCGTTCAACAAATTCCTTCAAGGATAAGGCAATAAAATCGAAAAACTCCTGCAAATATTAGTTAAAAGATCACATGAATTCATATACACACGCAAAGATACATCTAAAAATTCACGAAAAGAAAAGTATCATACTGCTTCAACAGTTCAACTCTCACATACCTCGCTTGTTCTGGTCATTAAATGTTGTGGAATAGGTTTCCGCTCAACATCATGCCCAAGAATAGACTTCTGGCCGCCAAGCTGGATTCGGATAATCCGGAAATAGGTCCCTCCAACATGCAAAGCGTAATATATTCCACTTTCACTCCTGAGAAACAAAAATAGGTCGTCAACATCAAGAACAATAAATATATGGTACAACATATAAAGCAATTGCATATTTACATGTAACCTGCACTCGAACCATGCAATGAAAACTATTTCCTACACTCAAAGAGACATAAATGCTTGCAATGACTACTAACATACCCACTCAGTAAATTAATGATGTGGCACACAACTCTTGAGATTAATGAAAATCATTTAATTTAACTAAAAGTTAAAACTGAGTTAAATAGCAACAGCACAACAAATAGTACAGCTTACATCATGAATCATGACATATCCTATGAATATGGTATGTGTCCATTCGAATATTTGATCAGTTTTGACATGTTGTCAATATAATTACTTCATCAACTATTCAACCTAAACTAAAAGTCAAAATAAAAGAGGACTGGTAAACAGTTACTCCATATAGATAAGCAATTGACAAAACCAATATGATTTAATCCACCCAAACTGAAAGTCAACATAAAAGAAGACTGGTAGACAGTTACTCCATGCTAGATAAGCAATTGATAAAACCACGATGATTTAACACCCCATCGGTTCATCCACAATAATTATTGATAAAGTCTTAAAGAGCTGGTTCAAACAAAAAGTTTCAAAAAGATTGATTTAAGCAAAATTTCAAATAATTTGCTTAAAGTAACTTTCAAAAAGACTGGTTCAAACAAGCTTCTAGGAGGTGAAATGTTACCAAATACCATCAACTTATCAAACAAACAAAATACATTACTTATAGCTTTAACTGTGGTAAACTAAATAATAAACACAAAAGACTGATTAAGCAAACATAGTATTTAACAATCATCATACTTTAATATTCTAACATACACACACAATAAACCAGCATCTACAAAAATCATACATTACCCTAAAACACCAACATTAACGAAAAAAAATTACAATTAACCATGTCATAACTCATAAACCAAAATATTAACAAACAGTAACTCAAAAGCATTAAAAAAGCATAAATACGGATCAAATACACAACATAGGATGCTTCAATTCACACAACAAAACCAAATTAGCAACCAAAAATGCCAGGCATGCGAATTGATAAACAAAATAACCATAAACAGATTTACAAACCCGTCAGGAAGACTGTCAACGAACGTAAGCAACATCTTAAGCTTACTACCACCTTCAGAAGCCAACCCTGCGTGCATCTCAACCGCCATAGCATCAACCACCTGCTTCAACCGTCCCACCGGCGTCAAAGCCGCTTCTTCAAACTCATCCACCGCCCTAACCACTCTCCACCACCGTCTCCGGCTCCGTACTCTCCTCCCAACCATCACCGACGCGATCGCGCAACTCGCCACCGCACACCCCAACGCTAACCCTAACCCTAACTTCCCCATCCCCTTTGTTACCGTAACACTTAAAATAACCAATTGTTTAACCTATTTCGGTCTCCGCCGCCATACGTCAGGTTGTTGATTGTTACGTAAGCGAGAAGTTGCGGTGGATGAAGAGTTTAACGGCGAGTTGTTGCCGGAAAGTTGTTGTTACGACGGTGTTACGACGGTGGTGTAACGCAGACAAGGTGTTCGATGAAATTGTTGAGAGAGAAAATGAATAAGGCGGTCTTTGGACTGAGAGAGAAGTTTTGGGAAGCGAACTGGTGAATACTTATATTATTATTGTGAAATGACGGATTTGCCCTTGGTGAGTTATAAATTGACGGATTTGTCAATTTTTTTTCTCTCTCTTTGGTCTTCTCACTTTCTTTACTTTTTATTTAATATTTAATGATTTAATTAATAATAACCTCTGTTTGAATACGATATTTGTTTATTGTATTTTAAGGAGTGGTGCGATGTATATCTTTTATACTTATTTTGTTTAGAAATAGGGGTTGAGTAATAATATAAAAAGATTTAAAAATAAAAAGTGTAAGAAGAAATTACAGAGTGACAACTGTATAAGAAACAATCAAGTGGTAAGGGTAATTTTGTGAAAGAGAGCAAAAACGACTAAGCACATGTAAGTCACATGTTATTTCTACTTATTTTTTAAACGTCTGTGACTTTTTTATATGTTATTTGTTTTTTTAAAATATATATACCATAAAATCAAGCGTCCTTTTATCTTTAATATAAGTATCTTATTGTTATACTTTAAAAAAAAATGAAAACCCAGTTGCGTATTACACAATGGACATAATGTAAAACACAATGAGAAAAATCAGTTGTGTATTACACAATGAACATAACATAAACACAATGAGTATCAACCTAAAAACACAATGAAAAGTAGACCAAAAACAGATAAAAGACATAATGGACAACATACTAAACACAATGGACATAACGTAAAACACAACGAACAAGAGATTAAAACACAATAGACAACAAAACAAAAACACAATGGACAACAGATTAAAACACAATGGCTAACAGAATAAACACAATGACCAGAACCTATAACACAATGTACAGAAAACCCAAATATAACACAATCTTCATTGTGTCATACATTTTATTATATGTTCTGATAAAAATGCAATGTACAGAATCCAAATTAGCATTGTGTAATAAGTTTTGATAATAACACAACGTATAGAAACCTTAGTTAAAAATGTAAGAACCAAAAACCAGTTAAAAAACATAATGAGCACAACCTTTTAATATAATACAAAGAAAACTCAGTTAAAGTGAAATTCTTTTATTTTATTTTAAATAGTAATAATATACTCATATTAAAGATAAAAAAAACGCTCATTATTATGGTGAATTTTTTTTTGAAAAAAGAATATCGTATAAAAAAATATAAACCTTTTAATTGATGGGGCAATTGACATGTATCTTGCATGTGGAGAAAGAAAATCAATAAATATAAGATTTTCTTTTTGCTCTTCCATTATTTTATTTTCCTTAAAACTAATCTCAACCCTTCAAATCTTATATCAATTAATTATAATTCTTCTTACACCTCTTATTTATATTGTATTTTGTACCCTTAAAATAGTTAACAAAAAGACGTAGAAAAATGATTGTTGTGTATTTATAGTTTATAAAAGAATATATCATCGCCTGATTAAGTTATATTATTTATTTACATGAATCACTATTATCATAAAAGTTTGAGATCTTTTGCTGGAAAAATCTTTTTTTAGTTGGCATGCTTTAGAAACGTTAGTTTTGTAGAAAACCTTTAATATTTTAATAGATATAGAAATCATAGTATACACTTTTTATTTATTTGTTTTCATATTTTAGACTACATCTTATAAAGTCCGCCTACAAGTGGGTATTACTTCAATTTCTTTTCATATAAATATCTTTTAAGATTATAATTACAAATATTAAAACTCATATCACTTTTATAGAGACAAACACTATACCACTAATCACTAGAGTGCTAAACTATTAGGTTATGGTACGTCATAATATCATCCCTCAAATATATACATCGTATCATGAGAGAATTACTTAGGGTACGTGTAGGTTGATCATTGATGGCATCTTAACCCTCCTAGCGATCAAATTTTGTTTTAATAGAGATATCGAACATCTTTTATTATAGTCTGCAAGCAAATATAAAGATTAAAAATCTAACCTCCTTTAACCTTTATGTGCATTGATCATGATCTAGTCACAATTATTTGGAAAATGATATGACATGTATTAGTAATTTTACTTTTGCATCCATTAGTAAAGTTGTGTTTCATATATGACCAATACCCATCAAGTATCGAGTATACTTGTATATATTAGAAAAAAACATTTGTATGTTTCAAAACTATATATTGGTAATTGGAATTCCTGAATACATTTCTTACTAATTTTGTTTTTGTACAATTTTACTACCCAATATAAGAAACATAAAAGCTAAAAAAAATAGTGAATTAATAGATTATACTATTAACAAAGGATAAAAATAAAATAAATTAAAATAAAAACGTTTATTGGTATAACTCTGGTAAAAAAATAGTGAACTAATAGATTATTTAATCACCAAGGATAAAATAAATTTACAAGAAAATGCATATGGGTGTGGTTATGGTATATAGGTATTTATAATTCACGTAATCAGAATGAGTATTATCTAATACTATACTCATTCCATACTAAAATTACAAACAAATCACCTACCCAATTGTATACTTGCGTACCAAAATACTAATCCTAAATGTTTCGAATTTGTCCGTTGGTTCGTATTAGCTTGCCAATTTATCACCCCTAATCATAAATGTGGTGTTTAACTTAGATATAAATAGATATATAAATGTAGCTATAAGATATGAATTTTTTAAATCAAGAATGCAATTACATTTTTTCTAACTTGTTATCTAATATTATATTGCCCACTTGACCGTTCAAACCGAATTAATGGAAGGTTAGTTGGCCTATGGGTGTGTTAAGACTAAGAAGACTTTGTTTGACCTAATGGTTTAACTAATTCCAGTCAAATTATCTGCGTTCAAGGGCCAAAGAATGCGACAAGTACAACTCTTCAACCATGGCCATGTGTTTTATTACACAATTTTTAACAATCAATTTGCATATTTTATTCATTTAAATAAGTAAGGGAAATTAAAATAATATTATAAGATACTATTAGTTAAATACTTGATTTATATACTTATAGAGTATTTTATAATTATTTTCTATACCTCTTTATTTCCATAAGTTGTGTACAATGAGGATTATGTGGTTGTGGGAAGAAAAATGTATTTAACAAAGCATATGACATATTTTAATACTGTAATACAAAGTAACTTTAACCACGGGCGAGTAAACTAGTTTGAGGATTGCATATAAAACTCCAATAAATGGCAAAACTATTTTGTAGATCCAAAGAATACTTAAAGAAGCACATTAAAGAACATAAATGTGGTATGTATCATGTAAAAAAGATAGTATTTTTTTTTCTTATTTGACAAGAGACGTGCTATTTTACTTAGTCATTGATATTCTTACACTATTATTTTCTTGTTGAAAGTATGTAATCACGGATGTTGACCGTCACCTTTTTTTTGTTAGATGGTATTTCCAATATTATTATTACTAATATCTTACTATTACACTACTACTATCGCGTTATATATATATATATATATATATATATATATATATATATATATATATATATATATATATATATATATATATATATCGTTCAAATGAAAACCATTATGAGTTGTGAGAATTATGACAACTTTTTTATCACGCGCAAGTTGGGCCAACTTTTTTTATATAGACGGTGATGAATATATTATAAACACATCTGTAAAAAAAAATGTCAAGTCGATAGTTTTGACTGATGCAAGTATTTTTTACGCGCTGATGTAAATTTATACAAAGATAATTATTTTTTTACGCCTCATGTAAATGTGGGTATGAAGCGTTTTTTTAATTTTTTTTTGTTGAAACAAGTGAGTTTTTATAGCTTTTGAGAAAAAAAATCGGGAAAACCTTTTGGATGGCTTAGTTCTCACAACTCAAGGTAATTCTCATTTTAACTCATCCATATATATATATATGGTTAGGTTCATTAATCAACAACTCTTTTGTGAACTGAGTGAATAAATCTTGGACATTGATTTACACTTGTGTATTGATAATCAAGAGCTAGAATTAGTTCACTAGTGTTCACTATCAAGTGAGTTATTCACTAATGAACCTAACCATATATATATATATATATATATATATATATATATATATATTAAACGGTTAAATGTTTCCCTTCACAAGAATTGAATGCCTAATTATTAGATGATACTTCCAATACATTATAGCCATGTATTTGATAAATAATCTAGGTAAAAAAACGATGAATTTCATTAATCATGTCATTTATATGGGACTTGAACCGGTGATCTATAAACCTTAGACCTTAGACGCTTGTAGTGACTGTCTTTGTTATTAGGTCATCAACCCCAAAGTTTGATAAATAGCTTGGTTTACAATTTTCTTTACTTTTCTTTTTTGGAACGACGATTTTCTTGTTAGGCCATCACACGTGTCAAATTGGAGCGCCTTCTTGCTCCACTTCAGCCACACTATGTTGTCTTAAACCGGCTCACGCTGACTTCAGAGTTTGGCTTGAACGTTCCTCAGGAAAACCGCCGACTACCACTTGACAGACATGGTGACACCACAAGAGCTGAACACTTTCTGATGTAACACACAGTGGGACGAAAACCCGAACAAGCTCATGATAGAACCTGACACATCTACAAGAAGGTTAGACTCTATCAATCATTATCTAATCTACCAAAATGACAAAAATAAAAAATAAACTTAGTTCTCCATTAAAAAAACTCAGAACATCCTACATGGATATACAAATCTTTTTACTAGTAAAAAGGATTTATTAAGTGTGTAAATACAGTTGCTGTGTGATTGAAATTAGAAAGGACAAAAATGGCATATAGAATAATGTGGAGGTAAAAAGAAAGTGAAAGGGGGGTGTTTTTGGTAAAAGCAAAAAGCGGGACCACGTGGACATAAAAGGATGAGAAACGGCGACGAGTACAGCTGCGTATCCACCTCACCGTACACTTTTCCTCCAGCTGTCTTCCTCTATTTCCAGCTAAGCTCAACTACACCTGTTTTCTTTTTAACATTCTTTTCTCGTTTTTTTTAACAAACTACATTGGTTGGTTAAAAAATCAAGTATATAAAAAACACATCATATTTTCAGTTTCTTGCTGGCTCTGTTTATATATATAAATAGTATGTTGTTATTAAGAAATATATACAAAAAGACATCATATTTTTAGATGTTTATGTTCGGTTCGACACTCTCTCACAAAAAGTCTTGAACCAAAACCCTATCTTTGGTATTAGAGAATGAAAGACCAAGCTAGGTTGTTTCGGTTGGGTGGGTCAACCAGACCGAATGGTTTTACTGATTTGACAGTTTAAAAGTCTAGTATAGACACTTGATGATTGAACTAGCTAATTTTCTATCAAATAACTAGTAATATTGCACGCATTGCGGCGGGAGTTTAATTATCACTATAGTACCGACACTCGGTTTTGAAATCGAAAGATATAATGTAAAACCATTTAAAAAAGAACATCGAGACGTTATAATATATTCTAATTTGTTCATGTACGATTTTACACGTATTCGTCAGTGAGAACAGTGATACAAGAGTATTTGAGATAACCATATATACACGTTTTGAGTGCCATAATTTAATAAAAAAACGTTTTAAATAAATTTCGTATTTTTATGGTATACAAACCTTCCTAATTTACACGGATAATTTTTAATACAAGTCCAGATTACATTTTTATTATAATTTGGTTTGTAACAGTAACCGACATTACATATTATGTTTTTTATTTATTTTTTATGATAAAATAATCTTAAATGTTCTCATTTTTAAACCTAGGGACTTCTCATCTAAAAGACATATGTTTTTATTAAGTGAACTAGCATCACATTCGTATGTTACATATTGTTATGTTAAATTTGATAAAATAACTATTTTATCCTTTATTTAAAAAATAAAAATAGAAATTTTTTAAAATTAAGAAAATGTAAAATAAAACCCGACAACTTAAAATGAGTTCCTCTGTCGGTTTTGATTTTTTAAATGAGAAATAGTTATAAATTTAATGATTTGTAAATAGATGAGTTGTAAAGAAAAGACCGACATATTTGCCAAGAGTTGCATGGGTAGTCGAAAAGATTATGTTATAAAAAATAATGATGCATAGATATTATAAATCGACCGAGCTCATTTAATATTTGATACACACATTCAAACGTTTCTCTCTACTAACTTTCTTCTATTATTCTGTCATATTCTCTTTATTATATATACTATATTTATAGACTGATTTTTAAGAACATATAACTTATTTTTCTATTAAAAAAATCTTCATGATTTAATTTGTTGATAAGTTACACTCATAAAATCTATATACTCATACATCTTAATGGGGCTGATACGTAGTCTGGACTAACACTTGGGTCACGGATACACCACTTAAATCTCATTTTCCTGCACTTTACAGGTTGGAAAAATTCAAAGGTTGTAGCGTTTGTGACAGGATCTAAAGATCGAGCAATAGCAGCGTGAATACTGCTATGTGGTGCTGGTTCAGAGAACCCAGTTCACAGCAGGAAAAGACGAACTTGCAGCTATCATTAACATTATCTCGCAGTCCACATCATTGTCAGATTTCAAGGATAACTGGAAGTGGGCGTTGGATCCTTCAAGGGAGTTCTCAGTAAAATCGGTAAAGAATCTTCTTCACAACCCTACATAGCCACCAGAAGTGGAGAAATTCGAACGGAATGGCTGGGTTCCACGAAAAGTCAATATCTTTGGATGGAGATTAAATTTGGACCGTCTTCCCTCTAGAGTTGTCTTATCTAGAAGGAACATAACCATGTCATCCATCTCCACGCCCTTTCTGCGGTGATAGGGAAGAATTTGTGGAACATATTTTCACTTCGTGTATGGTTAGCTCTGTTGTGTGGCACACGGTGTCAGGTTGGTTGCCCATTTTTGCTTTTACAGTGGCAGTCTTGCTACGAACTCATCACCATATCACCGGCTTGAATTCACTGAAGAAAATTGTCCATGCCATTGTTCTAATCTCCTGCTGGAGCATATGGAAATTGCGAAATGATGTGATCTTCTCAAGTAATCGGGTGGACATCTCCAAACTATTAGCTGAAATCAAGACCACTAGCTTCCTTTGGGTGAAAAATCCAGGACAAATGCATTCTCTAGTTTGGTTGGATTGGTGCTTGTTCATTTTTTTGTAATTTCATGTGTATCTTGTAGCTCCTTGTTTGTGTTGTTTCTCTAATAAAATCAGCAATTCAAATATATATATATATATATATATATATATATATATATATATATATATATTCATACATCTTACTAAGTTTTACTTTAATCAACATAGCAAACCATTCCCTAAGTTTATAACCTTACTAATTTATGTGTCAAAACTCAAGGGTTTGTAATTTATGATTGTTAGAACGTGAACCTGTTTATTTATGAAGTTTAGAGCATCTTCAATGCTATCTTTCGAACAAAAACAAACGTCACAATCGCGTTCACTTACCAATGCGGATCCAAATGGATGGTGGTGGATCCGTCTCATACAATTACGTAAGATAATGGGTTTGATACAAAACCAATTTAAGCTGAGAATCGTGTAATATATTTATGCGTAGTGCTTAATGATATAAGAAGAGACAAAAAGATGATGCCGTATATCTGTCTTATGGATTACAATTAAAGTGAAATTATTCTTGTAATTCACATATTAAAAATATATTGATGCCTTGTATTAGCATCTTTAACTAACTAAACTAATTTCTTTACTCTAACAATAGGGTTGTGCCCTAGGTAGGTGCAAAGGCTCTTGAAACATGTACACCCCAAAATCATTATATATATATATATGTGTGTGTGTGTGTGTGTGTATGACTATGTTAAGGCAATAATGTAAATAAGATTTAAACTTAAAAAGAAAAGGTTAAAGCCAAGAATAATATTAACACCATACTTGAGGGGCCAGATATGCATAAGTTAAAAGTTAAGTGCTTAAATTACAACTAACACACACATACACACACATCTGAAGTGTGTGTGTCGATCAAGCATGAGAAGAAAAAGGGGAAAACCCTTGTTCTACACAAATTAGCAAAATTGATAAGAGAATTGAAGTTCAAATTGATGCATGTCCTTTGTTTCTTGATCATCTAAGCATATTAAACTATAAGGTAAGTGGAATTTTACCTTTTAATGATCTTGTATGAAGTAGGTTCAAGCAAAACTACAAATGAATGAGAAATTGGTATGAGTATAAATCAGAAGCATCACATAGGACATGAGTAATGCTTGAATTCAACTAAATCAATGTTTTGATTGAAAACCCACTTGAAGTAGGGGCATTGTGTAGAATAATGATAAATTATGTGCAAAAATTGTGTAGTAGTTATGTGTGGTGTTGCTTATAATGAATATTGGAATGATGAAACTGAATTAGAATGATGATTGTTTGAGAATTTGTTGAATATGATAATCTTGATATGTATTAGTAGGAATATGCATAAGATACTTGTACTGTGTGCTTAGCTAGTGGTATGCACTCCAGGTGTTCGATAAAATGTTTGGGTATTGGTTTTAAAGTAATAAAGATGATCTCATATGCATATGATGGCAATTGATTTAAAATAGATAAATGTTGAATTGTTAGCTCACAGTGTTAGTATAAATGTGAAGATGAAAGCATGAGAATTGAAAGAATGTTGAATGCGATATTGTAGGTATAAAGGAAGAAGGTACAAGTCAAATCAGTTCGCAAGCAACGCCAAGTAAAGGTAAGTTCATATGAACTTCATTTTTGATCTTGACGTAATCTATGAAATTAGTTCCATTATATTACTTTTAGACCGTTAGTTTAATGTGTCGTAAGACGATAAAATTGTCACACCCCAACCGATGGCGAAAACATCGAGATGGGACGAAAACTAGATTGCAAGAGGCTTCATAACGCTAATTGTGTCAAGTGTTTAATAATTTCCCTTTTTCCATCAAATAATACAAAATTTAAATCACGACACGTAACAAATATAATTTCATTTCATTGATAACGATTTAATACAAGATATTGAAACGAAATACATGTTTGAAATAAGATACAGTACAATAAACATTTAAAGTTTTAAGTGTGTATCTAGGCAATCCTACTAGATTTCTTGCATCATTAGCTTTCCTGCAACATGTATTAAAAGCGTTGATCAATACAAAAGTATTGGCGAACATACAAGTTTGAATATAAATATAAGTATAAAAGTTGTTCAAGTCACATGGCATTATATATTCAAATAGAATGAGCATACATAACCAACTTGTGCAAAGTGATAGTATATAACTAAAAATCCTCAACTAGCATGCTTAATAACCTAGGCATAATGATATAGCATGGACATAAAATTGGGAACTAGCACGTATACCTAGCATAAACGCAACAAATAGCAGGTATATACAAGTTGAGTATGTCTATTTCGTATAAATATAAATTTTGTTAAAAGATACATGTTGCACCCCAAAACGCGTTTAGTATAAAAAGGGGTCGAGTATGCTCACATTAGGCGAAGCTTCCCTTGGTATCCCGTGAAGCGCGAAAGGTTGAACGAGGAAACACCTAGGTCACCTCATATGACAAACGAAGATATAGATATATTAGGGATTGACGAAGGGTTATAAAAATAAAAAAAATATATATTTTTATTTATTTTTATAAACGATCACTTGAGTTCGATAGGATTTAGTGCGTGATAGACGCCTTTTGAATACGGATTTTTTTACGAAATTCGGGCAGAGTTTCCTCTTGTTTTTGGACTAACCCGACAATCTAAGTGTCGATATTTTTTGTCAAACTCATCAAATAATGCAACATCAAATATATATAACCTTGCTAGGCGTGTAAAAGCATAATTCTGTTGAATACTAACTGCTACATATATATATAAACGGAAAATATATCAAGTTAAATTTCGCCATAAAATGTCGGTTGAAACTTGGTTCGTAATAAATATATTAATTAGTAAAAAACTTATAACAAGGTATACGAAAGAATATAAGCAGAATTTTACCAAGTCGCTCGCCGAACGATTTGACCGGGTTTGGCCCGTCAGCTGACCAGCTTTGACTGGGTTGACTGGATTTGACCAAACCCGAACCGAACAAAAATCGAGCCGTGACGAACCTGGCCGGGAGTGGACCTGAACCAGCACTGACCTTGCTAATCATCTTGACCAGTCAACGAGATGTGTTGACTGGGTTGATCGAACCCGAAACTGAATGTGAATCTGAATCAAACCCGAAATGGACCCAAGGGAAAACCAAGGCTGACCTGGGTCAACCACGTTGACTGCAGTTGACCCGACAAGAGCTGAGACACAAACCAAACCTCTAAACCTGAACTCAAACCAAGCGGAACTGGGATTCGAACTAAACTGATGATGGCGCCGCCGTCTGCTGCATGAGAACCGAAACCAAGACTGACCGATCAGCGAATCTGAAACCTCGAACCAAAATCGACCCGAGAACAAACCAGACCTGAACCGAACCACCTTGTCACCGCTGTCTCCGTCATTTCTGGTCGTCGAAAAGACGGCTTTTCTGCCGTCGTTCTCTCTCTCTCTGTCTGCATTAACGCCGCCGCAGGCCACCACACAAAGGTGGTGGACCGTTCGATTGATTAGAGGTGGGGGGAGGCAAGGGTGGTGTCGGCTGGATCTATCTCAGGAGTGTGTGTGTGTAGAGTAATTATAAGGTTAAGGTTTAGGTGTTCGGCTCAAGGCCCGTTAGCTAGTTACTAGGTTTCGAGCGGCCCGGTTGCAATAGCGAGAACCGTTTTAAACTACGAGTTTCATAACAACGTCGTTTTGTTTTGTTTTTTGTTTAATATTATTATTATCATCATTATTATTATTAATATTATTTATTATTATTGTTATTATTTATTATTAAAATAATAATAATAAATATAATAATAATTGAATAAATAATAATAATTAAATAAATCAACTATAATAATAATGGTAATAAAATAAATGAATTTAGTGAAACGATACGTATTTCCCAAAGTACGGAAGTGCGGAAATACGGGGCGTTACAGTCTCCCCTACTTTAGGAAATTTCGTCCCGAAATTTATACAAGAGGAAGACTTGAGAAAAGATGGCACTTCGAAACATGTAAGGCTATAATCGAGAAATAGGTGGCGAGTGATCAAAGTTTGTATTAAACATAACAGTGAAACACCGAATTTCTCATGGAACGTTTTACGAAATCTTAGCAATATGGTATTAACACTTATATATAGGAAGTACAAGCGGCGTATCCACCATGTTCATACCATATTACGTCAGTTTCGCTAATCGATGCCATGTTACGTTCCGTATCACGAACAGGGTTTATTAGCGTATTACTAGTGATAATGATAGCGTATATAAAGTCTCAAGTATATAAGTATAATTGTAATTAAGTATGAAGAGTATAGTGTATAAGTATAAGTGTGCGTATATGTACATTTGTGTACAATACAAATGATATATTTTAGTTAACCAAGATTAACGGATTGCTGGCATGTGAATAAACAGGTCAAACTATCGTGTACCGCAATGTAGACTGCCCATCATCGTTAAAACGAAGAGGGTGTAAAATAGTTTACTTAACATGACCTCAAAAATACGGGTGGGCGTCACTCCTATAGCGCTACACAAGCGCTATACATGTTTAGGTGTGGCTTGATCAAAGTTAATGACGAGTCTACCACATAAACATGTGAATAAACAAGTCAAACCATCGTGTACGCAATGTTGACTAGTCAATATTGTCGAAACATAGTGTAAAATAGTTTACTTAGAGTGAAATAGTTTACTTAACATGACCCCAAGTCTTAAGGGCGGTGCGCTACTCCTATAGCACTACGCATAGCGCTATACATGTTAAGGTGTGACTTTATAACGAGTTTATCACATATAATGTTCTAGTAATCCCAAATCAAGTATGATGTTTAGTATGCACCTATAGAATCGTTGTAATAGTTTTAGTATAAATGCGAAGTTTGTCGTGCATAAATTCGATTTTAGTATAGTGTGACATTGAAAAAAAATAAGAATGAATAAGAATTATATAGCATAAAATGTAAGATAGCATAAAAGAGAGACTTGTTAAAATGTTGGAGTGTTTCGGTTTTAGAAACTTCGACTATTCCAAAGTGACTCGTAAGTCCTTTCGAATTAGGGAGACATGATTTGGCCTAATTGTAACATTTGTAAAAATCGGGTCTCCAAAACCCGCTCCGTTTTGTAAATCTTGTACCATGTTATAAAAGTTTCGTTAATTATTTATGATTATTTTGAGTTTAAACGTTACATAATTAACAAATAAACTAAACTATAAAAATTATATTTGATAAAAGGTTAAAATAAAATAAATAAAAAACAATTGAAGCTGCCGGGACTCGAACCCGGGTCAGCTGAGTCGCCCGAGACTTAACATCCATTCCCCAAACCACTCCGCCACAACGTATTTTCTGTTAACACTAGGAAAGCAAAAGGAACTTATACACAAACTCGAATTAACCGTTAATGCCATCTGAATAACGGAAATCGGCAAACCGATCGCCAAATCATTTCGAATTCATCTGGCCAGCTTATAACCGATGTATTTCGGTTTCTAATTAAGTCAGAATTTAATGAACTTAAAGTTTCATCATTTTCGGTATTTGAAACCGAAAATTTATCAAACTCTGATTTAATTCAAGTTCCGATCATTTGCACGATTCAAAACTATCACAACAACATTCAATTTCATTTTCGTCGCATTCCTGAACCATAATATCTTCTGAATCAGATCGCCGGAATTTTTCTGCAAATCACCAGAAAACCGGGACTCACATTCTCACGGTAATTCCTTCGACTCTTTTTGTTTAAAACATGTGATTAGTCAATCTCTAACACAACTCCATCATCAGAATCAATCTTAGCCAACGTTTATCGGAAATCTTATCTTCGCCGGAAAGTTTCTGAGACTGCCGGAATCCAACTGTGAACTGGTATGATATCCAAAACTTCTTTTAAACCTTGTTTAAGTGACACAACTTTATGAGTAATCGATCAACGCTGTTAATTGGTTCAACAGTCGGAGTTCATTTCCAATACCGACGAACCTTCGCCGGATTTCTGTTAATATCTTCAATCGGTAAATTCTGTTCCTTAAACTCTCTCCATTCCTTACCCTTGAATTACTGTTAATGTCTAAGAACTTTGTAAATCACAAATCAATCCTAACCAGTCGAATTATGCTGACCGCGTAATCCGACGAAGAAGATGAAGCTATATCAGAATATAAGAGTAATTAAAATCCGGATTATAAACGGGTTAGACACACAGTCCAGCGGTGGACTGTGTGCAAATTTCATATTCACGTCCCGAGTTCGATCCTTGCTACGCGCACGCTTGTGTAATAACATTCCTTTTTAATCATGAACTAACCGGGTTAAAACAGGTAGTTGTTAAGTATAATATAAATCAAGAATATAACCGGGTTAGACACACAGTCCAGTGGTGGACTGTGTGCAAAATGAACTTCACGTCGCGCGTTCAAATCATGTCACGAGCACCGGTCCAGTTGAATTAAAACGTTTTTGTAAATAAAGGAATTTTCGGTTGATTCAAATAAGCATATAAATATAATTAAAACTGAGTTTATAACGGGTTAGTCACGTAGCTCAGTTGGTAGAGCTACGTGCACGTGAACGGAAGGTCGCCGGTTCGAATCCCGCCCGGCGCAGGAATTTACCGCTGACCGAACCGCTCAACGGTCAACGGTCAATAGTGAAAAAAATAATATTTTTTTATATATTTATTTATTTAATTTAATTTAAAAATCAATTAAAAATACTTAAAAATAACATTTTTAAAGATAGAAAATAGCCAAAAACTCATAAAAATATATCTAAAAATTTCATAAAAATCCTTAATAACATTCATCTACTTAATATATTTTTCCATTATTATTTAGGTTAGTATTCCTCGTCGACCCGCTCATCTAAATCGTGCGCATCTCTCCATCTCAAATTCAACGCACCCAATGTGAGTGAACCTTTCAAATTCCCCGTTTTAATCACGTTTTTGGGGTGTATCATATGTCTTTGTTTATTTACATATTATAACGAAATTATTGTGCATACATCATATCATGACATGTGTATTAGTTTGTTGCTGTTAAGTAGTTATTATTGATGCAAATTATTATTTCAGTACATGCATTTGCCGAGGCCGCAGCTCCCCGTCCATGAGGTTGAGCTTGATCCCCATTTTATTATGCGGTTGATCTGTGGCGTGCCCGCACGATCGGCTCCGTTTGATTGAGCCTTGATCGGTCATTTCATTTTACATTTCAATACATGCAATACGCTCGGCTCCGTTTGATTGAGCCTTGAGCGCACAGTTCAATTTACATTTCCAGTTCATGCAATACGCTCGGCTCCGTTTGATTGAGCCTTGAGCGCACAGTTCAATTTACATTTCCAGTTCATGCAATACGATCGGCTCCGTTTGATTGAGCCTTGATCGCACAGTTCATTTATGTTAGTTATCGTATGATATTGGTATATTCATGTATGCTATCAAGTGTTATTGTATGTTATAATTGTAACTGCTATTTGCCAATGCTTGATTACTTACATTTGCTCTTTTATGATTATGCACAATATTTTATTGATAAACTAACCATAAAATCATTATCAAATGTTTATCTAATGAGGTTCACTCGCCAACTTATGTTGACCCAAAAACTACCATTTTACACATGATACAGGTGAACCAGCAGCAGCTAGGAACACATAGGACCTGGACTAGAAGAATAAATCAATTTAGTTCTTGGATTGTTACCTTTTGATTATTTCTTTTGTATTGAATGAACATGTTTGGATGTTTGAAAATGTAACTTTGACTTCATTAATTATGAAACATAATAGTAAATGTCATGTGCTTTGGTGATAACCTAATTATGCCCCGACTCTTATTTCCGCTGCGGGTCGGGTGTGACAGATTGGTATCAGAGCCATGACTATAGGGATATAGGATAGGTTATTAGACCCTTAGAGCCTATACTATAGTCGATTAGAAACTTATAGGAATTTTGTGTGTTATATGCCAAATTTCATGATGTTTATATGTTTATGTTAAATGTTACATTTGATATTGTACAAGCATGTTCATAAGTATGTATTATCAAATAATGCCTATCATAAAATCGTATGATCATAACATATCACATCCATGAAAGCACACACCACATCATGATTGATTTTACAATGATTTTCGTGTTTTCAAATCTCATCAAAGTGAGTTCTCATGACGGGCATGTAGTAACTGGAAGGGTACTAGTACCGGTAGTCGGAACGTCCTGTCTAGGCTGGCATTCGTATAAATCCAAAATAAAGGACCAGTTTGCCTACCTGGGGACTAACGATGAGAGTACGAAGTACCTATTAGGCCAAAGCATGCTATACCAAACGTCGTGAGAGCTAATCCCACTTTGAGTTGTCGTTGTGTCTACACCTGGACACGTTCCGACCAAACATCTCATGAACATATTTTGTGGTTTGCATTCGGGGGATGCGAGTGTTAAATTGCCAATACTAATGTGAATCCTACCAAGCCAATAGCCATGGGGCCCACATGACTATGTAGGTGAAGGTATGGGGGACATTTGAGGCCCAATACGAGCGAACCCAAGACATCCTTTGGATGTAGTTGCATTATTGACATTTATGTTATTTTCATTTTCTTAAAGACACATGACACCTAAAAAGACACCATAAACTCACAATCTTCTCATTTTATGATCCTGTAGATGTCGTCTAGACAGCATCGAAGGGGTAAGAAATCGGAAAAGTCTCGGGAACGTTTGGCCACTCATATCGCAAATCAAATGGCCACGATATTGCCTGACATCGTGGTACAAGTACAACAAGCCCTTGCTGCAAATCCTACTAACCCTCCTCAACAACAGGACCAGAACATCGACAACCCTCCTACCATCAAGTGCTCTTACAAACATTTTAAGTCCTGTGATCCTCCAAAATTCGAAGGGACTGAGGGAGTCACTGCTCTCTTACATTGGTTCGAGGAGATGGAAAACGTTTTCTTAAACTGCGATTGTCCTGAGGATCGCAAAGTTCGTTACGCCACCGGGAGACTACTTGGTGTAGCTCTCACTTGGTGGAATACTGAGAAAGGAAAGAGGGGAACTGAAGATGCGATGGCCTTAACTTGGGAGGAGTTAAGGGAAATCATGACTAGGCGATTCTGTCCTAGAAGTGAAATTAAGAAATTGGAGGATGAATTTCATGCCTTGAAGCAAAAAGAGGGTGATCACTCTACTTACAACAAGAGGTTCTTGGAGTTGAACCAAATGGTTCCAAACTTATTCACTCCAACCTATCGTTTGATCGAACATTACATTCGAGGACTTCCCTCGAAAATCCAAGATTCGGTCCTCAGCGTTTCACCGGTAACACTCGAAGCTGCCATGGAGTTGGCAACGGAACTGACCGAAAACCGAATTCGCAATGGGAAGTTCAAAGAAGAAAAGAAGAAAGCCCCTGTTGAGGGACAAACCTCAAACCACCCCAATCCTTCCTCTAAGTTTGCTAACAAGAGGAAGCGTAACACCAGGAACTTTGCAGTCACCCAAACCAACACCCCTATTCCTGCTGCACCCATCACTCAAGCCACTTCTCCACCCGCGCCATACAGAAAACCATACACAGGGCCACTACCAAAATGTAACCGTTGTCAGTATCACCACTCCCCTGATTATCCTTGCCAATACTGTACCGGCTGCGGTCGCGCCGGACACACTATTCAAAACTGCCGCACGTCTTAACGAACAAACCGCCACCAACCTATAACCCAAACCCACCAACAGTTAATGGGTCACGCACAACAACAACTACCATTTCCACCCACCCAACATTTAGCCCAAACATACTATCAACCCAATTACCCTATGGGCCAACCAATGCGGGCTTGTTTCAATTGCGGTGACCCAAGTCATTTCAGAAACACATGTCCAAGGCTGGTCAATATTATTCATGCTCAGGCCCAAGCCAACCCTGTGAATCAAGCGAACCAAGCTCCTCCACCTGCTAGAGGAAGAGCTTTCAATATTAACGCGAACCAGGCCAGAGCTGACGGCAATGTGGTCAACGGTACGTTTCTTATAAATGGTAGATATGCCTCTATGTTATTTGATACTGGTGCGGATAGAAGTTTCGTGTCATTAGAATTTGAACCTATCTTAAGCAAAAATCGGGATAAGCTCGCGGAATCCATAACGGTGGAAGTTGCGGACGGAAAACCAGTTTCATTAGACTCTATTTTACGCAACTGTACACTCACCTTAAACGACCACGATTTCTCAGTCGACCTTATTCCTATGAAGCTGGGAAGTTTCGACATCATAATCGGTATGGATTGGCTCAGTCAACATCATGCGGAAGTTGTATGTCGTGAAAAATTTATTCGTATTCCTCTTTCAAACGGTCAGACGCTTCGAATCATTGGAGAAATCTCGTCGAAAGGGCTCAACTTAATGTCTTGTCTTCAAGCTCAAAAATACCTTCGCAAGAATTATGTCGCGTTTTTAGCCCATATCATCAAGAAGGGGACCACAGAGAAGAAACTTGAAGATATTCCTGTTATAAAAGATTTTCCACAAGTTTTTCCTGACGACATTTCAGGACTTCCTCCAATCAGAGATGTCGAATTCCGTATCGATCTTATACCTGGTGCTACACCAGTTGCAAAATCTCCATATAGGTTAGCCCCCTCTGAAATGCAAGAGCTAGCCAGTCAATTGCAAGAGTTGACTGACAAGGGATTCATACGCCCCAGCTCATCGCCTTGGGGTGCACATGTCCTTTTTGTAAAGAAGAAAGATGGATCTTTTCGTATGTGCATCGACTACAGAGAGCTCAACAAGTTAACCATCAAAAATCGATATCCTTTACCTCGCATAGATGATCTCCTTGACCAACTACAAGGTGCCAGTTGCTTTTCGAAAATCGACCTTCGATCTGGCTATCATCAGCTTAGAGTGCATGAAGAAGACGTCCCTAAAACTGCTTTTCGAACTCGTTATGGTCACTATGAATTCATGGTTATGCCGTTTGGATTAACCAACGCACCAGCAGTTTTCATGGACCTAACGAATAGAGTCTGCAAACCTTACCTCGATCGATTTGTTATTGTATTCATCGACGATATTCTTATCTATTCAAAATCTAAAGCTGATCATGAGCGTCATCTACGACTTGTTCTTGCACTTCTAGAAAAGGAAAAGCTTTATGCCAAGTTCTCTAAATGTGAATTCTGGTTAAAAGAGGTGCAATTTCTCGGGCATGTAGTCAATGACAAAGGAATACATGTTGACCCATCAAAGATCAAAGCAGTTCAAGAATGGCAAGCTCCACGTACACCAACTGAAGTAAGGTCTTTTCTTGGACTAGCTGGCTATTATCGTCGGTTCATTTCAAACTTCTCTCGCATTGCGGTGCCACTCACGGCTTTAACCCATAAAGGAAAACCATTCGTATGGGGACCCAAGCAAGAAGAAGCTTTTCAAACTCTTAAACAAAAACTTTGTGATGCACCAATCCTCACTCTTCCTGAAGGTTGTGATGATTTTGTAGTCTATTGCGACGCGTCAGGGCAAGGATTAGGTTGCGTTCTCATGCAAAGAGGAAAAGTCATAGCTTATGCCTCGAGGCAACTCAAGACACATGAAAAGAACTACACCACTCATGACCTCGAACTTGGAGCGTTGTATTCGCTCTTAAGATATGGAGACATTATCTCTATGGTACTAAGTGTGAAATATACACTGACCACAAGAGTCTTCAACATATCTTCAATCAAAAAGAGTTAAATATGAGGCAACGAAGATGGGTCGAACTCCTAAATGATTACGACTGTGAAATTAGATACCACCCTGGTAAAGCAAATGTGGTGGCTGATGCACTTAGTCGAAAGGGTTATGCGAACTCCATTCATTTTCTATGTTCGCAAATTATAACCAATATTAAAGATCAAATTCGTGAAGCCCAACACGTTTCAATAACAGAGGAATATGTACGAAAAGAGATGTCCTGTGGAGCCGAGCTAAAGCTTGAAACTAAATCTGATGGTATTTTGTATTACCTAGATCGTATCTGGATTCCTAACCACATCAATCTTCGTGAAACACTCATGCATGAAGCTCATAAATCGCGATATTCTATACACCCAGGAGCCGATAAGATGTATCAAGACCTACGGTACACCATTGGTGGCCTGGAATGAAGAAAGATATTGCCATTTTTGTTTCCAAGTGTCTCACATGTTCTAAGGTGAAGGCTGAACACCAAAGACCCTCAGGACTTCTAGTCCAACAGGAAATACCTGTATGGAAGTGGGAAAATATAACCATGGATTTCATTACCGGGTTACCTCGCACTTCTAGTGGGTATGACACTATATGGGTGATTATAGATCAACTTACAAAATCAGCTCACTTTATCCCTATTCGAGAAGATTTCAAGAACGAAAAGCTTGCTCGTATTTATATCAACGAAATCGTAAGCCGACACGGGATACCATTAAGTATTATTTCTGATCGTGATGGTCGTTTCACCTCACGAACATGGCAAGCAGTACAATCCGCTATAGGCACTCGATTAGATCTCAGTACCGCCTATCATCCTCAAACTGATGGACAGTCTGAGCGCACCATTCAAACTCTTGAGGATATGCTTAGAGCATGTGTCATAGACTTCAAGGGAAATTGGGACGCCCACCTACCGTTAGTTGAATTTTCGTACAACAACAGCTATCATTCGAGCATCGGCATGGCACCTTTTGAAGCCTTATATGGTCGAAAGTGCCGATCTCCTGTTTGTTGGCACGAAATTGGGGAAGCACAAATTACTGGTCCAGAATTGATCCAAGAAACCACAGACAAGATTCATCAAATCCGAAACAATCTTTTAGCAACTCAAAGTCGTCAAAAGAGTTACGCATATAAACGACGGAAGCCCTTGGAGTTTAGCATTGGTGATCATGTGCTTTTAAAAGTATCACCATGGAAGGGAGTAGTTCGTTTTGGTCAAAAGGGAAAGCTAGCACCACGTTACGTAGGACCTTTCAAGATACTCGAAAGAGTAGGTCCTGTAGCATACAAGCTTGACCTACCGGAAGAACTCGACAGGATTCATCCCACATTCCACGTGTCGAACTTGAAGAAGTGTCTCGCTGATGAGAATCTCCATATTCCACTGGAAGATATTCAGATTGATGAATCCATGCATTTTATTGAAAGACCAGTGGAGATTATGGACTATGGAGAAAAGCGTCTACGATGAAGTCGCATTCCAATTGTTAGGGTACGCTGGGAGTCGAAACGGGGACCTGAGTTTACTTGGGAACGAGAAGACTCAATGCGTGAAAAATACCCGCATCTTTTTCCTGCTACTTCAACTGTTTAAATTTCGGGACGAAATTCCTAAAAGTAGGGAATACTGTAACATTTGTAAAAATCGGGTCTCCAAAACCCGCTCCGTTTTGTAAATCTTGTACCATGTTATAAAAGTTTCGTTAATTATTTATGATTATTTTGAGTTTAAACGTTACATAATTAACAAATAAACTAAACTATAAAAATTATATTTGATAAAAGGTTAAAATAAAATAAATAAAAAACATTTGAAGCTGCCGGGACTCGAACCCGGGTCAGCTGAGTCGCCCGAGACTTAACATCCATTCCCCAAACCACTCCGCCACAACGTATTTTCTGTTAACACTAGGAAAGCAAAAGAAACTTATACACAAACTCGAATTAACCGTTAATGCCATCTGAATAACGGAAATCGGCAAACCGATCGCCAAATCATTTCGAATTCATCTGGCCAGCTTATAACCGATGTATTTCGGTTTCTAATTAAGTCAGAATTTAATGAACTTAAAGTTTCATCATTTTCGGTATTTGAAACCGAAAATTTATCAAACTCTGATTTAATTCAAGTTCCGATCATTTGCACGATTCAAAACTATCACAACAACATTCAATTTCATTTTCGTCGCATTCCTGAACCATAATATCTTCTGAATCAGATCGCCGGAATTTTTCTGCAAATCACCAGAAAACCGGGACTCACATTCTCACGGTAATTCCTTCGACTCTTTTTGTTTAAAACATGTGATTAGTCAATCTCTAACACAACTCCATCATCAGAATCAATCTTAGCCAACGTTTATCGGAAATCTTATCTTCGCCGGAAAGTTTCTGAGACTGCCGGAATCCAACTGTGAATTGGTATGATATCCAAAACTTCTTTTAAACCTTGTTTAAGTGACACAACTTTATGAGTAATCGATCAACGCTGTTAATTGGTTCAACAGTCGGAGTTCATTTCCAATACCGACGAACCTTCGCCGGATTTCTGTTAATATCTTCAATCGGTAAATTCTGTTCCTTAAACTCTCTCCATTCCTTACCCTTGAATTACTGTTAATGTCTAAGAACTTTGTAAATCACAAATCAATCCTAACCAGTCGAATTATGCTGACCGCGTAATCCGACGAAGAAGATGAAGCTATATCAGAATATAAGAGTAATTAAAATCCGGATTATAAACGGGTTAGACACACAGTCCAGCGGTGGACTGTGTGCAAATTTCATATTCACGTCCCGAGTTCGATCCTTGCTACGCGCACGCTTGTGTAATAACATTCCTTTTTAATCATGAACTAACCCGGGTTAAAACAGGTATTTGTTAAGTATAATATAAATCAAGAATATAACCGGGTTAGACACACAGTCCAGTGGTGGACTGTGTGCAAAATGAACTTCACGTCGCGCGTTCGAATCATGTCACGAGCACCGGTCCAGTTGAATTAAAACGTTTTTGTAAATAAAGGAATTTTCGGTTGATTCAAATAAGCATATAAATATAATTAAAACTGAGTTTATAACGGGTTAGTCACGTAGCTCAGTTGGTAGAGCTACGTGCACGTGAACGGAAGGTCGCCGGTTCGAATCCCGCCCGGCGCAGGAATTTACCGCTGACCGAACCGCTCAACGGTCAACGGTCAACAGTGAAAAAAATAATATTTTTTTATATATTTATTTATTTAATTTAATTTAAAAATCAATTAAAAATACTTAAAAATAACATTTTTAAAGATAGAAAATAGCCATAAACTCATAAAAATATATCTAAAAATTTCATAAAAATCCTTAATAACATTCATCTACTTAATATATTTTTCCATTATTATTTAGGTTAGTATTCCTCGTCGACCCGCTCATCTAAATCGTGCGCATCTCTCCATCTCAAATTCAACGCACCCAATGTGAGTGAACCTTTCAAATTCCCCGTTTTAATCACGTTTTTGGGGTGTATCATGTGTCTTTGTTTATTTACATATTATAACGAAACTATTGTGCATACATCATATCATGACATGTGTATTAGTTTGTTGCTGTTAAGTAGTTATTATTGATGCAAATTATTATTTCAGTACATGCATTTGCCGAGGCCGCAGCTCCCCGTCCATGAGGTTGAGCTTGATCCCCATTTTATTATGCGGTTGATCTGTGGCGTGCCCGCACGATCGGCTCCGTTTGATTGAGCCTTGATCGGTCATTTCATTTTACATTTCAATACATGCAATACGCTCGGCTCCGTTTGATTGAGCCTTGAGCGCACAGTTCAATTTACATTTCCAGTTCATGCAATACGCTCGGCTCCGTTTGATTGAGCCTTGAGCGCACAGTTCAATTTACATTTCCAGTTCATGCAATACGATCGGCTCCGTTTGATTGAGCCTTGATCGCACAGTTCATTTATGTTAGTTATCGTATGATATTGGTATATTCATGTATGCTATCAAGTGTTATTGTATGTTATAATTGTAACTGCTATTTGCCAATGCTTGATTACTTACATTTGCTCTTTTATGATTATGCACAATATTTTATTGATAAACTAACCATAAAATCATTATCAAATGTTTATCTAATGAGGTTCACTCGCCAACTTATGTTGACCCAAAAACTACCATTTTACACATGATACAGGTGAACCAGCAGCAGTTAGGAACACATAGGACCTGGACTAGAAGAATAAATCAATTTAGTTCTTGGATTGTTACCTTTTGATTATTTCTTTTGTATTGAATGAACATGTTTGGATGTTTGAAAATGTAACTTTGACTTCATTAATTATGAAACATAATAGTAAATGTCATGTGCTTTGGTGATAACCCAATTATGCCCCGACTCTTATTTCCGCTGCGGGTCGGGGTGTGACACTAATAGGTATAGTACTCTCGTCGCCAAGAGATTAATGGTACTTTACCCTTCCAGTTAGTACATGTCCCTAATTTGATCGAAAAATACGAAACTTTGGCGAGATTGAAAATTGAGGAGCGGAACCAGTCATCAAGGTGCGGATGTCAATCCCTGCTTGACAATTTCGTCCCCAAATCGTGGTTTATTGAACGTATCAAGATATAATCTCGAATCGTCAATAAGGATCCACTAGATTATGAAATGAAACTTCCATCAAGTTATGGATATCACTCCTGACTTGATGGTGATTTTCACACAAAATAACATATAAAGTGGATTGAAATTCGTCACCAATGGCGGGAATCATCCCTATTTTGATGAGTTATTTCGTTTGTGGAACAAGAATATTCTCAAAAATGTGTATTGTGTTTCATGTCTTAGGAAAGACATATTGTAAGTTTTAAGACCAGAAAGGGGAGGAGCATGAAAGAAAGAATCACGATTTAAACAAGTATCACAAATGGTCAAGAGTATGGTAGTTATGGCTCTGATACCAATCTGTCACACCCCAACCGATGGCGAAAACATCGGGATGAGACGAAAACTAGATTGCAAGAGGCTTCATAACGCTAATTGTGTCAATTGTTTAATAATTTCCCTTTTTAGATCAGACAATACAACATTTAAATCACGACACGTAACAAATATAATTTCATTTAACGATTTAATACAAGATATTGAAATGAAATACATGTTTGAAATAAGATACAGTACAATAAACATTTAAAGTTTTAAGTGTGTATCTAGGCAATCCTACTAGATTTCTTGCATCATTAGCTTTCCTGCAACATGTATTAAAAGCGTTGATCAATACAAAAGTATTGGCGAGCATACACGTTTGAATATAAATATAAGTATAAAAGTTGTTCAAGTCACATGGCATTATATATTCAAATAGAATGAGCATACATAACCAACTTGTGCAAAGTGATAATATATAACTAAAAATCCTCAACTAGCATGCTTAATAACATAGGCATAAGGATATAGCATGCACATAAAATTGGGAACTAGCACGTATACCTAACATAAACGCAACAAATAGCAGGTATATACAAGTTGAGTATGTCTATTTCTTTATAAATATAATTTTGTTAAAAGATACATGTTGCACCCCAAAATGCGTTTAAGTATAAAAAGGGGTCGAGTATGCTCACATTAGGCGAAGCTTCCCTCGATATCCCGTGAAGCGCGAAAGGTTGAACGAGGAAACACCGAGGTCACCTCATATGACAAACGAAGATATAGATATATTAGGGATTGACGAAGGGTTATAAAAATAAAAAAAATATACATTTTTATTTTTTTTATAAACGATCACTTGAGTTCGATAGGATTTAGTGCGTGATAGACGCCTTTTGAATACGGATTTTCTTTTACGGAATTCGGGCAGAGTTTTCTCTTGTTTTTTGACTAACCCGACAATCTAAGTGTCGATATTTTTTTTGTCAAACTCATCAAATAATGCAACATCAAATATATATAACCTTGCTAGGCGTGTAAAAGCATAATTCTGTTGAATACTAACCGCTACATATATATATAAACGGAAAATATATCAAGTTAAAATTTCGCCATAAAATGTCGGTTGAAACTTGGTTCGTAATAAATATATTAATTAGTAAAAAATTATAACAAGGTATACGAAAGAATATAAGCAGAATTTTACCAAGTCGCTCGCCGAACGATTTGACCGGGTTTGACCAGTCAGCTGACCAGCTTTGACTGGGTTGACTGGATTTGACCAAACCCGAACCGAACAAAAATCGAGCCGTGACGAACCTGGCCCGGAGTGGACCTGAACCAGCACTGACCTTGCTAATCATCTTGACCAGTCAACCAGATGTGTTGACTTGGTCGATTGAACCCGAAACTGAATGTGAATCTGAATCAAACCCGAAATGGACCCAAGGGAAAACCAAGGCTGACCTGGGTCGACCACGTTGACTGCAGTTGACCCACCAAGAGCTGAGACACAAACCAAACCTCGAAACCTGAACTCAAACCAAGCGAAACTGGGATTCGAACTAAACTGATGACGGCGCCGCCGTCTGCTGCATGAGAACCGAAACCAAGACTGACCGATCAGCGAATCTGAAACCTCGAACCAAAATCGACCCGAGAACAAACCAGACCTGAACCGAACCACCTTGTCACCACTGTCTCCGTCGTTTCTGGTCGTCGGAAAGACGGCTTTTCTGCCGTCGATCTCTCTCTCTCTCTTTGTCTGCATTAACGCCGCCGCAGACCACCACCACAAAGGTGGTGGACCGTTCGATTGATTAGAGGTGGGGGGAGGCAAGGGTGGTGTCGGCTGGATCTATCTCAGGAGTGTGTGTGTAGAGTAATTATAAGGTTAGGGTTTAGGTGTTGGGCTCAAGGCCCGTTAGCTAGTTACTAGGTTTCGAGCGGCCCGCTTGCAATAGCGAGAACCATTTTCAATTACGAGTTTAATAACAACGTCGTTTTGTTTTGTTTTTTGTTTATTATTATATCATCATTATTATTAATATTATTATTTATTATTATTGTTATTATTTATTATTAAAATAATAATACTAAATATAATAATAATTGAATAAATAATAATAATTAAATAAATAAACTATAATAATAATGGTAATAAAATAAATGAATTAGTGAAACGATACGTATTTCCCAAAGTACGGAAGTGCAGAAATACGGGGCGTTACAAAAATGAGCATTGAAGACATTGTTAGGTAATGGGTTGTAAAGTATGTAAATTGACTCACTATAATGGGTCAATGTGAATGGATAAGCATGATGATGAAGATGTATAAATATCATGACTCGCTATAAACGTGTCATTAAGAAAGGAATGTTCATCTTATGGATCCGTATGATCGGGTCGGGTAAAACATATGGTTGATGCTAGAAGAATGATAACTACAATTTCGTTGTAGGCGAAATTGTTATAAGTAAGGAATCTATGAATGAAGGATATTACGAAGCCATGACTTCGTTAACGGGTCAATGAAGGGAATAAGGAAACAATGTAATAACTATGTCCTACGTGTTATACTAATAAATGTATTGTGTTATGCGTGATTGGGAAATCAACATCTTGATAATGGCTTGCTTGGAATGAACACACTACATCGCCCTTTACGCGGTCCGGCTCAAGTTTAATGTCAATGGTCAAAACAAACTCTTTTGAATTGTAAATGTCGTTTTAATACTTATGTCTTTTGTATAAACTAAATGTTTCTATTTTGTTACGGTTGATTAGGATAATCTTCTTCGAAATTTATTTTTGGTATCTACTTTGTTTAAATACAAGGGCATTTTGGTCAAAGTTCTTATATTACGGCACTAAAGTTTAAATTGTATGAAGTTTTGACTTACGTTTTAATGGGTCTTTCAAGTTGGTATCAGAGCCTAGGTTTGAGGGATTCGAGCATGATAAGGTGCTTGAACTCAAACCGAAAGCTCATGAGAAGGTGTGTGTTCGCTCCAAGCTGCATGAAGAGGGAAACTTTTATAAGTCATTTATAAACCATGATACGATGGATAATGTTGTGGGAAGTTCAGTTAAGTGAGAATAGATAAACATTAGTGAAAAGGTGTGTTCAAAACCCTCGGTGACTGGAATAAATCGAACAAATTCGAAAGCGGTCAAAACAATACAAGGATAGAGCTGCAGATGGAAACCGTAAGCTACGGTAAGATCACCGTAGCTTACGGTGAGTTCTGAAGGATTAGAAGAATTGCAGCAGTCACTAACTGTAACCTATGGTTTTTAACCGTAAGTTACGGTGATAAGCCCCTGTTTAATTGTCATCTACCGTAAGCTACGGTAGGTACACCGTAGCTTACGGCGAGGACTGAAGCGCCAAATGAAGAGTGTCGTAGGCTACGGTAGGTGACCGTAACCTACGGCCAGCGATTTCTGATGAGACTAGTTAAGGATCACCGTAAGCTACGGTGAGTAAACCGTAGCTTACGACGAGAAATATGAAACAAGTAAATATTTTTAAATTTTGATAAAAGGTTATGCATAGAGACCTCATATTCCTTATGACTTGTGTATAGACTCCAATAAAAATCCTGAGAGGTTACTATTGTCTTTAAGGATATTGGAGAAACACAAATAGGACTCATGAATTCATTTTGGGCATGTTTAAGGTATAAATGCAAATAATAACCTTTGGGAATTATAATCACTACGCTCAAATGTATGTATTGTATAGTCCATCACGATCAATGATAATGGCTATAAATAATAATCCAAAATTTTTAGAATGCAATAGGATTGGCATGAGTTAAAGTATGATGAAGTGAAGTATGTAAATTAACGAGTATGATAAATGTTATTGTAGATGGCAGATGAAATAAATGTGAATGATAATGAAGCGGCACTACAAGAAGCAATGAACGACACAAACTCGAAAGAAGTAGAGAAAACCATTCAAACCAATCTTCCTCGAATGGCTCAAGAAGTGGAAAGCCGTGTTTTAGAAGCGGTTGAAGCCATGATGGTGAGTAAAATGAAAGAATTGAAAGAAATGATAAATGAATGCCAAAGCAATAAAGGGACTCGAAGGTGCACGCATAAAGAGTTCATGGCTTGTAACCCCTCACCATACAAGGGGGAAATTGATCCTATAACATGCCAAAAGTGAATCTCGAGCACGGAAGTGGTGTTTGTAAGAAGTCGATGCGAAAAAGAAGATCAGGTGATGTTTGCAACGGGCCTACTGCAATTCCACGCTAAGGATTTGTGGGATGCCTATTGTAAAGAGGCGAGAGAAGATAAGATCCAAGCTTTAACGTGGCAAGATCTTAAGGAACCTTTCTTAAAATATCATTTCCCGCAATCTGCTATTGACAGAATCCAGGAGGATTTTCTACGTCTTCGCCAGAAAGATGAAACAATCGACGAGATCGCCAACATTTTCCTCGACAAGCTGAAGTTTTGTCAAGAAATAGTGGGAACAGAAAGAATGAAGATAATTCGTTATCATGACATATTGAAGGCTGAGTATCGAGAGTTTATAACTCCCTCCAAATATGAAAACGAACTCATTAATTGGGCTCGGGATAGAGAAATTAAACTGAAACGACAAGTGGAAAGGGGTGAGAAGAGATCTTCTGAGAAGTTCACCAGTTCAAGTCCATCAAAAAAGCAGAAGTTCCAAGATCATGGTAAGAAGGATAAAATGAGGGGAGGTGTTCCCAAATGCAAGACTTGCGGGAAGCTTCATATAGGGGAATGTTTAATGGGTAAGAAGGGATGTTATAACTGTGGTCAAGAAGGACACCCGTACTACAAGTGTCCTAATCCCTCGAGAACTTGCTTCAACTGTTTTCAACCGGGTCATATCAAGGCCGAATGTCCAAAGCTTCAACATAAACTAGCAAGGAAGGAAAGAAGGAAGAAGTCCCAAAGGCTCGGGCAGAATGTTTCAGATGTCATCCGAAGAAGCCAAGGCTCTTCCGAATGTCGTATCAGGTATATTTCTACTAAATTCAATGCCCATGTACGTATTATTTGATACTGTGGCTAGTAAGTCATTTGTGTCGAGTGATATTATATGCCACCCCTCATTCAGAATAGAAAAGATGCCGGTACCTTTAGAAGTAGAAATAGCTGATAACTACATGAAATATGTAGAGGTTCTAAGATAACACTTGAAGACGAAGAATTTGATATTGACCTCGTTCCCATGATTTTGGGAGAATTCAAAGTAGTGGTTGGTATGGATTGGTTGTCTCGACATCATGCTGAGATCTAATGTGAAAGCAAAACCATACACCTGACGTCGCCCAGTGGCAAACAGATAATTATACATGGGGAAAAGAAAAGTCAAACCGACGTTGTGTACCCTTATCCAAGCGGTCAAATACGTCCGAAACGGGAGTAAAGCATACTTGGCCTATGTGGTAGATACCCACCAACGGTCCCCAAGATTTTAAGAGGTAAGAATTGTGAATGAATATCCTGACGTGTTCCCGGACGATTTACCGAGGCTTCTACCCGAACGAGAAGTAGAATTTCGGATTGAGTTAAATCCAGGCGCAAAGCCAGTGGCTAAAGCACCCTATCGGTTAGATCCTAACGAGATGTGGGAATTGATGACTCAACTACAAGAGTTACTTGACAAGGGTTTCATACGCCCAAGTGTATTACCATAGGGTGCACATGTGCTATTCGTGAGAAAGAAAGATGGCGCAATGCGAATGTACATCGATTACCGAGAATTAAACAAATTAACGGTTAAGAACCATTACCCCTTGCCTAGAATTGATGACTTATTTGACCAGTTGCAAGGAGCGAGTTGGTTCTCGAAAATCGATTTACGATCGGGGTATCATCAGCTTCGGGTACGTGAGGAAGATATAGCCAAGACTGCGTTTAGGACTCGTTATGGACATTACGAGTTTTTGGTAATGTCCTTCGGGTTGACTAATGCACCAGCTGCGTTCATGGATTTAATGAATCGAGTATGTCGGAATATGTTAGATAAGTCTGTGATAGTCTTCATAGATGATATATTGGTATACTCCCGAAGTGAATCCGATCACGCCTGCCATTTGCGTGAAGTGTTAGAAACGCTTCGTAAAGAAAAGTTGTATGCTAAATTTTCCAAGTGTGTGTTTTGGCTAAGAGAAGTGCAATTTCTCGGCCATATGATAAATGAAGAAGGTGTTCAAGTAGACCCTTCTAAGATAGAGGCTATAATGAAATGGGTTCCCCCAAGAAACCCAAGTGAGGTAAGAAGCTTCTTAGGTTTAGCTGGTTACTATAGAAGATTCATTCAAGATTTTTATAAGATAGCTGTGCCCATGACTAAACTAACAAAGAAGAATGAAAAGTATAGTTGGGGTACGGATCAGGAGAAGGCTTTTCAAACCTTGAAGGAAAAACTTTCAAGTTTGCCAGTATTAGTATTACCTGATGGTGCGGAAGACTAGGTTGTGTACACATATGCTTCGCATAAAGGGTTGGGATGCGTCTTGATGCAAAGGGGCAAGGTCATCGCCTATGCCTCTAGACAACTAAAACAACACGAGGGTAACTACCCGACACACGATTTGGAGTTGGCAGCGGTAGTTTTCGCGCTGAAAATATGGAGGCATTACTTATATGGGACAAAGTGCACGATTTACTCGGATCACAAAAGCCTCAAATATTTTTTCGAGCAGAATGATCTTAATATAAGGCAACGGAGATGGCTAGAACTTATCAAGGATTATGATTGTGACATCCTCTACCATCCCGGTAAGGCTAATGTTGTGACAGAGGAACTAAGTAGAAAGGAGTACCTGCCCCCAATTCGGGTAAAATCAATGAGAATGATAGTTACACCGAATCTCCTTGAAAGTATACGGGAAGCTCAAATCGAGTCGTTAAATACGGAGGATACAAGGAAGGAAAGAATTAAAGGATTTGCACACAAGCTAGAAGAGTATGCGAAGGGGATTAAGACAAGGTACGGCCGAATCTGGGTACCTTGGAGTTGTGATGTAAAAGAATTACTCTTTGATGAAGCTCATAAGTCACGATAATCGGTTCACCCAGGAACCACGAAAATGTATCGAGATTTAAGGAAGAATTATTGGTGGCCAGGAATGAAGCGTGATATTGTTAAATACGTCGCGAAGTGTTTGACATGTTCACAAGTAAAAGCTGAACATCAAAAACCATACGGGAAGTTGCAACCTTTGGAAATCCCGGTGTGGAAGTGGGAGGACGTGACCATGGACCTTGTAACTCAGCTTCCGAAAACGAGGAAGAGGCACGATGCCATATGGGTCATTGTTGACCGTCTCACTAAAAGTGCTCATTTCCTACCTATACGATAATCATATTCCTCAGAAAGGATGGTGGAAATATTTGTGAATGAAATTATATCCCGTCACGGAGTGCCCGTATCCGTTGTGTCTAACCGTGATACGCGATTTACCTCTCATTATTGGCAAAAGTTCCACGAAAGAATGGGCACTAAATTACATTTAAGTACCGCTTATCATCCTAAAACAGATGGTTAATCAGAAAGGACCATCCAAACGCTTGTGGATATGTTAAGGGCATGCGTTATGGATTTTGGAAGAAATTGGGATGAGCATTTACCATTAGTAGAATTCTCGTACAACAACAGCTATCACCATAGTATCCAAATGGCACCGTATGAGATGTTGTACGGACGAAAATGTAGAACTCCTGTGTGTTGGGGATAGGTTGGGCAAAGAGAGTTTGCACCGAAAGATGTGGTAGCTAAAACAAATGAAAAGATTGACCTTGTACGGGCTCGTTTGAAGGCGGCGCAAGACCGGCAGAAATCATACGCAGACAATAGAAGGCGTCCTGTTAAATTTAAGTTAGAGACCATGTTTCTCTTAAAGTCTCTTCTTGGAAGGGAATAATCCGTTTCCGCAAACGGGGAAAGTTGGGACCACATTATATAGGACCTTTCAAGGTCCTAGCACGGGCCGGTAGAGTAGCTTACCGAATTTAATTGCCCCTTCGTTAAATGGAATACACAACACGTTTCATGTGACACAATTGAGAAAATGCCTTGCAGATGAAACAACACATGTATTTTTAGATGATGTTGAGCTAGACGAACAAATGAATTACATTGAGAAACCGATAGCCATTAAAGACTACAAGGTGAAGTACCTACGCAACAAAGCTATTAAGCAAGTGTTGGTACAATGGCAACATAGAAAGGGATCCGACCTTATTTGGGGAATTGAAGGATGAAATGTGTGAACATTACCCGTCATTATTTGGTACGTAATTAGGTTTCGGGGACGAAACCTTCTTTAAGGGGGTAGATTTGTAACACCCCAAAATCATTATATATATATGTGTGTGTGTGTGTGTATGACTATGTTAAGGCAAGAATGTAAATAAGATTTAAACTTAAAAAGAAAAGGTTAAAGCCAAGAATAATATTAACACCATACTTGAGGGGCCAGATATGCATAAGTTAAAAGTTAAGTGCTTAAATTACAATTAACACACACATACACACACATCTGAAGTGTGTGTGTCGATCAAGCAGGAAAAGAAAAAGGGGAAAACCCTTGTTCTACACAAATTAGCAAAATTGATAAGAGAATTGAAGTTCAAATTGATGCATGTCCTTTGTTTCTTGATCATCTAAGCATATTAAACTATAAGGTAAGTGGAATTTTACCTTTTGATGATCTTGTATGAAGTAGGTTCAAGCAAAACTACAAATGAATGAGAAATTGGTATGAGTATGAATCAGAAGCATCACATAGGACATGAGTAATGCTTGAATTCAACTAAATCAATGTTTTAAGTGAAAACCCACTTGAAGTAGGAGCATTGTGTAGAATAATGATGAATTATGTGCAAAAATTGTGTAGTAGTTATGTGTGGTGTTGCTTATAATGAATATTGGAATGATGAAACTGAATTAGAATGATGATTGTATGAGAATTTGTTGAATATGATAATCTTGATATGTATTAGTAGGAATATGCATAAGATACTTGTACTTTATGCTTAGCTAGTGGTATGCACTCCAGGTGTTCGATAAAATGCTTGGGTATTGGTTTTAAAGTAATAAAGATGATCTCATATGCATATGATGGCAATTGATTTAAAATAGATAAATGTTGAATTGTTAGCTCACAATGTTAGTATAAATGTGAAGATGAAAGCATGAGAATTGAAAGAATGTTGAGTGCGATATTGTAGGTATAAAGGGAGAAGGTACAAGTCAAACCGGTTCGCAAGCAACGCAAAGTAAAGGTAAGTTCATATGAACTTCATTTTTGATCTTGACGTAATCTATGAAATTAGTTCCATTATATTACTTTTAGACCGTTAGTTTAATGTGTCGTAAGACGATAAAATGAGCATTGAAGACATTGTTAGGTAATGGGTTGTAAAGTATGTAAATTGACTCACTATAATGGGTCAATGTGAATGGATAAGCATGATGATGAAGATGTATAAATATCATGACTCGCTATAAACGTGTCATTAAGAAAGGAATGTTCATCTTATGGATCCGCATGATCGGGTCGGGTAAAACTTATGGTTGATGCTAGAAGAATGATAACTACAATTTCGTTGTAGGCGAAATTGTTATAAGTAAGGAATCTATGAATGAAGGATATTACGAAGCCATGACTTCGTTAACGGGTCAATGAAGGGAATAAGGAAACAATGTAACAACTATGTCCTACGTGTTATACTAATAAATGTATTGTGTTATGTGTGATAGGGAAATCGACATCTTGATAATGGCTTGCTTGGAATGAACACACTATATCGCCCTTTACGCGCTTCCGGCTCAAGTTTAACGTCAACGGTCAAAACAAACTTTTTTGAATTGTAAATGTCGTTTTAAGACTTATGTCTTTTCTATAAACTAAATGTTTATATTTTGTTACAGTTGATTAGGATAATGCTTCTTCGAAATTTATTTTTGGTATCTACTTTGTTTAAATACAAGGGGCATTTTGGTCAAAGTTCTTATATTACGACACTAAAGTTTAAATTGTATGAAGTTTTGACTTACGTTTTAATGGGTGTTTCAAAACAGCTACAAAGTAATAACTAACTTTATTAAATATAATTGTACGGTGTAAGTTTTAGGTCATTAAAGCTTAAGTTCATAGTCACCCAATCACCCGCATTAAAATTGTTTGAGACTATTTGTTGTGACCCGTTAACATATTTTAATAATAGCTTATTTTTTTAAGGCGATGCTGCTTTTAAGATTCGAACCTTTGATTTTTATGAGAAACTTTATTTTAGTTTCAAATACTTTACCAATTAAGCTCAACCTCCCCCACCACACCTTAATAATAGCTAACGATTGAATTCGAAATTCCACATATTATGTAAAGATAAACAAGTGGATATTAAGTCAAAGTAGTTTCATATAATACAATAGTAAGATTTATTGTCTTTATCTTTTCTTTATTAGAGTATATTCTTTCTTTCTTTCTTTCTTTTTTTCTTTTGGAATAATAACTTTATGTAAAGACCTTGAAACGTGATCTACCGAAAGTGTACCTTTTATGTCGATAAGTATGAGAAAAAAAGTTGATTAATAGTGATGTCAATATTTTGGATGTATTAAAAGTTAAATGCATTTATTAAAACATGTGTTTGAACAACTTATTTAGAAATATTACATCGTAAATAATAAAAAAGGATATATAAAACGTCACTATAAACCTGAAAAAATACCAATAAGTGTGACGATTGAGATAGATTTCCAATATAGTCAACATAAAATGCAACATTATTTAAAAAAAATAAGGATAAAATGCAACATTATTTAAAAAAAATAAGGATATGTTTGGTTTGTTAAATTTTAATTAACTTGGAATATGGATTTTAATTCTAACTTGTTTGGTTTGCCAAATTTGTTATAATTGAGATATGAACTCCAAGAATAATATATCAAAATAAACTGAATGGTAATGCAAATGAATTGCCTTAAATACTTAAATTACTTAATATAAACATTCTTCTCAAATTATGAAGTAATTCAATAAAACTAATTAAAAAAATGTCACTCTCATCGTTGCCACCTTATAGTCGTCCCAGCCCAGGGGCGGACCTACCTTATTGGTAGGGGTAGCCTCCGCTACCCCTTGGCGCTCCGGCGGTAGTGTAAATTTTGAAAAAAATTGACGTTTTTTCGATTTCGTTACCCCTTTCTTTTAAAACGTTACTCCTATGAAGTTTTTCTAGATCCGCCACTGTCCCAGCCACCCCATCACTGTTGCCACCACCTTCATAGCCGCCAACACTATCGTTGGCGTCACCTATCAGTCTCTTGTATGGATCACCACTAGCGCCTATCAGTCTCTTGTCTGCACTACCATAAGCCGCACACCGTCATTATCACCACCCCAGCCATTGGTATCGCTCCCATGTGGCAACAATGATATATTTCAATTCTTTTATGATTGGTTTGTCAACTAAATGCATCGTAAATTTCAATTACTTTGATGGATTTAATTCCAACTTATTTGACATATTTCAGTTACAAATATTTAAAAAAAGTATATAGAAATGAGACATGGAATGGAATGTGAGTGCTCTAAACCCTTCCGTATACTAAAAAAACTAATAAAAAATAGAAATTTAATGTAAATCCACAAAGTGACGAAGAAATAAGGAGAGAGAATTGGAGTGGCAAGGGTAACAACGCTCAAAAGGTGGCAACAACGGATGCATATCGGCATGGTGGCGATGTGTTAGGGTGAGAAGAAAACCCAAAAAAACCTACCAAAACCAAATTAACCAAACAAAAATTAGCAAACCATACAAAAAGTTAACGGTTTGGTTTTGTATTTTCTAAAAACGATTTTTACAATTTGACTCAGCTTCGGTTTTATATTTTCTAAAAACCTAAAGAAATGAACCGAACCGAACCGAACCAAATACCTGAAAAACCATTTACCTTTTAATGTTTATTATTGAATTTATGGATTATAACTACCTTAAAAACCATTTACCTTTTAATGTTTATTATTGAATATTGAATTTATGGATTATAACTTTCAGTGTAGCCCAAAATAATTAGGGCCGAAAACTTTTAGGCCCAGTTTCATTTTATTTTTTTTCCTAAAAGTTTGAACACATCGTGAAAACTGAACATGACTATCTTTTTTTTAACAATTTATTGAGGTTATAAAATGTTCTAACTCTAATATATATTATTGAAACATGTTAAGATACATGCTCAGTTGTGATCATGGATGTTTATGTACCATCAAAACTAACTAACCTAACTAACTAACCTGGTTAGCTGAAAGCAAGTTGGCCAATTTTGAGATTTCATGGTTTGGTTTTTGTGGTTAGCATTCAACCACAAACGTTTGATCAATACTACACATAGGCCAAGAGACTACCGGCTAACACCAAAACTAACCCCCACCCTAACAGGCTAACACCCAACCTTGATTCATCTTGATCAATGCACACACTTTTAATAACACAAATAAACACACATCTTCGGCGATAACCATCCACCTATAAGTCTATAACACATCGATTCTTGATTTAGATTGATTTTAAAACTCACCTCGCATCATCTGTGTTATAGCGCAAAACTATAATTTGGTCTTAAAGGGTAGGTTAATATAAAATTTCTAAAATTTAAGTACCATTTTATCACCATCTGAATCTTTCCCATGTGACATTTTAGTAATTAAGGTAAAACCACATGGTAGCATACTTACAAGTAAGTATATCTGTTGATTGATGAATACACATTATGTATATGTATCACGCTTTCATTGATGAATAAATGTATTTTGGTATTCACATGTAAATACAACATATTTACATTGATTACAAAAACGTCATCACGTCGTTCATACCGTGTATTTAAGGTGAATACACGTATTCACTAATGAATATCGATGAACAATAGCTAAGTTTTATTGGCCTCTATCCCAACAAGAAAACCGGCTTCCTAAACAAGAACTTGAGTGTTCGTAGTTCAGTTTGAGAATTTGGGTGTTCATAATTCGGTTTGAGTCATGAAACTGCTTGTCTGCCCTATCCAATCATCAGGCTGGTTTCGCAATTCACAGTCGGTTTTTAATACCTCTCAATCGGTTTAGAAATTTCAAACCATACCAAACAGTTTGCTTCTCGATGTATAGCATAATCCGGTCGTATAAGACCGAAACACCAAAGGTCCAAAACCAACCATAGGATTTTGGACTATAATATTCTATACCTTGCTTAGGTATTTAATTGTTTCAAGTTGCACTATCATTTGCTTAAGAATACAGTACACCTTTATTTTAAGTTGTACCATATACATGAGGTTTGACTAACAATACAATACACCTTTAATTATCTTAAATTGTACCACAATATAAACTACAAAGAGACGTCTCTAAGTTTCAACTACCATTATGTGGCTTCTTTATTTTGTGACCATATTTATACATTTTTTTTATTATAGTTGACTCAATAAGCTACAACAGGGAAAAACCGTTTGCTAACAGTTTTATATAACTGTCAAAACCAAACCATTAACACAAGCAAGAAAACACAAACTAACAATTAGAAAACTCAAAATCCAAACAAACCTAAAGCATATGCTTTTATGATAAAAAGATATGAAATAAACAAATACGTCATGAGTCATATAAGCTACCATAGTTGAACTTTAAATTTATTTATATTTTATTTTTACTTTTTTGGATTTTTGTTTCGCTTTATTGTCTTAATAGTTTCATCCCAAATGAGATTACATCAACAGAGAAGGCAAACAAACAAGCTGCGTCACTACAATATAAATAAATAAAATCATCAAACTATATAACAAAAATCAAGTCAAAACCAAAAAAATGGTCATCACAAATGTCCCCCAATGATTATTTAAACCAGTTTATCAAAATAAAATTCAAATTATAATTGTCAAAATATAATTTCTACAAAACCTCCCACTCATCAGACCTTTTAGTTATATTTTTTATTTGACCATTTGAGACCGAACCAAAATTAACCAATCAACAACTAGATGGGTTGAAAATACGCCTCACTAAAATACTAAATAACCAACAAAATCAACCAAAAAGAGGCATAAGTATTTTAAGTAACATAACAAATATAAATGACACATTACCATAAACTTGTAAAGCAGAAATGGAGCTAAAAATGGGGGAGGAAGACCTGTAAAATCTACGACTGCTGCTTGTAGAAGAGAACATAAGCTTGATCATGGAGGACTTTGTTGGTAGGAATAGAGTCAACCGATGCATCGTCAAAACGCAGCCATTTCCCGCAGGTGCAAAACATCAGCAGTGTAGTGACCCTTTGAGGGTTCCCTCCCGTGATGAGTTATCGTTGCCACAAGCTCATACTTACGACCCTGTATACCATTATGTTCATGAGGTAACAGGTCAAACTTGGTGGTTTAGGTTGAAACGGGTCGGATTGGGTTCACCATACATACACTTTCATGTCCAATTTTTCAATAAATTAATGAGTTAATTGGATTACAAATACAAACTAAGTGAATAAAAACTATATAGGAGCATGAATGCATTAAAACTAAACTATGGGCGACCTTCAACCTGTTTATACTACAATCCTTTTAGTTAATTTTTTCTACCATTTATAAGCAAACGGGTCAAAATTATTGTCACCACTGAATACATTGACAAATTTTATAAAGTACATGGATGGTCCTTGTGGTTGACCAAAATTTTGGATTTGGTCCCTAGCTTTCCAAAAGTACATGGATGGTTCCTGTGGTTTGCACTTTGTAACGCATTTAGTCACCAACTTTTGCCGAAAGTACATGGATGGTCCTTGTGGTTTGCACTTTGTAACACATTTAGTCCCCAACTTGGACATGCTAAAACCTTTAGATTTGTTGGCTAGGGACTAAATACGTTACAAGGTGCAAACCACATGAACCATCCGTGTACTTTTTGAAAAGCTAGGGACCAAATCCAAGATTTTGGTTAATCACAAAGACCATTCGTGTACTTTACACAACTTTATATTATGGATTTTGATAATAAATTTGGTTTTCCCATTTTGGTAGAAGTGTCGGTCCAAACGTTACCTTGTTGAAAGCATTGGTTTTTATCCACATAATTCCTCATTTTGTAAATTCAGATTGAAGGGTACTTTAGATGTTATACTAATAGAAAAAAAACGTTAGTACTATGGGTAAGGATGATGATACCTCTGTTGTTGGCGAAACAAGCAGCCCACGGTTTAGAATGAGTTCGAGAGGGAAGTAGACGGGCTTTAGTAATTTGGTGCTCCCTTGACTTCCATAGCTAAATCGCATCAAGTGCAGTATTATAATTTCGGGAAGCTCTAGTATCTTCACTGATTTGCTTGCACTTACCAGCTCAGCCTGATAATAAGACGAGTTTATTTCATTTAGAGTAATTTTAACAATCATCTAGGTTACGATCTTACAGATACAATAATGCTAACACATAGGCTTGTAAATGAACCGAACGTTCATGAACCTGCTCGGCGGGAAGTTTGTTTGTGTTCGTTTATTTAAGAAACGAATGAGCATGAAGACAATTTTTTGTACATTTAATTAAACGAATGAACACAGGTTTTGTTCGTTCATTTGTGTTCATTTATGTTCATTTATGTACATGTGTTTGTGTTCGTTATTTACATTTGTTTATGTTCGTTTCATTTTAAATACATAAGTAGTTATATTTATATATATACAAAACACTAAAGGAACTTTCTATCTACCTATATAAATATAACTAATTGGTAATTGGGCTTTTTAGTAATAAAATGGGTTTTCCAATGGAATTTATGGTAATTAGTCACTAATTTATATCAAAAAATCACTTTATGTTTACTAAATTATGTTCGTTACGAACAACATATACGAACATGAACATGCCCATTTTCTTAACAAACGAACATGAACAAAAAAATGTGTTTTAATATATGTCCGTGTTCGTTCGGTTCATTTACAGGGATACTAACACAGTCCTGTTGAATATAGGTGTTTCTATAAGACAAGGAATATTCGCTTGTGAAATTCAGTCATTGTTCTATGTATATATATATGAAGCATTACAACTTCAGATCATGTAAACATCTGAGAACTAATTGTTGATTCCATATTGCAAGTACAATTGCAAGTGATGCAGATTCATCATAGTAGTACCAACACTATCCGCCAGATACAAACTACAAGTATAGTATTAGTACCTTTCCAGCAGATGATGCACGGTATCCTTCAAGTGTCTCTGGCGCAGAAAAAAGATGAAGTGCATCATCTATTGTACGGACAGGATCTGGACATATATTTAGGTGGAGTAGAAGAAATGGTTGTATAGTCGCTGAGGGTGTGTTACCTGTTGTAATTACAAAAATAAATATATATAGAAAATGTTATAATAATTTTTTAAAATAAGGCAAAAAAGAACAGCCAACAGAAAGATGATGAGCACATTTTAAACATAACTCATAACTGCAGAACTGATAAATCCTATAATCTTATAAGACATGGGTAATTAGTGCTGTAAATTGCACGTAGTAGCTCAAGCTCATTGTTAAAGTCAGACACGGCACATTATCTTGTATCTAGGACTCATCATACTCGTGAACTTGAGTCGCTTCATAAGACAACGCGTACAACTATAATTGAGCATACTCAATCTCAGTTAAAGGGTATTTAACACCTGAATTGGTTGGGTATTATAAAGTGCATAATCTTTTTTTGAGAATTTCAAACATCATTCGAAAATAATTCTGATGAGAAAAATGTCAACGAGATTTAAGAATAGCAATAAATAACCAGAAGTAACTCATTTTTATGGTAATCGTCAGAAAAATGAGAAGAATACCGTTTCTGAGAAGAATACCGTGACGATGTTTGATATTATAAAAAAACGAAATATAAGTCGTTTACGCCTTATTAAAGAAAGATGTTCTTTTCTTACATAGTGATTCTATGATAAAATACACATTTTGCAGGTCAATCATTGTTTCACATTTGACCTCAAAAACAATACTAAAAAATAACGTACCTCTTGCTTTGACTTCACTTCTCAGCTGGCCTCCAAAAATCTCACTTAACTTTGACGGAATAAAACTCTGCGTTCTGGTAATTGCAGTTTTGTTCCTCGGGCCAACTGTCTCCCAACTATCACCATCGTCATCGTCATCACTCACCGATGAAACCAATGAAACTTTGCCTCCATTAACAGCAGAAACTTTACCTTCAAGCTTAAGCAATTCATCATGCATTTGATGCATCACAAAACTTAGAAACTCTTGCGCATCTTCTTGCCTGGTAAAAATTCAACTCAGAACCAAAAGAACATATATAGAAACTCACCCATATATAAACACACATGAATTAGTATCAAAAACTAAAAAAGCAAACAAACAAACCTTGCTCTCCCTGCAAAGCTATTTGGCATATCTGGTGAGAAATTGTTCAGAACAGATTCGAACATCACAGGTCGCAAAGGTGTCCCATATCCCAGAAGAATGTCGCTTTTTTTTCTTTAACTGCATGCCATGTGGCATGTCAACTCCAGATACAAACTCAACAAATGCACGTAAAGTTGGGTACCCTATCTGAAAAAGGAATTAAAACAGGTTGAGCACATTCTAACAGTGTAACATACAGCATCATGATCACATGAGCAAAAGAAAATTGTAGTTAACGCCTTACGGTTTACCTTAGGTATATTGCACACCCTTAGCTCCTGCAAAAGATGTACAAATGGAGAACAGGCTAAAAGAGCCTGAAGAGTTGCGTTCAGAAAGCACAGATTTCCCAAGTTGACTAAACCTCGAGGTAGTAACTCGAGTGAAATCTTATGTGGAACGATTGACGGACCAAAAAATTGGTTTTTGGTACCGTTTACATCCAGAGCTTCATTTCTTGATTCACAGCTGATACAGTTACAGATTCTGTAACATGTTGCTGCGAAATTGACTGGTCAACACTTCCGGGTACAAATGATATGGGTAGTTCTGCATCATTTTCATCATTATCTTGTATACCGTTGCTATAGGGAAGAGAACTTGAATCATGGGTGTTCAAGTTGTTCAAGTTCCCGTTTATGTGTACAATTTCATCGGTGTTACTGTTACCTCTCTTTACATGTTTTTTTGTTTGGGGCTTTTTGGTAATTTCTGTGTTGGTTGGTCTGTTATAGAAGCCCACGGATCGAAGAGTTGCAGCGTCGAGAGAACCGAACATAAACGGTACATCATTCTCTTTGGGAGAACTTTGCATGGATCTGATCTCATCCTCTGTAAATGATCCAAACACGAACACCTGACAGTGGTGAACAGGATATACGTGTAATGAATAAAATGGATAGCTTTACATAAGATAAACAAAGGCAAGGAAGTATAGAAGCCCTAATGTACAAGTGGAAACTGGAACTAAAAAACGTCGCGATGTGGTAGCTATGGGCGAGAATCGGCTACACATAGACTTAACATATAATCTACTTGTACAGGTGTACATCAAACAAAAAACTTTAAACTAAGAAAAATCTACAGGCTACAAATCCATTTCCATATTATAACTTATAAGAAAGATGATTATACATCAACACCTGTCTTACAAAAACATAGATAAAACTGCAGTGAGGCTAAACGCACCCCTGGTGATAAAAAGTAGAGAGTTGATAAGACTAATGTGACTGATTTAGCCCTAAAAGCATATGAGTGATAAAAACATGGAGTGAGTGAGGGTACGTTTATCACAACCCATAAAACCAACCGCCTTAGTGCTTTTATAACAATCATGCTACTTTCAATCTCATGAGTGACAAGACTACTACTGAAAAAAATAATAATCACTTCATCAACTTTATATCAAGCCCTAACAGTAAAACAAGTCAATCAAATCAAGCACCACAGATCATATAAACTTTAAACTTAGGGTTTACTTGTATGAACAAACAAACAAACAAAGTGAAGTAATTCAAATCAGACGTACTTAATAGTACAAATTAAACCTAAAATCGAACAAGTGAAGTAAAGAGTAAGAATCAAGAGCAAATAAAAGTGAAATTAAAGGAGATGAGAGTGAAAATAGGGAAGAAATTACGTTGTGGTCAGTCATGTTGAGAAGGTAAGAAGGGGAGAAAGCTCAAAGAGAAGTGTAGAGAAGCATGGTGGTGTTGTAGGGAAGAAGAGGAGCTAGAAGCAGGAAGACGATGATGATGATGATGGAGCAGAAGAGCAATGGAAGAAGACATATGAATGTAAGATATGAATAAATTGGTGCGTGAATATCTATGTATGTATGTATATATGTATGTATGTGTGTGTGTGAGAGAATTATTATGAAGCAGAAGAAGATGGAGAATTAGGGTTTTTGTTTGTTTTCTACCTGCAAAACTTTTAGGCGTTGAACGATTGGAAAGAGAAAAAAGGGGGCAAACCTTCCTAGGAAGGAGGAGGAGGAGGGGTTATTGTAAAAAGACAGTTTTTATGATAAGTGTTTTAAATCCTTTGATGTCGTAGTTAATAGTTGAAATAAAAATAGCTTATGTTTTATTATTTTTTTTATTAATTTGGCTAGTCTAGGGGTAATAGTGTCTTTTACTAAATTAAAAAACTAACATCAACCTTTATGCACATGCAAGTTCTTTCCCTATTTTTTAAACGTCATCAACTTTTTATAATTAACTTTAAAAAAAATACACCATAATAACGAGCGTTTTTTATCTTTAATATGACTACCATATTGCTATACTTATATATAGAAAAAAAATTACATTTCAATCGGATGTTTTAGTCCACGGTATTTTTTTTATGTTCATACTATGATGTTTTAATTGTATTGTGATTCAAGGCATGATGTTTTAAACATACGGAAACATTGTATTGTGATTCAAGTTAGTGTGTTTTAACATCTGAAATCTGGAAACATGGTATTGTGATTCAAGTCATTGTCTTTTAACATCTGGAAGAATCATTTCAGGTGTTTAAACACCATGGTTATATTACGATTCAAGTCGTAGTGTTTTTGGAATCTGTATGGTGCTTTATACCTGTAAAACAACAAAAAACATTCCAAATGTTAAAACACCATGATCAGTTATTGATACGTGAAAAAAATTATCTCCTAAAATAACCCCTAAAGTGCTTACAATCTATTTATAATTAAATTAGTTTTTGAAGTTAATTACCTTATTACCCTTAATCCATAAAATTAAATAATGCCATGTATCGTCTCCATAATATTTCTCACACTTCTCACAAACTTCATTCTTTTTACTGGAACATGGATCTGTATATATATATATATATATATAGAAAAAGTAATACAATAGTCCTTAATCGTGCAATGAGTACAATATAAAATCACACATATTATAAAATTCAAACCCTAATCACTCATGAACAAAATATAAAATGCGTGATTAGAGATTACCTCATGCGTGATTTTCTAATTTTGTTCATGTGTGATTATGTATGCGTGATTAAATGTTTCATCATGCGTGATTATATGATTTCTTCATGCGTGATTATAGTTTAAATTTTATAACATGCGTGAACTAATATATGTATCACACGTTAAAGAATATTGTACGTTAACCTTCCCCAATTTTTATATTTATGATATATTATAAATTCTTGAACTTATAGGATTTTGAACACACATTGCTTTTACGTGGATAGGTATCATATTTAACCCTTGGTCTTATTACAAAGTAAAATAGGCAAAAACGAATTTCAAGTGTTTTGAATATGTTTATTGGATATTAATTGTTTTAAATAAACATAATACAATTTACAGTTATTAAAGTGTATGAAATTGTTCATGTTGTGCTAGGTTTTGTTGTTGATGCATATAGATATATAGTTACATAACAGAATAATGTATTTACACACACATAATATTACCGTCTTGGCTTCTACAACCTTGATGTGAGCTTTTTAATTGAAATTATAATTTTATAACTTTGATTTATAATTTTCAAATACACCGTTACAATTTATTTGTTTACTTTCATCTAAAAGTGATGAATGTTGTGAAAACAACGAAACTAGTATGAAATCTTATAGAATGTTCAATTTTAAAACGTTATGATATTGACCAAAAGTGGTCCAAAACCAAGCAAGCCTTGTTTTTATATGATTTTTAATGTAATATAATATAATATAATATAATATGACATTGTAAAATGCTCGAAATTTTCCAAAACACGGTTTCTAATAAATTGCATATTTGTTTTTGTTGTAAACTACTCATTTGTTTTTTAAACATGTTAAATAATGAATCATTATGCTACATTATTTTTACTGTAAGGCCTAGCTCTTAAGAGAAATAGAAGAATAAATTCTTCTACATGCTCCTTTCGTATTGTTCCATCCAGGTTTCTCTAGAAATGGTAGATCAGATGGTTCAAACCGTTCACGAGTCAATGGGAACCAAGACTAACTCGGGTTTTGTTTATTGGTCTAGTTCTCGATTGTTTACCAGTTTTTGGCATGATCTGGTCCATATTGACCCAGTTAAACTTGATTACAGTCAAGCCAAAACTGATGGGTCGGCTAACGGACTTAGGTCAAAACAAAGAGCTTTTAAAGAGGTACCAAACTACCAATTTGATGCGAGATAAAATAGCTAGCCAAAATGGTTTCAAGTTGAAAGATATATTTTTATATAAAAGCATCAAAATGGGTTTCACTATATATGTTTGTATTAGGGATGAGGATATGGTACGAATAGATGTACCGTACCGATAGTTTCAGTAGGGTATTAAGTACCCACTTTTCTAGAATTCGGCACCAGTATTTTTGGTAGTTGTAGTTGTACAACACTAATGCCATATAGATGAGTAGTTTGTAACGAATACCGATATCATACCACTTGACTCGGGACGATATACGGTACTTATTTTTTCAGAAATTCGATAGCGATACAATACCGATCTGATCCCTAGTTTGTTGTTGGCTAGTGGCAACGATAAACAAACGCAATGGTGCAACCACCATGGTGGTGGCGACACTTAGTAAACTGATGGCAACAACTAAAGTGACATTGATGGTGGTGGCGGCGTTGGGGACAATGGTGGCAAATGACAGGTGTTCATGTCAAAAAGTAGGTGGCGACGACATATATTGACAGTGGGAGATAATGTTGGCTTATTTGGACTCGTTTTAAGTTAGCTAGTTCTATAAAGTGTTCATTTGAACCTATTGTATAATTTGAATGACCCAAATCAACCCTTTTAGTTGAAAAAAGTTATGTAAATCAAGTTACTTAAGGTATATGAAGAGTATGTTCAAAGTTGTTAATCACTTTGACTATAGATGTCCGTTAGAATGAAAATATTAACAGATAATTGGATAGGATGACATCATTATTGGGATGTTGGGATAAACTGAATATGCTGACATTAAAACCGATTATGTTAGGAATGTATAAACACATATTATGTTAGGTTTTGGAGCCAAACGTGTGATGTTATAGATTATTAATTGATGTATATAAAGTTCCTAATAAGTTTGAAGCGTTAAATTTGGATTATCTTGTACAATTAACAAAATGAATTGAGAATTGTTCACGAGCTAAATTCAAGCCAAACAAACACTCTCAAACTAACCCAACACTAACTCAATTTGTCGACGTCAGGTGCCACGTCACCAAACCGGTGCCATGTCATCAAAAAAGCCAAGTCAGATGTCACGCCATAAAAAATCCACATCAGATGCCACGTTACCACACAAGTGCCACATAAGCCAAGAACTAACTTGGTTAGGGTTCAGTTAGTTTGGGAGTGTTATCAGCCAATAAGCTGAAAGTTGGGAGTGATGTGGTACAAATCGAAAGTTGGGAGTGCGATCGGCCAATTGATGAAAATTGAGGTTATTTAAATCCAATATCCCATCTAAAATTAACGAAAATGGTGTTTACTACTCAAAATGACCCAAATTGTAAGTCGCGAACCATAGCGTGATATTGTGTTTTCATATGTAAGTTTTAAGGATTGCAAAGTGAATACTAGATAGTTCACAAAAAAAGTTATGTTAAGAAAACTTGGGATTGTGACACACGAGGCCTTCAACACATGTAACCAAGCCTCATGGTTGACTAGTCTACATGACCTTATAGACAGAGACCCAAGTATCATAATCTTACCATTAAGTCACATAGATCTACAGTGACCCTAAAGGGCAAAAGTTGATTCGAAAAAGAAAATGGTTTTTCCTATGTCTTGAGAGTAGTTTTTGGGGTTAACCTTCATGTATTTATTTCGATTGGGTGACGTGGAATAAGACCATAGGACTTTTAAGACGTCATGATAATGTCATGTAGATAAAGTGTTTTTAGGCCTCATCCTTAACTAGTATGGTGTGGAATAAAGACTTATAAAGTCACATTAACTATTATTAAAAAAAAGACAAAAGGAGAAAAGAAACAAAAAATTTGATTGACTAAAGTCTCTCTTAGCACCACTTTTTGGTGGAGGCATGGCGGTGTGAGAGGCGTTACCCGGCTGAGGTGGATGGGAACGTTACCCCACATCGGATAGCCTTAAAATTGCTAATGTGTATGATATGCCCCCATGACAGCCAAGACCAAGAAAAGAAGATTTTTATGTAATGCTCGTGTGGTTTAGTTTGTTTGGTTTACGTAATTACAATCACAAGTTAGTTTTGTATCGTATGTTACGTACAAATAGACTCAACTTTTTTAATAAGTAAGATAGCAAAGTTTTAAAATAACTTAATTTTTTAATAAGTAAGATATCAGAGTTTTAAAATAGATATTTTTTTTTTTAATTTATGCTACTGAAATTTTAATTGTAACATTAACTTTAACTATCTAGTGATACTTATTACAACATTGAAATGTATGTTACAAGTTATAAAAAGCAGGGGGGGGGATAATTAATTAAAAAACATGGATAGCCTTATTACAACATTGAAATGTATTGTACAAGTCATAAAAATTAGGGGAGGGATAATTATTTAAAAAACATGGTTTAAATTCTAAAAAAAAATGCTAATGGCTTAAAAGTTGATTGTGGGTTCAACAAATGGCAACATCACACGAAAATATTTTGAGTTGTCAAGTTTAATCGTTTGTTAAATAATCAACCCGCATACAATATAGTTAATAAACGACATTTATCCTTTTTTAAGTTCAAATGTTTTTCAAAAGGCTTATGTTTAGAGGGGGAATTTGTAAAGTGTTAAAATTTAAAGCTATAATATTTCCTTTCACTTTAGGCCATAGGGTGTGGGGGTGGGGGTGAGCCGTGGGATGACGTGACTTTAGAGTTTGGGGCGACATGTGGTGGAGGTGGGGTGTGAGGTGGCGTAGCTTCAGCTGGCGTGGCCGGCCATATGAAATATAACTTTTTTTCCAGCTATTTAAAAAGTAGATAAAATAAGAAACTAACTAAAATAAAAAGTACAAATAAAATTTAAAAAAAATTACATAAATTTAAAAACCAACTACATTAAAATAAAAAGGTTAAAAACTTCATCATTCTTCCATGTTATATTTTTAAAGAGCTCTTTTTTCATCTTCAACGTTGATGCAAATTCCGCGTCGGATAGGTGGTCGATGTTCATGGCAATAAATTTCATACCCGCAAGCTTTTCTTTGTGAGATGCCTTTTTTCGCGAGCCTCGAACTTTTGTTGTTGGATGAAATTGAATGTGTCAATTTTCCACCCAATTTCTTCCAACTGGTCGGTGTACAACCCTTTGCCCGAAGCTGAACTAGGGGCAAAACCCGAGGCCGATCCCGAAGCTGAGCCCGATCTTACTTTTTGAGCCCGCTTTTTTGAAGTGTCTCTGCCTGGTGGGCGGGATAGAGAATCCTCAAAATCATCCAAATTTAGATCAAGCTCTTGATCATGAGCATCGGATTGAGCTTGGGACGAGTTTGTCCGTGCCCTTTTCGATGAGGTTAATTCGGTAGCAGTAGGGACTGTCACCCATTTAGAAGCGTACCTACATATATTCCAGCAATGCATGTACTTGAACTCATACTTCTTGTTATCTCTATACGTCACGATGGCATTTTGGATAAATTCAGCTTCGGTTTCGTCGCTCCTTAGCGAGTTCTTCGTCTTATGGAAACAACCGTTGAAGAAGGTGACGTGTGTATTTATGTCACTCCACTTGGATGAGAGACCATCATTTTCACGATACACCTTATTGCTTTGCATTTGTATATGAAATGATTTTTTGACGGAATCCCAAAAATCGGTGCGGTGTCGTGAATTCCCTATTCCAAAATTTTTAATTTAATCGTTATAAAAAAATTATATTAGAACATAAAAAGTTAATATTGTTATATTTAAAATACATTTGATCGAATCTTGCGATTGGTCGATATAACATTTTGTCAAAATAGCTTCTAATTAAGCGGTCCACCTTTTTTTACTCGTTGAGCGGCTGCTATAGCTTTCTCTTCATCCGTTTTTTTTTGTGAATTCTTTTTTTTTTGTTGTAACACCCTCTCCTACTTTACTGAATTTCTATTAAAATTTCGTATTTATGTTTGTAAATGCGAATATACATGCAAACATGTTTTCGAACTTATTAAACTATTTAATAGTTATCATAAATTAATTTCGTGTTAACAAAACCAAGTGCGGAAGCTTTGTCTTTGATCGTGTTCGGTTCTTCGAAGAGCTTGATCCTCCTCCGGTACTCCCAATCATCACCTATATTTCATAAATTTATGAAATACGTTAGTTATAAATACATTATAACGTAACTGGATAGACCCGAAGGCCTAAAACATCAAACAAAAGTTTTGTTTCAGACTCCACCGTAAGCTACGGCTGGCCATCGTAGCTTATGGTCCAGGCTTTTTGTCTTACGGTAAAAACTTCCTGTTTTACAGTGAAAGCTTACCATTTTAACACAGCAGCCTACCATAAGCTACGGTAGGCTACCGTAGCCTACGATGGCTTGCTGCAGGATTTCTCTTGTTTGCCGTTTTTTACACGATATTTTCTGTAACTCATACAATATTTATCCATTTTACTCGAAACTTGTTTCTAAATACCCGTAAGTTGTTTACCTACATATATAGCTTGAAATCCTTAACCTGGATTCTTATTTCTTATGAATTACGCATTCACTATTGGTTTATGCGTAAATTTTCCAATTTTGCCCTTTAACCCCATTTAAACCAAACTATACATTTACGCATCCATTTCGGTATGCATTAAGACTCCATTTTCTTTTCTTTTACCCGTATAGTTGCCTTAGCGAAATACATCGCTTTATTCCACAAAACCTTTATTTATTTTATCATTTTGACCCGTTTGGTTGTTTTAACGAAGTCCAACGCTTATTTCAACCAAACCTTATCTATCTTATCATTTCCACACAAGATATCTATCTATTTTTCCACCACAACTATACTTCTGATGGATTTGTAATCTTTATTTCATTTAATCAAATTTCTACCATTGGTTTGACAAATTACGGAAAAGAACTGTTAAAAGGTTTTAAACTAATACGGCTGCCGCCATTTATTTTTACACTACCGCAAGGGTATAATAAATTATAAAACTCATTTTAAAACTACTCTTAGGGTCGTTTATTTGTTTTACCACACGAGGGTATTTTGGTCAACTTAGGCCCTTTTTTTAGGACGAAGGACTTTCAATATCATGTTTTGACCAAATATGAACATTTAACCATAATCTGTTTTAGAACATTATGTTCTTAAGAACATAATGTCTACAGTTTAGATCATCTGATTTATCTTACCATAGGTAATCAAATGTTCATTCATGACTCGTTTAACTCTCGACAGACCGTAAGTCCTTTTTTAGAGTTTGACCCATGACCTGGCTCGGCTCATAGCATTGATCCGTTTAATATCTTGCTATATTGGTTGCTATAAAATAGCAATGCAAATCAAACTCTATTCTTCCTATGAGCACAAAACTCAACAAACGACCATTAGTCATCATTGTCAAATGGTGATAATATCACCATTTGACCCGTTCGGCCTAAATGACCATTTATCATTATGAGATGGCACTTATTGGTCATCTCACCTATTTAGCCCATTTATCATTATGAGATGACGCTTATTTGTCATCTTAATTCGCTTGACCCATTATGACTTATGTCATATGGTGTCTTTTTTTTAATTCTCAATTTATTCATCAACTCGTGACCGGATTACTAGTTTACCCTTATTAGCCATTATGGTTTACACCATAAGATAATGTTCCAAAACTCTTTATTATTCGTCATCACATGACTAATTTACCGCTTTAACCCTTTTTACCGTAATTCATGGTTTCATACCATTTTCACTTGTTCCGATTTGAATCGCCTCGCATCGGAACATCATATTCAATACTAATCTTTATTTTTCTTAACCAATACTACAAGTATGTGTTCTACTTAAAATATGTAACCTTTACTTACCTTGAATTCCAATTATGCCTTTTCCCGCGTACTTGTTCCGTTTGACCCGCTTCTTCCCAAGCCTCCACCTAGCTTGTTAAGCGTCAAACTATCAGTTATCATTCGCAATATGGTTAGATTAGTCACCGTTTAACACGACTATTCCACCTTACAGATTTTATATCAAATTTATCATTCGATCTTAATATAGGTCAGTTTGACTTTTAAAAGTCAATTGCCTATTTACTCATACAAACCCACGAACAAATTTAACAACTCATTTAGGCATTTCATTAATTACCCGGTAAGCGCTATTCTTAGGCCACCATTATAGCTACATTTCCCGAACCAAGTTAATGTCAAATTAACATAGTTTCTACAATTATATGCTAATCTATCGATAATTACACAAGAACTTGAAATTATTTCATTATCACAAAACAACTCATTTCATCATATTACTAGACATTCATCCGAATACCTAATATAATCAAATTCTACGCACTAGCTAGTAGACAACATGATCTAAAACACCTAATAACATTGACATAGCATTAGTTTCATTATATCATACAAAACCCATTTCAAGTCATGTTGATTACTTACTCGAATCTCTAATTTGTTCGAGTATCTTACACATACATACAAGTATGATGATCATAAACACTCCTACATTATCAATTTCATCATGTAATCAAAACCCACTTTATAATCTACTTGTTAATCACTAACAAGTAATCTTACATCAAATAGTGCATGTTTTCTTTATGTCTAACGAAATCAAGCATACACATACACTTAATTTCATCTTTGGATCATAATCCAACAACCTAATTGCAAGTATTCTACTTGTCTCACATTATAACTTTCACAATCTAAGTTTTTAGACATACCACATGATCCCCTAATCAAAGTGATCAGTAATTCATGTTCATGCACTGATTTGGGTCTCGAATTGATCTTCAATTTGATGGATTAAGCTTGAACAAGGGTTTTACCCTTGTTCTTTCTCCTGAGGGCCGGCCAACACACACACTAAGTGTGTGTTGTGTCTAAACATTTTGTTTTTATAACACAATTATCCTTTTTACGCAGCTTCAGTCCCTCAAGTTTAGTTTTGATTATAAATGAGACTACAACTCATTGTCTTGTTACTTAGATACATGTAAACATGTCCCCCTATATACGACGTGATTCCGGCTAGCTCGGGACAAGACGAGTATAGAAAACCTTGTGGTTGGCCGCGAGTTAGGGGTAATTGGGTCGGGTTTTGTGGTTGGCGGTTTTGTGGCGGGCTAGGGTTCGGGGTCTCTTGGAAAGCAAAGAGGTTGTTCGAGTCGAAGTTTCGGTTAAATGGATGCATTGTAGGGATTAAAAGTGGCTTGAATTTATAAAAAAGTACAGAGATAAAAGAAGGTGAAAAGTAGAGAAGTGGTAAAAAAATTTAAAAAAGGTGAGTATTTATAGGCATTTAAAAAGATTTTTTTAAGATATAGCCGTTGGGTAACGGCTACCCCAAACGGTCACCTTTGCCTAGCCAATCCTAGCCAGTCACGTCCCCGCCCCACACAAGGCTTCATAGCAACAACAGCGAGGCAACGCCGCTACCCACGCTGACCCGGGGTGGCTAAAGCGACGTTGCTTGGCTAGCCACGTCACCAACCCAAGCCCACACCCCACGTTCTTGTATTCTGTAAGTGAAATTAATTTCCATTCATGAGCTCTTTACCAACTTTCTATTTCAACAACTTTATACATCACCTCGACAGTCCATTCTCACTTCTTTGTTCTTCGGTCTTTTCCATTTGTTACTCTAGTCCCAATAATATAAACGAATGTTTGTTAATTGAGATGAGGGATAATGAAAAAAAAACAAACTAAAAGACATCAATTACAAATACAAAAAAAAGTTGTGCATAAATTATTACTAACAAGACACTTTTAAAGTGTCTAATCTAGAGTTGACGTGTTTCATATAGACAAATATAGGTTCGTCTATTTAACCTTAAATATGTCAATCAGTCAGCACACTAACACAATATGATCTCTAGTCCGACCACTCTCTCTGGGTTGGATTCGTCCGTGATGATATGTTACAATAGGTCAATACTCAACACTCAATAAGATGACATGCCAAAGTATTTAAACAGCAATTTGATGTCATGAAAACAAGTTTAATTAATAAAGTGATTGTACATGTTGGAAGTCAGATTTTTATAATTTATTTGAACAAAACAAGAACTTAGTGGCCAACTTTCAACTTTTTTAGGTAGTCTAGATGAAACGTGGTTATTAATTGGCATTTAGCTAGACGAACTAATTGTATAAACAAACACAAGCCCTTATATTACTTAGAGCATACAACAGAATACTATATTTATAAAGAAAAATGTAACACCAGAAAGGACAACTTTATATAGAAGGCCACACAGAATAACACACATTACATTCCTCCGAATAACTCTGCCTTGACCAATAATCAATAAGATTCTCCCAAAGATTAACAGTGAAAATACACTGTTTGTTTTCGTGACACATAAATGTTGGTTATCAGCCTATACAGAAAGGACATGGTTCATACTCTAGTATATAATGAATGACATTAGGGTTTAAACAACCCGAGTTGCTTATAACATACTCGAGTCAGCTCGCATCAAACAGGTTGGCTCGATAAAAGCTTGAACTGAGCCAAATTTAAATAAGTAGTTCTTAAAATGAACAAACCCAAACCGAAACTTCACTTAACGAGCTCAAGTAGACTTGAGGACCTAAACGAACCTATTAATTAATCATTTTCGTTTAAAAAATAAAATATATATTTAATATGTATTTACATTATAATTATTTTATATATAAAATTATGATAAAACTTAAACCAGTTACATAACAACGACTGAGCTCCAAAGACATAAATGTAAAACTTAACTAGTTATATAAAAAATTATAGTCATAAATGTATACGTAGATAAATAATTTAAGATTACTTAATCAATATATAATAAACGAGAGTAGCTCAAAAAGTTTGAAATGCATATTAAAACAAGCCCGAGCTCTCAAAAATTATACGACACTCAAATTCAAGCTTAGACGAGCTCATGCTTCGCTCATTTGCACATGGATAACACTATAAAATCTAAAACAATGAGGTAGTAGCAAACTTTAAACCAAGTTAGTACTTATCAGATGACTATTATTAGTTTGCTAGTATTTGACACGTGTCAAGAACATGATCACGTTGCTCTTCGGTGTTATAGATTACCTCTGACCATCACCTTTATAGATTACCTCTGACCATCACCCCAACCCAATCGTACCACCACGACTAGCCGTCGCTGCCTAGATAAGTCCGTCACCACCCCGTTTGCGCATGGACAACCTGAAACCCCAATTACTTCAAACACCAAACCCAACAATGGCATACCATACCATACGATATATAGAATGTTATACAAGATGCCATTTTGTTTCACTTTATTGCAAACCATGAAAACCTTCTCACAAAGGTAACTGAGAAGACAAGACCAACCTGCAAAAATAAAGTTTCTTTTGACTTCATGTACCTCCATTCTCAATCCAGCTCACATCTCATATTGCACATTATTCGATGCTCTGTTTTCTTGGTTATTGTCTTTTGGTATATACCTAAATGGCTTACATAACATTAGTCCTACAAATTACAGTTTTGCCATTCAAAGGTGCCAGACAGACAACATCCTCACTAGCGGTATGTAACCCGTATATTTGGTATGGTACTAAGATCCAATTATAGCAAAAACCACTTCTCAGTAGTCAGTACCGTCTGCTCTAGTATAAAACAATCTGGTATTCAGTAGGGTCCGGCCCGCTTGACCTGGTGGTTGTAGTGTTACTTGTACACACGGCTCAATGGAATTGCAGAACCCCGCTAATAGTGAAAGGCGGGTTAAATTCAATGCGCGTAGCTTTCCCTTGCAAAACCAACTCGGGTAATGTAGTGGCTTCCTTAGGGGGTATGCCTTGAGCAGTCCATAATGTGAGATGGGGCCACTCGTTTTTAGACGTTATCTTCTGACCATCAATGGACCCAGGCTGGGCTTCCAATGCAGCTAGTTTATCTGATAGTAATAGTGCGGTTACATCCACTGGCACCTTCTGGTTTATGAAACGACCGTAATTAGCCACAGCGGTTACACCATGACTTCTCTTGTGAGCAAGAGTGATGTGGGCCTTTTGAAGGTTGTTAACTATGTTGTTTTCTATGAATGTTTTCACCTTCGGGTCGTTCTCAGATATCTGTTCAAGAAAATAATTAGACACATTCAAGGCTACCTCATGAAAAATAACATTATATACTACAATTACCAACTTTGGTGAATAGTGACTTGAGGTTTTTTTTCTTTTTGTCTTTTTGCTTTTTTCTTTGTCTTTTTGTATCTTTTATACTTATACCCCTCAACTCTCAACATTGACACAACCCCTTAACTTTCTAAAGACTTTGTAATTGAGTTTTACGTGTTTATTTTTATGTACATGTGGGTACAGATTCAACTTGATTTACGTTCCGAAAATGAGCCGGGTCAAATATAATATGTTCTTATGCTTATTATTATGTAAGTTTTCAGTTGGTCTACGTTTTGACGTAAATTTTATTTTGTTCTGGAAATGGGTCGGGTCAAATATAATACGTTTCCGTGCTTATTTTTAAGTATGTTTTCAGTTGGTCTACGTTTTGACGTAATTTTTTTGGAACGCCACGGCAATGCGCCGAGCAATTTACTAGTTTATATCACATACCGAAACATGAAAACCAAAGAATACTAATTCAGTAACAAAATATTAAGAGAAAGGTAGATATTTTACTCACATTTGAAAGGAGATTATGAACGTCAGCAACAGGAACATCAATGGCAGCAAAAACTATAGTTCCAAACTTCCTCTTTTCAGAGATCGGTGTAACATATTCTCCCTTCATTATTCTTTTTAACTGTTCATACACTTGATTAACAGCTATTTCAAAGGAACCTACAGAACGTAGTATTCACAGCCTCAATAATATCTCCAAAGAAAATTTAATGCAACTATAAAAACAAATGAATGGAAAACATGTTTCTGATTATTATTTTTTCGTTCTAAGTATTAAACATGCTACCTGAATGGATGTCAAATAATCAGCATTTTGAAATAAAACCTCACGCAGTTGCTTCTCCCACAAAACCCAATCTTTCGCGCATGTCCTTTACTGGGTTCTGATCTGTAAATTAAAAAAACACATTAACACAAGTACTAAAAGGAAAAAAGAAGAGTAAATTGCACAAAACATCCTTTATGTTTCCTCAAACTTGCAGGTTCCAGCCTTAATGTTTAAAAGTTGCTAAAAACAGCCTTTAAGTTTATTTTTGTTGTGGGTTCAATCCTTTACAGCTAACCACGTTCTTTTCTTCAGTTAAGTTCTCTCACATGCATAACATGTGAGGGTATATTCGTCATTTTGGTTGATCTTCCACCCACGTCAATTATAAGAAAAAAGAATATTTAAGGTTTAACCTATTTTAAAAAAATTCTAACCGCAGGGACTAATGTGCAATAAAACCAAACTTTTAAAAACCAAACACCCTCTTTTCCGGTCTTCTTCTCCGGCGACTTCGCCGGATTCCGGCGAACCCGGAATTAAGATAGGAATCTTGTTAAGCTAGCCCACTAAGCTGTAAAGATTAACACAGATTTTGATCATGCCAATCAAACTCTTCAGGATTATCATCAGTTGGAAGAATCGGCGCCTTATTCGCATCAGACGGAAACGACAAACGACTCTTCAACCCTAGATACCTCTCACGGAACTCCGATGCCATCAAATCAGAGAACTTCGTAACACCGTGTTCAGTAGTCGGATCCAGCAACTGGTGACGCTTAGGACGCCGCAAGTTAGACTTAAACACTATCAAACGGTAATCGTGCTCCTCTGTAGTCGCGTACGTTTTACCAAACTTTGTTTAAACTAGGTTAAAACTTAAATATTCTTTTTTTTTTTATAATTGAAGTGGGTGGAATATCAACCAAAATGACGAATATACCCTCACATGTTATGCATGTGAGGGGACTTAACTGAAGAAAATAACGTGGTTAGCTGTAAAGGATTGAACCCGCAACAAAAATAAACTTAAAGGCTGTTTTTTAGCAACTTTTAAACATTAAGGCTGGAACCTGCAAGTTTGAAGAAACATAAAGGATGTTTTGTGCAATTTACTCAAAAAAGAACAATATAACCGAAGTATATATAAGTGGAAAATACCAACCTTCCATGCCTATTAGTATGAAGCTTGTATAGGTTTATTCCCTCTTCCAATACTGTCTTCACCGAATCAGGTATCGGACTCCTTTACATCCCCAAAGAGTAGAAAACATACATCACTGTTAGTCCAGCAGCGTAATTATCGAGCATAGATATTGATGGGTGATTCTTGGGTAGGGGTGTGCACGGTCGGTTCGGTTCGGTTTTATGGTAAAACCGAAAGCGTAACCAAAATGTTAGGTGTTCAGTTATTGAAAACCTTCTGTTTTCTCGGTTTAAGCAATGGTTCGATTTTTTCGGTTTTGGAAGAAAATTACATACGATTCAAATATAAAAAGTACGATCAAGATTTAATAATCTTTCTTAGATGTTTATATTTAAGTTATTATGTTTAACCCTTTTAATTAATATTGTTCACATACACCTAACTTCAAATCTGTTTTTATGTTTTCCCAAAGTTTTCATTAAGACATTTCCTTTTATAGTACTTTGAAAACCATTTATTTATATGTTAAATTTTGTTATTTCTTGTAGGCAATGGATAAATCATAATAAAGATGAATAAACATGTTAATGTTTTTACTATGAATACTAACATTTGAGAATAAAACTAATAGTTCCTAAATCAATATAATATATAACAAACATAATAAAAAATGAATTTAGGTTATTCAGTTCGGTCATTTTCTGTTTTCATAAAATGCAAAACCATAACCGAACCATATATTTCGTTTCGTTTTTTTTTTCAGTTTTTTGTGTGATTCGATTTTTATTTGATTCGGTTCGGTTTATTTCGGTTTTCATAAAACGCAAAACCATAACCGAACCGTAAATTTCGGTTCGTTTTTTTTCGGTTTTTTTGTTTTCATAAAATGCAAAACCGTAACCAAACCGTAAATTTCAGTTCGGTTTTTTTACGGTTTTTTGTGTGGTTCAGTTTTTTTCGGTTCGGTTAAATCGTATTTCGGTTTTTTTCAGTTTTCTGCTCACCCATCTTCTTGGGTCGGGTCGGGTTAACCCAAACACATTTTATCAAAAAAAATCAAAATTCATATAGATAAGTTGATTGTATCGATAATAACCTAATTGTCTTATGAATGGGACCACGTCAACTTTCGATCCTTTTTGACTCGTTTGACCTGTTTTGTTTCAAGCTACTATTACTTGTTTGACCATTATTGATCCACTGATAAGAAGATGGGCCGCCATTGCCAGCTCTAAACAATATTATCTATGTATCTACCTTTCAGATTTCAGGAGAGGCATCTTCACAAGTGAGCCAAAACGCTCGATCAGTTCACTTTCAAACTCTGAACGATTCTGACATGCGAAGAACAAAAACCTTAGCAACGATTTTGCAAGAAAAATAAAGTATAATGTTCAGAAGCCAGAACTGTCATACCTTTCCATCATACAGGTGATAGAACATTAGCAACACATATCCAACGTTTGGTGATGATTTATCAAGATTTCCCTTCAGATGAAACATCAAATAGTGACATAAGGAGTTTAATACCAAGTGGAAGCAACTACAATCGCATACATAGAAAACAAACTTACAGGATGATTAACTCGATTAAGTACACGATATATGAAAACTGCTAATGCATCAAGAGAGAATGGATTTGAGTCGGTTCCTGCATGTTAACCCCAAAATTAATATGTTAAAGTAAACAAATATTAGCTATCATACCCCATAGTGTGTATAATATACATTACAACAACACTAAAATATTCTAAAACTTTCCACTTTAGGTTTTTCAAGGAAATTGCAACATGGTCTTTTTCAGTATAAATATTCATCCAAATTCACCTATCTACCCCTTAACAACTGCAACAATCAGTACAAGGATAAAGAAATAATATAAGAACGTGAAAGGATAAAGAAAAAAAGATCATGATAAGAAGCATAATTCAATCTTGACAAACAGTTGACAATAAAGTCAACCTTTCAGTCTAGCATGTTATATATTTAGCTTAGAACCTATGATGTTGAGGACTGAATGTACGCATATGTAGTATTTTAGTGTTAATATAGCAGAGACCCTATAAGTGAAAACGAGGCATTTCACTGGTTTCTGAACAATAAGATGTCTGCTGTCTGACCAATACCCCTTATAGTAGTAAGCTTGCTCCAAAAATGTATACATTACAACTATAAGAACCAGAATTTAAATGCATTTATGACGAAAAGAATAACTCATTAGAAGTAATAAAAGAGACATAAACCTTCAGAGTCGGGCACAATGGGCACTGCAGATGCTTTAGTGCTACGGGACATATCCTCAATCTGCAAACGTGAAAAAGGAAAATCACCATGAAGTTATTCAGGAGGTTTATTTATAGATCTTATTACTGAGGCATGTTGTCCTCTATATTATATTATATATAAAATATACTATGTGTAGTTTATGCACAATGGAAAACGTGCTTCAAACAGTTACCTGCCTCCAGACTTCTTCATTGGGTGCATTCTTGTCAGCAAGCACTATAGAATAAGGTTTCTTCCGCCTCTCGTCAGCTACCTTTTGCCAATATCTTCCTGTTGAAATTTTAATCGACAAAAAAAGCAAAAGTATATCATGTTATATCATTAAGAAGACGATAATTTGTAAGTTAATGATTTTGCTAGAGGTGGACACCTTTTATAAGGTCACCCATCAGACTATGAATTGGACGATCATCCTCAAGACCTTCCGAAGCGCTTAGTATTTCCTTACAAAGAGCAGATTTAGCACAACCAGGTATTCCTGTAAGGAATATGTATATCTCAAGTTAGTGAAAATACACGCATATACAAATAACAAATTTATTATCATACACATTCTACATTATCTTAAAAAACCAAAGTCGGGGTTTCCCACCGGCTTTGGTTGGCCCCTATACTTTAAGAATTGTCACTTTTAGCCCCTACTCAATCTTTACTACCCCCTTCACTTTGACAATTGACACTTTTAGCCCCTATGCCATTTTACAAGTTTTACAAACTAACCCCTCCAGTCTCTAAACCCTTGTACCATATATAATATACGTTTTTAACCTATTAAATTTTTATTGATTTAATTTTCCTTCAATAACTTTAGTTCGCTAATTTCTTTTTTAAAAAAAAAGATAATTTGTCGCTGTCTCTAAGAACTTTGTAAAATATCATCTTAAACCCCCTCAAGTTTCTAAAGTTCCGCATTTACCCTTTTCGTTCCTTAAAAAAAATTGTAATTGCATATTTTATGTACGTGTCAATATAAATTCCAGTTGGCCTATGTTTCGACGTATACTTTATCTAGAAACGAGTTAGGTCAATAGAATACGTCATAAAAAACATTTTTACGTGATGTGTCGGCATAAATTCGATGTAAACTTTTTTGGAAAACGAATAAGGTAAAATATAATACGAGTGTAGTCAAATTGTGTTTTCTTTTTTTTCCTTCTGTTAAAAGCTCTAATTAATCCCTTTTGATTACACGTGTCAGTTTTTCTTTATACCCGTTACGTTTTCTATGTGTGAGTCGGCTCATGTTTTATACGTTATGACTGTACGGTATAAATTTGATTTACTTTACGTTTTTTATCCAATCGCAATGCTTATGTAGGTTACATTGAGTTCAATCGGATGAGTCAAAACACACGTTTTCATATTGTTAACGCATCACATAACGCCTGGACTAATCCATTCAATGTTTGCAATGTACCCGCGCCGCAACGCCACGGGTCTTATCACTAGTTTCACAAAAAGAAATTAGTTGGTTTCATAGAAATTAAGATTATTATACCTGGAAAGAATACTATGAGACCTTCCTTTTTCTGAACAGAATCAAGACCTGGGCTAGAAGGTTCTAGAACCTTCTCGGTCTCAAGGTCACCTTCCTCATCTCCGCCTCCTTCAACAATGGCCAGGAAATCTTCTGTTCGAACCAGGTCACCAGCAAATCCAATCAAAGCTTGATTCTCTGGACTGCGTTTTGCGTATTGTTCAAGGAAAGGCTCGGCTTCGCTCAAGTATATAGATGACAGCTGTCGGTTGCCACATTTCCTTTTTATGTACACTGCCCTGAAATAAAATTTGTATCATGTATAGTGAAAAATAAATACCGGTAAGCATGTAAAACATATATTGATGATTTGATTCATCCATTACCACTCATCCAACATCTTGCTGAGCTGTCTCTGCTTCCCTTGAGATGTATTCCATATTTTCATTTGCCTATAGCATAAAAGAAAATCCTTTATAGAAAATAACAGAAAATGAAAATTATCTATGCAAAAAGATCACACGAGCGTGCACACAATTTTCTGGCAATTTCATCTATATATTACAAGAATGACATAATGCACTAATGTCATATGTTTTACCTGAGGTAGTAGGCTTTGTAGGCAGCTGGACCATCTTTAAAAAGAACTGACAAGCCGTTGCGAATTAAAAATGTCCTCAACTGCGCCAGAAGAATATAAGGACAGAAAAACATGAAAGTGATTTACACTGAAGAATAAATAAATATATATATATATATATATATATATATAGAGAGAGAGAGAGAGAGTTTAAAACACAAAAGATTGATAAAGTTCGACGGTACGCGACCAACAAAATAAAGTGCGTAATTAACGTACAACACGCGTAATCAGGGTTTTGATCATGCGTGATTTGTGTTTTAACCTATGCATGATTTTGTGTTTGAACATGCACAATTAAGTCGCATTTTGGTTGCACGTTAAGGAGCTATTGTGCGTGTACCTTCCCCTATATATATATATCATACTTGGTTTAAAATGAGCATACCTTGTATGTAAGAAATTTAACTTGATCATAAGATTTGCATCTTCATCAGCTAAACCTTTTTTTCCAGGTATATCATCACTGTTTTTGTTATTTTTTCCAACATCTATGCTAGCTTTAGCCATCTCTGCAGCTTTCTCTTTACTCGCCTTGAACAAGTTAATTTCAACAAAAAAACCTAAGAAAACAGATGGATCATATGCATAAGTCATGTAAACCATCAAGTCAAACATTTGACAGGGGATGAGTTAGAATCTTTTATAAATCTGAATATTACAATTTTCATGTCCTTTGGTTAAAAATATATATATAATAAATTATGATGATAATAATGTACATGCTATAAAGTTACACTTCAGTTGTATTAATTGAGTAGGATGACCATATACCTCGATATAACGGCCACAGGTCTGGTTTGTACCTGAAAACGCCAAGTACAAATCAGTAACGCATAAAGAGTAATGGTTTTTTGTGTAACAAGACACAAAGCATATAAATGTAAAATAATTTCAAAACCAAGCAAGAGTAAAGAAGACGTAACACCTCATCTCTTTCTGGTACCGCCTGAAAGTTGAATCACTATGCACATGTATCACCATCTTATAATGAAGATTATTGCTAGACATTGAATTAATTTTCCGGAAGTTATGGTAGCACTTAAAAGCCGCCGGAAAACGCTTTTCTTTCATCAAACGAACCACTTCCATTAACTTAGTGGTAGAATAATCAGAAGGATTTGCTTGTAAAAATTTGGAAACCACCGATCTGTCAGCATTTCTTGAATGTATATCAGAAGCTTCAATTCCAAACCAGTCCACATAGTCCGGACAAAAAGACGTGCCAGTATTCTCTAAAAGTGCCTTTATTTGCTGCATTGATTATATCAAGGTTTATCAGACGTTTTCAGAAACATATGTTATAATCAAGTATCAAAAACGAGACTAAGCATTACATGTTTTTCATCAGATCTATTTGCAGCACATATTTCCCGCAGATCCGGTCCCAAATCTTGATGGACTGTCACGTCATCAACCAAAGGTTTATCAAAATATTGATGTAACACTTAAAAGGGTATATTTTGAATAAAGTTAAAGGACAGCGAACCTTCATCTACTGGCAAAGGATAATCTTTTAAAACCAGTTCCATCTCTTTTGTGCTCTCATGGCTTACAATACGTGCAACAAAGCCTTCCAGAATCTCCCCCTGCACCTTTATGTGGTCTATTGATCCTGTAATCAGTCATTTTCGTTTAGATGATAAATATTATATATATATTTTAGTGTTTTACATTGTATCTAGTCATTAGTGTTTCCATGTGTGTCACCTTCTTTCTTAATCAATGGCCTAAGGTCCATCATATAAACATTTTTCCATAATATCTTATTGCAATATTAATCCATTAAGTTCAACAGATGAATTCCGACATACCTGGCACAGAGACATCTGCCACCTCATCAAGAGCTTTACATACAGACGTATCTGTCCCTTCCTCACATAATGCATCATAAGCAGCAAAAAATGATGTAACCGAATTCCTTGAAAAAAACAAACACTCGTTTGATTGCTAAAAGTTGTAATTATGAAAAGAAATTAATGACAATTTTCTTACTTTCTTATTATTTTTTCTGCAGAAAAAGACAGATTTCAACATTTCTTAAGAGTTGGTAAAAGAAAATGTTTTCAACATTTTAGGTACTCACCTTGTTGAGAACAACCAAACATGATTTGTAGGTAACCGCCATTTTCTGCAAAATGCAATAATTTCTGGAGTTGAGTAGAACTTCGGTTTCCCGTTGCCCAATTCAGTGACGGCGGTCACAACAACTGCTCAAGGTAAGACAGATAAGTGACGAAAAACAGATTTAACCATTATTTTTCAAACTTAAAACATAAAAAGCAAGTGAAATGATATAAACAATCAAAAAGTTGTTTTCACTTTTCCCTCTTACCATAATCTTCACGAGGTCGTTGTCCATGGTCTCCTAAAACAGCTGTCACCAATTCCATCGATACGCTCATGTGTTCACGCTAAATGATGATCACATCCATAAAAAAGGTGATTTACAGTAGAAAAAAGAAGAATGTACTTTAAATTATCATCCATCAGACTATATCCCAATGTTTAACATGCCGATTACCTCAAGGAAGTCATTGAACTCTGCTTGCCTTTTACTTGCTTCAGTGCCCCATGCCTCACGAAAAATTCTTCCAAGAACAAAAACCCCAACCGCTGTATAACTGTAGGACCAAAACATACTTATAAGATAGTTGCCACAAATCTAGAATTTTGTTTCTAACCGCATTGACGGAAATCCATGAACTGTACTTGTAGATAAAACCCTTTTCAAAAGTATTAATGTTCAGCCATATCCTCCATATGACCTTGCATAACAATATTGCATTCACTAAGAGTAAGTATAGAATCAGCCTATGATAGATCAGATGCCCTCTGATTACATTGTAGAAGATGTAGATAACATAAAGCCAAAGGGGAAGAAACTAGAAAGGGATTTCAACGTACACATTCCCAAAACTATTCTTCGCATATGCTCCACCCACATGACCAGCATACATGAAAAGTGATCCAGAGTGTTTAAGTGATACCTGATTATAACACGGAAGCATATACATACACAAAGAGGAGACCAAGTTAGTCACAAAATATCAATAAAAATATCCAACCATAATAGTATGCTCAAGAAACATTATTAGAAAATACTACACGCTCACCATACCTCCAATGTGGCAAGCCCTTTTGCAACCATCTCAATCATCCTTATCCTAACCTGGAATCAGACAAATATGATGTTATCAACACCAAAACTACTCACTAAGCCAAGCAAATGCGACACTCGATGTCATTAACTGTGTAAAGTACTAAAATTCTATCAACATTACAACTTCAATGAAATGAACAATTAAAGTTACCTCTTGATCCGACTTCTCATTCTCAAATTTAGGATAGAACGTTGCTCTTATTTTGGCAGTGGAGTAGGTAGAATTATCTACAGTAAACTTCTCCAAAAAATTGCTGTTAAATAATTTACTCAAACCAACAGTTTGAGCCGTGGTATCAACAGTTTTTTTAGAATCATCAACCGCTGCAGTAGACACCGTCCCATAAGCCTTCAGTTTTCCAACCGGAGACTGTCCATAAGGTGCTATCTCATCCAATCTGATACCCCCAAACTGTATCACCGGAACAACAGGAGACTGTGCATTGTTTTCAACAATTGCGAGACTACCAATTTCGTTAGTAATACCTTCTGCAGAAGCTGCAGGCCTAAACTCCGCAGCATCAGCCGATAAATCACTGCTTGGCTTCTGAGTCCACTTTTGTTCTTTCTTACCACTTCTTTTCTGACCATTATCAAATTAATCCAGTTACTAACAATGACATCTAAACCACAAAAATTAAACAACTAGGGATTATTTCATCCCGTAATCAATACGTTCTCTTCACCTGATTAATATAACATTCAAACTAAACAGATAATTGCAGCGCATGATTATTCAATAGGGTAGAACCTAAACATGACGACGTGTATAACATCGGGCACCGTTCGCTTCAACCCGGTCAATCGAAACACAATAATTTTCTTACAATCAATAAACAAACTCCAGCAAATACATTCAATACCAAACAGATAAATAAATACAAGTGTTGATTGACGAAATATTATCAAATTAATCCAGTAATTACCAACACTTACATCTAACCGCTTATATCAAACAATCTTCCCAAAATTATAGTACAGATAAATTCATCTGCTGATCAATATAACATAATAATCAAATTGAACAGATAATTGTAGCACATGATTACTCAATAGCGTAGAACCTAAACATCATAACGTGTATAACACCGAGCACGGTAGTCAATCAAAACGCAATAATTTTCTTCCAATCAATAAACAAACTCTAGCAAATACGTTCAATAAGAAACACATAAATATATACAAGTGTTGATTGACGAAATATTATCAAATTAATCCAGTAATTACCAACAATTACATCTAAACCACCTATATTAAACAATCTTCCCCAAAATTATCGTACAGATTAACTCAACCGCTAATAAATATAACATAATAATCAAATTGAACAGATAATTGCAGCACATGAATATGATTAGTCAATAACGTGAAAACTAAATAGCACAACCTGCTTCAACTAGGTCAACAGAAACGCGATAATTATCTAAAAACGAATAATAACAAACGAATAGATAGATAGATACAGCAGGTGTTGATTGATTGAAGAGATACCTTGTGATGCGGCATGGTGGAGTGGAAATCGGAGACGTTGGAGGTGGTGATGAAGCGATGACGGTGAAGGAGAAAGTGAAGGATACCGAAGGTTCTAGAAGGAGTGAAGGAAGATGAAGAGTGCGTGCGTGTTGGAGTGAAAGCGCAGTGGTATACCGACATTCATGAAGAAGTTAATCGGAGTGAAGGTGGGGAGCTTTCCAGGTGTTCAACAGATGGCTGAGAACGGGAGAAAGACTAGTCAAGTAGACGTTGAGTCCAGTCCGAAACACACAAAAATACACATTTGGGTTTGGCCGTTTGGGTTTGGACGTGTGATTAGGGTCGGGTCTCATTAACCGCTATGGGATTAAGGGTAAATTCTATATTTTAAAATTTAGAGTAAACTACCGTTTCGGTTCTTGGGGTTTACATCCAACCTCAGGTTCAGCCTTCATTTGAAAAAATTCAACAGTTCGGTCCTTGTCGTTTTCAATTGCTCACAATCAAGACCCTGGACCAAACGACCGCTAGTTGACAGCCAAGTAATGTAATGATAGGGAGGGCGGAAACGTAATTTCGCAAAAATATAAAACTTATTCTACCTTTTAATCCCCAATTTTTCCATAAGCCACGCTCCACTCCTCCCCCTCAAACCCTCCGGCGTTCCAAAAACCTCTGACATCCGACATTCATCCGATCATCCACACAATGAGGCAATATGCTGTGATATTCTTCACATTCCACGTTGTCGGTACGACATTGTCTTAATTTTGCATTTTTCAACTGAATTCGTGAATCATTCCTGTATGAAACATGAATTTTGGGTTGTTTATCTTTGATTCTAGTCGGATTCAGGGTGCAGGTCACCAGACAGTACGTAAGAATCTAGTATTGGGTCCTGATGAGGACCGGCAGGGAGTTCCGAGTAGAACTCTATTTCCAACGTTGCCGGTGAATGGTTCCTGGACCTCTGTTGTACATATATGATGCATATATAATATCGTAACTATAATTGTTATTGTTGATCACTAGTTGTAGTAGTTGATGATCACTGCTAGTCGAACAGTTAATTTGGGTTACTTGGATTGATCAAATTTTGAGTGTGTAAGATTAGTGATCATTGATAACCTTGTGTGGGATATACCTCTATGTTCTATGATTTATTTATGACATTTTATCAATGATGATGGATTTTATTTAAGTATGCTTATTGTTGTTGCTAGTTGAAGGGTATATAGTTAGACCAATTGAATGCTTATACGGTATGCTAGTATTAGGAAAGCTTATTTAAGTCTACTTACTAGTGTTTGTTAAGATTTGGTAAACTTTTGTTTAGTATTTGAAAACCTGTAAATGTTATGGTTAGATGAACATGTTCTTGAATGAACTATAACTTATTCGGGTTGACCTGTTGTCTTTGGTCATTGTATTGGATGTTCATTTTCATTGTGCACTTAACTGAGTATATGTACTTCTAATAAACAAGTATATGACTGACAGTAGATAACATTTTCTTCGAGTCAACATGTATTTGATTTAACAAAACCATTGCATTTAACTGTAATTGAGTTTGGAAGTTGAAACATGTTTGGTGAAGGTGAGGTCTTTGATGATCAGACACGAGGCAAGAAAACAGAGGTCAAAATGAGGACCAAACATGCTTGACTACCATAGAGGTTAAAACCAACTAAAGTAACATTTCAAATCTTGTTAACTTTGTTATTATGGGCTATTGATGTTGTTGTTGTTAATACGTGCATATTGCAGGTTAAGTAAGGTTAATCGGTGTTTAGTTGCTAGATTAGGAATGTTTTGAATATGGGGGAAAATCATATAGAAGAACTTTCAGGGACTGAAATTGTAAGTAAACTTTGGGAGTAGTTTAGTCTTTTCACTAAAATAAAAACACTTAGTTTGGTCCAGAGACTTGATTGTGAGCAATTGAAAACGACATGGACTAGACTGTTGAATCTTTTCAAATATGGCCGAATCTGAGATTGGGTGTAAACCTTAAGGACTGAAATTGTACTTTACTTTAAAATTAACATTCAGGTTTTTTTGAATAAACTTATCAACTTAAAACGTTAAAAATCTTTATCGTAGTTGTTCAAATTATTATTTTTTAATTCAGTTCACATTCTTTTAAGATTTGTTGTTTGGTTGGTTTGAGTTTTTCGGTTTTCTCGGTTTTTATGGTTAAAACCGAAAATTAAAATGATTTATGCATCACACACATATGTAAAAACTCTAGACAATTAAAGTAAACAGTGATTACATACTAATTACACAAGCCAAGTAAATTTGCACGAGCCAAGTAAATTCAGATTTATTACAAACTAAGACCATGCCTAATAGCGCGTCTTTTGCCCCTTTTTGGAGGCTTAAGTGGGGCTTCTTACTATTGGGTCGGTTTTAGGGTAGCTGGTTACTTAAATTTCTCATGTTTATAACTATTATATTCTTTGTTGTAAGACCCTATTTTAAAATATTGAAATTTCTATAAAAATTTCGCATTTAAACGAGTAAATGCGAATACACGTCACTACAAATTTTTCGAATTTATCAAAACTTTATCAACATTAAACATTTTAACATATCCTTACTAATTAGTTTCGTAATATTGAAACCAAATGTGGAAGCTTGATCTTTAATCATGTTTGGTTCTTATAAGAGCTTGATCGTCATCCGGAGGTGCTTACGATTACCCTTAACTAGAAATTTGCAAAATATTAGCATTATAGCAAATAACCGAAAGCATAACATAACGACTTGTCAAAATATTAAAAAAAAAAATTAGTTTCTGAGGTGGCGTCGGCGACGGCTGAAAGCCTCGTCGGCGACGCCTCCTTTAATCATGCGTCGGAGCTTTACTGCCGTAGGCAGGAACTTAAGACGTCGGGCAACCAAGCTGCGTCGGCGACGGCCCAACATGGCGTCGGCGACGCTTCTTACTGCAACAGTTTTGCTGCTGTGTTGTTTTGGTTGTTCGTTCGACCCGTTTCAAGTCCCGCACATTTAAACACGACCCGGGACTCACGGAAATGTATCCGTATAACACAACTTCTTGCTTTCCTTCAGTGATTGGATGCCGTAAGCTACGGCTGGTCACCGTAGCTTAAAGTGGTCTACCGCAAGTATTTCCGTCTTGCCGTTTTTATTACGAAAACTTTCGTAATTTATTCAATTTAATCTGTTTCCCATGAAACTTGTTTCTAAAGGTCCGTAAAATGTTTTCTTACATATTTAACCCGAAATCCTTGACCCGGATTCTTATTTCTTATGAATTATGCATCTATTCCCGGTTTATGCTCATATTTTTCGATTTTGCCCTTTAACCTCATTTAAACCAAACTATGCATTTACGCATCCATTTCGGTATGCATTAAACTCCATTATTATCCGTATAGTTGCCTTAGCGAAATACATCGCTTTATTCAACTAAACCTTTGTTTATTTATCATTTTGATGAGCTTATGCTTTACGCTTTTACACTACCGAAAGGGGTCTACTAAATTATAAAACTCATTTTTAAACGACCCTTAGGGTGGTTTACTCATTTTTACCACGCGAGGGCATTTTGGTCAACTTAGGCCCCTCTTTTACGACGAAGGACTTTCAATATCATGTTTTGACTCAAAGAGCACATTTTAACCATAATCTTATATGAATCATTATGTTCCTAATAACCTAATGTGTGCAAATTTAGATTATGAGAGTTACCTTGCCTTAGGTAATTCTATGTTCATTCATGACTCATTTAATTCTCATCGGACCTTAACTCCTTAATAAGAGTTTGACTCGTTACACATACCTGGCTCGGGTGATGGCATTGACCCATTTAAATGCCCGACACTATTAATTACCAATTAATAATAACACGAGCAAAATCTATTTCCCTGTGATCACACAACTCGACAAGCAATCATTAGATATTATTGTCAAACGGTGATAATAATACCATTTGACCCATTTGGCCTAAATGGCCAATTTATCATTATGAGATGGTTTTTATTTACCATCTCACCATTTACTCCGTTTTGGTTTACGCCTTATGCTCATATTTCTTAAGGTCGTTTCTTAATTCGTTCGACCCATTACCATTTATGCCATAGAGTGCCCTTATTTTAAAGTTTAATATTTATTTGTCAACTCGTGACTGAATTACCATTTTTACCCCTTTTTATTCCTTATGGTTTACACCATAAGGAAACTTTTCAGAATTATTCGTTTATTGTCATTACATGACTATATTATCCCTTTTACCATCAATTATGGTTTAATACCATATTCACTTGTTCCGACCCGTATCGATTCGCGTCAGAACCTTGTATTTCGAAATCTCGTTCTGAATACCAATTCGCTTATTCTTAGTAAAATACATAAGTAAATTTACTATTTTAAGGATGTAAGCGTTACTTATCTTGGAATCCGATGATGTTTTCTACTTGTATTCGATCCGTTTGACCCGCTTCTCTCCAAGCTTCCTCCTAGCTTGTCAAGCGACAAACTATCTTTTATCATTTCGCAAGATAGTTAGATTAGTCATTATTTATCAAGACCGTTCCATCTTACGGACTTTATATCAAAATCACCATTTGATCTTATTATAGGTCGGTTTGACTTTTAAAAGTCAACTGCCTCTTAGCATACGCAAATGCACAATCAAGTTACCAACTCATTTAAGCAACTTATCAAATTCTCGGTAGTCATTATTCTTAAGCTACCATTTTAACTACTTTTCTCAACGAAGTTCATATCATTTCTTTCACTTAAACAAGTTCGAGCAATTGTTAACATCAATTAACTTAGCTTTCGATTATGAATGCTAATCTATCCATTCATTGTACTAGGACTAAGATTTTTCATCTTTATTTAAAAACCCATTTCACCATATTACTTAGATATTCATCCGAATACTTAATATAATCAAGTTTATATACAACTAGTAGACAACATGATCTCAAACACTTATTAACATTGACATAACATCAATTTTATCATATCATATAAAACCCATTTCAAGTCATGTATGATCACTTACTTAAATCTCTAATTTGTTCAAGTATCTTACACATACATACAAGTATGATGATCATCAACACTCCTACATTATCAATTTCATCATATAATCAAAAACCCACTTTATGTCATACATGAACACTTACTCAAACCACAAAATTGTTCAAGTATTTCACATTTACTGGAGAGTGTGATGATTATACACATAATTTCATTATCAATTCCACCATACTAACAAAGTATTGAACTCAAGGTTATCACCTTCAAGTTCATTCACATATTTATCATTACTAAAACATAATTTACAACATACCTCATGATCTCCAAGCCTAGATGATCACAATCGTATGTTCATGCATAAGATTTAGGCATAATTCACCCTTCAATTTTGATGATTCTTGATCAACAAGGGTTTGCCCTTGTGGCACCCTCTGAAGATCGACATATACACACTAAGTGTGTGTATTGTGTGTTGATTTTATGTTTTAATAAAACAAGTTTCCTTTCTTGGCAGCTTTGGTCCCTTAAGTTTAGTTTTGATTATATATAAAGCTATAACTCCTTGTTTAATCACTTATATACATGTTATTAACTATGTTAATTTTTTCCTAGTTATCTTGTTTACGGGTTCACTTTTACCACTTACGGTCTTTTTCCCGCTCTTTAATATTAACGTGTTTTGATTCCCAAACTCGTTTTTGGGGTGTTACATTTGTATCCTTTGATCGAAAACTTTTTTTAAACAAAACTAATCATTGTCATTGTAGACTTTGTGGACTTTCTCATCTATACAACCGCAACTTCGATCCGAACAACCCCTATGGTGTGAGAACTTTACGAGAAAATGAAAGAAGAAATAAAAGCAAAATATCGTACTTATTTTCGCTTTTTTTTAAGCTTCGATATTTTTAGCTTTCTTTTTTTATGTATTCTTTTTTAATTTAAATTATGCAGTTTTTATTATTGTTAATTATTATATAATTATTTAAAAAAAATTAAATACATATTTTATATTTTTAAATAATAAAAATAACAACAAAAACTGGGTGTCACGTATCGAATAACGCTCACTCTTCTACGCCCCATCCCACATCCCATGTTTTTGCATCACGTCATGTTTCTGACGCATACTAACATGTCATCCATGTGTTTAATAACGTATACTTTTCAAGCTTCTTCACTCGGTATAAAATAACAATAACAATGATTTATTTAATAAATATAGCGTGCCACTAAAAAGAAACTAAAGGTAAAGATAAAATAACAATAACAATGATTTATTTATAAATACACTGCTTAAGATGATGTAACTTTGTAACGAACTCTGGATAGGACTTCGGACGAAGAACACAGTGAAGTATAGATATGGCGTCTGCCTATATGCGCAATTGGAGCAGCATTAGGGTTCCGACGGTGGCTTCCGCCACTCTTCAAACTGAAAACCTCAATTCTAGGGTTCTAGTGCTCGGAGGAACCGGCAGAATCGGTGGTTCTACCGCCATCGCTCTCTCGAAGCTTTCCCCTGACCTCCGCATCATCATTGCCGGTCGTAACAGGTTCCAATCTCTTTCAAAGATAATTAACTGTTTGCTTAATTACTTTGAAGGACAAATGACGGTGTTTTAAAGGACATACATAAACGTTATCATATATTGTTTTAGAAATGAGGCATGGATAATGCTGAATGCTCTGATGTGTTTTAGGGAAAAAGGTGCTAGTATGATTGCTACGCTTGGGAAGAATGCTGAGTTTTCTGAATTTGATATTAATGATGTCAAGTCACTGGAGTCTGCATTGGCTGGTGTGTTTATGGAAGTTGTATTATTTATCCTTATCTATTTATTTAGTACATTACAAACCATATTTATCCTACAAATCGTGAAAACAGATCCCAGCACTTAAAAATGTTAAATTAGCACATACTAAAACAATACATGCATAAAAGTAGCACATTTGAATTATGTTAGCACATGAAGATTAATCAAGATAATTGATTTTAGCACATTTGTGAATGATATCAACACTTTTCTTTATGAAGAATTATATCAGCACATTGAAAACAAAAGGAGGATCCAAATAAAGAATTGATTGAAAACAAAAGGAGGATCCAAATAATTATAGGGAATTCAATATAATTGTTATTATTTTACCATTTCTCTATAATTGGTTGGAGGTCACATGACACTTTTTAAATGATTCTTACAGTTTGTATACGAAATGTGGTTTGTATTTGATCCTACTCAGTATAGTATCATACTATCATCTACAAGTGAGGTGCACAAATCGGGTTCAAACTTTAAACCACTTCGGGTTAGTCAACAAAAAGACAAAACCAGTTTTGGTGGGTTTTGTCGGTTTGTTGACTGGGTTTTGACCAGTTTTGATTGTTTTTTGACCGGTTCGGTTCGGGGTCAGACCAGTTTCAAAGGAGAGGATTACAAATGGGTCCCAAACCTACGGTATCTATCTGGCTCAAACCAATTACTCTCCATATCGGTTCCAGACTGGTTTCGGTTCACAAACTGGTTTGGATGTGCACCTCTATCTACGAGTGACGAATGCAGGAATTTTGGGGGATTGGGTTGGGTCAAATTTGAATGGGCCAGATTTGGCTCGGGTTAGGACTAAAGACTTTTCTTAGAAAAATCTATCTGTATAGAAGAATAATGAGTGTAAACAATAAATAATCAACTAAGCAAAAATAAACTGAATCTAGAAATAAAAGAAAAAAAATGTTGAACAAAATAAATATTTTGACGATGTAGGCTTGTAATAATGATGATTGACTTCTAATGTTCCTGAGTTTCGTTTAACAAAGGAAAAGAAAGGATTTGAAGGGATGTCAAAGAAAAGTCGTGTTCCAGAGTTTTTTAAGGAAGGAAAATGGAGAGAAAGGGAAAGAAATGGAAGGAAAACTTATGTTTATTTCCTTCATTTTAAATCCTTCCAAATTGGAGAGATTTGGAAGGAAAGTATTTTTAACACATAAAGTCTTTACTTTTTTTTCATTTCCTTTGAACTCGGGAACATGGTAGTTAATTAAATATTTTCTTTTCATTTCCTTTCTTTTCTCTCCTTAATTAGTTTTCTCTTCTTTTCTTTCATTTATTAAACTCGGGTATGCATCTAATTCCCAAGCTTCCTAAAAAGATATTTACAGTGTAAAAAATCTACACTCTTTATTGGTCTGTATGGGGGCCTAGTGCGCCCTCCTATAAGGCTGGATCCGCCCATATGTGATCTACCTAATATTATAACACTTGCTTTAAATATACACATTCTACCTTTGCAGATGTAGATCTTGTGGTACATGCTGCAGGGCCATTCCAACAAACAGAAAATTGTAGAGTTCTGGAAGCTGCTATACGGGCCAAGGTGAGAACAAGGTAAACCTAATTTCTTGATTTCCTGAAGTTATATTAATCTATGGTTTTCTAAGATACATTTACTGCATATTATTTTCTTAAAATGTAATTTAACTTGACTAGTCTTCATCCATTGCCAGACAGCATATCTAGACGTGTGTGATGATACAAATTATGCATTGCGTGCAAAATCGTTTATGAATGAAGCATTGGCTGCAAATGTTCCAGCAATAACTACTGGCGGAATCTATCCAGGAGTAAGCAATGGTACAAAATTATTCCTATTTCCCTAAATGTCTACAAGTTCTTGTTAAAACAGTTGATTAAATTTACATCTACCTTCTTATCATGATAGTAATGGCAGCGGAGCTAGTACGTGTTGCAAAAACTGAAAATAAGGGTGAGCCTGAACGGCTAAGGTATTAACCTTGGTAATGAAGTTATTATGTTTTTATTTTATTTTACATATATCTAATGATGATATGCTTGTTTCAGATTCTACTACTACACAGCAGGAACTGGTGGTGCGGGGCCGACAATATTAGCCACTAGTTTTTTACTTCTCGGAGAGGAGGTTATTGCATATAATAAAGGTATGTAACTATATATTACTGTTTATGCTTCTCTTCTATTGTTATGTGTTTTTCATATTGCTAACCAGTAACTAATTATCTAATAGGAGAGAAAATCAAATTAAGGCCGTATAGTGGAATGGTCAACATTGACTTTGGAAAAGGAATTGGGAAAAAAGACGTGTATCTATTGTAAGTTATAAGTTTCATCCTTCATATCTATCTGCAAACCGTATGCATATAATAAGTGGAATTTGAAATCTTTTAATTTTTTTACAGGAATTTGCCAGAAGTGACAAGTACACATGAGATTCTTGGAGTTCCAACTGTCAGGCTCGGTTTGGAACTCTCCATTTTTCTGACTGGCGATATAAAATTGTGTTATTAATAGTGAACTTATAGGATTTAAACCTTTATCTCTAAACTCAAAGTTATACTGTCAAAAATAAGAACTATGTAACGATATAGAACAGAGTTAGAAATTTCAAAGGAATATCAATCATTCAAATATTAATAAAAGTCTGCTTATAATAACATAATGATTTGTATAACTGTAAATAAAGTATAGTAAATTACGAGTTACTGATATAGACTGATAATCAAGGACTAGCAATATCATTCAAATTTTTATAATTCATCAAATAAATTAATAATCATTCTTCTATGAAATATTAAGTTCAGATTCATAAAGGATTACAATATAATATCTCATATAACAAGATTCCTATTTAATATACTGATAAGAATCATTCTTTCTTTGAGATATTCTAGCATAAAAAACTGGTATTTATTTTGCATGAATGCTTTTCAGATCAGTTGTTATTCAACAGCTGCATTTGCTCTTGCTGTTCTTGAGGGTAATACACAACCGGGCGTATGGTTTCCAGAAGAGGTACACATGACAGGCACATAAACAAATGCATAGTCATTTGTACACCACTATAAATGACCACTACATTATTAAACCTTGAACATTACCAATATACCCTCCCCATTACTAGTGAAGACAACATGATGAAAGGGTGGGTAAACTTGTAACTTCAATGGTTTTATTGGTGTATAGATATCTTTCGGTGGTGTACAATTCACATCCCATAAATATTAATGCCATGCTTGTATGCATTTATGGTTTCAACTCTTCTTTCATAGCCTGAAGGGATTGCTATTGAAGCTCGGGAACTTCTCCTTGAACGTGCCGCACAAGGAACAATTAATTTTGTAATGCACAAGTATGATCCTTTCCTTACTCCTTGTTTATAATTCTGTTTCTAGAAAAAAAAAAGGATTTTTTCAAGAAAACTTTGTTTTAGTCCATCAAAAGAAGCTTTGAAACTTTGTTTGAATTAAGTCATATAAATGCATGTTTTTAAGGGATTAACTTTTTTCAAAGATGATATAATTTGTTAATTTCAAGTTTGTAAATATGTTCATATAAGTTGTAGACTTGTAGATCATATGATCATCTAAACAATTAAATCTTGAAGAAAACATAAACCGATTTTTTTTTATCAGAGGCTTATGTTCTTTTTTGTCCACAGGGCTCCATGGATGGTGGAAACAAATCCTAAGGAGGTTGGACTTGGAATATATGTGTAGTATGCCAACAATTTTCTCCAGATTTACTAACAGACCACAGCTAGTAACTGAGACTTGGGTTATATCTGTTACATGGCGATTAAATTTGTCCCGAGTTGAGATTGGATTGTAAACACAACAGTATGATACTCTATTTCGTCATAACCACTATAAAATTAGTCTTAGCAAAATCACTGAACACGTGCCATCAAAACATAATAATAAATTACAAAAAAAAGAAAAGAAAAGAAATCTCTCTTCTGTTCCTTTGTTGGGATTCTGTAGAAACTCACAATACAGTATGACAGTATCCGACTATCATCAAATGAAAGCTCAAGGTAAGACCCATGGTGTACGGTCATACAATCAGGCCCACCTTAGTGAAAGGCACAAATCGGTCAACCCTCCTTTTGTTGACCACTATACACACAGCTTGTTCACACCAAAACAAAAAATAATCCGCCAGAAGATCTCAAACTTAAATACAGGTATGAGTTCGGAAATTTTCCTTGAACTTAGCTTCTTTTTATATATCCCCGAACTTGGCTTCTTTTATATATCCCCAAAATCGTATAATTGCTATGCATGCTTGTTTTGTCCCTCTGTCTATATTAGTAGTACTTCTTTACTGAAACCCATTAGTAGTACTTGAAATACCTATTTGATGAACCAATGTTTTCCGAGCCTGTAGACTGGGTTCTGGTATAGGTTCTCGCAGAATCCTGCCATTGGCGCACGTTCCCACTTTGCTCAAATACAGAGTTTTGGACATCTACAGCCATTCTTGATGAGCTGCTTCTAGTAAATCTGTTGACTTCATTTCTCTTCGCTTCATCTTGATCATATTTTGACCTCTAAAGAAAAAAACAACAATGAAACCAGTTAGCATGAATGTCAGTGTGTATGTGTAGAGGGAGAGAGAGAGAGAGAGGAACCTTGTAAGGGTTGGAAAGTACAGCATACGCTTCTCCAATCATTTTGAAAAGTCTATCGGCGTCTTTGTGGACATTTTCAGCTATTTTCTTCCATAGTCCGTCATCTCCATCGTCACCTCTACCGAGTAGCTGGGCTGCCTAGATAAGCAAAACATGATTATTAGAAGAAATGAACCCAAAATTTCATAGTAGAGTAAAATGTCAAAAACATCCTTGAGGTTTGGGCACTTTTGCATGTTACATCTCAAATAAGATTTTTTGTAATTGGACCCTCACATTTCTTTTTTGTTGCCATTTCCATCCATCACCAACTCAGTTAACGAAATTGCCAAAATCGTCCTTGAGTTAACGAAATTGCCAGAATCGTCCTGAGTTGACGATACATTTTAACTGAGTTAGTGATATGGATGGAAATGACAACAAAAACGAAACGTCAATGGTCCAGTTACAAAAAAAATCTTATTTTGGATGTAACATGTGCCCAAACCCAGGGACAATTTTGGCATTTTACTCTTTCATAGTATTTCAATTGACCCTCTACAAGGTTAAGAAGTTGGGTACAACCTTATCGGGATGATGTTTGAGTGCAGCTTTCCTATATGCTTTTTTAGTATCTGCTGCAGAAGCAGTTGATTCAACTCCCCTGTAACATTTCAAAATCAAAACTTCATTACTTCACAAAAGAACATATTCGTTCAAAATCAAGTACTCATGTAACACATAATAAAAAGAACTTACAATATGAGGTAGGCATTTAAGGGGATTCCCTTTCTAGATTCCATTTCAACATTAGAAAGTTGTATCTGAGTTTGCTTTAGTTCGTTCATACTGCTTAAATTATCCGATGCTCCAGAAACCGCACCCTTCTCCACCTGTGTTGTTAGAAGAGACACCAATCTCTGTAGATCTTTGGCTGCCTGCCCGTAATCTCTAATCATCTCATACAAGCTGGCACGCCTAGATATTGCCTATACAAATTTCATTACAATCGGTTCACAATGTTTTACAACCTCTTACAAAGTAATAAAAACAATTTTGATTTGACCCATTGAGTAGAACGTAAATGAACCTTGAGATAGTTTGGATCAAGGGCTATAGCTAGGCTGCAATCTGCAATACCATCTGTGATTTGACCCAAAGCTCTGTACGCTGCAGCGCGGTTGCAAAAGCATACTGATGCAAAGATACGAGATTCAACGCTGCATGATAAAGCAGCAGTGTAATGTTCTACTGCTTCCGAATGCTTTCCTGATTTATATGCTTCATTTCCTGCCGTCTGCACACAGATATAAGTCAAAGAGTGTCACCTTGACATTGGTGGTCAAATGGGCCTACGGTAAAGAGAACTGGTTGTATGCTTACGTACCTTGTGAGATAAAAGTTCACGTATTGTATCAGCTAAAGGCATTGCAGATTCTTGTTTATTGATAAACTCTAGAGCCTCGTCTAGCCTCCCTAAATAAAAGTAGGATTTAACGGTTAGATGCGATCTTCGTGGCCTAGAAGAAGAGCTTGCAGGTGTATCTGCTTTATCAGAAGTAAGAGTCTGAATCACCTCTTCATACCTCCTCAACTGCAAAATCCGATAAGAACTCAACAACGGTTTGAAATGGGTTGGGTCGACCCACAAACACTGTTTTAGAAATAACCATATGTTTTAACCAAGATGATTAAGATGTTAGATGGGGTAAATTTCGACCAATTTGACCTATCTTACACGTTTCTCTTTTAGCTAAATCTTGTTATACAAGCCTTCAAGGAAGGGGTGCAAACGAGCCGAGTGGCTCTCGAGCTATTCGAGATCGGCTTGAGAAAAAGCTCGAAACGAGCCGAGCCTTATCGAGCCCGAGCTGAGCTTGAGCCTAAAATAAAGCTTGTTTATTTATCGAGCTCAAGCCTGGCATGTGAAGCTCGTGGAGCCTTATCAAGCCTTAGGGTAATATTAGTTTTTATTAACATTTAATAACATTTACCCCTTATTTAGAAGTTGTCTAGTAAATGAGCCGAGCCCAAACCTAAAGATAAGCTTGTTTGGTAAACGAGCCCGAGCATCACTTAGCGAGCCTAAACGAGTCTATTATTTATATTATTTTTATTAATTAATAGATAATAAACGAGCCGAGCTCGAGCTTGAGAAACTACCAATGAGCTGAGGTCTAGCTCTCATAAGTTAATCGAGCCAAGCTCCGCTCGTTTGCACCCCTAGCTCAAACAGGTAACAATGGATCCAAGCCCTGGGGAAATTGACTATTAGGCCAGCCTGTTGTGTTTAATAATTGCACTAACCATGAAAAGAGCGTCTGCTTTCATCTGAAACAGTTTATCTGAGCAAGTGCTTATGTGCAACGCGTCATTGACAAGTCTCAAAGCACACTCTAAGTCTTCAGAAGCCCGTCTTTGTAAAAGATCGGTACATTGCTCAATACAGTCCGACACTTTCTGGTAAGTAAAGAAACACAAAGAAGGTTAAAATTTAAGATCAGTACATTGCTCAATGCAGTCCCAACACTTTAGTGAACTACGGTCATAAAAATGCGTATTACCTGGACTTTTTCTAGGCCTTCAGAGGCCTCTGAAATCACTTTCCCGTCTGCGCTGTTATCGTTTCGACATTGTAAGCACTTCAGATACTGCTGTTTTGCGTTTTCAATTTCTCCCATAGCAAGGTAACAACTGCATGTAAGCAAATATCAATAAAACAATGAACGGAATGCAGCATGTGTGCGTGTGTGTGTTTAGTTATCTATAAAGAAAGTTGACTTACTGTGCAGCCCGAACTTGAACCTTAAGAAAGTTGGGATCGATGGCGGCAGCCATGAGACAATCTTCTAACGCTTCTTTCATTCTTCCGGTAGACATCCTCGCTGCTGCACGATTACTATAGCACAGCATCAAAGCCCTAAGGCAGCTTGTAGATTTCTCGTTTTCGGAAACGGAGTTTAACCCTTGGGTGTAACAATCTTCTGCTTTAGCCAGATCACCATTACTATAAGCTTGGTTTCCCCTAATACATAAAAAACTCTGTTATTAACTGATCAACAGATACAAATATTTAAAACGATAATACGATATGATGTAGGATTTCACACCTTAATCGCCATTTCCCACACGCTTCCTCTGCTGCTTTGTTGGAAGACAAACTACTAGTAGTGAGACTTTCGTGCCTAAAATCTTGTTCATTTACCAATTTCAAGTTATCCTTTTTTATGCTTGATGATGCAGATAGATCAACTGGGAAAAACTCTGGTTTTGTGGAAATGTAAGAATCACGGGTGATTTTTAATGGAGGTTTCTTTTTATGCTGACGGGTATCTAATGGAAGTTGACTTTGACCCGACGAAGATGCAGCAAATGTAAAGCTACCACTGCTAACATCCTCTGATCTCGAACCAAAACTAAACACGTGTGTGACACCACTTTCTTGCCTCCCAGAAGTTGTAGTCGAACCCACATCAGAATCTAGCGATGTAACCATAGTATCACAACTGTATTCCAAATTTTCGGTTGCAGACATGAAGCTTTCGGTTTCAGAAACTTCATTAACCTGAGGCTCGAACGCTTCATCATCAGTTGTGGCATTTGAAGTAATGACACGTGAGTCAGTTGACACGTTATCTTGTTCATCAACTTGCGAAGCCTCCGACGTCACAGAAGTTTCTCTAGAGTAACTACCCGCTAATATTTCATCATATGGAGGAATATCAAAACCGTCTGAATTTCCAGACAAATTTCTTCTACCAAACACAAAATCTTCTATAATCCTAGATCGATCAACAACGGGTCTTTTCAGCTTCCATTTCTTCTTCTTCAACCTCATTGCTTTACCATGCTCTTTTCTAGCTTCAAACCTATTCAACCCCGAAAACATGTTCTTTCTCATGTCAGGTGTCTTAAACTCCACATTTGAAACACGTACATCATCCAATCTGCTCGTAAAAGCAAACTCACCCGTTTTTTCATATCCACGAAAACCCCCTTCAGAAGAAACATCAGCAGAATCTTTAACATTCATATTCTTCATCTCACTTTGCATCTCCAACACCACATTACCATCAACAGAACTCGTAAACTGATTCGTGTTTCTCGCATCCACCCCTAACGAACCCTTGGTACTTTTTACATCACTCTCCTTCAAACCGAACGCAGAATCGCCTTTATTGCTATCAATATTCAACTTCGACATATCATCAACAACAACACTAGAATCTGCTTTATCCAACCCACAATATGAACTATAATTACCACCCTCATTTCCGCCAAACAAGAACATATCCTTAGCTGCATTTCCGTAACCTTTATCCCCGAAAACCGACTGCGTAGAACTTCTAAAAACCTGATTAGCAGACGTATGATTATGACTAACAGTTTGCTTTCTAGCCTTCATAAACCGTGCACGTGACACATTAGAACCAGAACTAGCACTAGCACTAGCACTAAACGGCGTCGTATTAAACCCTAAAACAGGGTTCGTTTCGTTAAAATCCAACAACCGATTGCTTGAATTCGAATTCGATGACGTCATCTTACTGTAAACTTGTAAGTTTCAAACGAAGAAAACTGACCGATTAATGAATCTACGAACACCGGTGACGTCATTTCCCATTGAATATGACGGTTATTGTGATTTGTGAATAAGTTGTTGCAGATTGATGTAAGAATATGATATGTACGGATCAGGAGTGTGGTTAGGTTTGATATGCAAATGGATGATGGTGATTGGAGATTAGGTTGATTTGTTTGATTGATTGATCAATCGGGTCGGATCTCAAGGGCCATGGGTTCCAGCCATCACTGTTTTCTTCGTGTTCATATATTCATGGCTGTCCCCATTTCAAAAAGCTTGCCAATTTATTTTCTCAATGGAGAGATGAAATGAAATCTCTCTTGGTCCCTGCACTTTTATACGCTTTTTATAAATGGTCCTTTGGTTTTATTTTATGAAAAATAATAATTGGATGAAATAGGATTGGTTTGACTCCTGCACGTCGGAACAATAAACATTTGATAGATTCGGGTATTATTTTATTTTTTTTTAAGTTGTTTTAGGGTTTAAGATAGGGTTTAAGATGTTCAATATTTTGGTAGGTATGTGATGAATTCGTATTATAATATATGTTGGTAGAGTTATATTCGGTATAAATTATATTTTTTTATAATAAATTTCTATTTAGGATCTTACATATTAAAAAGGTTTTGTCTTGTCATTAAATCATCAACCTCAGAGGTCGATACAAACCATGTTAACTGTAAAAATTGTGAGAACAAATTTTGGTCATATATAAGCCTTTAGAGTGTTCACGTCTTATACTCATTTTCCATTTATATAATTTAACTAAAAAACTCATAACTCATATTTCTATAAAAATTTGTTTATTTTTAAAAAATCTTTTCATATCTCATTCTCCATCTTTATATTCATTTTACTCACAAACACTTATTTATTTATTTTTTCTTCTTTTTGTACATTCACAATAAGTTATTAAGGCTTAGAGAGTGTTTGGGATTGCTTATTTTACTCTTTAGTTTTGAGCCTCAAAGTATAGAGGTTTACTTTTGTTTTCTCTAAATTGTTCTCTACTGTAGAGGGTGAGATCGAGTGATGTTTGGGATACTTTTTTAAAATTATTCTCTAAACCAAAAGAAAAAAAGTGTATTGAGTGTAGGATGTGAATGCTATTAGTATTAGTAGTTTTTAATGGTATTTTACTAATTATGCTTGTTATATTAAATAAAAAGATCGAAACTAAAATTTAGTTATCTTGACTTTTTTCCAACCATTTCCACCAATGTTTTTAAAAATAACATAACTTTTATTTACTTTATTTTTTTAAACACATCATAAAATTAAACATTTTTTATTTTTAATATAAATATAACATTGCTATATTTTTTTTTTCAAAAATGACACTTTAAAAAGTACTAAAAATAACATTTCAAAATTGTTTGTGCTGGTTTTAATCGTGTTGGTTATGTTAGTACTAGTTTCAAACTTGTTTTGTGTTGGTTCCGCCTATGCTCGTTTCGAAACGATGTGCGCTAATTAACAAAAATTGTTGATCATGTTTGTTAGCAAAACTGTAAATATACATGTATAATCAACACACCAATTTACAATATATATATATATATATATATGCAAATTTTTCTGATTGGTACAACCATGTATGCGTAATGAACACATCTATTTACTCAAAGCTTCACATATACACAAAAAATCTAAAGCTCATGAAAATAGGAATATTCTAACTAGCAATTTTTAGAATTGCTATGTTAAATAAACTAGTAGAATTTCCCCGCGCGTTGCGTGGGAATTCGGTTGGTATTGGTTCAGTTTATTACGGTATTGACACTTGGTATAACAACCGAAAGATAAAATCCAAAAAAATTATGATATGCCCAAATGGATATGCACTCGTGTTTACATCTATGGAAAACCATAAAAGTGAATATCTTGTTCAGTTGGAATCGACGTGGTATTGATACTATTGGGGAGATATCAGTTCGGTTAGTCAGAATACCGGTACCCGACACTTGCTATAGCTTACGATATAAAAAAGTACTTTGTATCGCTACAGAAGTTTTTCGCACGGTGTCGATATGATTCGTCAGGATAAAAAAAGACTCCATTACATTTGACGCGTTAAATTTTGAATAAAAATTCTATATGAACGTAAATAAATATAAGTGGTATAACTAAAATAGAAAATCATAAATCATAGTTTCAAAGGTCTCTAAGTGAACTAAATGTAAATGGAGAGTTTAGTTTTAAAATACAATAAGAACATACTTAGCAATCAAATGTATTTTGTATAAATCACTATGTTGAATTAACGGGGAGATCCATTGACGAAGGTAAGGCTTTGGTTAGGGCCAAAGGGGTATAATGGGGTTTACAAATAAAAGATTTTGACTGTAATTATTAAAGTTAGAGGGTATTCATTGTAATTCTATGTAAACATAAAGACAAAGTGTAATTTACCCTTTAATATATAGTAGTGTTACTATTCATAAGATTGTTTTTTTAATATATAGATAATTTTACATAAATATTAAATATTAAATGTCCTTAATGACTGCATTACCGTTAATAAGAGTTACCAACTTCTTTCATGTGTCAAACTTTAATTGATTCTTACGATTTTTATAAAATAATGGTGTTTATATATGATCCTAGGAGTATGAGGGTAAGAATGAAGTTATCAGAATTATTTGTTTACTTTAATTGCTTTTATTATAACTTCGTGTTTGCTGAAATATATGTCTTCGGGATTATAAATACATAACATCCTATTGATCAAACAAATTTCTAGCATTGTTGTTTGTAATTACTCGGGAATGTAAATCAATTTGTAATACCCAAACACAAATAGATTGCTAGAATATGTGGAACGGATGGAAGACTGTGGAGTGATGTAGATCGAAATTTTGTTACCGTTGTTTGGTTGAAGGATTTTGAGAGTGGTTTCTTGGTTTTGTATTAGAACAAATGATTATGTGACAGATAGTAATTTTATATGGTAAGTATATTTAGATGACACCAAAGAACATATGTCTGCAAATATGGTCCGCAGGCTGCGGACGTTTTACTTCTGGAAAAACAAACAACACCTAAAAAGACTACAAGGCTTCGACATCCAACAATGGTTGTATGATCAATTAATAAGCCACAACGCTTCATCATCCAATCACAACTCGATGATTGTTAAAAAAGCCACAAGGCTTCACCATATCCAACAAATGGTAGTATGATAATTTAAAAACCCACAACGCTTCAACATCCAACTACAATCCGATGACCATTACAAAAGCCACAAGGCCAACTTCACCATCTAGTCATAGTTTTTTTGTTATATTTTTTAACGGTTTAAATTTGTTAGCTCAGAAAGTGAGAAGAACAACAGAGAAGAGAACACACAAACCAGGCTAGTTCATTTATTCTCAAATCACTTACATATAGTTGGTTACGACTGTTTTTCCCGCCAATACTAACAATTATTACAACTAACTAAACTTATTACACTTTAGACACGATTAACCCCTATACTTATCAATATTACCAACTAACCCTTATACTCCTATAAACGATAGTAACAGAACTCCCCCTAACATCATTCTTGTCCTCAAGAATGAATTCCGAAAATCGAATCTTGAAATCATCCTCAAATTTCAATGAAGCATCCGAAATAGGTAAGCCATTCCAATGAACCAACACTTATCTAACTGAGCTATTGCCACGCTGACAATTCTTTTATCAATTACAGCCCTAAGTTGCAGTATAAATCTTGGGTCTGCTGGTAAAGGTAAAACTGGTACATTCTCCCCCATGAGCTTTCTTCAACAATGAAACATGGAATACTGAATGCAGCTGAGCACTCTCAGGTAGGTCTAATTTGTACGCAGTTGTGCCAATTTTAGCTATGATTAGAAAAGGACCAACAAACCTAGGTCCCAATTTGGAATGTTAACGAACTCTTAATGAAGTTTGGACAAATCGCTTCAATTTAAGATAAACCCAATCTCCAACATCAAAACTTCTTTCAGTACGATGTTTATCCGCATATTGCTTCATTCTGTGCCTTACTTGCAATAGAGATTTCTTTAAGTGATTAATCATAGCTTCCCAATCCCTGTGTAAGTCCTCCAATGCAGCAACCTTTGAGTCATTAGCAATGTAGGGAATATGAAATGGGGGTGGAAAACCATACAACGCCTCAAAAGGAGTGGTTTTGATAGATGAATGATAAGTTATATTATACCACCACTCAGCTAAACTCAACCATTTAAGCCACTGACTAGGATTATGTACACACATACACCTCAAGTAAGCTTCTAAACAACGATTAAGAACTTCAGTTTGACCATCACTCTGAGGGTGATATGTAGTTGAATAAGATAACTGAACTCCTTGTAGTCTCATGAATTCTTTCCAAAATTAACTTAGAAACAAAGAACCTCTGTCACGGGACAACCATGCAGCTTAAACACACAGTCTAGGAACACTTGAGCTACCATAGGTGCAGTATAGGGATGATTTAAAGGAATAAAATGACCATATTTAGTCAATCGATCCACTACCATCAATATTGTCTCTTTACCTTGAACTTTAGGTAATCCAGATATGAAGTCCATCGAAAGATCAATAAAAACATGTGTAGGTACATGTAATGGTTGTAACAATCCAGGACTTGCAAAACGGTTCATACTTAGCTTGCTGACATTCATGACACTCCTTCACAAAATAATACGCTTGCTTAGAACACCCTTTCTAATAGCAAAAAGCTTTGATTTTTTTTGAGAGTAGGTAAATGCCTAGAATGCCCTCCAGTCGGTGACTTATGAAACAGATGTAGGATATATGTTTTGAGCTGCAAATCATTTCCAACCCACAATTTCCTTTCCTTTTAAGTAGCTGCCCATCCCATGATATCTTATCCATACTCTGCCCTTGTTTTAATTTCTGAATCACCATTTGTAAATGACTGTTGTCTCCCAAGAATGCTTTATCATCTGCAACAACTTAGGATCAATAGAACTTAATCCCATTTCAAACAAAGCCAATCATGTAACTCTTGACAATCCATCTGCAACCATGTTTTCAGTACCCTTTTCATAACAAATTTCATATGTATAACCCATGAGCTTAGCCAACCAAGTTTGTTGCAAAGGAGTGGTAATCTTATGAGTCAAAAGATATTTTGAACTCTTATGATCAGTCTTGATTACAAACCTTTTGTAACTAAGTAATGGTGCCATTGCTTTACTGCCATCAATATGGCCAACAGTTCTTTTTCATACACTGAAAGTAACTGCTTTTATAACATCTGACGAAAAACGGGTTCAAAAACCCACTCCATTTTTGTAATCAAGTACATGTTATGAAACTCCTGTTTCAAAATTTTATTAGTTGTTAATAATTTTTGTAATATTAAATAATAAATATAATAAAGTAATAATAGTAAATAAAACATAAAATATAAAATATAAAGTGTATTAAAAAACATAAATAAAAAATAAAAACATTAAAAGAGTGGACCGCGGATCGAACCCGGGTCCCCACTCAAGTCACACACACTACACACCACTGCAATACACGCACAACATCTGAATGAATCCAGCGAATAAATGTTTTAAACTATTATATTAAGGTCATCTCTTTGAAATCACCTGCCCAGTAACAGGTGAATTCATCTCGGCAATCAATCAAGATTGCCGTTTCTCCGTTCAATTCGCTAACAAAACCGTTTCTCTAATCATTAGTTAGACTCAATCATTGAGTCGATAACCTTCAAATCGGTTATACATCATTCGGCATTTAAATTGTTGACCGAAACCGAAAATGTAATCAAGTTGCTACCTTCCTTATAAATAGGGAACTCCGAAATCATTAGAACACACACTTCTGCATACTCTCTGCAAACTCCTGTTATTCTGATCACTTCGCCGGAAAAGAATTGCTTGTCGACAGAGCATTACCGGAGAAATCGAAGGACATCTCTGTTTGGTATAACTTCGTTTAAATTCCTTCTCATTCTTTTAATTACTTTTGTCAGTAGTAGTTGTAAATATTAAATTAAGTAAGTTCTAACGGGTTAACAAACTGGATATTTGAAATGAAGAAGATGAAGTAGAGTTTGTGTTTAAAAGAAGTTAAAACCGGTACTTACACCGGGTTAGACACACAGTCCAGTGGTGGACTATGTGCACATGTGCTATAAGGTCGCCGGTTCGAGTCATGCACACGTTTCCGATTTTCCTATAATCACAAACCTTTTTATAACTTATATATAACACGCCTCAGATAGTATATAAAATTAATTAAAATCGTATATCCTTCGGTTAGACACACAACCCAATTGGTCAGGCTGTGTGCAACACGAAGCTAAGGTCACGCGTTCGAGTCCGGTTCCACACGGTTCTTATAATTTAACAAACCTTTTTAATTAATTAAAATATGGTTTACCTCAGTATGTGTATATATATAATTAAAATCGGATATATTCCGGGTTAGACACGTAGCTCAGTTGGTAGAGCTGCGTGCACGTAAACGAGAGGTCTCGACTTCGATCCACACACGCAACGTATAACCAACCGGTTCAATCCAAAAAGAAACATATTTTTTTAATTAAACTTTTAGTTTATTTTCCCTTAAAAACCATAAAATAATCAAATAACCTCTTTTTAAGCACATAAAATAGTAAAGAATACAATAAAATCATCTAAAATGTCTAGTAAAATTTATTAAGTTTAACTAAAAAAATATATATATTTACCGAATTATTACGTGAATGTTTAGGTTAGCCTTTCTCGTCGGCTGGTATCTCTAACGCTAAATCTGCGCACTCTTCATCAAATAAAAACGCACCCATTGTGAGTGAATTCCTACAACTTCCCCTTTTTATTCATGTTTTGGGGTGTATCATGTGTCGTTTTGTTTATATCATTTATTCAAATCTCGTGCTATTACCATTATATGATCTAACGTACTATGTGATATTTTTTTATTGTTATTTGTGGTTATATTTTCTCATTTCAGCCAAGCTCTCACATTAGGGGCATTTGTTCCCTGTTACATACGAGTAGAGCGTCGCGTTGTCTAATTAGATCGGCCCCGTTTGATTGAGCCTTGATCTCACAGCACATCGCTTATTGTGCTCACATGTACATTGCTAGATGATTGTGTGGTTTCTGGTTTAGATTACATACACGTTGCTCATATTTGGTTAATGCACATTTTAAAATAATAAACATACAAATTCTTTCTAACGAGTAAACGGGAATCACTCGCCAACTTATGTTGACCCAAATCTCTATTTTTACGCATGATACAGGTGATCAGGTTGAAGCAAGGAACACATAGGACTTGGGCCTTAGAAGAAAAATAAAGCGTTACTTGAAAGTCTTGTTTAGAACATGCTGTGTTTGTATGGATTATGTGTTGATTGGAATATTTCTTTTTAATTTGAAATAATATATATGAAACTTTAATAATATTAAATGTCATGAGCTTTGATGAAAACCCAATCATGCCCCGACTATCATATCCGCTGCAGGTCAGGGTGTGACAGCTTTACTGTCTAGTTGATATGGCTTACTAATAAATGCCAAAGGATGCCTTTCCTGCATTAAAACTGCTCCCATTCCTTTGGAAGAAGCATCTGCCTCTATCACAAACTTTTTGTCAAAATTTGGCAATGCTAACACAGGAGCAGATGTAAGAGCTACTTTTAACTGATCAAATGCTTGCTGAGCTACCTCATACCACTTAAATGCATCTTTTTTTAACAACTCACTCAAAGGTCTTGCCATAACTCCAACATACTTTATAAACCTTCTGTAATATCCTGTCAGCCCCAAAGATCCTCTCAATTGTTTTAAGTTAACTGGCACTTGCCATTGTTGTATTGCAACAATCTTTGAAAGATCAGTTTGCACCCCTTTCCCCTGAGATAACATGACCCAAATACTCAACTGAAGCTTTTTTTAGCTAACAAAGAATGTTTCCTGAATAAAAGCAACACTTGTTCCAAATCCAAGATATGCTGAGCCATAGTAGGACTGTAGACTAATATCATCGAAGAAAACCAACGTAGTCTTCCTCATCAAAGCCTTGAAAGTAGAATTCATTAGGGCCTGAAATGTTGCAGGGGCATTTGTTAAGCCAAAAGGCATAACAACAAATTCAAACAATCCTTGATGAGTTCTAAAAGCAGTTTTATGAATGTCTCTTTCACCCATTCTTACTTGATGATACCCAGCTCCCAAATCCAGCTTAGAGAAAACTGTAGCCCCTCCTAACTCATCCAACAATTCTTCAATCAAAGGATAGGAAATCTATTCTTAACTGTAGCTTCATTAAGTTGTATATAGTCTACACAGAACCTCCATGACCCATCTTTTTTCTTAACCAACACTACAGGAGGTGCAAATGTACTTTTATTGTTCTTTACTACTCATGTATGTAGCAATTCCTGAATTAACTTTTCCAACACATCCTTCTGAGCAGCAGGATACCTATAATCTTTCTGATTAATAGTTACATGTTCATCCTTCAAGATAATCCTGTGATCACAATCCCTTTTTGGAGGTAATGTGACAGGAACTTCAAATATGTCTTTATATTTCTATAACAAGCTCTTTAATGCAGTATCTTTGCTTTCTTCATGAACTACAGTTTCATGTTGAAAAGAATCTTGACCCTCCATCTATAAGCTAAACAATTACACAGTTGCTATATTTTCATCCCCTTTGACCAAGCTTTCCATTTTCTCTGCAGAGCACAAAGAAACTGTGCCAGAATCTATACCCTTCAATTCTATCCTCTTGTTATCCACCTTACTTCATAGTTAACTTCTTGAAGTTCCACATAATGTCATTAAGAGTCTGCAACCATTGAACCCCCAATACCATATCATAACTTCCAGAGGTATTAACATCACACCTGCAGAAAACCAGTTATTCTGCATTACCCATTGAAAATTTTCACATAACTGACTGCAAAACATCTCATTACCATCCGTAATGGTAATATTCAAAGCTCCTACTTCTGTCCTTGGACATTTCATCTTCTTAGCAAGATCTATGTTCAAAAAGCTATTAATATAACCAAATTCTACTAATATGTGCAGAGTTTTTGTACCAATTGACCCTCTTACCCTCATTGTTGAAAAAGAAGGTACCCCCATTATTGCATTTAGATAAATTCTTGGCTCTTGGTGTATTGCAAAATACATCTATTTTTATCGTATAGAGTTTGTGCATATTTCGTATTTGTTTTTTTCGTTTTCTAGTTAGAATAGTTTCTTTGATAGTCTGTTTGTTTACAGGTCCCGGCTGCTGAAAAGTGAAGAAAATGGTTGAAATCAGTTGAAAAAAGCTAACGGTGATAATCAGGTCGACTTGTAGCTGAACGGGAACGAAAAACGAGAAAATCTGGAAAAGATACCCCGTCGCGCTACCGACCCCTAAAGAGGAGGCCCGTCGCGTAACGTCTAGCATTTAAGTATTGTTTTCTGGATTGTGATCCGTTGCGTCACGCGTAGCTTGAAGGCCATACCCATCGCGTAACGCGACGGGTTGTTTATCGCGAAAATGCTGCTGGATTCTTGCTGAACTTGAATATATAAACATCATTATCTCATAATCAAACCTAGTTACGAACCAACAACAACTTGGGCGAAAATTGGACATCTTTCGGAGCATTTTTCAGAGCTTGAAGCAACTGGTTGAAGTGTAGAAGCTTAGGAAATCATCCGGGTCGTCGTTACACTATTCGGGTGTCTTTATTCTTCGTTTCTTACTTTGAACCATGTTTCTCGTTTTTAAAGATAATTGTTTGATTGTTTCCATGACTATGATTGGCTAGATTTTATATACTACCTAGATTGGATGATCGGTTTTGCAAAGTTTTTATTTTTACGATGGATTATTAGTTGTTTTTGGACCGTTGATAAAGGTAGTCAGTTTGGTTTAGTAGGTTTAATGTGTATGCATGCTTTAAATTATTTTATTGTCTTTTGTTGCTTCGTATGATTCTTGGTGACTGTCTATATCACATAATAGATTCATGCTAGGTTATAAGTTTTGGTGAGTGTCTAATCGCGCAATACACTTTAGAAGTAATAATTGGTAATTTAATAATTAAAATGTTCTCCTAATTTCAATAGTTGTGAGGTGCGAAATTGTTGTTAAGTCTTCATCATTAAATTGCTAGGTAGGAGCTTCGTGAGGAGCCTGAACTACTTTCCGTAGTGATAGTTGCCTAACAAGTTAAACTAAAATTCCAAGCTTATCCTAGGTTTATAGCTTGTGAGGGAGTAAATCGAATTAGGGTACTTTTAGAGACCTAGATAGCCTGTGAGGGAGTCTAGACCAACCGGTATTCGTAACATCCCTTTAGAGTTTCATAGGTTTATCATCGAGAATGGTTGAGGGTCCTGTTCGTTATCTCTTAGGGTTTAGCACTTAAAGATCTTGGTTCCGTAAGAACTAATATCCTAATAATATCATTACTGATGCAAACCAGGACTCCATTCTAGGTAGGCGTTTCCACCATCTGAGTAAAACCCAAGTTTAGTTCGTGCTTAGTTAACTTAGTTAATTAGTTTTAATTAATTTGCAATTCTTAGGATATTTAGAAACCCCCCCCCCCCCCAAAAAAAATAAAATAAAAAATCAATTAGTCATGTTCGTGTTAGTCAGTGTCTAGATAGAGTAGTTTAACGTAGTTAGAAAGAGTCTCGTGGGTTTTATATCCGGACTTACTTAGCTTTACTAGAGTCGATCGATTCACTTGCCGGTTAGTAGTTTAGTCGAGTTTAGAGAGTCTAGAGTATTACTTTGAGTCTAAATTTAGGTTAATTTAGTTGTTTTATTAAACTACTTTTAGCACATCAGTTCTTGTAATTCTTGTGACATAATCTCATTAAGATCCACCCTATCATCATCTTCCATTTCAATTAATTCAATCGATAACAACTGTTTATTATTACATACATGTCCTGGTGCATATTTCTCGGTACACCCAGAACATTCCCCTTTTGCCCTTTTCCCCTCTATTTCTTTATGGGTTAATCTTCTAGAATTCAGAGGTTTTGGTTTACTTAATGGTGCAGGTAACAAAGGAAAATTAGAAGAGTTGGTAACAAGGTATTGCTTATTCTGGTATTATGAGTTTCTTGCAAAATAAGATCCTTTCATGGCACTTTTATTGTTACTAGGTTGTATAGCATTAAGAGACTCTTCTTGCATCCTAGCTAACATATATGCTTCAGGTAAATTGGATGGCCTTAACAATCTCATAGGAAAACCTATTTCTGGCTTCATAGCCCTTAAAAATAGGCTAACTGCATATTCATCACAGATTGAGACTTTTGTTAAAGCTAAATCAAATTCTAGACATAATTCTTTTAATGTCCGTTTGTTTTAAATAAGCCAGAGCCCCCATAGCATCTTGATTCAAAAAATTACCAAATCTAGCAGTAATGAAATTATTATATTCAATCCAAGACATACCTTCTATACTTCCTCCTCTTGATTGTACAAAAGATTGATGCCACAATACTGCCATATCCTCCATATGTACAATTGCATAATGAATCTTCAAGTATTTCTAGAGTCTCATCTATCACAAAGAAATGTTCAACTCTACAAAGCCATTTCTCTAAATTTTCACCATTGAATTTAGGAATATCCATCTTTGTGAGTCTATTATTAAAACTGTTGTAAGAATTGGTATTCGTAGGCCCAGTATTACTTACCATGGTTTGAATACTTTGCAAAACTTCAGACATTTGTGCTTCCATTGAGTTTTATGGCTTCAAGATTCTTAGCAAATCGGTTCATCGAATTTTCTTTCTCTTGCATCCTCTGTTTCAAATTTTGATTTCTTGTTGCCATGATTAGGGTTTTAAAATCAAATTGACCAAAAGATGATCAATTCGTGAAATTGAAATGAAATCGGACAAAATTTAACTGAACAATTGATTAAATTCAAGGAATTGAATCAGAACGTAGATCATTGAATCGAACGAATTGTTGAAATCGAGAGTTACTGAGGATCGGTAGCTCTGATACAAACTTGTTAGCTCCAAAAGTGAGAAGAACAACAGAGAAGAGAACACACAAACCAAGCTAGTTCATTTACTGTCAAATCAGTTACATATAGTTGGTTACAACTGATTTTCTCGCCAATACTAACAATTATTACAAATAACTAAACTTATTACACTTTAGACACTGTTAACCCCTATACTTCTCAACATTACCAAGTAACCCTTATACTCCTATAAACGATAGTAACAAAATTACATCAAATCCGCCTTCGACAGGGATCAAACCCTTTACCTCCATGGGAGCAACACGCAGTGGCGGATCTAGAAAATCCTTATAGGAGTAACATATCAAAGAAAAGGGGTAATGAAATCGAAAAAAACATTAAAATTTTTCCAAAAAATTTACACTACTGCCGGAGCGTCAAGGGGTAGCTGTAACGCCCAATCATACACGAGGTCAAAGTTAACGCCTATTTCAACCATATGAACATTTAACAAAAGTTTTGCCATTCATTAACATGTAAAAACCTAATGTTTACAAGCGAAATATGATTACTTAAAAGTTTACTAGTGAATAACATACTAGCATAAGTTTTAAACATAATTTACAAAATGTTTTGACCCGTTTGAACATGAAATGCGGAAACGTGATATGCGGATGATGTGTTCGTTCCAAGCTTGGCGCCACCTAACATGATGATCTTCCTACAACCATACCAACAAAATTAGTTATATCATAATTAACTAACATGGCATTCAAGCTTCTATCGATCACGATAATAATCCGTTCATTAACATTCATTCAAATATACTTTCTAGCGTATTTTGATGTCAATTTTCTTCTAACTTCTAATTCCAGTTCAAACCCAATTCCCAACACATACATATGTCATTCTTACTTATTCGACTCGTATGCTCGAATCGAAATTCCATGTGTTTTCATGTAACAGAAGCAAATTTATTTTCTTTACATAAAAATGTAACATAAACATTATAACTACTAGTACTTGTAAGTATAATAACTTACCTTGTCGTGCTTCGCTTGTGACCCGGAATGGCTCGCATCTTACTCCTTAATTCCTATAAATTAAAATCAACACGTTTTACTCTCATGTCTTCATTCTCATTCTTTTCTTAGCATAATCGAGTTAATAAACTACCATCTACTAATCTTAACCATTTAGCACTGCATTCACATGAGATCATCCTTATTGCATACAAATCTTATTCAAGGCATTTAATCAAACACTTGGTGTGCGTACCACTAACAAAGCATACTGTGCAAGTGCTATATGCATATCCTTACTAATTCACATCATAAATCTTCAAATCAACCAAATTCACATAATCCTTCATTCTATATCAAATTCATTTAACAATACTCGAATACATACATATTCATACATCATCATTACACTAATTTTGCCACTACATGATCATCATACCTCATCATGTTACTACAACAAGTGGGTTTCTCATCAAATCATCAATATAACCTAATTTCAAGTATAAATCATCTTCTACATGGTGATTCTAACCAACATTCAAGCTTAATTTCATATAATTTTACGGATTGATTACAACCCACATCACCAAGATCACCAAATCATACAATTTAACTTACCTTGTGATGAGGATACTTAGATGGTCAAGGAACTAAACACATGCATTCAATTTTTGCCCTAGAACCTTTCCAATTTTGCTAAATCTTGTTGTTTGTTGGAGAAGAAGAGTTCTCTCCTTCTCCTGCTCTCTTTCTTGCGACACCACCCCCACATACACCCACTGCACTTTTTGTTATAACACCAAGTTTTACCCACTTTACATTTTCAGCCCTTTTATTTCAAGACATGTCAAACTAATGTCCCAAGCACTAAGTTGGCCATTCTTTCTTTACTTTAACTTATAATGTCACAATCCTTACACAACTAAGATAACCTTAGTAGTTAACTATGTTAATTACCCCCCACTCGCAATACTTTACATAAAAATTAAGACGTTAATAACCTCTAAATAAACAATTAAAAATCATCACATATATGCATTTTGGGGTGTTACAGTAGCGAAGGCTGCCCCTTATTATATGGTAGGTCCGCCCCTGGCAACACCTTAACTCTAATGGCTTTGCCAATTGGACCCAAACACACCACCTTCTCCTTCCCATCCTAAACAGGCTCAATCTTTGACTAAAGTTGGGACATGTTCGCTGGTAATCTAAGTTCTCAACCTTCAATTCAACTATTTTTTTCTCCATCGTAGCCACTTGGCTCTTTAGATCCCTTAACTCCTTGGGATCCTGAACCAACAGCTATGGACTTTAGTATAATGTAAACGCGTGTTATTGACATTTGAGACACCTAAAATATTACAAATGCTTGTTAGTCATACGATGGTAATGATAAGTTTTAGCAGGAGTCTACATCTTATACATAAACTCTCAGCACGGGTCGGGAGTTTCCAAATGGTGTTGTTACTTAAGCCCCAGTCGAAGGAAAACCTTTCGTATGGGTCTAACTCAGTCTCCACATACGAATCACCATGGATTTCTTTGATTTCAGTCTTCGACATCACATTCTTACATCAAGCTTTTTTTTTCATAATGAGTGAGTTTTCCAACCTTAAAGTGTTTCGGTTACCTTCAGTGTACCTTCATTCTCATCTTTCTTCGAGGAACTATATTTTTTTTCATCGTAATCCTCCTCCCTCATAACGTTCGTGTTCAATGCTAGATTTGTTTGTCTTGGAACTAGAGAGAGAACCCTTCTTATTGCAACGGCGATCCAAGGGAGAGTGATCTTCAAACCCCCACCAACATCTTGTCCCAGGACAGTCGTATTGTGTACCGAATAACTCTCACATTTGGAGTTAGTAAGGTGGATTAAAATTGCAATAAAATGGAAACGTTGGTATTAAAATTGAAAGAAGTTTCAAAATTGTAAAGTACTGCATTGGCCTATAAACCACAGGGACCAAAACAACAATTTACTCGTTCTCTTATCTACAAGCTTTGGTGACTGGTCGACCCCTAGACCAACAATTTTGGTAGTTTGGATAGTTGATTGTATGTTTCTATAAATAACCAACGGATCACGTGCCTATGGAATGGAGAATTTACACATGACAGGTAGTAGCATTCAATACTTTAATTCTCAATACTACTTGTACTTATTTAGACGCCGCTGGAAGTTGGTCAAAGTAAAAACTTTCTTGACGAGACTAGCAATGTTTTGTTTTGTCGTCAATTTGCTTCCCCAGCCACGGTGTTAGTCAGATCCTAGCGTTGCTACCTACTCAAAAGCCTTTTCTATGGAGCAACATTGGACGTACTAATGTGATGAGATCATTTTACAACAGTAAGGTCCGGAGGTGATATTTGTTATCACTTAAAAATACAAGAAGCTTTAGTGATTATGTTATAACAGAAACTCTATGGACACTTTTAGTAATAACATTGATTGTGGTTATCAACATCCTTGTAACAAGTATACAGATAGATTTTATCATAATATAGATATATGTTTGGTTCAAGATTTATCTTGTTACCCGGGTGGAAGGGGTGTTCCCCAAATGGAGAGTCGTAAACTTTTCCCTTAATCAATAGTATCATGTCATGTCAACCTTCTCATTCACTCCCCATTTTGCACTCAAACACTAGGAGTGCTCAAACACATGGAGAGTGGTAAACACATAAATTTGTGATTGGTTGAAAGACGGTGAGGCCCACCATTAACCCCCTCTCTCTCCCTTCTCTCCTCTCTTCCCCATTCGGTGAGTACTCACCGCTTTGATGCTTCACCGGTCGCCGAAAGTGGGCTTGCGGCCCCTTGCCGTGAGGTAAACATGGGTCACCGAAGGTGCCCCTTCCACCCTAATAGATATTAGAAGAGTTGACTATGTCTCATTCATTATTTTATTACTCACTTGGGATCAATAAAATAAACAAACATATCGTTCTATATCTATTTCTTGTAATTTGCTTTCAAGCCAGGTTGACCATAATTAAAAAAAAAATAGCATGATTAGGTTTACCATAATTAAAAAAAAGTAGCATGATTTAATTAAATACTCGAAATTGTTTTTTAGACGAATAGATTTTTTTTACGAAGTACGCACAGTCTAAGCCTTGTACAAAATTGTTTTTCTACACGAATACAATTTTTTGTACGCAAGCATCGTCTTAGCCTTGTACAAAATTGTTTTTAAGACGAATATATTTTCTTATACGCAGTACTCACCGTCTTAACCTTGTACAAAATTGATTTTTAGATGAATATAAATATAAATTTTAAAACTTTTTTTGTACGCAGCAACGTCTTAGGCCTTAGCCTTGTAAATATCCAAGTGTAAGAGCATTCACATTCTGTCTATCAAATATTGAGAGAGAAGTTTTTAAATTATAAAAAGTGGTTTAAGTGGTTGTGAGTAAAGGAGAGAGAAAATGTTACTGTTTATCTGTATATTTATTTGAGGGGGTATTGTTCACCCTCTATAATTTTTTAATATATTTTGAAAGTGGTTGTGAATAGAGGAAAAAAAAATGTAATAATAAAGGTATAAAATATTATTATTTAAAAAAAATAAAAAAATATAATTATTTTTAGTGTAAGTAATTATGAATAGGAAAGCATCTGTAGCCCAAGTTGTAAACTGTTTCTATTTTATTACTTAACTAAAACGGGCCAACTGTGAACCGTTAATGGGCTTTATAAAGATTCATGTATTCCAGGACCCAACTTGTAAAACCATCACCAGCCCATATTTGGTTTTTGGGTTATTTGCAAACCTTGGTGGCTTGATATAGCTAGGGTCGAACAGATAACTCGTCACTAATAACTCGGTCTTAATTAACTTTTTAAACCTTGATTAAGTTCAACTCGAGTTTGTTGGCTCGTATACACTTTCAGGCGAAGCATGAGCCGATTTGGCTTGAGATAGATCACTTGCTCAAGTTTAGCCTGCTCATTTTATGTATGAGCTTTCAAGTCCATCAATGATTAATTACAATTTTTTTTCTTCATGTTGGTAGTTTAATATTGTGTTATTTAAGAATTTCTTAACTTACTATTTGAAACTTTTGTAATTTGAGGCTTTTAAAATAGAAACACACTAAATCATAAAAAGCGACTCAACTCATTAAGCCACGAGTTGCTTGAGTTGAACACAAGATGAACCGCAACTCTTGGATTGAACACTATGAGCTAAGCCAGTTTGGCTCGCACCTTTATTGCCTTGTGTCCGAGTTGATGTTAACTTAGCTTAAATTCACTCGTTAAACCTTAAATCCGTAAAATCATTCTCACAAGTGAATAACAAAAAGAAGATACCATGAACACAAAATGGTGTTCTTTTTTAAAATAGAAGTTAAAACCTAATAACCATCGCAATCGATTAATTAAGACCCTTAATTGACTTGGTTTTTGTTGGATTTCTGACCAAGGAGCAGGTTGTACTCGTCTCGTAGTTGGTTGTATTTTCACTTAACTTCTTCATGGACTCATCGTTACCCTTTGAAACAACGTTCTTTGTTTCATCTAGTCGACACTTCAAATTTTCAATTTGATTCTTGAGTTCATGGATTTTCTCGGTTTTCTTCTTGTGTTGTTTTTGAAAGTTTCCAGCTTCGAAGACGTTCCATCTTCTAGTTATCGCTCAATAAGCAAATAAATAAATTAATAAATGTTCTTAGAGACAACAAGCCAAAAAGAAATGAGGTCTAGTCGTCTAGCTTGCCCATTTGACATCCCATGATTACAAAACTATTTACTTTTTGTTTGGTTTAGACCCGTTATAAGAGCATGTTTTAAAACCATATGCTATGCATTAAAACTTATGTTTTAAAAAAGATATGATATATTTAACAAGTGTAACAATATATGTATAAAATAAACAAACATGTTACCATTTTTATTTTTATTAAGTATAAAAAGTATAACAAAACACAGGAAAATAAACGTTACCCTGAAAATAGTTGTTCGCATCTGCCATACCTTCCAAACTCCTAGCAAACATAAAAGATATATGATATTTTAAAGAAAATACAGAATATACAATTTGCATATATAACAAAACATATGTAACATACAAAACACATGTTTTGAAAATACATAAAAGTTGATTTAGCAACAATATTAAAAAAAAAACAAGAACAACTATCGAACTGGTTCTTCTATAGGTTTGCTAGTCGAACCAATCGGACGTCCTGAAAGCCATGATTAGCAGCTAGTAATAAGTAAATCTTTATTTATATAAAATTTGATTAACGGTTACTTAACATTTAACAATGTACAGGTTAAATATATATGGTTTCTAAATATACAATCTTTTAAATAAAAGATATAAAAATAAACTGTTGATCTTCACTCTGACCGGTCAAACGCTTTGTGTTTTCACTTTCCAGTGACCTTACATCATCAACCAAGTAGCCCTTAAATAGAGGGAGGTAAGGTGATATGTAGAAATGTGAGAGGATCAACTCTTTTTTCTAGATTGTCATGTGAATAAATAGATGTTTTTTCTTTAAATGATATGTTACTTTTATTTATAAATCATATAAAAATTCCACTTTGCCAGTCAATTTTTCTTTTTTATAAATCATATAACATGTTTTACACATCACATTACATAATATATCAGTAATCAGCAAAAGATAGTTGTTGTAATTTGTGTGGTATCTAAAAGTTAACAATCAGTATCCCCTTTGATTAAATATAAAATGATCATAAAATTTAGAGATAATGTATTATCTATGCATATGATATTTTTTTATATTAAGTTCACGAGTTTATTAGAATTACCATATGTCACACACAAATAATTAAACAACCAAATGATGAGAATATCCTTAACTAGTTTATTTAAAAATATGTAAATATGAACTTATAACATGTTAAAGTGACTCAGTTAAACGCGTATCTACGGATGCTCTAAACGTTCAACTGAAGAAGTTTAACCAAGTGCATGTAAACGGCGTCTTAAAATGAGGTCAACAAGAACAAAAATCTAATGTAGAACAACTATGGTGAACACTCATTTGATTATGATCTCCGATACAAATACGAATGGTGAAAGGCAAAGGTTTCTACTCGTCATTTGATGAGAATTGTACATTAAGGCGGCATGCATGCATTGTCTGCCCTCGGGCAATGAAGGGCGTTGTGTGAGGTCTATGGGGACGACCCCGTGACAAGTGGTATTAGAGTTGGTTGAATTTTAAATCATTAGATTATACCAGTCATTTGATATTATTTGCCTATAGTATACTATGTTTTCTATTTATAATTGAATGTGTGAGTGATGGTATGTATGATAGCTTTAAATAACTAATGACAATAAAAAATAGTCTATACACATGTATCCCTAAAATGTATGTTACACACTACAAAGCATGATTTATACTTTTATACTATAAAATAGATCATACATAAATGGCTCCTCCTATACTCAAAAGTTCAAACTGATTCACTTGTGTAGTTATAATATTTTTCCTAATATTAGAGACGTTTAAAGACTTTGTATAGCGTTATAACTTATAGTATTTTTGTCTACAAAAGTTTATAATTGAATTTTCGAACAATTTATACTCTTCGGTAAATTTTCTAGCTCTGCCATGATATATAAGACGATGTTTTACACATGAGAAACAAAATTATCTGCCACAAGAATGCATCATCAAGATATGCATGTACATATATTTTGGTTTTTATGGTAATACATCACAAATACATAAAGCTAGTATATTCATATTGACAATATGTTTGTAACACACATAACGTGACAACATGAAAATAGTTCAATTATGATGTGTGATAATAAGAAAAAGTGTTGGAATGATTTTCATCAATAAAGATTGGTTGTTGGAGTAGTCCTACATAAATGAAAGCAAAAAATAATATGCTCATAAGCGCGTAAACTAATCCATGAAGGTTGAATACAATTTTTAATATAATATTATGCCAAAAAAATTTACAAATTTTATTGATGCAAAAACATACTTTTGGGAGTTAATTATAAGACCAGTTTCTATGGACTTAAAAACCATTTAGACAATTTCTCTAGCCCTTTTAAACGTCTGTTCGTCGATATTTCAAGCGTGTATGTCACGCCACACTACATATACATTGATTACATACGCGCAAAACATGTTTGAAATTAATGATATATTGTTACAAGTTTAAGATGAGTTGTATTGTATTGCATGTCATGTGATGCACATTCTAACAAAACTAGGTTCCAAAACACCTGATAAAAAGATTCTACATGTGAATGAGAAAGATGGGATGAAGATGATGATAAAATGAATTACCTTTTCTAGACAAAAAACTAAAGGGCTTGGAGTTGAAAAGGAACTGGTGTTGTGCTCACGTGCATGCAAGTTGTACGGTTGCTAAATATTATAAAAAAATAATCCACCACCTATGATGCATGCATGTATGGCTCTAAAGTTACATTCCGTTTTGATAAATTTATGAATTACATTCTTAATTTCTTTTAACCGGGGGTGCATCGAAACCGAACTATTATTTTAAGATTTGATTTGTTTTTTTTCTTATAATAACTGAATATTAAAAAAATACAGTTTAGAGTAAATTACAATTTTAGTTCCTATAGTAAGATTCAAATTGCAATATTTTATAAAAATGAAAAGTTTTGTCAAAAACACACTTGTGATTTCTAATACTTGTAATTTCAATCCAATCACTTAACTGTGTTAAAAAATTTATATTAAGTTATTCTAGAAAGACTAAACAACCCTTATTACTTTTATTAAATAACAAATAAAAATATAATAGAAAATAATAAATAAAAAATAATAATAATAATCCAAAATTAACAATTGACAAATCCATACTCTCTCACTAGTCACTATGCGCTCTCTCTCTATACCCGTATCTTTTAATTCTTTTTCTTCCCACACAAATGTTTATTAGTTTATTCGAGAACTCAAGTGAGGGATTTAAGATAACAAATTATATGTTTAAATAGTTTTACTTTTAAAGCAATTGAGCAAACAATTATGTAAGATATTAACCCTTTCCTTGTTAAATGTACGTAATATTAAACGAGATTGAAATTCAATCAAATGCAAATGTGAGTACTATGATATGAAAATATGTTCTATATTTTATTAGAAAGGCGTTATAATATAGGGCTATGGATAATATGCTTGCTTTATTTTTCATATAGTTATGTTATTTAATATATTGTATTTAAAAAATATACATTATTCCAATACCCTTGAAAAAATATATGAAATTAATTGACTAGATTGAACTTGCAAGGATTAGAAACCACAAGAGTGTTTTAGGCAATATTTTTCATTTTTATAAAATATTACAATCTGGATCTTATCACAGGAACCAAAATTACATTTTACTCTATAATTTATTTTTTTCATTTCGATTTACATCCAATTGAATTATCATTTTAAGTTTTAATTAGTTTTACAGAAAAAAGATTATTTATTTTTCATTTTAATGATAATAAAAAATGATAATTTATTTTTTCATGTATGCTCTTTTAATCGTTTAGTCTTTTGGGAAAAAAAATAAGGGAAATATATAAAGGAAATCTTATATTTGTTGATTTTATCTTTTCATATACAAGGTACATGTTAATTTTCTCATAATTTTAAAATATTCATAACTTTTTCATACAATATTATTTTTTACAAAAGAAAAATCATCGTAATATGGCACTTTTATAAGATATTCACTATTCTTCTCTATTTGTAATTCAACAATAAAATAAAATAAAATAATTACATTTTTACTGGGTTTCTATACTTTATGTTAAAACTTCTGGTTGTTGTGTTTTTCAACTGGGTTTTGGTCAGTACGTTTTTTACTAGGGTTTTACATTGTGTCATTGTCAGAAACTAAATACAATGTTATTTTGGGTTCTTTTCATTGTGTTTTTATTATCAGAACTTATAACACAATGAAGATGAGTTTTGGTTCAGGTCATTGTCTTTCTCAACTAAGTTTTGGTCGTTACGTTTTTTACTATGGTTTCTATACATCGTGTTATTATCAGAACCTATAACACAATGTTATTTTGGGTTTTATCCACTATGTTTTTAGTGTCAGAACATATAACACAACGTATGACACAATGACGATGAGTTTTCTGTACATTGTGTTCAATTTTGTCGGTCATTGTGTTTTTCAATTGGGTTTTGGTCATTATGTTTTTTACTAGGGTTTATACACATTGTGTTATTATCAGAATTTATAACATAATGTTATTTTGGGTTTTGTCTATTGTGTTTTTATTATTAGAAGTTATAACACAATGTATGATATAATGAATATGACGTTATATGTGGTTTTCTATACATTGTGTTATTAGCTTTGATTGTTGTGTTTGTCAATTGGGTGAGTTTTCTATACATTGTGTTATAGGTTCTGGTCATTATTTTAGTCTGTTTGTCCATTGAGTTTTTTTGTTCTGCTATCCATTGTGTTTAATCTACTGTCTATTGTATTTTAATCTGTCGTTCATTATGTTTTTAGTCTTTTGTCAATTGTGTTTTATTTTGTTATCCATTGTGCTTTTTATCTAATGTTAGTTGTGTTTTAGTCTACTTTCTATTGTGTTTTAAGCTAATAATCATTAAGTTTTACGTTATGTCCATTATGTTTTACGTAGCTGGGTTTTCAATATTTTCCCAGAAGTATAACAATATGGTACTTATATTAAAGATAAAAAGACGCTCAATTTTGTGGTATATATATATATAGAGAGAGAGAGCGGATAATAAGAAAACTACTTAAATGTGAGAAAACTAAAAAACTTACTCAAAACCACCAAAAAGGAAGGGGATAGGACTTTTAATGAAGGAGGGACAAAATTAGGAATATATATATGTATATATATATATATAACTTTTCAAACATTTCTGTCTTCTTCATATGTTATTATTTTTTTATTGTTTTTTAAATCTCACCATAAGATCACAAATTTTCTTATCTTTCATTCAGTATATTCGAGTATATTTTTCAACACAAACAAAATATTTAACGTGTCTTCTTTTCTTCAATACTACTATTATAGTAATGCACATGTGCAACATAACACGTAATTTAGCCTTAAGGTATAGGTTTTAGGTTTAACTTAGCTTTTAGGGTTAGGTATTTGGGGATTTAGATTTCGGGTTTCGTTTTTAGGGGGGGGGGGGGTTAAGTTTTCTGGGGGTGGGGTAGGGTGGGGGGGGGGGGGTTAGGTTTTTGGGTGGGGTGGGGGGGTTTAGGTTGGGGGGGGGGGGGGGTTAAGGTTAGGGTTTAGTTTTTAGGTGGGGGTTGGGGATTTAGGTTTTTGGGGTGGGGGTTGGGGTTGGGCAGGGGTAGGTGTTTAGGTGTGGGTTGGGATTTAGGTTTTTCGTAATGTTGCACATGTGTAGTAATAAATAGTAATATTGAAAAAAGTATGGCACCTTAAATTTTTTTATGTCATAAAAATATGCTCGAATGAAAGATAAGAAAATTTGTGATCTTATGATGCAATTTTTTTAAATAATGACATATGAAGAAGGGAGAAATGATTAATTTTTTTCCATTTTTAACCCTCCTTCATTAAAGTCTCTTTCCTCTACCTTTTAGTGGTTTTGAATGATAGGCTGAACTGAAGGGGAAGTGTGCAGTGCATGCTCAGCTATTTCCCTTGGCACCCCTGTCATATCTGCTGGTGACCATGCAAAAATATTAGAGTTTCAGAAGAACAGCTTTTTCAACCGCGCCTTGACAGCGGGGTCATGGCGGGTCCCAAGAGCACGGTTTGTTCTGGGTACTTGTTGTTAAGCACCCACTTCTCTGGCTCACATTCGGGAGATGACTTGGGTTGCTTTATTGGTGGTTCCTCATCCACAAACATGATTTCCTTCCTTGAATACACGATGGCCACTCCGGTTTCTGTAGGAAAACCGCAAGCGGCGTGAGGGATGTAAGTAATCATGCTGAAATTCCGCTGGGCGCGCCGTCCTAATAGTACGTCATGGCGCGAGGTTGCGGGCATGACCATGAAATTGACCTGGACGGTGCGAGTGTGGCGCCTATCAGAGAGAGAAAACCGCCTCATTGCAGAAACCAGTGAATGGGAAATCCACCGGCTCTAGGCGTGCTTTGTCCTTCGGGTCGAGTTGCTGGAAGAATTGTTCATAGATAATATCCATAGAGCTCCCGGGATCTATGAACATGTAGTCGGTGCGGTAGTGACCGAAGATGCTAGTTATCACTACCAGTCGGTCTTCTTGTGGACCCCCAGGGACCACAGGGAAAATGACCTATTGTTCACGCCAGTGAGGCATGTGACTCTGCTGGTGACTGCGCTTACGTGACGGTCCACCCTGGATCATAAGAACAACCTTCATTTTTTGTTGCTCGGGGGCCGCCTCGAGTGATTTGGCGCACCTCCTTGCGCACGTTTTGTAATGAGTGGGTGAGCTTCGCACTTTTGAGTGCCTTTTCAATCTCCATGCACAAGGAGATGCAATTATCGGTTGTGTGCCCCGTGTCTTTATGATAATCGCAGAAGAGGTTGGGGTCTTGACCCTTCTTGTTGCGCATCGGCGGTGGTTGTTTGAACTGATGATCCTCTGTGCTGAGGACCTCCGCCGGTGTCTTCGTCAGTGGGGTCCACTGGCGGTCGCGATTGTCTTGCGTTATTGCTCGCTGGGTGGCAAGCTTATTAATGGTCGCGCGAGCATCGACCGGTGTGTGGGGAGGATTCTGGCTATGGTCCCTCCACCCATTATTATTTTTCCCAAAACTCATGCTCAAGTCTAGGGGACGGTGGTGAGGTAGAGGAGGCCTACTGTTGTTGAGGTTGCGCTCTGTTTGCGCGTAGACCTTTGCTGCTGCCATAAGTTTCTCCCAGCTCTTGGGGAGACTTGTAGTCCCTGACAAGACTTTGATCATCTCGTCACAGCGTACGGCGTACTTGAACTATGCACGAATTAGGTCTTCATGCACATCCCCTATCTCCAGCACCTCTTTGTTGTATCGGGTGATGAAATCTTCGAGGCTTTCATCGTCCCGCCGCCAAATATTCATTACGTCAGAGGAGTCTCTGACATAACGCCTTTGCAGACTGAAATGCACCATGAACTTGTCCTTCAAGTCGTTCCAGGACGTGAGTTTGCCAGTAAAGAGACGCAAGTGATCATCCGGGTTAGTCAACTCGTTGTATTTCCCGACATTAGAGGGCAGCTTTGCACGCTCCAACGGTGCGAGGGCTATCTTTTTGATGAACTTAGAGTGCTCGGCTGTGTCTGCCGGTCAGTAAATCAAGTTGTAATCATGTTCGGCCTCCGGATTGTAACCGTCGCGAGGAGCGGATCTGTATGCTGCATGATTCTTGGGTATCCGGTGAAAAACGCTAGCGTTATCACCTTCACCGTAGGTTCTTTCCTCCTCACGCTGGGTGTACCGCTCCCCTTGGGGACGTGGGCCCAACCATGAGTGGACAGATGGTCGCCTAAGAGAACGAGACTCCGATTTAGGCGGAGGTTGTGTGTACTCCGTCTCATGGGGATGGAGACTATGCGGTCCGCTCGCCCCTGCTGGTGAGTCGTAACTCAAAATCATGGGTGAAGCGTGTACTTGGACAGCGGGCTGCACTTGGGCAGCATGGGTGTTTGTCTGTGCACCGAGTTGCGCATAGACAGCATTCAGGGCCGTCTGAGACTTTATGAACCATGACATCGGGGTCTCGCCCGGGGTAAGATCGATGTGATCGCTACAAACGGAGTCTCTAGCTGGGCTTCCGGAGTAACCGAGATGTTTATACGGCCAGAGCCGTGTTGAGCTCCGGTATCCTCGGAAGAGTCTTCCCTCACTTGCCCGTCGATATGAGAGGCATGAACTGGGTTCTTGCCCTCGCCTCGAGGGCCTCGTGGGGTGCTTGATGGGAAATCAGCCATAAGGAGGTGAGGCTTGAAAAGGTGAAAATAGGAGGAAAAAATTGGAAAGAGTGAGAAAACCACGGATGGCGCCAATGAAGAAGCACCGGTTGAACCTAGGGATATTCGGGGATATATAAGTTACAACCAGGGTGTATCTTCATAAACAGGTTATCCTCTCACTTCACTTTTTGGGTGTAAGCTTCGCTCAAGCTGATCTGCAAAACTAGCAACGCCGTAAGTCTCGCCACGGGGAAAAGGGTGGTTTTCTTCGTGACCACACTCCGGCGTGAGATAAGTATTTGGGGATGGTGAGCAAGTAATTGCAAGTATAAGCGTAAGCTTGTGTGTGTTGTAAAGCGTGTTTTTACCTGGATATCCGATACTTATTTATAGCCGAAAAAGGTATGTTCAGGAGAAGTGCTGGCGGGCCTTGGGCCCGGCCCATACAGCCGGAGACATCCTTTTTGTCCCTCTGCGCCAGACATTAAACGCTCCATGTAGGAGAATTAATGTCCTCTGTCAGGGGGTGTGCTTTGTCGGATGTTGAGTGGTGCCACGTGTAAAGGCAGCTGTTTCTGGTGTCAGGCCTGTTGCCAGCCGAAAGTGGAGAAGGTGGAACAGTCCCTGGCAGAGACGTGGTTGGTGTATGGTCTGACAGGTCTGCCTCACTGGTCATGGGCACTGTCACACGCAACCTACCGAGTAACCTTTGGTCACAGTTCTGCCACTTCGTACCCTTAGGTATGGTCAACACCTCTTAGTGCTTACTCCTTCTGCGAGGCTGTCAAGGTTTTTCGCGCCAGCGCAGGGTGTCAGGGGTATATCCTTATGTCACAAGACTATAAGGCGTTTCTCATGTGTGTATCGTCCTTGCAAGGTTTTGGGATTCAAAGCTCAGAGAGATGTTGTTCTACGCGGGGTCTAGTAGCCTGCGCGCGTAAGTCTAACTTGCCGTTGCGCTGAGTGCTCAAGGCTCGTTGTGTGACTTGACTATATTGGTCTAATTCACCATTGTGCTGGATGCGCAAGGCTCATTGTACGACTTATTGTTGCTGGTCTAATTCACGGTTGTACTGAGCGCGCAAGGTTCATTGTACGACCTATTGATTCTAAGGAAGGCGCACCATTACATGTTGCATGCAAGGTTATCCTTGTGAAATGTAGTCAAGGGTATGGTCATTTGGGACCATACCTCCTCAGATATTAAGATAAGTTTTCGTATGATTCATCACATATATATATATATATATATATATATATATATATATATACATATTTGAAAACAAATAACGTATAAAAAGTTATAAACATTTAAAATTGAGGGTTAACATGTAATTTACATGCGCATGTTTCTAGGCATATGACTTGCATGTTCAAATTCTTTTTTTTTTCTCTTAAATAAGATTACCATTTCAATTTTATCTTTCTCTAAACACTTATTACTTTATATTGATTTCTTACACTTTTTATTTATTTTAAAATTTGCATAATATTTTAATCCGTGCATCATAATAGCATTTGTTAAATAGTGTTCAAGTTTTTATTAACACTTTCATTAAAGCAAGTATTCTTTTTACCTATAAAAATTACTTAAGTTTTAATATTATTCGGTTATTATTAAATATTAAATATTAAATAAATAATATATAAATGGTAAAAGGTATGTGGGCTAAATGGATCTATGAACTTGGTTGTTAATAAATATTGTTCTTGATTAACTAACGAGGATTTTAGAAAACCAAACAAAAAACTAAAAATTCGGTTTTTGGGTTGTTAAAAATATGTACGGTTTCAAAAAAGTTTCGGTTTTCACGATGATTTTAGTTCAGCTTTATAATTTGAGCTTAAAACTTTAAAGCCGAATAAAATATTATGATTTTTATAATAAGAATAGATTCGAATAACTTGCTATTTCACAATTTATACTATCATTTTAACCGACATCCTCCAAACAACACCCACATCCCCTGTCAACAATTATAAACCGAAACTCAAACCACCCGTTGTACTCTTTGAGTAACATATTTATGTCACAATCAAAACACAATTGTATAAATTAATCCAATCAAGTTGTAATTTAGTTTGGTTAGGTTCATGTCATGAAATACGGGGACGGTTTGGATTGGTATTTTAAATGCCGAAAATTATGTTAACTTGTTTGAAATAAATAAAATTGATTCATCACCATTCCCAAACAATTGAATTGATTTGAGGAGATTGCAAAAATAAGTTCATGGCTAAATCATGGCAGTTTTTTAAAATTTAATCATCAATCCTGTCACATTCTTGACGAAGACGGAAACACGAGAAGTGACCAAGAAAGGTTTTCATATCATCCGATTAGTAAACGTCTATATGATAAAACATCATTACAATACCAAGTGTTTAAAAGTTACAAATCACGTAACGTATTTAGGTTTACATAACCCAATTTAAACATGTTCAAAGATATCCAACCAAGAGAAATATTATTTATAAATCAAGGATTTGTCAAATATATCTGATACATGATGAGAAATACTAGACAAAACCCACAAAATGGTATCGTCCATGATGTATGCATGAACTCCCAAAAGTCGTGAACCTCTGTTCACTTACCTTAAAAACATGCTTAAAACATCAACATAATGTTGGTGAGTTCATAGGCTCTAATTACACAAATGAAACCGAAATCATTTGATAAAAATTTGTATGCGTAGTCTAATGAAAGCCTGATGATCAAATCATTGCCTAGTAAGAACACTGACATATGTGTCGACATAAGCATGTAATCAAAACATAACAATGTTCCCTCGCCACATCTCCAATCAAGGTGATGCAAAACAAATAGGATACAACTGAACTCCCACATGCTACCGAACGACCAGGAGTGGGGCTTGTTTGTCACACCCCGACCCGCAGCGGAATAAGAGTCGGGGCATAATTGGGTTATCACCAAAGCTCATGATGTTTACTAATATGTTTCATATTTATTAAATTCAAATTACAACTTCAATATTTCAAACAAGTCCATACAATTACAAGGAAAAAGTAACTAAATAAACAATCCAAAGCCTAAACTGATTTATTCTTCTAGGCCGTCATATATGTTTCTTACCGCAACTGGATCACCTGTATCATGTGTAAAATGGGGGGTTTTGGGTCAACAAAAGTTGGCGAGTGAACCTTGTTAGAAAACATTTATTATTGATTTCTTGTTGTATTTAATATGGAAAAATTGTGCAATAATCATATGTGAGCAAACGTAAATAAACATACAATAACAAACCACCTTGCATGAGTATATGACATGAATGATAATATATATGTTGGCAACGTCACGTTCCGCTCATAGGTAATGGGGAACGGGCGGCCTATGATGATGTATGTGCGATCAAGGCTCAATCAAACGGAGCAGATCGTATGTTGGCAACGCCACGTTCCGCTCATAGGTAATAGGGAACGGTTCCGCTCATAGGTAATGGGGAACAGACGGCCTATGATGATGTATGTACTGAAAATGATAAATTTAATCTAAACATTAACCACACAAACAGTTGATACATATTGAATACACATTTGATCATGGATATGATGGATGCACAAGTGTTTAAATGTAATAAATAATAAGACACATGATACACCCCAAAAAGTGATTAAAACGGGGAATTTGTAGAGATTCACTCACTTTGGGTGCGTTCGTTTGATGATGTTGAATGCGCACGAGTTTAGAGGGTTGATCGACGAGGAATAACTAACCTAAATAATAACGAAAAGGTACGGTAAATAAGTGAATTTTATTAACAATTTTAATAGGATTTTTAGATTTATTTTTGTGAGTTTAAGGTCATTTTCTAACTTTAAAAATATTATTTTTAAGTATTTTAATTGATTTTTAAATTAAATAAATAAAAATATAAAAAAATGTTGACCTTTTGGGTTGACCGTTGACCGTTGACCTTTGACTTTGACTGTTGACCGGTTCGGACTTGTGTTTGTTTGCACTGAGCGAGGTTCGAACTTGTGACCTCTCGTACGCGTGCACGCAGCTCTACCAACTGAGCTACGTGTCTAACCCGAAATATTCTAAGTTTTAATTATATATATATACTAATTAAATGTTTTAATTTATTCGATTTATACTAAAAGGATTAAATGATTGAACCGGTTCAGGGAAACCGAATCGAACTCGGGTCCCTTGGTTTGTCAGCGCACAGCCAACCAGTTGGGCTGTGTGACTTATCTGTTAAACTTACAGTTTTATTATTCTTAAAAACATCCTGGGTCCTACTCTGATTCAGTAACAAAAAAATTGGTTTTAATTCGGAAAGCCGGTGCGTTTGTAAGATTCGAACTCGTGACGTGCGCTATGTGTTTGCACACAGTCCACCGCTGGACTGTGTGTCTAACCCGGTTTAATATCTTGTTTTAATTAAACTTATACATTAGGTTCGACTTCATCTTCTTCGTTCAAAGACACAGACAACCCATGTTCGACAGTTCTTGTTTATTCGATTAACGAAAATTATAAATGATTGAAATGTAATGGATAGAGAAGGTTTTGGAAATGAATGTACCGGAAAGATGATTTTTCTCAGAATTCCGGCAAAGTCGTCGGCTCTGTTTTATGAATTCCGTCTGAGCGGACCAATTAACAGTTTTGATTAACTAATTGTGAAATTAAATGACTAAACAAGAATTATCAGAGAGTTTAGATGTTTGTACCGATTCACAGCATGATTTCGGAATTTTCAGAGATTTTCCGGGGAGTGCAGATTATCCGGTATCGTCGTCTGGGACCGATTCTGGTTGAAGGATTTGAGTTAGTATAAGTCTAACAATAGATAGAAGATGAAAGAATTGAGAAATTTACCGATTCGATGAATGTCACGGTTTTCCGGCGAAAGTCCGGCGATATCAGAAAACGTTTCCGACGAACAGAAATTAGAGCGAAAGTGAAATTGAAGGTTCTGTGAGTGTTTCCGAATTATGAGACGATGATATTGTTAGCGTAAATCAGGAAGCAAATGATTTCGGTTTTCAACTCCCAAAATCATATGAATCGAGACAATTGATGACCGAATTGATTAAGAACGTGGGCAGCAATTGATCTATCGGTTATAATCAGTAATAGCGATCACTCAACAGTCTGGACAGTTGAAAGCCGATGAGCGGTTTCAGTTTTGGCGCAAACAGATGATTTCACGGGTAAAGTTAAGTTTTATTTGTTTCCTTGTTTGCAAAAACGAACCAAGTGGCGGAGTGGTTAAGTTGTGTGCTGGTTGTGTCTTCCGGCTGACCCGGGTTCGAAACCCGGCAGCCTATTTTCATTTTTATTTACTTTATTTTTACTTTTTAACAATTTTAGTTTCCATATTCTAAAATGTTTATTAGTTATGTATTGTTTAAAATTAAAATGAGCATTAAATAAGCAACGAAAATTTGAAACTGACTATTCGATTAATAAACGAAGCGGGTTTTGAAAACCCGTTTTTCGATGGATGTTACAGTGTCTCCTACTTTTAGAAATTTCGTCCCGATATTTAAGTAGTAGTGGTAACAGGAAAAAGATGCGGGTATTTTTCGCGCATTGAGTCTTCACGTTCCCAAGTAAACTCAGGTCCTCGTTTCGACTCCCAGCGTACCCTAACAATTGGAATACGACTCCATCTTAAACGTTTTTCTTCGAAGTCCATGATCTCTACTGTTCTTTCAATGAAGTGCATAGATTCATCGATCTGAATATCTTCTAGGGGAATATGGAGGTTTTCCTCGGCGAGGCACTTCTTCAAGTTTGATACGTGGAATGTGGGGTGAATTCTGTTGAGTTCTTCTGGTAGGTCAAGCTTGTATGCTACAGGTCCTACTCTTTCGAGTATCTTGAAAGGTCCTATGTAGCGTGGTGCTAGCTTGCCCTTCTGGCCAAAACGAACTACTCCCTTCCACGGTGATACTTTTAAAAGTACATGATCACCAATGTTAAACTCCAAAGGCTTTCGTCGTTTGTCTGCATAACTCTTTTGACGACTTTGTGCCGCTAGAAGATTGTTTCGAATTTGATGGATCTTGTCTGTGGTTTCTTGAATCAATTCTGGACCGGTGATTTGAGCTTCTCCAATTTCGTGCCAACATACTGGAGATCGGCACTTACGACCATATAAAGCTTCGAAAGGTGCCATGCCAATACTTGAATGATAGCTGTTGTTGTACGAAAATTCAACTAATGGTAGATGAGCGTCCCAATTTCCTTTGAAGTCTATGACACATGCTCGAAGCATATCTTCAAGAGTTTGGATGGTGCGTTCAGATTGTCCATCAGTTTGAGGATGATAAGCAGTACTGAGGTCTAATCGTGTACCCAAAGCGGCTTGTACGGCTTGCCATGTTCGTGAAGTGAAACGACCATCACGGTCTGAAATAATGCTTAAAGGTACACCATGACGGCTTACGATCTCGCTGATGTAGATACGAGCTAACTTCTCGTTCTTGAAGTCCTCGCGAATCGGAATGAAGTGAGCTGATTTTGTAAGACGATCAATGATTACCCATATAGTGTCATACCCACTGGAGGTGCGAGGTAACCCGGTAATGAAGTCCATAGTTATGTTTTCCCACTTCCATACAGGTATTTCAGGTTGGACTAGAAGTCCTGAGGGTCTTTGATGTTCAGCTTTTACTTTGGAACATGTAAGGCACTTGGAAACAAAAACAGCGATATCTTTCTTCATGCCAGGCCACCAGTAGGTGTATCGAAGGTCTTGATACATCTTGTCGGCTCCTGGGTGTACAGAGTATCGTGTTTTGTGCGCCTCATTCATAAGGAAATCATGAAGGTTATTGTGATCGGGGATCCATATGCGATCTAGATAGTACAGAATACCGTCGGATTTAGTTTCGATTTTAAGTTCTGCTCCACAAGACAGCTCATTGCGTACGTCGTTTTCTGTTATAGAAACATGTTGGGCTTCTCGGATTTGATATTTGATGTCGGTTATGATTTGCGAACATAAAAGACGAATGGAGTTCGCATAACCCTTTCGACTGAGCGCATCGGCCACCACGTTTGCCTTGCCAGGATGATACCGAATTTCACAGTCGTAGTCATTAAGAAGTTCGACCCATCTTCGTTGCCTCATGTTCAACTCCTTTTGGTTGAAGATATGTTGAAGACTCTTGTGGTCAGTGTATATTTCACACTTAGTACCGTAGAGGTAATGTCTCCATATCTTAAGAGCGAACACAACGGCTCCAAGTTCCAGGTCGTGGGTGGTGTAATTCTTCTCATGAATTTTGAGTTGTCTAGAAGCATAAGCTATCACCTTTCCTCTTTGCATCAGTACACAGCCTAGTCCCTGCCCTGACGCGTCGCAATAAACCACGAAGTCATCACAACCTTCAGGAAGTGTGAGGATAGGTGCGTCACAAAGCTTTTGCTTAAGGGTTTGGAAGGCTTCTTCTTGTTTGGGTCCCCATATGAAGGGCTTTCCTTTATGAGTCAAAGCCGTGAGTGGTACAGCAATACGGGAGAAATTTGAAATGAAGCGGCGATAGTAACCAGCCAAACCAAGAAATGATCTTACTTCGGTAGGGGTACGTGGCGCTTGCCATTCCTGTACTGCCTTGATTTTTGAGGGATCAACATGAATTCCCTTGTCATTGACGACGTGTCCAAGGAATTGTACTTCCCTTAACCAGAATTCACATTTCGAAAACTTAGCGTACAACTTTTATGTCCTTAAGAGTGTAAGGATGAGTCGAAGGTGTCGTTCATGATCAGACTTAGACTTTGAGTAGATGAGGATGTCGTCGATGAAGACTATATCAAAACGGTCGAGATAAGGTTTGCAGACTCTGTTCATTAGATCCATGAAGACAGCTGGGGCGTTGGTTAAACCAAATGGCATGACCATGAATTCATAATGACCATAACGAGTTCGGAAGGCGGTCTTTGGGACGTCTTCTTCATGTACTCTGAGTTGATGATAATCAGAACGAAGGTCGATTTTTGAAAAACAGGTGGCGCCTTGAAGTTGGTCAAGAAGATCATCGATGCGAGGTAATGGGTAGCGGTTCTTGACCGTTAACTTGTTGAGTTCTCTGTAGTCGATACACATGCGAAACGTTCCATCTTTCTTCTTCACAAAAAGGACAGGTGCACCCCAAGGCGATGAGCTAGGACGTATGAATCCTTTGTCAGTAAGCTCTTGCAGTTGACTGGCTAGCTCTTGCATTTCGGATGGGGCTAACCTATAAAGAGATTTGCAACAGGTGTAGCTCCAGGTATAAGATCAATGCGAAATTCGACTTCTCTCACGGGAGGAAGTCCTGAAATGTCGTAAGGAAAAACTTGCGGAAAATCTTTTACTACTGGGATGTCTTCGAGTTTCTTCTCCTTGGTTCCCTTTTTGACGACATGAGTTAGGAATGCGACATAATTCTTGCGGAGATATTTTCGGGCTTGAAGACAGGACATTAATTTGAGTCCTTTCGAAGGGGTTTCTCCAAAAATTCATAGAGTCTGACCGTTTGCAAGAGGAATGCGAATGAACTTTTCGCGGCATACAACTTCAGCATGATATTGGCTGAGCCAGTCCATACCAATAATAATGTCGAAACTTCCCAACTTCATTGGTATGAGGTCAACTGGAAAATCGTGATCGTTTAGGGTGAGAGTACAATTGCGTATAATAGAGTTTAGTGAGACCGGTTTTCCGTCAGCAACTTCTACCGTTATGGATTCCATGAGTTTATCACGAGTTTGGTTGAGGATGGGTTCAAATTCTAAGGACACAAAACTCTTATCCGCGCCAGTATCAAATAACATGGATGCATAACTACCATTGATGAGAAACGTACCGTTAACCACATTGTTGTCAGCCCTAGCTTGATTGGCGTTGATGTTGAAAGCTCTTCCTCTTGCAGGTGGAGGAGCTTGGTTAGCCTGGTTTACTGGATTAGCTTGAGCTTGGGCATGGATGATGTTCACTAAGCGTGGACAGGTGTTCCTGAAATGGTTCGGGTCTCCACAGTTGTAACAAGCCCGCATAGGTTGCACCATGGGATAGTTGGGTTGGTAGTAGGATTGGGCTACATGTTGGGCAGGTGGTAGGAGTAAAGGTTGTTGGGCTTGACCCACTATCTGATGGTAGGTTTGGGTTGAGGGTTGATTGCGGTTCGTTCGTTGAAGCGCGCGACAGGTTTGAATGGTGTGACCTGCGCGGCCACAGCCGGTGCAATGTTGGCAGGGATGATCAGGAAAGTGATGGTGTTGGCAACGGTTGCATTTTGGGTATGGGCCGAGTATGGCTTTTTATATGGTGCAGGTGAGGGGGCAACTTGAGTGATGGGTGCAGCAGGGATAGGGAAGTTTGTTTGAGTGACAGCAAAGTTTCTGGTGTTTCGTTTCCTCTTACTAGCAAACTTTGAGGAGGAGGGGGAATGGTTTGAAGTTTGGCCCTCAGTGGGGGCTTTCTTTTTCTCGTCCTTAAATTTGCCGTTACGGATATGATTCTCGGTAAGCTCGGTAGCTAGTTCCATAGCAGCTTCAAGTGTTGCAGGCGAAGTGCTTAGAACCGAGTCTTGAATTTTCGAGGGGAGGCCTCGAATATAATGTTCGACTAAGCGGTATACTAGGGTGAAAAAGTTGGGGATCATTTGGTTCAACTCTAAAAACCTTTTGTTGTAGGAAGTATGATCTCCCTCCTTTTGCTTTAACGAGTGAAATTCATCCTCTAACTTTTTGATCTCGCTTCTTGGACAGAAGCGTCTCGTCATGATTTCCCTTAACTCCTCCCATGTTAAGGCCATTGCATCTTCGATTCCTCTCTTACCTTTTTCTGTATTCCACCAGGTAAGAGCTACTCCAAATAGTCTCCCGGTTGCGTAACGTACCTTGCGATCCTCGGGACAAGGTGTTTTCCATTTCCTCAAACCAGTGGAGGAGAGCAGTGACACCTTCGGTCCCTTCAAATTTCGGGGGATCGCAAGACTTGAAGTGTTTGTAAGAGCACTTTTTGGAGGGAGGGTTGTCGACGTTCTGGTCTTCTTGATTGGGAGGGTTGATGGGATTTTCGGCGAGAGCTTGTTGGACTTGAATTACGATGTCAGGAAGCACCGCGGCCATTTGTTTTGCGATTTGGGTGGCCAAGCGTTCGTTTGACCTTCCTGACCTTCTACCTCCACGTTGCTGCCTAGCCGACATCTACAGGAACATTCATAAGAAGATTGTGAGTTTAAGGAGTCTTTTTAGGTGTCATGTGTCGTTTAAAAAAAAAATAACATAAACATCAATAATGCAACTACATCCATAGGATGTCTTGGGTTTGCTCATGTTTGGGCCTCCAATGTCCCCCATACCTTCACCTGTATAGTCATGTGGGCCCCCATGACTATTGGCTTAGTAGGATTCAAATTGGTGTTGGCGGTTTAACACTTGCATCACCCGAATGAAAACCATGAAATATGTTTGCGAGATGTATGGTCGGAGGGTGTCCAGGTGTAGACACAATGACAACTCAAAGTGGGGTTAGCTCACACGACGTTTGGTATAGCATGCTTTGGCCTAATAGGTCCTTCGTACTCTCATCGTTAGTCCCCAGGTAGGCAAACTGGTCCTTTATTTTGGATTTATACGAATGCCAAGCCTAGACAGGACGTTCCGACTACCGGTACTTGTACCCTTCCAGTTACTACATGCCCGTCATGAGAACTCACTTTGATGTGACTTGAAAAAAATACAAAAATCGTTGCAAAAATCATGGAAATTGTGTGGTGTGTGCTCTCATGGATATGATATGTTATGAGGATATGATTCATGATGAGCATTGTATAGTAATATGTACTTATGAACATGCTTGCATAACATTGAATGTAACAATAAACATAAAGCATATAAACATCATGAATTTTGTATGTAACACATAAACAATTTAAATAATTCCATTCAACTATAGTATAGGCTCTAAGGGTCTAATAACCTATCCTATATCCCTATAGTCATGGCTCTGATACCAATCTGTCACACCCCGACCCGCAGCGGAATAAGAGTCGGGGCATAATTGGGTTATCACCAAAGCTCATGATGTTTACTAATATGTTTCATATTTATTAAATTCAAATTACAACTTCAATATTTCAAACAAGTCCATACAATTACAAGGAAAAAGTAACTAAATAAACAATCCAAAGCCTAAACTGATTTATTCTTCTAGGCCGTCCTATATGTTTCTTGCTGCAACTGGATCACTTGTATCATGTGTAAAAATGGGGGGTTTTGGGTCAACAAAAGTTGGCGAGTGAACCTTGTTAGAAAACATTTATTATTGATTTCTTGTTGTATTTAATATGAAAAAATTGTGCAATAATCATATGTGAGCAAACGTAAATAAACATACAATAACAAACCACCTTGCATGAGTATATGACATGAATGATAATGTATATGTCGGCAACGTCACGTTCCGCTCATAGGTAATGGGGAACGGACGGCCTATGATGATGTATGTGCGATCAAGGCTCAATCAAACGGAGCCGATCGTATGTTGGCAACGCCACGTTCCGCTCATAGGTAATGGGGAACGGTTCCGCTCATAGGTAATGGGGAACAGACGGCCTATGATGATGTATGTACTGAAAATGATAAATTTAATCTAAACATTAACCACACAAACAGTTGATACATATTGAATACACATTTGATCATGGATATGATGGATGCACAAGTGTTTAAATGTAATAAATAATAAGACACATGATACACCCCAAAAAGTGATTAAAACGGGGAATTTGTAGAGATTCACTCACTTTGGGTGCGTTCGTTTGATGATGTTGAATGCGCACGAGTTTAGAGGGTTGATCGACGAGGAATAACTAGCCTAAATAATAACGAAAAGGTACGGTAAATAAATGGATTTTATTAACAATTTTAATAGGATTTTTAGATTTATTTTTGTGAGTTTAAGGTCATTTTCTAACTTTTAAAAATATTATTTTTAAGTATTTTTAATTGATTTTTAAATTAAATAAATAAATAAAAATATAAAAAAAATGTTGACTTTTTGGGTTGACCGTTGACCGTTGACCTTTGACTTTGACTGTTGACCGGTTCGGACTTGTGTTTGTTTGCACTGAGCGAGGTTCGAACTTGTGACCTCTCGTACGCGTGCACGCAGCTCTACCAACTAGCTACGTGTCTAACCTGAAATATTCTAAGTTTTAATTATATATATACTAATTAAATGTTTTAATTTATTCGATTTATACTAAAAGGATTTAAATGATTGAACCGGTTTCAGGGAAACCGAATCGAACTCGGGTCCCTTGGTTTGTCAGCGCACAGCCCAACCAGTTGGGCTGTGTGACTTATCTGTTAAACTTACAGTTTTTATTATTCTTAAAAACATCCTGGGTCCTACTCTGATTCAGTAACAAAAAAAATTGGTTTTAATTCGAAAAGCCGGTGCGTTTGTAAGATTCGAACTCGTGACGTGCGCTATGTGTTTGCACACAGTCCACCGCTGGACTGTGTGTCTAACCCGGTTTAATATCTTGTTTTAATTAAACTTATACATTAGGTTCGACTTCATCTTCTTCGTTCAAAGACACAGACAACCGATGTTCGACAGTTCTTGTTTAATTCGATTAACGAAAATTATAAATGATTGAAATGTAATGGATAGAGAAGGTTTTGAAATGAATGTACTGGAAAGATGATTTTTCTCAGAACTCCGGCAAAGTCGTCGGCTCTGTTTTATGAATTCCGTCTGAGCGGACCAATTAACAGTTTTGATTAACTAATTGTAAAATTAAATGACTAAACAAGAATTATCAGAGAGTTTAGATGTTTGTACCGATTCACAGCGTGATTTCGGAATTTTCAGAGATTTTCCGGTGAGTGCAGATTATCCGGTATCGTCGTCTGGGACCGATTCTGGTTGAAGGATTTGAGTTAGTATAAGTCTAACAATAGATAGAAGATGAAAGAATTGAGAAATTTACCGATTCGATGAATGTCACGGTTTTCCGGCGAAAGTCCGGCGATATCAGAAAACGTTTCCGACGAACAGAAATTAGAGCAAAAGTGAAATTGAAGGTTCTGTGAGTGTTTCCGAATTATGAGACGATGATATTGTTAGCGTAAATCAGGAAGTAAATGATTTCGGTTTTCAACTCCCAAAATCATATGAATCGAGACAATTGATGACCGAATTGATTAAGAACGTGGGCAGCAATTGATCTATCGGTTATAATCAATAATAGCGATCACTCAACAGTCTGGACAGTTGAAAGCCGATGAGCGGTTTCAGTTTTGGCGCAAACAGATGATTTCACGGGTAAAGTTAAGTTTTATTTGTTTCCTTGTTTACACAAATGAACCAAGTGGCGGAGTGGTTAAGTTGTGTGCTGGTTGTGTCTTCCGGCTGACCCGGGTTCGAAACTCGGCAGCCTATTTTCATTTTATTTACTTTATTTTTACTTTTTAACAATTTTAGTTTCCATATTCTAAAATGTTTATTAGTTATGTATTGTTTAAAATTAAAATGAGCATTAAATAAGCAACGAAAATTTGAAACTGACTATTCGATTAATAAACGAAGCGGGTTTTGAAAACCCGTTTTTCGACGGATGTTACATTGTTAAACACAATAGATCTAATCGACTGTTCTGCGGTCATACCACGACTAACGGTTACTAAACAATATCAAAACGAGGGTTTCCCGAGCTCAAACCAACCAAACTTATGTGCATGCACGCGCGCACACACACATATATATCCACAACATTAGCCATTTTATTAACATGCAACTCATGGAACTTTATCCAAATCGCAAAAAATGATTCACACTTAACTAAATAAGCACATTTCATCATCAACATGATAATATGTACATATCGAATGCTATTAATTCACAAATCGTCAGTTTCTACAAAAACTCATAAGATAATTTATTAACCGTTTTCCGGAAACTATTTTACAATCCGAAAATATATTATTTGTATTTTAAAATACTTGTAAGAAAAAATATATATAATTTTCGTAAGGATATCAAAAATTGGTCGTTTTTATTAAAACCCGATTTTTATATTTTATACTAATAATTACTTATATGTTTGGAAGACCCGATTTTATATAAAACAACACTTTGACTAAAATTCCATCAAGTCTCGTTTTAAAATACCAAAATATCCATAACTCCATGATGATTATAACATGGTCATCAAACCGCAAAATCACCAAACTTGGTTATCTTTATGTTAATAGACAACCTTAACATAACAAATCACCATTTTCACATATGTACCTTATATCCTCAGACACACTTAACATACAAAACAAAACTATGTATTCACATATGCTTTCACTTTCAAAACAACATTATGCCACATTTACCATAAACAATACACACTTTAATAACCCAAAATTACCACTTTTAACATGCTAAATTATTTTAAAAATATAGTTAACATACTCAAATATGCATGAATCCCTAATACCTTCTAAACCTTAACAGACCAAGATTATCGTTAATATATACTTAGCTAATATTTTAACACACTAATTATAACCAACATCATCAAACTCCATGACCATATACACCCTTATAAACCCCATATTTAGTAAAACATCACCATATGAACACATCTATCTTTCAACAAAGATCGTCATCTATATAACATACCAACACTTACAACATACTAAAAAAACAACAATTACACATAAACACAAACACAAACACAAGCCCACGACTCCAAACAAACACCTATATACTTTCAAAAATCTCATTTTAACTATGAGTTTTACTTGGTACATCCAAACACTTGTTGACATCTCTTTTAGTGATTCTACTTGTACAATTAAACACTTAAATAAGATGTAAAGTTAACAAGTTAAAGATTCATACCTAAACTAGAAACTCCTTAAAAATAGATGGATGAAGGCTAGGATAATGAGATATAGCTCCAAGTTATGCTCCCATAATTCTAATATCTCATTACAAAGTTGATCCTAAGAGAAATTTAGCATAAATGGTGATTGAAGATAGATGGAGGGTGTTCTTGTTCTTGGTCGCGAGATGTGAGAAAAAGTGTGGAGTTTGAAGTTTAAAATTGCACAAGTGAAATAGATGGAATGGTGTATAACCTTTTGACTTCGAAAAATAAACCATTGTGACATACTTCTTACACTTTTCACTCAACGAGCAAAAGAGGGTATTGGGGGGGGGGTATGGTTTGGGTTGCAAAAGTCAACATGTCGTTCCATGTCTCTAGTTTAGGCTAAATGTGTTTTATGTTAAGTTAATGGTGTTTTATGTTTAATTACCCCTAATACTTGTAATTTAAGGCCATTAAACCCTAGACAACAAGTAACCACATAACATCACATAGTTTGGTTTAAAATTATTCGTATGGAGGTTAAAATTAACATATACACGATATTTAAATATCCATAACCTTGGCTGGTTCTTCAACAAAGTGAAGCTTATCTTCAATGAAGATCTCAACCCCAAGAATGATAAGTGTCTCATAAGATAAACACTTTTTCAAGTTCGACACATAAAATGTGTCATGAACACTACTATGCTCTTGCGGCAGCTTGAGCTTATTAGCAACAATACCAACCTTGGCCAAAATCTCAAATGGCCCGATATACTTTTGATTAAGCTTACCACGCTTACCAACCTTGCAACACCCTTCCAAGGCGAGACCTTTAACAAAACCTTGTCTCTGATCTCGAAAGCCAATGGTTTACTGATGTGTTTGAAAGACAACATGTGATTCCATGTCTCTAGTTTAGGCAGAATGTGTTTTATGTTAAGTTAATGGTGTTTGATGTTTAATTATCCCTAATACTTGTAAAATAGGGCCATTACAACACTAGACAACAATTAACCACATAAGATCACATAGTTTGGTGAAAAAATATTCTTTTAGAGGTTAAAATTCATTAGAATTAATATATACACGATAAAACCGTAAATTACGATACTTAAATATCGCAATATGCTTTTATTTACATTTCATGCCAAACACAAAAGAATTCCACCAATTTAACGTTCCGGGCATATTTGAACAATTTCGACTATAAAACGTTTCCCGGATAATCACCAACGCTCGTTTTATAATTGTTATCGATACGCGATAAGACGACACCAACTGTAGCGTTTCGTATTTTTGTTGTATCTCGTTTTTCTTGTAATTCGTATTTCAATTTCAATCCTTATAATCTCGAGACTTTAATCATAATGGAAATCGTATTTTATATCATACTTGTTTAATCATGCATGCACAATACATAAACAATCACGAACTACGCATTTATATTTAAAAACCAAGTCATACACTGAGAATATATTTTCTAGGCATTATGTTCAAACATATTCATATATTACACATGAATTACACCTCAAAATGTCCAAAACATGCTTAACTATGTGTTTATGGCCCCAAATAACAACCAAACCTAACCACAAGGGCCAAAATGGAATTTTGGTATTTTTGAAAGGCCTTACAGACCGCAAGTTCAAACCTTTTACGGTTTGCCAGAATCTGCTCTGACAGCATAATTGTTCAGTACGCGAATTTTAGTGTTTAAACTCCATTTTCCCTCTTCCTAACCCCCCAACTACCTACATTAAACACCAAACCCTAATACCCACTTATAAATACAACCCTTCCTTCCTCCTAAACACTTTCAACACCTCTAACTAACTTCCAAACTCTCCCAAATCATCAAGATTCTCAACTTTGGCAGATTGTTCAAAGCTCCAAAACAGTGAGCTTTGAGTTAGTTTCTTTAACTTTTCTTCTTATATTCTTCTTCCCTGGATAACTTCTAGGAGTATTACTAGATGTTTACAAGGTAAACAAAGATGGCATGTCACCATTTTTGAGGTCAAAGTGAGGATTTTGTTAAACTTTTTTAAATTTGTTCTTACTTTACCTTGTTTTCTTGGAACTTTTGACACCAAACCAAGTCACCAACTAATCTCTATGTTGAGGGACTTGTGTTAAGGTTTATTCCAGAAAACATCAGGTTCATATGCCTCCTCATACTAGACTCTAAGTAATTTTCAAGCCACGAAAGTGATGAAACCACACCAAGTCTCTGATGATACAATATTGGAAGCATTTGCCTTGGTTAACACTCACCTGGTTACTTAGCATAATAGATAGTTGTTTATGTATTCATACTTATATTCATGACCATCTGAATCATCCATGGATGATTTGTGCATTGGTGAAATCTTGAGGTTAATGGATTTCTCTAACCTATGCTTGACAATACATGGCTAGACTATTATATGACTATTACATAATAATATATACATAATATAAATCTCCAAAACCGAACCATAATATCAACCGAACTCATGGTTGAATGTTATGTGTTAAGGTGGAAAATATCTTAGTTTCGGATTCCTTAGGTTGGACTTCTAACGGGTGACTTAGTACTCATGAAAAACACAATTAACAATAGTGTCCAAAACAAGATATGTTTTTATGTACTTTCATACACATATAATTCCCGTTTACTTTCCAACTTCCAACTCATCAAACTCATACACCTTTGTTTATCCTTTTTAGGGTAACTTGGTGATTCTATCCTCTCAAACCGCTTACCTCGCATTTGTGTAACTTATATTCGCAAACCGTGAGTATACCTGACCCATTTTCCATTTTAATCACTATTTAGGTTGTAACACGTAAACAAACTAAATTCACATACACATACATACAAACAATCTTATGCAAATACCAAATCCGTATATATGCTTAAATTTGATATTCTTATTGTGATTCCATGCTTGGCATTTCATTGTTATTAATACATCATTAACCTTGCAAGTCTCTCTTAACATGTATAGCGCTATAGGACTAGCACACCGCCCGCTTGTGGTCATTGTTACGTTATACTTCACGGTATTGTTTACTTTGTTGACAAGATTGCGCTCACGGTCATATTCACTTCGGTGATAAGATTACGCTAGTGAAAACTTTGGATGGATGTTTAGTTATGCATGCTAGTATGTAACACGATTAGTATACTTTAACATGTGGTTTGAGAATATCAATATTTAATTATGCTATGTAGTCAAAACTAGTATGCTCACCAACATTATTTGTGTTGACGAATACTTATTACATGTTGAAGGAAATGTATGATGATGCTACAAGAAAAACTACTTAGGGTGAAATTAGAAACTCGTACTTATGTATTTCAATGTTTAGTTATGTTTACTTCCAATATCTTTGTACTTCTTTTTTGAAACAGTGTATCGTTTGACGTGATGAAATGAAATGGAAATTTAAATTTCAATTATTGTCGCAACTTGGCGGTATGAATCATTTGAGCAATCTCTTTCATCCCATCTTGATGTTTCCGCCATCGGTTGGGGTGTGACACAAACGATTACCAAATGCAAACTCCGGCATTTACCCGGACACTGCTAGACTTTATGGACTCAATTAACACATAATTAAGTCTAAATGCACATATTAAATAAATAAATAGTGATTACGTTGTACGAATTAACCTGTAATTATACATTTTAGTACATGTACAATTTCGACTCCTCTAAGCTTTTCTAGAGGTTATACGTAAACTATTACGCAAATCGTAACCAGTTTAACGTAACGCACACTCCGGAATAACAATATAAGCTAAACATACCTTAAATAACCTTTACATAACTTAGAAATAAGTTCTGAAGGGTTCGTTATGGCAAAAACATGCTTTTGAAACTTCAGGGGCTATTTTGCTACTGCATGTAACAATTCCCACATACATGGTTAATTGGGGAAATTGTTTGCTATTATTGAACCGATGAACCACATGTTTGAGAGGGGTGTAAATTGCAACGTGTAGAGTTGAACTCAACTCAAACTTGACTAGTATATTATTTATCACCTCTTAAAACTCGAACACATGACTAATGTTGGAATTACACAAGAAACTGACTTAGTACTATTGACCGTGGAAGTTATTAAACGCAAAACCATCAATAAATGTATATCAAACCAAATAAAACAATGGTCTTAAATGTCTACATGGACTCATAAACCAAAGTTCATAAAATGTTCTATTGCAAGTTTCATCAATTCATTAATAGCCGTTCCAAATGTTATGGTCCCGCATGACCCTTTCTAAGGGCATCGCACCTTCCCAAAATACAAGATTAAACAAGCCAGCTTATGTTGGCCTTCGCCAATCATCATAACCCACACCGCGACCCTCAAGAATCACAGTCAGCCATAATCGAAGGCCTTGGACAATCATCATAGTTGATTGCGTTAAGGCTTTGGTTGCCCTTCCCTTCCCTCTTGGTCGATTACTCCAACACACACACACGCAAATTGTAAAAAAAACATGATTCCCCACACAAACAACATTGAACAATACATAAGCAAAAACGTAAATTGAGCTTGTACGTTACCGCTCCTATTCTTGCAACAATCTCGAAAGGTCCATGGGGCTTAACTCTCCCCGTTCGATGAACCTTAAGACTCCTTCCAGAGTGAGAGCTTTAGCATTACTTGATCGGTTGATCCATCTTTTAGCAAAACTCTTTTGTTTGTCTTGAACAGTCTTCATTTGTAAAATCTTATCATCTGCTTTTATGAATTATCTTCGGCCTGGTTAAATGGTGCTCTATCACCTCCTTCTCCTTCCAACATGTATGTGTCTACACACATAACCATACAAAACTTTATAGGTGATGCATTAATGCTCGTATGCAGGGACGGACCTACCTTAGAGGCAGGGGTAGCCTCCGTAGCTACCCCTTGGCGCTCTGACGATAGAGTAAATTTTGGAAAAAAATTAACCTTATTTCGATTTCGTTACCCTGTTTTTATAAAACGTTACCCCTATGAAAATTTCTAGATCCGCCACTGCTCATATGGTAACTATTGTTACATACGAACTCATTCAGTGGAAGATGAGGATTCCATCTACTTCCAAATATTATTTACTTAATATATTACAGTTACATGTATTATAATATACTATATGTGTTATGTACTTAAATATTATATTTATTAGATAAATTTATTATATTCATATAAATGGTAGCTCATCTATGCCTATCGATCTCGGTATATTAAATTCGATCTTATTTGAGTAGCTTATAAGTGACTCCAATCAAATCATAATGTTTTGAGACTATAACCTTGGTTCAACAACACAGTGATATAAATTATATGCTATAACAATTCATAAGGGGTTCAGCAGTATTTCCTATTATTTGTGAATGTGGGTGATGTGAATGTATTTAGTTGGTCCACCTGGACCAATAAGATATACGGGTTATATTAATTATAAACTATTTTTAGTTTCATGTCAAAATAGTAAACCAACTAACAGAATTTGTTATATACTATAACAATTCACAACGGGTTAAACAGTAGTTTCTAGTTATTTGTGAATGTGAATGATGTGGATGTATTTAGTTGGTCCATTTGGACCAATAAGCTATGTGGGTTACATTAATTATAAACTATTTTTTAGTTGCATGTCAAAATAGTAAACCAACTAACAGAATTTGTTATATCCTATAACAATTCACAACGGGTTAAACAGTAGTTTCTAGTTATTTGTGAATGTGAATAATGTGGATGTTTTTAGTTGGTCCACTTGAACCAATAAGCTATGTGGGTTACATTAATTATAAACTATTTTTAGTTGCATGTCAAAATAGTAAACCAGCTCAGAGAATTTTATGTTAAAAATTATTTCTTTTTTTTCTATAATAAACAGCGCAAGAAGCGGGGCATTAGAAAGTTTTTTTTTCTTAATTTTGTTATTTTATTATAATAATTACTTTTGAGCATATTATATTTTTCCTTTGTATTTTAAGATGTAATGTTCTATGAAATTTTGAGTGGTGTTCTTATTTTTATTTACGTCAAAAGCGAGTTGTAGTAATATACAAGTAATCGAATCATTTCAAAGCTACGTTATGCTTATTTTTTCTTTCTTTATAAATGCAGTGTTTACCATTTTTGTTATTTTAATAACATAATATAGCATCTAAATTTTTTTGGAATATACCATTGTGACTGCTTATTATTATCTATGATAAAAGTTTTATTTGAACGAATCAAATATAGTTGATTTTTTAGTTCTATGTCGTGAGAAACGAACTGATAGCGTGCGAAGAACATCGTAACCGGTACCGTATTCGTTTATGATGGTTTTCTCGGCATGGTGTATTTGAGTAACATAATATGTTGTATAATTTGGAATACACCACTACGACATGCTTATTTTTATTTTCGATTTGAATATAGTTGATTGTATTTTTCTTTACCATGCGAACTGAACCGATACCGTCCGAACAACACCAATAACGGTATCGTATTGCTTTGATGATTGTATTGACGTGGCTGTATATAAACTATAGAGAGTGCCGGTGTTGGCATCGATATTCGTTTTTATACCGCGTGCCGGTATCATAGCTGGGCATATCTCCTCCATTTATCATACTGTGTGCCGGTATCATAGCTGTAAAACGTAATAAACCGACCCGATACCAATTGACGTGGCGGTATATAAGCTATAGAGAGTGCTGGTGTTGCCATCGATATTCATTTTTGTAGTTTTAAATCGATGTAAAACAAGTATCAAAATCATGTTGGGCATATCTCTTTCGTTTATCATACCGAATGCCAATATTATAGTTTTAAAACATAATAAACCAAACCAATATCATTAAAAACCCACTGCAGAACGCCAGAAGTTTCACTACTTATTAACAAATAACTAACACGAAAAGAGTTTTACTTACTAAAGTTGGTTCACTGGATCCACCAACTCATTGAGCCCGAAATTGGTGCATATTATTCTAAAGATGTTCAGTTGTTCACATTTTGGGTTCAAAACTTTTCCAAGTTAACCGACCATTGAAAAATGCTGATATTTCACTGCTTTAAATTTATAAAATAATATTTAGATAGTGTTTTAACACATACTTTAATTAAGTCTATCAGTAAAATCGCTTATAAGTTACTTAAGATTGACTTATTAAAAGTCCAAATTGAATCGAGATTAGACGAAAGCTAATTAAAGGTCGTTTAAAAGTTTGAGCCCAAACTTCATGTATCAAATTCGAATTTAATAATTTTCATTAAAATCATTATACATAATAATAATAATAATAAAAAAAATAATAACAATTAACTAAATTTATATAAAATTATACAGAAGTGACTCTTAAAACATTTTTGAGTGTTTTAACACTTTGTAATCATTATTAAACTTTGGCTTTAACTTTTGTAAAACTATTATTGTTGCATAAGAAAGTATTATTTTATATCTTAAAATCATACTTTTTCTTGCCCATATCTATAAATTAAAGTTAGTTTATACATGTTTAACATTAAAAATTAATCCAGAATTAATAAAAAGACATTGACATAGATTTGTAGCTTAAAAAATGCCTGGAAAGCATAAAATATGTAAAAAGAACATTAATAATAGACTATTGATGTAACATGAGTAGATTTTATTTTATGCAAAAGTATTCGACAAAAAGAAAGACATTGATGTAACCACATGCCTACATCTATATTTAATATTCTCCAACTTTACAGTATATTACATGATTGGTCCCTGATTTTGTTCAAATAAAAAAACATCACCCTTCCAACTTTTAATATGATTCGTATTTATGAACTTTGGAATGCTATTGATATATGATTTATTAAAGTTAACATAATAACAAATAAATTTAAGAAGTAACCATTTTAGGTTTGAATCATCTAGTTTATAAAAGTCATAATCAAGGTTCCTCGACCGTACATCAAATCTCTCTCTTCACAAACTGTTCATCACCACTGACACAGGTACTTACAAACACCTCCACCATCAACGGTGCGTAGAATTTCATTTGTATGTAAAATTTAGTTCGAGTTAGGGTTTGGAAGAAGCATGGCGTTTGTATGTAAGCAATTTTAACAAATTTAGAAATTGATTAATAGCAAATAGTACAAGTAGAGACGACGTGCGTAATTTTAAAAGGAATAATGAATTTTAATAATCTCAGCTATTTGTTGTTGGTCACCAACAGTCACAACTTAAAAAATAATCACTAGCAGTCCCAACATTAACATATTGGCTTCCAATGAACCTTGACCAACAGAACACTTAGTCTCCGGTTGTCAGAAAAACATTTTTGGCCAGAAAAAGGTTCCTAAAAGACTCCAAAATATTTAACATAAGTACAATTCCACTTCATAAATCATACATTTGCACTACATGCATCTTTGGTTGTGCTTAAACCAAGTAAAACCAAAGAATTGAAAAAAAAACCCACCTGCCGTTTTACAATAAAACCAAAACCCTAAAAATTTAAAAACCTTCGACTTAAAAATGTATCTAGCAATAAGAAAGGGTATCCAAATTCTTGATCTCAAAAAGAATATGCTACTGGCATGTTAATTTTCCAAGATTAAGCCTTTTGACTAAATCTAATGGTATGTACTAATACATTATTGGTCTCTTAAAAGGACATGTACCATCAAGCCATAAAAACAAGAGGACACACACACAGTAACAATAATATGTGAATGAAGCCAGAAAATACTGAAAGTGAAAGGTGTGTGGTACTCTACCACTGAAATGGGTTGTCAGCCCCCATGTGACATGGTGGACCTCTACCCTCCATACCCACCACCCTCAAAGAAACCATAAAATCAGACAAAAGACACCCTAAAGTATCCTTTAAATCAAATTCTCTTCTTCCACCTACTTCATATTTTCTCCATCCAAAAACCCTCTTTTCTTATGACTATTCTAATCAAGAAATCACTAAAAATAAACCAATGTACAACTCACTATAGCATGTCTAGTTGTACAAATTATCTAATTACCCAAAGTGGGCATGCTAAAAAAATCTATAACAATATTAACCAAAAAAGCCTAAACCATATGAACAAATTTAATCTGCATGGCCCTCATACACTAGTCAAATCAAAATCAAAAGATGGTTATAAAAGGCACAAGAAAATGACAAAAATCACAGCTTTATACACCTTCAAGATTCAATCATACCTCAATTGTTATACCTTTTTTTAATACTTTTATCTTTGAATATCCTCAAAACAGAATACATACTGATTAATATACATGAAGGTTGTAAGTTGTGCATTAGAAGTAGTATGAAATGATCATATATAATGATGCAAGTGAGTAAAAGAAAGTTGCTAACCACTACTACCCTTTTTCTTTTGATTTGTTATATGCATGGTTCAATGAGTGTTTGGTGGGGGTCCAGCACACAGTTGAAGGAAAGGGTACAAAAGTTAACAAACAAAGAAACCCTACTGTCATAAAATCAGTTCATCTATCATCCTTGCTTTTCTTTATGTATTGCATATATAGTTGTAAGTAGTATGGGAGGTAGGTATTGAAGATGACAATAGTCTTCAAGTCTTCCTAATAATATTTCTTTTTTTTTTCTTTTGGTGTTGATGATGGTTTTCGGTTTCCCCCTTCGAGTATATCCTGCTCCTACTCCTGCACCAAACACGAAATTACGCTTAGCATTGCCCTAACCCGATTTTAGATCTTGACCTGCGTGTTAGTTGAAACCCTAAACCTCAACACGGTTTACATCAAAACGTAGACCAAACAAACACGTACGCCAAAATAAGCATGAAAAGTAGACCTAATCTTACCAAGCAAAATTAAAGTTGTGATCCATGATCCCGTTGCACAGCCGAAAATCACCTACATTTCAATGGCTTCTTGCAAAAAAAAGGAAAGGAAAATATTAGAAAATAATTGTGATTCTAAAACCCTTGTTCTAATTATAAAAAATGAGTAGAAAGATGATCAAAAGTTTCAAACATTTTCATACTAAAAAAAGTTTATTGTGTTGATTTATACCTTGGCATTTAGAAGAAACATGAATTGGAATTGCGGCAGAAGTATAATCGGCTTCAGGCATATCAGTTGAAAAATTAGTTGGGTCTGTGGTGGCCGATTTTGTAGGGGAAGCAAATAAGTTATCAGGAAGGGCGTGCTCTAAGCTGCTTATTCAAACAAATACACGATACAAATAAATAATGCCACACAAGAAAATAAAAGAAAACATGCATAATTATAGTAACTTCAAAACCTTTCATTCTTAGCAGTTTCATTCTGATCAGAGTTTTCTTCCTTTAGTTCTGTTGGGACATTGGGATCAGATTCATCATTTGGTGCTGCGTCACATGTGGAATTTCGGTTGTTAACTCATTATTAGTAATATTAATCTATAAAATATAATAAAAGTGATATTAAAAAAATACCTGCAGAAACAAGTTCTTCATTGTTGTTATCAGATGGGAACACAAGATTTTGGTTTATTTGAGCTGGTGAAGAAACAGCATCGCCTAGAGATAAACTCCGTTGAAACAGACGGTGTTTTGCATCAGCCAACTGCAGATTCATTAATCTTCTGTCTTGGAGTTCCATCGCTTGGTGTAATTCCCGTTCCTCTAATTTTCTTCTTAACATCATGTCATTATTAAACATTCTAGCACCTGCAAGGATAGACAATTGGAGATCAAACGCTCGAATCGCGTAACTTTAGGAGCTAAGTGTTTATATTTTTGCTCACCAAATGGTATATGATCGAACGGTTCAGCTGATTCCAGTGCAGTTGGACTCAAACAACTGGAAAAATCGCCTCTTTCGATCTGTTGTTGATGCTTCCTATACAACCATATATGCAAACTATTCACAACCTATAATGAAAAATAAAAAATAAAAAACGAAACAGTCGGTACGAGCCATACTTGTCTGGTATTTTTCCCTTTTCTTTATACGGTTTAACAAGCACCCGTGAATCGCATACAAAGTGAGGATTTCCTTTTGCCAAAATTGCTTTCACGGTCTCTGGGAGCATAAACGTAACGAAACCAAACATCCGTTTTTGCTGATATGGGATCCTCACATCTTGAACCGGTCCAAACATACTTGAAAACATTGCAGAATCTTTAATCATCCAAACAAAGAACTAAACCAACTACAAATACAAGCATTGCATATTCTACTATATTGCATATTCTACTATATTAGAACCAATTACCTGAAGTAATTCGAAACATCTTCTTCTTTAAAAGTACTATCAGCCGGAAACGTCAAGTAAATTTGTCGAGAACTCGAATTCGAATTCCCAAAACCCAGCGGCCCAAAATCACCTCGATCGGGTCGACACCGACCAAATTTATGAAACTCATCCCCAATCATCAATCCAGCTGTTGGTGATCTAAACATGCATATCAAGTCCAACACCAAATTACATTTATTGAAACTTAATAAAAAAATCAAGCTGCTGGAAAATGGAGAAATAAAACAACCATGCCCCAAAAACACAAACCACTGGTAAAGAACAAAGATTCTTTCTTTTTTCTTTTTCTAGCAATTTCAAGAGCAAATCCAACAAGAACAACTAAAAACCACCCTTTTTAAACCACAAATAACACCACATAATTGCAGAATAAATATGATACTCCTTTCTTTCACCATACTAAACAAACCCAACTTATAAAGTTCAAATCTTTATGAAAAAAATACAAAAAATTTAAAAGAAAAAAAAACTTTACCTAGGATTCTCATTGAGAAAGTTCATGCACCTATTGAAAGGAAAAGGGGGAACCCCGGCACCACCCATGGCTGCAATCCTCTGCTGCTGTTGTTGAATAGCTTTAATTCTTATCAAATCATCAAGAACATCAATCTTGCCGGTCGGAGACCCAACAACACCGGTCGGAGAACCTAAATCTTCACCAAAACCACCATGAGAAAACTTACAAGAATTACCGTTTTTACAAAACCCTCTAGCGTAATACATGCACGGTCTCCACCCACCAAATCCGCCACTAACGTCGTCGTTTCCGGTTAAAAAAGCGTCGTTTACTGAACAACTTCTCCGGTGTAAATGGTGGTGGTGTACGTCACCACAGTTATTGTTCCCAGACTCCATATTCCCGTTTGAAGCTTCCGTACCAAAAGGGCTGTCGTTAAACTTCATCGGAAGTTGATCGGAAGTACCGAACTCTTCAGTGGGGTCGTTAAAGTTGTTGAAAAATGATGACCCAGATGAACCACCGTTAACAACGGAAGCGTACGACGCGGGTCTAGGGCTGCTACGGTGGTCGGAGAACGACGACCAGGGAGAACTAGGGGACGGAGGGTTTAAGTTGTGAAACCCATTATTCGGAATGACGATTTGTGGGGAGTTTCTGTGGGGGAATAGTGAAGACGGGTTTTGGGCAGATGAAGTGTTCGACGAAATGCCTAAGAAAGATTTGGCTTGTTTTATGACGGAAATGAGGAGGTTTTCGGGGCCGAAAGCGAGCCTTATCATCTCATTATCTCCTTGGTCTTGAATGAGGATGTAACCCATGATTTTGGAAGCGTTTTCTGGATCTAATTTCTGGATTCTTGACATCACCATTTTTGTAGCTTCAACTGTATCCATGGTGGTCAAGAAAAGAATACAAAAAACAAGAAACAAGAAGAAACCCAGTAACCACAGTCGCTCTCACTCACTAACCCACCATTTTCTTTCTCTCTCTCTCTATACAAAAAGCAATGATTTTTAGAGAGAGAAAGTAGAGAGAGAAAGAGAAAAAGATTGGGTTTTTTGAACTGGGTAAAAAAACGAAAAGATTTTAGAGAGAGAGAGAGAGAGAAGATAAAGCGGAGAAAAAAATGTTGGAACGGTTGGGACTTGTTTTAGGGATTAATGAGAGAGAAGATGGCTCTATGTACAACTTTTAATGCATAGAGTACAACTCTTTATGCAAGACTGATGCTTTGCTGTAACCCACATAGAGATTATAAGTTGTAATGGGTTGGTTTTGTTTAAAGTTTCTTGTAAACTCTGGGTTCACAAGCACAGTGGCTTTGGGGAAGATGATATTGTGTGTGTGGTTTTTTTTATTTTTGGGAGTGGGTGTCAGGTGTCTCACAAATATTTTTAGGTAATGATTAAAATTATTAATATGTTTATTTTTTCATTATTAATCATGTTAATATGAATGATACAAGCTTGTTATTATTATTATTATTATTATTATTATTATTATTATTATTATTTGTAAACAAAATGTTAAAGATGTATTAAATAAGGTTATTGGTAAATAATTAAACATATATGTTATTATGATTGTTTAATAAACTAGAAAATATGTCACTATCATTAATGCATATATGTTTCATAATAATAATAATTGAAAAAGAAAAGTATATTGTTTTTAATAATTAATCTGTTATTTTATCAATTATTTTTTATATTTAATTTAATAATGATGTGCATAATGAATTTATGATAACAAAAGAGTAGAATTGATAGGGCAGTTAGTTTTTGGGGTTGGGGTGTCTTAAAACTTGCAACCACAGCTTTTGATATGGATGAAAACTTTGCAGAGATTTTTGGGCAGAGTAAAAGAAATTTGAAACCATAATAAATGATAACATTTCCGAATTTATATCTTTTTTATATAATATAGGGAAAACTTTTAGTTTAAAGTTTGAATTATATCCAGCTAATTTTTTATATAACTGTATTTGAATATTAAATAAAATAAGGATTTGCTTTTTATTGTGCTTAATTAATACTTTAATAGGTATGTTAGAAACGATTTTTCTTTAGATACATTTTGGAAATTGAAGAAATTTCTTTAGATACATTTTGGAAATTGAAGAAATTTCTTTAAGGTTGCTATGAGTATTTTAAAAAGCCTGATATTGGATTCGTTTGTTATTGTGTATTATTTTATTTTAGAAGTATATTTAAAACCTATGATATTGTATTTATATTGTTTATTTTGTTCAAAAATTTAAAAACTATGATATAGTATTTATATTGTTTATTTTGTTGAAAAAGAGAGAAGTAATCTTCATGAGTATGCCTTGTTAAACATGTGATTTCTAAAAGTATATATTATTATTGTTCAAAATCATAAGCCTGATTTTAGGGGATGAATCTTTGTATTAAACTGTGGGGCAATATACACACAGATGGCAAAAATAGTAAACATCAACAAAATATACATTTAAATTAAATAATATCACATGATTTTAAGTAATTAACTTTTGAATTTTATTGTTTTTATGATTTTAACTTTTAAATTTTATTTTTCTAACATTAAATTTTCTTCTTTTTCTAGTGTAACATGCTTTGGAAATTACCCTATTTCAACTCTTAAAATTTTATTTTTCTAGAATCTAATTTTTTTTCGAGTGTAACATGCTTTGGAAATTAACCTAAGGATAAGGTAAACGATATAAAAAAACAATAACTAATAGTGACTAGTTAAGACATAAAAGTAAATGTTTGTAAAAGTAATTTCTAGTTATTTGTGAATTTAATTATACATCAACTGAAAAGTTTTTTCTACATGTAAATAATTTTTTTTTTAATTTTCTTTTTTAGATACAACTAATTTTATTAGTCAAAGTATCCCGGGATGTATTTGTCATATTCTACCGGGATGAGAAAATAAGTTGTAAACCTTGCGCTCCAAGCGTAATTTAGTATGTGATTTTTTTTAAATAATATTATTTTAGATTCAGAAAATTTGCCAAGTTACATCAAAACAGAAGGTAGCTGGGCAACAAGCTGCGCCGCCAATCCTTTCTGAATTGCAAACCCTAAACTTCCAAATAGAAACCCTTGCCCCCTTGGGGTTGAACAATTGCTGTAGACGACCCGTTGAATCCTCGTCAAGAAGTGGATAGCTTCTGTCGCTAGGGAGCCAAAAGTATCAAAGGCAAAAGGGACAAAGACATGCTGGTTCTTTGCGCAAGCTTTAGCGTGCTTATCCACTTTCTTTGATTCTGCTTATCTTGCCGCTTGTCCAGCTACAAACCCGTTTTCCCTTAAACCAACCAAAGGGGAAACCCCCATGAGGTCTACACAAGCATGTTTCCCCCAAGCCAAGCCAAAGACGAGCAGATCCGCTGATCGCAGAGTAGATCTCCCTTCAATAGGGTCCGTGAGGAAATTCACAGGGGCATCTTTCTTAGCCGAAATCCCAGCTCTTCTTAAGATGTCCCACAAAGCATCACGCACCCAGTCGTGCCGATATTTGAACCCAGGGAGCTCTTTAAAGTGAACTGCATGCTCCCCGTATTTATCCATACAAGCTTTACGACATATCAGGCAAGTTTCATCTTCCGGGTAGGGATCATCAACCGGTATTTGAGAATGGCTCTGTATTCTACTGCAGACATACATTGTCCCAACCCCTCAATTGGTATAACGGTCAAAAATTCCTGAGCATGGGGACCTTTCAGGCACTCAAACACCGCCTTCTGGCGAGATGACAAATTAAAAGCTTCTCCCAGGCTTTGAGCGATTTTGCTAAACAGAGCATTCGCCAAAGTTTTTTGTGGCTTCGAAGGGGCGGTGTCCTTATTAGAAAAACCGCCAATATCCAAGTCTGGGAGAGAGACATTTAAGCGTTCAAGCGCCTGCTGATAGTCCGGGTCAAGCCCGACGACCTCACAGTTTCGAAGGATATGATCCTGTAGTTCCGAAGACTGAGCTCTAGACGCCACAAAGGCATAAGCCCCAACATCTCGAGCTGAGAAGAGGCTCAAACCACCTAGACGCATTGGCAAAGATGCCAGACGCCACTGGAGGTCACCAAAGAAGGGGCTGCCACCCACTACTATGTCTTCTATAGCCTCTCTAAGGCCATCATCAAACCGAGATACCGCATCCTCCATAAAATGCGGTTGACAAGTCCGCATCCCAAAAAGTAACTTAGCGACCCCCATGCACGACCTTAGCAGAAGGAGTTCACATTGGGGATCTCTTAGGCAGGGTAAGAGTTTCATGAGGTCAACCGCCCCCGAGGCTCGCCGCCCTGCCAACTCCTCAATAAAGCTAGGATCCCGACTAACAGCTCCACCAAGGAGCTTAATCCCCTTCTCTTGTCTACCGATCCCTCTCGGGAAAAGCCCATCTTGAACTTTTCGCCAGTTGCATGTCGGCCAAAAAACCCCTGTTTTCATCATGATCACCCCAACCTCATTCTCTATTAAATTAATTAAAGAACACCATGCATACACACACATGCACCTCAACCACACACCTCACCCACACACACTCGGCTAAGGGGTATGCTTCCCATTCCCCCAATATCTAAATCTATTGTTAAATTGTCAAATCTCAAGCAATCGGTTACTAAATTAAAATAAATTCTAAAACGGGATGAAAGTTGTAAAAATGAGGTATTATGTTTTCTTTTAAAAAATAATATTCATACGCTCACACAATGCTGCGTAGTGTAAATCACCTAATAGGTCCTCCGTACTCTCATCGTTAGTCCCCAGGTAGGCAATCTGGTCCGTTATATTGGATTTATACGAATGCCAACCTAGACAGGACGTTCCGACTACCGGTACTTGTACCCTTACAGTTACTACATGCCCGTCGTAGAACTCACTTTGATGAGATTGAAAAATGCGACAAAATCTTGAATAAAGGAAATATGAGGATGATTTGAATATGTGAACTTTGAAATATGCGTGATGAATGTATATGTAAGCATGTTAAGTTTGACAATAAGTATAACTCGTTAAGTATCACACAAAATGCTAGTGGAAGTGTTTGCATGCATTTGTGTATGTAATAAATACGAAACAAATAAACATCATGAGTTTTCATGTAACCACATAAACAATTAAAATCTAATCAACTATAGTATAGGCTCTAAGGGTCTAATATCCTATCCTATATCCCTATAGTCAAAAGCTCTGATACCAATCTGTCACACCCTGACCCGCAGCGAAAAATGGTAGTCGGGGCATGATTGGGTTTTCATCAAAGCTCATGACATTTACTATAAAGTTTCATATTTATTATTTCTCTTTAAAGAAGAAGTTACAATAAACATACAAACTAAGTACAATTACAAAGGAAAACAAAACTAAACGTTCATTCCAAGGCATTAACTTGTTTATTCTTCTAGGTCATCCTATGTGTTTCTTTTCTCAACCGGATCACCTGTATCATGTGTAAAATAGGGTTTTGGGTCAACAAAAGTTGGCGAGTGAATCTTATTTAAATATTTGAAAGGATTAGTTATGTTGGTTATTTGAATAAAATTGTGCATAACCAAATATGAATAAACGTAAATGTAAATTTAATCACAAAACACATAATATCAATAAATGCACACGCACACACCAAATGATGAACAATGAGATCAAGGCTCAATCAAACGGAGCCGATCGAATGAGGCACCTGATGCTCAACTCGTCTCCCACGAGGAACTGATGGGCCTAATGAATGATTTGCACACAACTTGACAAAAATATAAACACACATCACAACCAACAACATAATCACATAATCTCAATTAATGCACAAGCACACACCAAATGATGAACAATGAGGCACCTGATGCTCAACCCGTCTCCAACGAGGAACTGATGGGCCTAATGAATGATTTGCACGCAACTTGACAAAATGTAAACACGCATCACAACAAACAATACTTACATCTCGAGTTTAGATCATATAATGGTAGTAGCACGAGTTTAAATAAATGGAATAATTAAAGCGACACATGATACACCCCAAAACATGAATAAAAAGGGGAATTTGTAAGGATTCACTCACATTGGGTGCGTTCTTTGATGACGTTGGATGCGCACGAATTTTAGGATTTGATCTACGAGGAAAACTAACCTAAAATAATAACGAAATGATTCGGTAAATTAATACTTTTAATTCGTACTCTTAATGTGATTTTTAGATTTATTTTTGTGAGTTTAAGGACATTTTCTAACTTTAAAAATATTATTTTTAAGTATTTTTAAATAATTTTCTGGTTAAATAAATAAAAATAAATAAATAAATAAAATGTTGACTTTTTGACTCTGTTGACTGTTGACCGTTGACCGTTGACCGGTCGGACTGTTGTTTATTCTATGCGCTGAGTGAGGTTCGAACTCGTGACCTCTCGTATACGTGCACGCAGCTCTACCAACTGAGCTACGTGTCTAACCCGAAATATTCTCTGTTTTAATTATATATATATATACTAATTAACTGTAATTTTATTTGGTTTATTTCAAAACGGATTTAATATGGCCGAACCGAGTTCAGTGACCAGGAGTCGAACTCGGAACGTTCGGTTCGAGTGCGCACAGCCCAACCAGTTGGGCTGTGTGTCATATCTGTTTAACTTATGATTTATATTATTCTTATAAATATTCTGTGACTTAATCTGATTAAGTTTTAAAAATGTTGGTTTTAATTCTGAAATTCGGTAACGTGTGCGATTCGAACCCGGGACGTGTGCATTGTTTGTGCAAACAGTCCACCGCTGGACTGTGTGTCTAACCCGTTCGAATATCCGTTTTTAATTATACTTATACACATGTTTTAACTTCATCTTCTTCGTTTAACGAATTACCGAACAATGAATTGACTGTTTGTTTCATTGACCAACTAAGCTTATGATTGATTGAATTGAAGTAAAAGAAAGGAATTTAGGAATAAGATGTACCAATCACAGAGTGTCTTCTTCAAATTTTCCGGCGAAATTCGTCGGCTCCGATTTGTGACTTCCCGACTGAATATGATGATTAACAGTTTAGAACCTTTGTTTGAACAATTAAAGTATGAACTAAGGGTAGCAGAGAAGTTTAGACAGATATACCGGTCGAGGAATGAATACGGTTTTCTGATGATCGATTCCGGCGAGGTTCCGGCGAAATTGAAAATCTCCGGCGATTAGCTTCTGTGAAATTTCAACTACGAAAAGTGTGTGGTTCTGAGCGAAAGGATTCCCGAAAGGTTGAGGGGGTATTTATAGGGTAGAACTGGATGAATTTTGCCCGAGTTTGAGTCTTGATTCGCGGTCAAAGTTTCTCCGGCGGTTATGACCGCAATTGACTGTTAGACGTCGGTTATAACCGATGTCGAGGTCGGTTATAGTGTTTTAGTCAAAAGGAAAATGGCTAAACTCGCGGATTGCCGGATTTTCCGGTGACTGCGAGTTCTGAGCGTGATGTTTTCCGGTTTTGAATTCGAGTTTTAATTTAAGTATTATTTGTTTCAGTAATTTCACAAAGGAGTCATGTGGCGGAGCGGTGTGTTGTGTGATTGAGTTTGTGCTTATGGGCGACCCGGGTTCGAAACCCGGCAGCCTCATTTTATTTTTTTATTCACTTATTTTTATCATTTGTTAATTATAGTTTTTAAATTCTAAAATGTTTATTTAATTATGTATTGTTTAAAATTAAAATGAACACTATATACGCAACGAAAATTATAACTGAATATTCGATTTATAAACGAAGCGGGTTTTGAAAACCCGTTTTTCGACGAATGTTACAGTATCCCCTACTTTTAGAAATTTCGTCCCGAAATTTAAGTAGTAGTGGTGTGTTTAACTCGAAAGGAGGGTGTTTTAATTTTGACAGTTACAATATCAGAAGAGGGTGAGTGTTTAATTTTATTTGAGGCGGTAACGTTCTAATAAGGGTTGAATACCCTGCTACAGGAATCGCTTTTTGATGCCTAAAGTTTTAAGAATACGGAACATGGGTCAACAAAGTTGATTGACTAGGTATGATCTCATGCATAAGAGTTTTGGGAGGATGGATATGTTTGAAAAGATAAGTTTATATCATGAAACAAAACTTCAACCATGACGATGCTAAAACCTACACGGAACTTCTCATAACCGCCTGACAATGCTTTTGATCTTTTGACAAGAATACTTACATATAGGAAGTACCAGCGGCGTATCCACCATACTCTTGTCAAATTTTCATTGACTTTGTCAGTAAGTTATGATTAGTTCTATGTGACTCTAAAACATAAACAAACACAACAGCCAAAGCTTGAGTCCCAAATCTGAAAGGATACATGATTGAATGATGACAGTACCTCTCTCGTTTGTTATGATGAAGGGGTTAGTCTATGTAAAAGTGAGACACAACCCAACTTCTTTAAATGATGAGATTGAGATACGTCGAGATGTATGATGATATGAACGTTAAATCAGTGAGTATAAAACAAAACTGAAATAGTAATTCGCATTAAGATTCTTGGATACATAAATTTCCAATTTATAATTGAGATACGTAAAGATTGAGATAATATAAAGAAAACATAAAAACTAGACGGTTGGAGTTGAGTCTTGATTCTTGGTGAGGGAAGACTAGTTGGATGGTTCGTTTGGGCCGTTATTATCTTCAACAGGATTGGCGTTGATGTTGTAAGCTCTTCCTCTTGCTGGTGGCCTAGTGGTTAGGTTTTCTTGATTTGCTCGGTTAACTGGGTTTGCTTGAGCTTGGGCGTTTATGATGTTAACCAATCGAGGGCACGTGTTTCTAAAGTGGGTAGGGTCGCCACAATTAAAACAAGCTCGAACATATGGAAACATGGGGTATTGGGGTTGTTGATATGTTTGGATCATGTTTTAGGTATGGGGTGAGGCTTGGTTTTAAGAGGCGCGACAAGTCTTGCTCAAATGACCATAGCGCCCACAATTTGCACACAGTCGACAAGGTAAGGTAGATGGATGGTGATAAAAACAGGTGTTGCATTGAGGGTGAGGTCCAATGTAAGGTTTCTTATTTGGGTAAGTAGAGTTAGGTGCTACTTGAGTGATTGGGATAGCTTGGAGGGGTATGGCTTGTGAAGCTGGTTGATTGCCTTTGGTGATAGCGAAATTTTGCCCATCTCGTTTTCTCTTAGGAGTGGTTTGAGGAGGGGATTCGGTTTGAGTGGAGTTTGAGGTTTCGGTTGATGCTTTATCCTTCTTCTTCTCCTCCTTGAAGTCTTTATTCCGTATGCGGTTTTCGGTGAGCTCTGTAGCTAACTCTATTGCTGCTTCCAAAGTTGCAGGTGTGGTACTTATTACAGGGTCTTGAATTTTTGAAGGAAGACCTCGAATGTAGTGCTCGATCAAACGGTAGAGGGGAGTGAACAAGTTGGGGACCATCTGATTTAACTCAAGGAATCTCTTGTTGTATGTGGTGTGGTCGCCCTCCTTTTGTTTCAAAGAATAGAACTCATCCTCTAATTTCTTGATTTCGCTTCTTGGACAGAATCGTCTTGTCATGATTTCCCTCAACTATTCCCAAGTCAAAGTCATAGCATTTTCAGCACCTCACTTGGCCTTCTCTGTATTCCACCATGTAAGTGCTACTCCAAACAAACGACCGGTAGCATATCGCACCTTGTGATCATCGGGGCAGTCGCAATTGAGAAAAGTGTTTTCCATTTCCTCAAACCAATGGAGGAGAGCGGTGACACCTTCAGTCCCTTCGTATTTTGGAGGGTCGCAGGATTTGAAATGCTTGAAGGTGCATTTAGTGGTATTTGGGGGAGGGTTGACAACGTTTTGATCTTCTTGATTGATTGGGTTGGCGGAATTAGCGGTAAGGGCTTGTTGAACTTGAACTACGATGTTGGATATTACGGCAGCCATTTGTTGAGCGATTTGGGCAGCCATGCGCTCGCGGGATTTGCCTGATCTACGAGAGAGACTAGAAGACATCTACAAGAAATACGTATCAAGAGTATGAGTTTGACGTTTTAGGTGTCATGTGTCGTATTTAGAAATGAACATTCATAAAACAAATGAAGAATAATAAATTTACTATATCCATAGGATATCTTGGGCTTTGCTCATAATTGGGCCTTGCATGCCGCCATACTTCACCTTCGTAATCATGTGGGCCCCCATGATTACCGGGTCTTTCATATGGTTCGCATGTGTTAGCCTGGTAACGTACACTAAAACCCAGAGAAAATCGAGAAATATGTATGTAACGTATGAAATTCGGAGTGCATCCAGGTGTGGACACGGTGACACCTCAAAGTGGGGTTAGTTCAAACGACGTTTGGTGTGGCATGCTTTGGCCTAATAGGTCCTCCGTACTCTCATCGTTAGTCCCCAGGTAGGCAAACTGGTCCGTTATATTGGATTTATACGAATGCCAACCTAGACAGGACGTTCCGACTACCGGTACTTGTACCCTTACAGTTACTACATGCCCGTCGTAGAACTCACTTTGATGAGATTGAAAAATGCGACAAAATCTTGAATAAAGGAAATATGAGGATGATTTGAATATGTGAACTTTGAAATATGCGTGATGAATGTATATGTAAGCATGTTAAGTTTGACAATAAGTATAACTCGTTAAGTATCACACAAAATGCTAGTGGAAGTGTTTGCATGCATTTGTGTATGTAATAAATACGAAACAAATAAACATCATGAGTTTTCATGTAACCACATAAACAATTAAAATCTAATCAACTATAGTATAGGCTCTAAGGGTCTAATATCCTATCCTATATCCCTATAGTCAAAAGCTCTGATACCAATCTGTCACACCCTGACCCGCAGCGAAAAATGGTAGTCGGGGCATGATTGGGTTTTCATCAAAGCTCATGACATTTACTATAAAGTTTCATATTTATTATTTCTCTTTAAAGAAGAAGTTACAATAAACATACAAACTAGAGTACAATTACAAAGGAAAACAAAACTAAACGTTCATTCCAAGGCATTAACTTGTTTATTCTTCTAGGTCATCCTATGTGTTTCTTTTCTCAACCGGATCACCTGTATCATGTGTAAAATAGGGTTTTGGGTCAACAAAAGTTGGCGAGTGAATCTTATTTAAATATTTGAAAGGATTAGTTATGTTGGTTATTTGAATAAAATTGTGCATAACCAAATATGAATAAACGTAAATGTAAATTTAATCACAAAACACATAATATCAATAAATGCACACGCACACACCAAATGATGAACAATGAGATCAAGGCTCAATCAAACGGAGCCGATCGAATGAGGCACCTGATGCTCAACTCGTCTCCCACGAGGAACTGATGGGCCTAATGAATGATTTGCACACAACTTGACAAAAATATAAACACACATCACAACCAAAACATAATCACATAATCTCAATTAATGCACAAGCACACACCAAATGATGAACAATGAGGCACCTGATGCTCAACCCGTCTCCAACGAGGAACTGATGGGCCTAATGAATGATTTGCACGCAACTTGACAAAATGTAAACACGCATCACAACAAACAATACTTACATCTCGAGTTTAGATCATATAATGGTAGTAGCACGAGTTTAAATAAATGGAATAATTAAAGCGACACATGATACACCCCAAAACATGAATAAAAAGGGGAATTTGTAAGGATTCACTCACATTGGGTGCGTTCTTTGATGACGTTGGATGCGCACGAATTTTAGGATTTGATCTACGAGGAAAACTAACCTAAAATAATAACGAAATGATTCGGTAAATTAATACTTTTAATTCGTACTCTTAATGTGATTTTTAGATTTATTTTTGTGAGTTTAAGGACATTTTCTAACTTTAAAAATATTATTTTTAAGTATTTTTAAATAATTTTCTGATTAAATAAATAAAAATAAATAAATAAATAAAATGTTGACTTTTTGACTCTGTTGACTGTTGACCGTTGACCGTTGACCGGTCGGACTGTTGTTTATTCTATGCGCTGAGTGAGGTTCGAACTCGTGACCTCTCGTATACGTGCACGCAGCTCTACCAACTGAGCTACGTGTCTAACCCGAAATATTATCTGTTTTAATTATATATATATATACTAATTAACTGTAATTTTATTTGGTTTATTTCAAAACGGATTTAATATGGCCGAACCGAGTTCAGTGACCAGGAGTCGAACTCGGAACGTTCGGTTCGAGTGCGCACAGCCCAACCAGTTGGGCTGTGTGTCATATCTGTTTAACTTATGATTTATATTATTCTTATAAACATTCTGTGACTTATTCTGATTAAGTTTTAAAAATGTTGGTTTTAATTCTGAAATTCGGTAATGTGTGCGATTCGAACCCGGGACATGTGCATTGTTTGTGCACACAGTCCACCGCTGGACTGTGTGTCTAACCCGTTCGAATATCCGTTTTTAATTATACTTATACACATGTTTTAACTTCATCTTCTTCGTTTAACGAATTACCGAACAGTGATTGACTGTTTGTTTAATTGACCAACTACGCTTATGATTGATTGAATTGAAGTAAAAGAAAGGAATTTAGGAATAAGATGTACCAATCACAGAGTGTCTTCTTCAGATTTTCCGGCGAAATTCGTCGGCTCCGATTTGTGACTTCCCGACTAAATATGATGATTAACAGTTTAGAACCTTTGTTTGAACAATTAAAGTATGAACTAAGGGATAGCAGAGAAGTTTAGACAGATATACCGGTCGAGGAATGAATACGGTTTTCTGATGATCGATTCCGGCGAGATTCCGGCGAAATTGGAAATCTCCGGCGATTAGCTTCTGCGAAATTTCAACTACGAAAAGTGTGTGGTTCTGAGCGAAAGGATTCCCGGAAGGTTGAGGGGGTATTTATAGGGTAGAACTGGATGAATTTTGCCCGAGTTTGAGTCTTGATTCGCGGTCAAAGTTTCTCCGGCGGTTATGACCGCAATTGACTGTTACACGTCGGTTATAACCGATGTCGAGGTCGGTTATAGTGTTTTAGTCAAAAGGAAAATGGCTAAACTCGCGGATTGCCGGATTGTCCGGTGACTGCGAGTTCTGAGCGTGATGATTTCCAGTTTTGAATTCGAGTTTTAATTTAAGTATTATTTGTTTCAGTAATTTCACAAAGGAGTCATGTGGCGGAGCGGTGTGTTGTGTGATTGAGTTTGTGCTTATGGGCGACCCGGGTTCGAAATCCGGCAGCCTCATTTTATTTTTTTATTCACTTATTTTTATCATTTATTAATTATAGTTTTTAAATTCTAAAATGTTTATTAATTATGTATTGTTTAAAATTAAAATGAACACTATATACGCAACGAAAATTATAACTGAATATTCGATTTATAAACGAAGCGGGTTTTGAAAACCCGTTTTTCGACGAATGTTACAATATTTCCCTAGTACCCGGAAATATGATTGGGGGCGGTGTTTCCCTCGGGGGTCGAAGGCCACCTCAGCACCCGATGTCTTCCCCGCATCCATACCTCATGGCCGCACCCCTCACACACGCACACTAACACCTCAAGCACACACTTTCATATGTACACGCACTATATTATAAATCTCATGTGATTCAAGTTATTATATACAATTTAATGTATTAATTAGGAGAATCGGAGGCAAATTGAAAACTATTGCATAGAGCACTTATACCACGCACACCAAATTTGTCTTAAGTGTCTTAAAATAAAGAGTAAATTACAAATTATTTTACAGTAGTACAGATATATATAATATAAAGCTACAACAATATTACATTGTTTACGATATCGTATAGTATAAAAATAAGATGAGGTTATGAAGTAAACAAAAAATGTTAATTCAAATGTAAAACTGCATAAATACAATATATTCTCTTGTATTATATTATTGTATATTATGTAATAAGCCTCTAAGATTATATGTTGTGGTTTAACTAAAAATTATATAACGTTCTGCCATGTTACAGTCACGTAAACAACTGACTTTAACTAACTCACCATTTAACTATCACATTTTGATTTTTAACTAATAATTTAATAAAACAAAAATAAGTATGATTAGTTGATTAAAAGTGGACCGTGAACCTCTCAGCCTTACACTTCTCAAGCCTGTTAACGGGTGACACTCTCCACTTTCATGGCCTCCTTTAATCGGCTGTTCAACGCCCTTGGTGGGTGAGGTCTGCAATTTAATAATGACACAAGCATAATTTATGGAAAAAATAAAAATAATAATTTAAACGTGAAATTACACAAATATAATAAACTTGCATTTTTTACTTTTATGAAGAAATACAATAGTGATATTTAAAAAAGCATACGAAAAAAAGATTGAAGATATTCAGAGCGTAAAACCCCTAAACTTGAAAACTTGGTTTGTCATGGTTTTTTATTACTCATAGTTACCATGGTAAAATAAAATCTAAAAGTTTTAACTTTTAATTAAATATCAAAATCGTTTGAGTAATTACAAGCTTTGTCTTTTCTGTTAACACTTTTTTTTAGGCATTGTCTTTGACGTAAAAGTTGACGAGTTCTGTATTTAACGTTTCAAAATCTTGTAAGTTATGTCCTTTAGTCTGGACCTAGTTAGAGTTCTCTGTTAAATCATATAACATAAGGGTAATTTGGTCTTTTTACTCATTTATTAAATAATATATTTCAATAAATAAAACAAAACCATTTTTTTTAAAAAATTATATCATAATTATATATATATACAAAAAAACCCGTTTTCTTTTCATACGCCATTGATACACACTGAAGCTTCACATTCCTTTAACAATCTCTCACAATTTTCTTTCATCCATTACACAAATGAACACAACATCTCCAACAACCCTACCACCACCACCGCCTCTTCCGGCCATCAACCCCCTGGCTCCGCCCTCTACGTTGAAGACCTCCACCCTCACACCACTGACAACGATCTCCATCAACTTTTCTCCATGACCAGACCAGTGAGTTCAGTTCGTGTTTGCAGAGACCAATGAACACAACATCTCCAACAACCCTACCGCCACCACCACCACCACCACCGCCGCCGCCGCCTCTTCCAGCCATCAACACCCCCCCCCCCCCCCCCGCCTTCTACGTTGAAGACCTCCAACCTCACACCACTGACAACGGTCTCCATCAACTTTTCTCCATGACCAGACCAGACTAGTGAGTTCAGATCGTGTTTGCATAGATCAGTTCTCGCACAAATCCTGTGCTATGATTAAGTCAATTTCTACCTTCTTTCTCACGGTAATCATCGGTTGTTATTCGTTGATTTCAATTTGATTGTTTAGGTTTGTTTGTTAAATTCTGATTTCACTGAATTTGAACTGTGAATTTGGCGTTGTTTTGGTTAAATAATACTAACTTAATTAGGTTTTTTTGTTATATGTTTGATTGAATCTATTTTGTTAATTTGTCTGGAATTGAATAGCTGTAACTGCGTTGTCGAGGTTAAATCACACTAAATTGAGGGGAAAACCAATGAGAATCATGTGGTGTCAACGAGATCCAGTGACAAGAACTAAAATTACAAATTTGTTCGTGTAGAATCTAATTTTTTTTATCATTGATGTGAAACTGGAAGAGGTTTTTGGATTATATTTGAGAATAATATTGTTGTTTGTGTTGAAGCTGGTGAAAGTTGCATATGAGTCAAGGGTTGGGGTTCATGAAATTGGTGGTGGTCGGAAGATGTCACACCCTGATTTTACATAGGTTCAAGGCCAGACCGACTACTCCAAGAGTACTCATCCATAAACCAGTTACTGGTACAAATAACATAAAGAAATGTAACCAACGTTTATTGGAAAAAGCAACCCCAAAGATTTGGGACCAAAAGCGATTAGCAGTGACCATTGAATAAGTTTCTTCAGCTTGAGTTGGGTTAAAAGCACGGAATGTATTTGCGCCATCACCATCTTCAAATAAAGTATTTTCTACGGTAGCACCATGAATAACGCATAGCAAAGCAGCGCCCAATACACCGGCAACTCCCATCATATGAAATGGGTTCAATGTCCAGTAATGAATCCTTGAAAAAAGAGGATAAATCGAAATATAGCTGCTACACCAAAACTAGGCGCAAAGAACCAACCAGACTGACCTAGTGGATAAATCAGGAATACAGAAACAAAAACGGCAATTGGACCAGAGAATGCGATTGCATTATAAGGTCGCAATTGAACAGATCGAGCAAGTTCGAATTGACGTAACATGAAACCTATTAGTCCGAAAGCGTCGTGGAGAGCAACAAAAGTCCACAGACCGCCTAATTGACACCAACGAGTAAAATCTCCTTGTGCTTCAGGACCCCATAGTAAGACTCTATCTTAAAATATTTAAATTTCTATTAAAATTTCGCATTTAAACAAGTAAATGCGAATACACGTCACTACAAATTTTTGAGTTTATTAAAACTTTATCAACACTAAAGATTTCGACATGTTACTGGTTAGTTCCGTAACATTGAAACCAATTGCGAAAGCTTGATATTTGATCGTGTTCGGTTCTTCATTGAGCTTGATCGTCATCCGGAGGTGCTTGCGATTTCCCTAAACTGGAAATTTGCAACTATTAGTATTATAGCAAATAACCGAAAGCATGACATAATCTACTAGGCAAATTAACAGAAAATACAATTTCTGAGGTAGCGTCGGGGACAACACTTCGCCGCGTCGGCGACGCCTCTTTAAAACTTGCGTTGGAGCTATACTGCCCTAGGCAGTAACTTAAGTCGTCGGACAATCATCGCTGCGTCGGCGACGACCACTCATGGCATCAGCGACGCTACCTTCTGCAGCGATTTTGCTGCTGTGTTGTTAAAATTGTTCGTTCGAATCGTTTCAAGTCCCGCGCATTTAAACACGACCTGGGACTTGCAGAGACGTTTCCGCATAACACTATTTTCTACTTTCATTCAGCGGTTGCCTGCCGTAAGCTACGGCTGCCACTGTAGCTTAAGGTGGTCTATCGCAAAAATTTCCATCTTGTCGTGTTTATTACGAAAACTTTCGTAACTTATTCAATTTTTATCCATTTTCCATGAAACTTGTTTCTAAATGTCCGTAAAATGTTTTCTTACCTATTTAACCCGAAATCCTTAACCCGGATTCTTATTTCTTATGAATTTCGCATCCATTTCCAGTTTATGCTCATATTTTCCAATTTTACCATGTAACCGCATTTAAACCAAACTAAGCATTAGCGCATCCATTTCGGTATGCCTAAAACTATATTTATACCCGTATGGTTGTCTTAGCGAAATCCATCACTTATTCACCCAAACCTTTATTTATTTTTATCATTTTGACCTGTTTGGTTGTCTTAGTGAAATCCAACGCTTATTTCAACCAAACTTTATTTATCTTATCATTTCCGCACTACGATATCCATCTATTTTCCTCTACAACTATCTTTGTAGTAGATTTGTTATCGTAAATTCATTTAATTCAGTTTCTACCATTCGGTTCGACAATTTACGGAAAAGACCCGTTAAAAGACATTAAACCAAAAAGGCTTATGCTTTTCGCTTTTACACTAACGAAAGGGTCTACTAAATTATAAAACTCATTTTTAAACTCCCCTTAGAGTCGTTTACGTATTTTACAACACAAGGGCATTTTGGTCGACTCAGGCCATTCTTTTGTGACGAAGGACTTTCAATATCATGTTTTGACCAAATATGAACATTTAACCATAATCTATCTAAAATCATTATGTTCCTAAGAACATAATGTCTACGATTTAGATTATTATATTTACTTTACCTTAAGTAATCAATTGTTCACTCATGACTCGTTTTACTCTCAATGGATCTTAAATCATCTTTGAGAGTTTGACCCATTACACGTACCTGGCTCGGCTCATAGCATTGATCTATTTTAATACCTTGCTCTTTTAGTTGCAATATAATAGCAATGCAAGTCAAACTCTATTCTTCCTATGAGCACAAAAACTCAACAAGTGACCATCAGTCATCATTGTCAAATGGTGATTATATCACCATTTGACCAGTTTGGTCTAAATGACCATTTATCATTATGAGATGGAACTTATTTGCCATCTCACCCATTTAGCCCATTTCGTTTTACACTGTGTGATCATATTACTTAATAATCATTTCTTAATTCGCTTGACCCATTATGACTTACGCCATATGGTTTCTTTTTCAAAACTCTTTATTTATCCATCAACTCATGACCGAATTACTATTTTACCCCCTATTATCCATTATGGTTTACACCATAAAGTAATGTTTCAAAAACTCTTTATATGTTCATCATCACATGACTAATTTATCGTTTTACCCCTTTTACCATATTTCATGGTTTCATACCATTTTCACCTGTTCCGACCCGAATCACTTCGCATCGGAACATCATATTTCAAATACTAGTCTACCTTTTTCTTGACCAATGCTACAAGTATGTCTTCTACTTAAAAGATGTAAGCTTTACTTACTTGAAATCCGATTGTGTTTTTCACGCGTATTCGATCCGTTTGACCCGCTTCTCTCCAAGCTTCCTCCTAGCTTGTCACGCGTCAAACTACCTTTTATCATTTCGCAAGTTGGTTAGATTAGTCATTATTTATTAGAACCATCCCGCCTTACGGACTTTATATCAAAATCACCATTTGATCATATCATAGGCCAGTTTGACTTTTAAAAGTCAACTGCCTATTATTGTTTGCAAGTGCACAATTAACTTTAACAACTCATTTAAGCAGTTCGTCAAATACCCGGTAGTCATTATTTTTAGGCTACCATTTTAACTACTTTTCTCAACTAAGTTAATAAAATCGTTAACATTAGATTAACATAGTCTCAATCATTATATGTTAATTTATCAATATTATACAAGAACTTGGGATTGTTTCATCATTATAAACAGTCCCATTGCACCATAAATATGGGATTTACCTAAGCATTAAACTTATCCAAATACTTTAAACATCATAAACACATGATGATTTCAAACTTCATTTAACATGAATATAACATCTATTTCATTATATCATACGAAAATCCATTTCATGGTGAGTATGGACATACACTCGAACTCATAGATTATTCAAGTATTCATGCTAATACGATCATGTAAGATGATTTTAAGCACATACATATCACTTACTTCATCATATTATCAAAACCCACTTCATTATCTACTTGTTAATCACTTACAAGTAATCTTATCTCAATCATCTCATAATTTCATGATGTCTAACAAAATTAGGCATACATAAACACTCAAGTTCATCTTTGGATCATAATCCAAGTATCTAAGTGCAAGTATTCTACTTGTTTCAAGTTATGACTTTCACCAATCTAAGTTTTGAGACATACCTTATGATCCCCTTGTTTAGGTGATCGTTTATATGTGTTCATGCATTGATTTGAGGTTAGAATTGACCTTCAATTTGTTGATTCTTGGATGAACAAGGGTTTGGCTCCCCCTTGTTCTTCTCCTGGCCATTACACGTACACACACTTAGTGTGTGTTGTGTTTTATTTTTATTTTATATATCCAAGTTTCAATTTTTCCCCTTTTGGTCCCTCATGTTTGAGGTTAACTTTTACCGCTAACGGTTCTTTACCTGCTTTTTAATATTAACGTGATTTGATTACCAAACCCTTTTTTGGGGTGTTACACTTATGCGTGACAATTAATAATAGTATCACAAATGGCAGCGGAAGATGGAATAAAGTAAAGTAATAAACGTAAAAGCTTGAACATAATAAATAAAGTTATACAAGTTGTTCATACAAAACATCCATAGGCGGAATCGACATAAAAGCTACCTGAGACTAATATGGGTCTTTAATCGTGAGTTGCAAATTCCAACATCGAAGACCAAGCCTGCTCCAGCCTATTCCGTATTTGCTTTTAAACTACGCTTAGTCTTTTGAATATTAGTAACCCCCAAGTGTTTAAGTTATCAAGCAATACGGATTAAAACAGGTTATTTGCATGTCCATGACATCATTCACCCTTTTGCAATGCCTGACCAAGTGGCTAGTGCCACATCCGAAGCCTTTATAAAATAAAATAGGCTAAGAGTATTTACATGTGCTAGTCTTTTATGAAAATAATACAACACACTCATATTCAAAACAATTCAGCCTAGGCGCAATTTACTGAAGGCTTCTAGTCTGGAATGAATGGAAATATTATCCGTGAGAATGTTAATGGGTCATTTATAAGCCTTTGACTTTGACCGGTTAACTTAAGGATATGCTTAGTTCGCTAGGTTAAGCGTTGACCAGATAGAATGTGGTTTATACCCTTCCGAGTGCAACGACTCGTATAATATGGGTTTAATAACCAAAAATTCTGATTAGAAATGGTTTTGAAAGATTTTCACCCGATTCGACTAATGTACATATTTTATTTTATTTAGACTGGTCGTACGCGCATATACAGTATCGGGTGGTCGAATAGGTCTATGATGTGCGTGAAATATATATATTTTTATAATTCAATTTTCCTTTACACAAATTTATTTTTAAAATAATTTTCACCCAAGAACTAAACTACACACACAAAAGGGCAAGTGTACCCGTCGGGTGGTAATATAGTTTATCGGTAAGAACTGGATATCAATCCGTGGACGCGGTGTCTCGATACTACACTTTTGCTACTTTAAAGGCTTTTCAATGGGTTGATTTTTGTTTCTAATTTATCACGCAAAAATAACAAACTACTAACTAATCTAAGGAAGAACAATATCTAAAAGAGGTTGCCTGAACTAAGTGTCCACTAATAAACATGTGACAACAAATGAGAAAGACTAGTGGTGATGCAAGCTCTAAATTCAATTAAGTCCCCAATCAAGGCTTCCTAGTTTTATAAATCTTAGGAAAACTAAAATAAAATAACATTCTAATCATCTAAAATTTTTTCTAGTAAGTTCACTTGCTAAGTTGATGTTAATCTTTAATGATGAGTTATTTGTTTGTCAAAACTCCTAACTCTAAAAGTTAGGGAAAACTACTATTAACAACATACTAATCACCCTAACTTGGTTTTAGGTAAGCAATGCCTTCATCATGTTCTTGATATGAACCACAAGTGTCATACCTCGACCCGCAGCGGAAAAGGTGATCGGGGCATGATTGGGTTTTCATCAAAGGTCATGACATTTATTATAACGTTTCATATTTATTATTACAATTTAAAGGGAAATCATACAATCATATCAAACAAATACAACATGTTCAATTCATCCTTCTAAACTTCATTATTTTTCTTCTAAGGCATTTCCTATGTTTTCCTTGCTTCATCCTGTTCACCTGTATCATGTGTAAAAATGGTTTTTGGATCAACAAAAAGTTGGCGAGTGAACCTTGTTAGAAAACATTTATTATTTATTTCTTTTTGTATTTAATATGGAAAAATTGTGCAATATTCATATATGAACAAACGTAAATAAACATACAATAACAACAATTAGCATACAATAACAAACCATTAGCATACGATATCAAACAACAACAAACAATAACATACATTAACAAACCAACAACATACAATAACATATCAACTTGTATAAATATATAACATGAATGAAACTGTGCGATCAAGGCTCAATCAAACGGAGCCGATCGTATTGCATGTACTGAAAATGATAAATGTCTGTGCGATCAAGGCTCAATCAAACGGAGCCGATCGTAGGTTGGCACGCCAGGTTCACGCTCATAATGTAATGGGGAACATGCTCAACGCTCATAATGTAATGGGGAGCGGCGGCCTATGAAATTGCATGTACTGAAAATAATAAATTAAATCTAAACAATAACCACACAAACAGTTTATACAAGCTGAATACACATTTATTCATGATATGATGTATGCACAATGATTTAAATATAATAAATAGTAAGACACATGATACACCCCAAAAACGTTATTTAAACAGGGAATTTGTAGAGATTCACTCACCTTGGGTGCGTTCGGTGAATGATGTTGAATGCGCACGAGTTTAGAGGATTGATCGACGAGGAAAAACTAACCTAATTAATAACAAAAAGTAAGGTAAATAAATGGATTTTATTAACAACTTTAATAGGATTTTTTTGGATATATTTTTGTGAGTTTTAGGCTATTTTCTAACTTTAAAAATGTTATTTTTAAGTATTTTTAATTGATTTTTAAATAAAATAAATAAATAAAAATAATAAAAAAATGTTGAATTTTTGACCGTTGACATGTTGACTTGTTGACCGTTGACCGTTGACCGGTTCGGTCGGTTTATGTGTGTGCTGGGTGAGACTCGAACCCATGACCTCCCGTACGCGTGCACGCAGCTCTACCAACTGAGCTACGTGTCTAACCCGAAATATTTCTGTTTTTAATTATATTTATATACTAATTAAATTAATCCGAAAATCACTTATTTTAAAAACGATTTAATGTATCGACTCGGTGTTAGCCACAGGTCTCGAACCCGGGACCTGTGCTTTAACGTTACACACAGTCCACCGCTGGACTGTGTGTCTAACTTGGTTAATATACAGATTTTTATTATACTTAACATCTAACGGCGAAAAGGATCCGGTTCAGTTAGAAAAACAAAACATTTTTATTACAGAGCATACGTGTGTCAAGGATCGAACTCGCGGCAGGTGATATGTATGTGCACACAGTCCACCGCTGGACTGTGTGTCTAACCCGAGATAATATCCAAATTATAATAAACTTATAATCAACCGACTTCGTCTTCTTCGTTACCGAGTTACAGACAATGATTTACTCAACTGTTTCTTGTTTTAAAACGATTAACAAATGTACAAAAAGACTAAAATGAAATGGCAGAGACGATTTGGAAGTAAACATACCGGAGAACGATTTATCTCAGATTTCCGGCAAGTCGTCGGCTCTGTTTTTTATGAACTTTGACTGAGCGAACAATTTAACAGTTTTGATTAGCTAAGAGAGGAATTGAAGTATTAAACAAGAGTTATCAGAAGGTTTGAATGTCTATACCGTTTCACAGCTGAAGATAAGGATTTTCAGAAGTTTTCCGGCGAACTGGAATTATCCAATATTGACATCTGAAATTGATTCCGATTGAAGGGTCTGAGTTAGCAATAGCTTAACAATTGATAGACCACGAAGGAATTGAAAGACTTACTGTTTTGATGGAGAATACGGTTTTCCGGCGAAAGTCCGGCGAGTCCAATTAGATTCTCCGGCGAACTGAAAATTGTGCGAAAATGTAATTGAGAGTTTGTAGATTGTGTTTGAGTCGCGAGAGAGGACAAAGATTGAAGTAATTCTGGAATTGAAAGTTTTCGGTTATTAAAACCGATTCACTTCTAGAATTCAAGTTCATTCAAAGCAAACTTGATTGAAAGCGTCGGTGCATCGGTTAAACTCAGTAAACCGCGATCAATCAAACGTCTTTGGACGTTTGATGACCGATTTCGGTTACAGTTGGCGTAACCAGAGTGATTTACGATTGAGTATAAAATTTAATTGTTTCCTAGAATTTACAGAAAACATCAAGTGGCGGAGTGGTTGGATGTGTGTGTGTTAAGGCTTTGCTGACCCGGTTGACCCGGGTTCGAATCCCGGCTTCAGCATATTATTTTTAATTCACTATTTTTAATGCATTTTCAAAAATAAATTTTATATTCTAATATACTTATTAATTATGTATCGTTTAAAATTAATTTGGGCATTAAATACGCAACGAAATTTTTATTTGGTTGTTCGGTTAATAAACGAAGCGGGTTTGGTAAATCCGGTTTTTGACGGATGTTACAACAAGCATGGTCATGCTAGATAACAATCTTGGCCTAAATCATCATACCAAAATTAACACAAACTATAGAATTCATATAAACATTCTTTTGATCTTTCCAAATCTAAATGCAAGAATCCATACACATGTTCAAATCACCATTTAATTCATGTTAGCAATTACCATTCCTAGTTTCATGCGATGAATCATACTAACAAGTTAACAAGATTCAACAATCATAATCTCTACATGGGCTTTCCAACACAACATGTAAATACTTATGACCAAACATTCAAGAACATAGACTTTAAACATGTACATGAACTCCAGGAACAAGATTAAACATTACTATGAAGATTAACAAAAACAATCACCATATCTACATCCATGTTATCACATTTTATTAGCTTCAACAAAGTTTAAACAACACAAATGTTTAGCCCATAAGGCTTATAACTACCAAATCAAGTGCAAGAAAACTTAAATTGTTCATAATGTAAATAGTAAGCTGACCAAGTTTAAAGACAAGATTAAATGGTAAAATGAGTGAATCTTCTAATGATTAAGTCTTCTTCAAGGCTCCTTCTTGGCTTCAACTGTCACACCCCGACCCGTAGGGAAATAAAAGTCGGGGCACAATTGGGTTTTCACCAAAGCTCATGACATTTACTATATTTTAGTTTCATATTTATTACTCCAAGTTTAAAAGAGAATATCCAAACACATAAAAAACAAACAAACAAACACAAAATAAATGTTCTAAACAAGAAATGATTTATTGATCTTCTAAAGCCAATCTTAAGTGTTCCCTTCTCGGCCTGTCCACCTGTATCATGTGTAAAATAAAATTTTGGGTCAACAAAATTTTGCGAGTGAATCTAAATTAAACAATTAAACGAATTAGTTATATTGATTAATTTAATAAAAGTGTGCATGGACCAAATATGAGCATATGTATATATAATCTAACCACAAACCACATAACATCAACAATGTACACATGAGCATGATAAATGATGAACTGTGAGTTCAAGGCTCAATCAAACGGATTGATCTAATGAGGCACGCGATGCTCAACTCGTATCCAACGAGGAACTGATGAGCCTTATGTGAATGATTGCACTGAAATGATAAAATGTAACCACATATAACAACAACAAAAATTTACATACACATTAGATCATATAATGGTGTTAGCACAAGTGTTTGAATAAATAAAAATATGTAAACGACATATGATACACCCAAAACATGAATAAAAAGGGGAATTTGTAAGGATTCACTCACAGTGGGTGCGTTTCTTGGAATTGGTAACGATTGCGCACGATTTAGGATTCAACCGACGAAGGAAACTAACCTAAATAATCACGTAATAATTCGGTAAATAAATTTTTTTTATTTGAAATTAAAATTTTTACTTAATGCTTTTTATTAGATTTTTATGGTTTTGTTACAATTTTTATACTTAAAAATGTCCTATTTATAAGTATTTTTAATTGATTTTAATTAAAAAATAAAGAAATTGATTATTAAAAGATATACCCTTTTATAGGGTTGATCGGGTCGACCGGTTTGACTTATGGATTATTGACAACGTGTGAGGTTCGAACTCGTGACCTCCCATATACGTGCACGCAGCTCTACCAACTGAGCTATGTGTCTAACCCGAAGTAATCTCTATTTTAATTATATATATATATATATACTAGTTATATTAATTCAGAAATTTGTTTAATTAAAAAGGTTTTTATTTTCTTCAAAATGTAACCAACCGCTGCCCCAACCCGGTTCGAGCCTGTGACCTTTGACTTGCGTTGCACCCAGCCCTACCAACTGGGCTGGGTGGCTAACCCGGTTTAAACTATATTTTTATTACTTTTATATACTTATCCAGTATTGATAGTTTATTTATTTAAAAAAAATTTGCTAACTGATTGGACCGCCGCATGTAAAGGGACTCGAACCCGGGACGTGTTGGATAAAATTGCACACAGTCCACCACTGGACTGTGTGTCTAACCCGTTTATAACACCAGAATTTAATATACTTATGCACTATCAGATTTCATCTTCTTCATATAAATCACCCAGAACCCGAACCCTCCTGCTAACATGATTAAACAGTTGCGGTTTAACTGTTTCGAGACAATAATACGTGAAACAAAAGGTAACAAAAGATTTAGATGAGTATACCGATTCGGAGGCGTGCTACGGTGTTTCCGGTGAAGAGTTCCGACGATGAACCGAAGATTCCGGCGATGTCTATTCGAAACAGAAGAGGAGTTGGGCGTAAAGATTGAGAGTGGCGAGTTCAATTGAGATGGGTTGGTATTTATAATGCTCAAGAACAGCTTCAAATCTTCAATTTTAAAACCCATGATTACTTTGCGGTTTCAACAAATTGTTCAAGATTTTCGGTTATAACTGATTGTTCAAAATCAGTTATAACCGTCGTTTAATCATAAAGACGATAATTGATTTGATTTTGAAGGTTGCCGACGGTTACAGGACTGCAAATTTTGAATTTGTAGATTGGTGTTTTTGTTTGCATAAAACCCAATAAATTTCAAGGTTATTCATAAATGTGTGTGTGGTCTAGCAGTGTAGAATGTGTGTGTACTTGTTGGGAACCCAGGTTCGAAATCCGGCTGTTCATATATATATATATATAATTATTTTTAGGCTTTATTAATTAATATTACTTTTTATTTATTTCATATTTTAACTATATAATCTGGTTATAAATCTCAAAATTAAAGAATACGAGTTGTACCATAAATAAGAGTGTATTAAAACTTCGACTTAAATACTTGATTTATTTAAGCGAATCGGGTTTTGGAACCCGTTTTACACAAATGTTACAGTATCCTCTACTTTTAGAAATTTCGTCCCAAAATTCATGTAGTAGTTGTAACTGGAAAGAGATGCAGGTATTTTTCACGCATTGAGTCTTCGCGTTCCCAAGTAAACTCAGGTCCTCGTTTCGACTCCCAACGCACCCTGACTATTGGCATGCGACTTCGTCTTAAACGCTTCTCACCAAAGTCCATGATTTCTACAGGTCTTTCAACAAAATGTATTGATTCATCGATCTGAATATCTTCTAAGGGTACATGGAGATTTTCGTCGGCGAGACACTTTTTTCAAGTTTGATACATGGAACGTGGGATGAATTCTGTTGAGTTCTTCTGGTAAGTCAAGCTTGTATGCTACAGGACCAACTCTTTCGAGTATTTTGAATGGTCCCACATAGCGTGGTGCTAGCTTGCCCTTTTGACCAAAACGAACCACTCCCTTCCACGGTTATACTTTCAAAGTACTTGACCGCCAACACAAAACTCAAGTAGCTTTCGTCGTTTATCAGCGTAACTCTTTTGACGACTTCGAGCTGCTAGAAGATTGTTGTGGATTTGAAGAATCTTATCAGTCGTTTCTTGAATCAACTCAGGTCCAGTGATTTGAGCTTCCCCGATTTCGTGCCAACATACTAGAGATCGGCACTTACGACCATATAAGGCTTCAAAAGGAGCCATGTCGATGCTTGAATGATAGCTATTGTTGTACGAAAATTCAACTAACGGTAAGTGAGTGTCCCAATTGCCCTTGAAGTCTATGACACATGCTCGCAACATGTCTTCAAGAGTTTGTATGGTGCGCTCAGATTGACCATCAGTTTGAGGGTGAAAGGCAGTTCTGAGATCTAAACGTGTACCTAACGCTGATTGTACGGCTTGCCATGTTCGTGAAGTAAAACGGCCGTCTCGATCTGAAATGATACTCAAAGGCACACCATGATGACTTACAATTTCGTCAATATAAATACGAGCTAACTTCTCGTTCTTGTAATCCTCGCGGATTGGAATGAAATGAGCTGATTTAGTGAGACGATCAATGATAACCCAAACTGTGTCATACCCACTGGAGGTGCGAGGTAACCCGGTTATGAAGACCATGGTTATGTTTTCCCACTTCCAAACGGGTATTTCAGGTTGAACGAGTAACCCTGAAGGTCTTTGATGTTCACCTTTAACCTTAGAACATGTGAGACACTTAGAGACAAAAATGGCGATATCTTTCTTCATGCCAGGCCACCAGTAAGAGTATCGTAGGTCTTGATACATCTTATTAGCACCAGGATGTATAGAGTATCGTGTTTTGTGAGCCTCGTTCATGAGAAAAGTACGAAGATTGTCACGATCAGGTACCCAAATACGGTTTAGATAGTAAAGGATACCATCGGACTTGGATTCTAATTTGGTTTCAGCTCCACAAGACGATTCATCTCGCACATCATTTTCCGTGACAGAAATATGTTGAGTTATTCGAATTCGGTTTTGAAGATCGGTTACAATTTGATAACACAAAAGGTGGATGGAGTTTGCATACTCTTTTCGACTAAGAGCATCAGCTACAACATTAGCCTTGCCAGGATGATAACGGATTTCACAATCATACTCATTTAAGTGTTCGACCCATCGTCGTTGCCTCATGTTCAACTCTTTTTGATTGAAGATGTGTTGAAGGCTCTTGTGTTCAGTGTATATTTCACACTTTGTACCATAGAGATAATGTCTCCATATCTTTAGAGCGAACACGACTGCTCCAAGTTCTAAGTCGTGAGTAGTGTAATTCTTCTCATGTACTTTGAGTTGCCTTGAGGCGTAGGCTATCACCTTTCCTCTTTACATTAGGACACAACCTAGTCCTTGCCCTGACGCATCACAATAAACTACAAAGTCTTCACAACCATCAGGAAGAGTAAGGATAGGTGCATCACAAAGTTTTTGCTTCAACGTTTGAAAAGCCTCTTCTTGCTAGGGCCCCCAAATGAAAGGTTTGCCCTTATTAGTCAAGGCTGTGAGTGGTAAGGCAATACGAGAAAAATTTGCGATGAAACGTCGATAATATCCAGCTAGACCAAGAAATGACCTAACTTCGGTAGGGGTGCGTGGCGCTTGCCACTCTTACACTACTTTGATCTTTGCAGGGTCAACATGGATTCCCTTGTCGTTGATGACATGACCAAGAAATTGCACTTCCTTTAACCAAAATTCACATTTTGAAAACTTAGCGTAAAACTTTTCAGTTCTCAAAAGTGTTAGGATAAGTCGAAGATGTCGCTCATGATCGGATTTGGTCTTAGAATAAATGAGAATATCATCGATGAAGACTATGAAAAAGTGATCGAGGTAAGGTTTACACACCCTATTCATCAAATCCATGAATACAACAGGAACATTGTTCAAACCAAAATGCATAACCATGAATTCGTAGTGACCATAACGAGTTCAAAAAGCAGTCTTTGGGATGTCTTCTTCGCGTACTCTAAGTTGATGATAACCAGAACGAAGATCGATTTTTTAGAAGCAGGTGGCACCCTGTAGTTGATCCAAAAGATCATTGATACGAGGCAAAGGATAACGGTTCTTGATAGTCAGCTTGTTGAGCTCTCTATAGTCGATACACATTCGAAAAGTTCCGTCTTTCTTCTTTACGAAAAGAACCGGCGCACCCCAAGGTGATGAGCTAGGACGTATAAATCCCTTGTCAGCCAACTCTTGCAGTTGACTAGCTAGCTCTTGCATCTCAGATGGGGCTAACCGATATGGAAATTTTGCGACTGGTGTAGCACCAGGTACAAGATCGATTCGGAATTCGACTTCTCGCATAGGAGGAAGTCCTGAAACGTCGTCGGGAAAAACTTGAGGAAATTCTTTAACGATTGGAATGTCTTCGAGCTTCTTCTCCTTGCCTTCCTTTTTGACAATGTGAGCTAAAAAACGCGATATAGTCTTTATGAAGGTATCTTCGAGCTTGAAGCATGACATCAATTTGAGTCCTTTGGATGGGGTTTCACCAAAAATGCTACAATTTCGGAAAAATCCCGCTCAAACTTCCCCGAGGTGGCACGACCATGCCAACAGATGGCACAATCGTGTGCAATGATGACGTATCCGACGATGACTATTGCGATCTCGGGAATGAACTGATCAGAGATTGACTTGGGTTACGCACGGTCGTGCTGGGGGATGGCACTGTCGTGCTAGTCTTGGATTTTCCTGGTTTGCGCTGACAGTTGAGAGTGCTGATGAGAGTGCCAGTTGTTGATGGCTTGGCACGGTCGTGCCAGGTGTTGGCACGGTCATGCGGTATCTGGCAGTTTGCTAGAAAGTTCCATTTTTGCTCTATTTTGCTCCAAAAGCCTCCGTTTCAACACTGGGCCGAAGCCCGGACCTATATTTTCACAAACAACTCAAATGAGTACAAAATCAATGAAAATACAACGAGTTCTCGCATAAACGGGGCTTATTTGACGTTTAAAAGATGTATAATTCTTATACATCAGTCTATGAAGAGTCCATTATGCAAAACATATTTCATAATGTTGTAAGATTAGTTTCAAGGTTAGATTACATGTCTCATAAATTTAAAAAACATTTTAATGCCATAAGAGCATTTTTAGTATTTTTAAAGTATATAATGTTGACTTGTCAATCAACCCATCAAACGACATGACTAGAAGCTATAACCTCATATGGTTATTCCCTATAATATTATGGTCACATAATGAGCCTAAATTGGGTTCTAAGTTTGACCAAACAGGTCAGAATCAAAAGTTAAAGCAAAAGTCAAACTGTTTTACTTTCGACCATGAAATAAGCTCTAAACTAGAAATGACGAGTTAGACATGTTAAAACATGTCCTAATATGTTATATAAACTGTTATGATGTTAAAATTTTGGGTTTTGATACTTAGAAGTTCATTTATTGTAATTTGCAAAAACCTGTGTTTTTTACTTTTATTTTTACATGTTTGACTCGTCATTTCGCCTACTTAACGTGATTATCAGATTGTGTAATCACAAGGGTTTAACACCTTCATTATTACGATTATGTGAGAAAGTTCAATTTGAACTTTGACTTGAGTAGAATTGTCAGAACTGAAAGTCAAAGCAAAAGTCAATATGTTTGACTTTCGGCTAATAAGTAGCCTAATAATGGAAAAAGAGCTAGAAAGAACACATACAAGTGTTCAAGATGAAGCTTAGACATCTGAGAAGGAGGCTTCTTAGTCCAGAAGCTGCTGTAAGTGATAGAGAGAAAGAAAGAATGAATGGCGCAAGGAAAATGGTTCTTGAACACCTCTATTTTTACTTGAACAAGGATCACAAGGTGAAGCTAAGTGTCCCTAGAGCTTTAAGGTGTTGATTAGTTGCATACTAGGTGTACGAAGGAGGAAAAAGTTGGCAAAAACGCGAGCAAGGTGCAGGAGGCAAGGCTTGTAACACTTCGCATTTTGTACTTTCCTTATTTAGAAAGTGTAATCGTATTTCTATTAATGAAAACTCGAATTCACATCACATTCGTGTTTCATTTCCAGTTTTGTAATCCGAGACTTTGATCGTAATGAAATTCCTACTTTATACATACTTGTCTTACATGAATTCGATCGTAAAATACATGTTTACATATAAACCAATACTTGTTATATGTGAAATTACTCATACATACATTCTCGATACTCAAATTATACTTACATAATGATATATACTTAAAAACATGCCAAAACACCAAGTTCTAGCTTAAAATGAGGAAAAAACCAAAGTTCAGGGGCCAAATTGCAAAAAATGAAAGTTCTCCCTAAATGAGCCTCTAACAGGGCGCGAGAGGCTAGCCCTTTCCTCTCGCGGGTGGCGAAAGGCCTCGATCCGCAGCAAGTTGTTTCTTACATACGGGTTGGTCACTTTTTCCATCTTTTTGCTCCCCAATCACCTTCTAACCTCACTAAACTCAAAACCCTATTAAACCACTATATAAACAAGCTTCCTAACACCCATTTTCACTTTTCAAACCCCTCTACACTCTCAAAACTCTCTCAAATCTGCTGGAAAATCAAGAACAAGGCAGAAACTTTCTAGTGCAAAAGTGAGTTCAAACTCACTTTCCTCTATCTTTTCTTCACCAATTCTTCCTCTAGAAAGCTTAGAACACCTCTAGGAGTATTTCCACAGGTTTGCCATGCCAAACCAAGGTGGAACATCACCATTTTGAGGTCCAGCTTTCTGTTTTGGAAGAAGACTTAACAAACTTTAATTAAACTTATGTTTTCTCATACAAACTTGTGCTTTTTGAGCTACTAATCAAGTCCATGGTTAGTAAGGTTGGCCAAGATTGATTCATACAAATCGGAGGTGTAAATCACCCTCCAAACTTTCTATTTTTTATAGGGTTATCAACCCACAAGTGATGAAACCATCCGAGCTTGTCATGATTCTTGTGACAAGACTTGTGTTTTGGTATAGGTGTGAATACTTGGAAGCCTTGACTATCCTACCTTCATTCCACCACCTCACTTGATGTTTTCATCTTGCTATCCCAAGTGGTTTGCTAGACCCAAAGTGTCTTAACCCCGTCTAGCCTCCAACACTTAGTTAACTATTTCTATGTCGGGAATGGCTCACCCAGATTAAAGCTTGCTTAACTACTTGGTATAGCGAGAAGTTGTACCTTTCCTTTCATTCATGACCATCCGAATGTAACACCTCGTAAAATCGTGTCCAATAATATAGCGACACGTGTTATATTTTATTTTAAGTCTATTAAAGACTAATAGGGACTAAAAGCGTCAACATGCTCAAACTAAGTCTTTGAGTGACCTTCTGACGTCAACATGCATAAACCGAGCCTCTGAGTGACCATTAGCGTCAACATGCTTAAAACATAGCCTCTGAGTGATCATTTAGTGTCAACATGCTAAAACTTGGCCTCTGAATGACCGTTGTTTCAGCATGCCGAGCCTCTGAGTGACATCGGAGTCAACATGCTTATAATGAGCCTCTGAGTGATCGTTTACGAAGTCCTAACTCTCATATGTCCCATTTGTTGGACGAGAGGGATTGAATCCGTAATTATATAAAAGTTGGACGTTGGAGGGATTAAAAGTGTCAACATGTTAATTTATACCTCTGAGTGACATTTTAACAAACTGAGAGCTCGACAATGTCCGGGCACAATCCCGGGTATGCCAAGTATTGGCTACGGAGGGCTAAATATGCTAAAAAGGTGTTTTAAGAGGTTTTAAGGGTGTTTATTAAGTTGAGGGGCTAAAAGTGACAAACTTCAAATCTGGCCATAGGGCGCGAGAGGTGCAAAAAGTTTGCTTGGCCTCTACACATCTTGCCAAAAACCGTTTTTTTTTTCGAAACTATGGACTTTCAATCAGCTATGCCACGTTTTAGGACACTTATAAGCTCCCTCTTACACACCTAAACACTTGGCATCACCTCCTTTGAGTTCTCCAACTATAAATAGGTGTCCAAGTTCACCATTTGAACTTGCACCTTTCTTATTCATAACTCTTCTCCCTCCTCTGGAAGTTCCTAACTTGAAGGAGCATCCAACTTAGTTCTTTGGCATTCTAGGAACCTCTTGTAAGTGTTCCTTCCTTGTGCATTTTCGTTTATAGGCTTTTATAGCCAAAAGTCAAGTGTTTTGCGGAAAACGCTCTGACTTCGATTAAGACCATTATGGTACATCCATTGTTCGTAACGAACATGGCCAAGTGATTGTAATAAGGTAGGTGTTAATCCCTATAAAGGGCACCTCCTGAAGATCATGTTTGCTAGACCAATTGACGGGTCAAAGTTATGATATTAAAAAGTCAAACAGGCCATTTTTCGGAAAAATCATAAATTGATCTTATATATGTTATGAAACCTGTTTTGACACTTAAACAAGTTGGTAATAATTACTAGAACATGTGAGAACATGTTCGGCTCGTTAATTTCAGTTCTAGAGTCAGTTCGTAACCGAAAGTCGCGAAGTTTGACTTCTACTTTGACTTTCTATTCTGACCCGATTTAGATTAGTTACCCACTGATCTAAAGTTGCATTATGATCGTAATATAATGTAGCATAACCCTCTGAGGTTATATTACATGATCATAATCAGAATCTAAGTTTATGCGTAAGTTCCATAATTATGCTATTTTGACTAAAATGTCCTTTTTGCATAAATCAAGGTTTTATTGATAATGAACTTGAAAATAAGTTTTCTACTGATATAATATTATAAGTAGGACTATTTGGGATGTCAAACCAGATTATAAACTGAGTTTACAAGCAGGTCCTTGAATTATGTCGATTAATGACGATTTAGCCCTTGTGGCTCATAAAATGGTTTTAATCAAATCTTTTCAAGGTAAACCTTTTACCTACTAATATTTTATTTTAAATAACATATCTAAGACATTTTAATCTGAACTTAACATCAGTTTTCAATAAACATCGCATAAAACGTCATTTTACGACATAAGTGCCGTTTCGACGCATAGTATGGTTTTTGAACCATATTAATTGACCAAGAATTGTTACCTACTGATTTTAAGACTTATTTTAAATGTATTTACAGTAGGTACATGTTATAAACTCAGAATCCCAAATAATTTATAAACTATGTGTAAAATGACCAAAATGCCCCTTCGGTGCATAGTTTGGTCATAGAAGATAAATTACACATATAATTGATATCCTACCGATATTATATCATAAATAAGTTATTTTTCCAGAATACTTATAGTTATAACATTAAATTATATTCAAGTTCCTTTTATACGGTATGAAATTACCGAAATGCCCTTATGAGGCATAGTTTCGTTTTAAAACCTTAACGGGCATATAAGTTGATATCCTACTGATATTACAACTTAATAAAAGTATAATGGAATATAGAACTTGTCCATCACTTATCCGGTTACCCGATATCGCTTATATGCTTACGATTAAGCATATGTAACTAGTTTACGAAAATTTAACCGAAACGGGTTTAACCTTATCATTTTAATCCCAACAGCTAGAATGTTAATTGTTTACCCATATTATGCAAGTAAATTACTTGTCGGGTTTAAACTACATTCTATCCAATCATCGTTTAATCAAGCGTTATACGTTTTGATCATGTACACTACTCGGTCTAAGTCTATGACTTAAATAAAGACCATTAGTATTTAATTAGTTAGCTTATGCCATAATCCTAACTAGAGCATTGCCGGTAAATACTATCTGCACTTAGTACTTTTGTATACGGCTGAGTTATTGAAATAAAAAGAAGACTAGCTCAGGTAAATACTCTTGACTTATTTTCCCTATACGGGCTTGGGATACGGTAAATTATTACCGGTTGGTAGGAAATGGGATCAATCGAATGCCGGATTATAGCTAGTAAATCCGCATATTCCGTTTTAATCAGTTTTGTTTGATAACTTAAACATCGGGGGTTAAATTACCGTGTCCTAGATATCCTCGGCTCATTACATTAGATAATGGCCACGACCTTAGCGCGGGGTGTAGGCTTACACCTGACAGACGCTCAAATGCAAATTACCCAAGACGTTGGGGATAACTCCTCTGTGAGTTCTAAGTGGTGTGTATTTAATCATGTCTCGGTCTCTGTACTGGGCCCTATATGTATGGGCAAACATATGAATCTGTTAAAAAAGGTTACAAAGTAACTTTCCCAAGTTATAAAAAGATTTGTGTCCTGTGCACTTAAATCTAATTTCTAAAATATTTTCAAAATGATTCAGTCGGGTGTATTTACTAGCGAAAGCTGACGTATCGTCCAAAGACTAAACTGCAGGTACAATATGAAATAGGTCGGAAGCTGCTCGGTAGTGATTAAGAGGATCTTGCAAATCCTTAGATCTGCCCTGAAGTCTGTTTTATATTCTTTTTGTACATTTTATGATCCGCCTGTGGATATTCTATTACGAGCCTGTATATTATTTTGTATTTCAAACATTTGGTTTGTAATAGTAATTTTACTCCAAGACTTTCGCTGTGCCGTGTTTAAGTGACTATGATGTTATCAACTGACGTCATGATACTCCCCACCCGGGCCCACCCGTGTATGGATTTGGATAGGAAATCCGGGGTGTGAAACCGAATCATTATTGTGATGATTTATGTATTAGTGAATCTTGCAAATGAGGTTAAAGGATGGTTATCCTCTTGCGTCCATGCTTGACTTATATGACAATCTATGATATCTTGATGGACTGAACTTAGAATTAGTAAAATCTATACGATATATATATATATATTATATATATATATATATACATATATATACAAATACATAACTGAATTCTTGATGATAATCAACATGGTTACTTGTCATGGTAATAGGTTATATTATCTAAGTCTTGAACCTCTCGTTAACGATTCTAATGGGTATCTTGACCCATGAAATCACATCAACCCATATGGGACTTATCGTGTCAAGAACGAGGGTTTAAGTCTAGATAATTACTTTCTCATATACATACTTTTGCATACTTTAATTCCGAATCCGAATCCTCTGTTAACCACCGAATACTCATACACCTTCGTTTACCCCATATAGGGTAACCTCGGGGTTCCATTCTCCAAACTCTCCAACTCTTCACGGGAATAACAAAGGAAGCTTTGCAAAACCACGAGTATACTCGACCCCGTTTTACTTTTACACATTTGGGTGCAATACATGTACTTTATGCAAAATCACACAAACATGCTTATATATAAATCACTAAACAATCTTTATACATGCTCTTTGTGCTAAACTTGAAATCACACATGCTTATACTTGACATGCTTATACTTAGTCATTAATTTCGATCAAGCCTCCCTTAATATGTACAGCGCTATAGGAGTAACGCATCGCCCGTAATTTTGAGGTCATGTTAAGTTAAACACATACGATATTTTCATTGCTATGAATAGATTACGCTAGCGGGAAACTTTGGGTTGACTTGTATAATTGCATGATAGTTTAATGTATGTTAGCCTCAAGATTAGACATTTATGCATGAAGATTTGTTTAAAACGTTTATACGATGCTACTATTCAAACTTGTATGCTCGCCAATGCATTATGTGTTGAACTATACTTTAACATGTATTGGTTGATTATTGATGATAATGACGTTGGAAACGAGTAGGACGGCTTAGATACTCATCTAAATTTTGTATTATATATTTTGTTGCACCTGTATCTCGTTTCAAACATGTTGTATTTGATTTCCAACCGTTGTACTTGATCATTATCCATGAAATGAAATTTTGTTATTTAAATACTTGTCACTTATTAGCGTTATGAAGTCTCGAGCAATCTCGTTCGTCCCGCCCTGATGTTTCCACAGGTTGGGGTGTGACAGATTGGTATCAGAGCCATAACTATAGGGAATTAGGAAAAATTTCCATGATTTGACCTAGTCTATAGTGTAAGTATCAAACTTGACCATTCTTGTCTCATGCTTAAAAATACTTAAATTCTTCCACTCTGCTTCTATCTATTCTTTTATCTTTAATTATACATGTCTTTCCTAAGACTAACACAATAAACATATGAAGACACTCATACTACAAACGAGACGATCTCACCAAAATAGAGGTGAAACCCGCACTTTGGTGATCACCCTCAATCCGCATATTCGATTTTCCATGAAATTACGCCATCAAGTTAGGAGTGATATCCACATCTTGATGAAAAATTTTCATTTCATACTCTAGTGGACCCTTACCAATGATGTTACACATCTTGGTTTGGGATTAATTCAGATATGTGTGTGTAGTGTAGTGGTGTGTTATGTGTGTTGGTTGGGTGGAGACCCGGGTTCGATACCCGCGGTCTTCACTCTTTGTTATTTTTTTATTAATTATACTTTATTTATTAACATTTATTATTTTACTTTATTGCTTTGTTTATTATTTAATGCAAATAATATATCAACTTTTAAACATTTAACATAAACACGAAACAAACATAATAATGTATACTTGTATTACAAAAAGGAGCGGGTTTTAGACCCGTTTTACGACAAATGTTACAGTATCCCCTACTTTTAGAAATTTCGTCCCAAAATTTAAGTAGTGGTAGGTTTGACTTAGAAGAGGTGAGGGTATTTTCGCGCATTGAGTCTTCGAGTTCCCAAGTAAACTCAGGTCCTCGTTTCGACTCCCAACGCACCCTGACTATCGGAATTCGACTTCGTCTAAAACGTTTTTCACCGAAGTCCATGATTTCTACAGGTTGTTCTACGAAATGCATCGATTCATCAATATGAATATCTTCCAACGGTATATGGGGGTTTCATGGGCAAGGCACTTTTCAAGTTGGATACATGGAACTTGGGATGAATCTTGCTGAGTTCTTCAGGTAGGTCAAGCTTATAAGCTACATAACCAACTCTCTTGAGTATTTAAAAGGTCCAACATAGCGCGGTGCTAGGTTCTCAGTGAGTGCGTAACGCTGATTACACGACTTACCATGTTCGGGAAGTAAAACGCCCATCTCGATTTGAGATGCCACTAAGGGTATACATAACCAGGTGAGTGTGATGTTAAATTTCTATTGAGGCGGTAACGTTCCTAGTAAGGGTTGAATACCCTGTTACAGGAATCGCTTTTTGATGCCTAAGGCGTAGAAGTGAGAAGAGTTGTAATTCGGAGATGACTAACTGGATATGGTCTCATGATAAAGGGTTTGAGAAAATCTAAGCATCGATAAAGTTACATCACAAAACAAAGTCTTCAACCACATTGTTATCCAAATTAAGATTTACACTACCTACACGGAACTTCTCATAACCGTCTAACAATGCTTTTGATCACCTGACAAGAATACTTATATATAGGAAGTACCTACGGCGTATCCACCATATCCTTGTCAAGTTTTCATTGGCTTTGTCATCAAGTCATGATTAATTCTATGTGACTCGTCCTAAAATCTACAAAACATAAACAAACACAACAGCTAATTCTTGAGTCTCAAATCTGAGGGATACAAGACTGAATGACAACGGCACCTCTCTCGTGTATTATGAGGAAGTGGTCAGTCTATGAAAAAGTGAGACACGATCCAACTTCTTTAAGTGATAAGACGAGGTTCGTCTTGATGATGACATGAATTTTAACCGATGAATAGAGACATGTAATGAAACAAATTGGCATATCATGATATAAATTGCGTTAATGGGATTAATATGAAATAATAGAATCATTATTTCCCAAATTTAAAACAATGGGAACTTGAATTGTCAAAAACAAGAAATGGAATCTATTAAAGCTTTGATTAGAAATAAAAATAAAATAAACAACTGAAGCAGAGTCTTGAGTCTTTATAATGGGAGAAAGGCTAGTTAGGTTGTTCGTTTGCACCGTCGTTGACCTCAACTGGGTTTGCGTTGATGTTGTAGGCTCCCCCTCTTGCTGGTAGAGGTGCTAGGTTTTCCTGATTCTCTTGGTTAATTGGGTTTACTTGGGCTTTAGCGTTAATGATGGTAACCAACCTAGGGCCTGTGTTTCTAAAGTGGGTAGGGTCACCACAATTAAAGCAAGCTCGAACATATGGAACCATTGGATATTGAGGTTGTTGATAGGGTTGGATGATGTTTTGAGCGGGGAGTGGAGCTTGGTTCTGAGGAGTACGACAAGTGTTACTCAGATGACCGTGATGGCCACAATTGGCACACAGTCGACAAGGTAAGGTGGGTTGGTGGTGATAATGGCAGGTGTTGCATTGGGGTGGGGACCAGTGTAGGGTTTCTTGTTTGGGTATGCTGGGTTGGGTGCCACTTGGGTGATTGGAATGGCTTGAAGGGGTTCGGCTTGTGGAGTTGGTTGACTGGTTTGAGTGACAGCAAAATTTTTCCCGTTCCGCTTTCTCTTGGCAGTGATTTGAGAAAAGGTTTTGGCTTGAGTTGGGTTAGGGGTTTCGGTTGATGTTTTGCTACTTGCATCCTTCTTCTTCTCATCCTTGAACTCCCCATCCTGATATGATTTTCGGTGAGCTCGGTAGCTAACTCCATTGTTGCTTCCAGGGTTGCAGGCACGGTACTCATCACAGAATCCTGAATCGTCGAAGGAAGGTCTCGAATGTAATGCTCGATCAGACGGTAAAGAGGAGTAAATAGATTCAGAACCATTTGATTCAAATCAAGAAACCTTTTGTTGTAGGTTATATGGTCTCCCTCGTTTTGTTTTAGGAAATAGAACTCGTCTTCTGGCTTCTTAATTTCGCTTCTTGCGCGGAAGCGTCTTGTCATAAGTTCTCGAAGTTGTTCCCAAGTTAGCGCTACAGCGGCTTCAGCGCCTCTTCTGCTTTTTTCGGCATTTCACCAAGTTAATGCTACTCTGAATAGACGGTCAGTAGCATAACGAACCTTACAGTCGTTGGGATAGTCACAATTGAGAAAAAGTACTCCCCATCTCTTCAAACTATCGAAGGAGAGCAGTGACCCCTTTAGTTCCCTCGTATTTTGGAGGGTCACATGAGTTGAAGTGCTTGTAAGTGCACTTGGTGGTGTTTGTGGGAGGGTTGGCAGCATTTTTTCCCTCTTGATTGATTGGGTTCCAGGATTAGCGGCGAGAGCTTGTTGAACTTGAATTACGATATCGGCAATCACGTCGGCCATTTGTTGGGCTATTTGAGCAGCCATGCCCTCGCCGGATTTTCCTGATCTCCTACCTCTACGAGAGTGCCTAGAAGACATCTACAGGAAATACGTAACGAGATTATGAGTTTGGCGTATTGGTGTCATGTGTCGCATTTAGAAATTTACATCCACAAATCAAATGAGAAAAATGAATTTACTACATCCATAGGATGTCTTGGGCCTTGCTCATGTTTGGGCCCCCCATATGTCCCCCATATTTGGCCTAGGTAGTCATGTGGGCCCCCATGACTACTTGGCTTCGTAGGGCATTGGTTTTGGCTTGTTAACACTTGCACCACCCGAATGAAAATCATAAAACATGATTGAGAAATATAAGGTCGGAAGGTGTCCTGGTGTAGACACAGTGACAACTCAAAGTGGGGTTAGTTCACACAACATTTGGAGTGGCATGCTTTGGCCTAATAGGTCCTTCGTACTCTCATCTGTAGTCCCCAGGTAGGCAAACTGGCCCGTTATATTGGATTTATACGAATGCTAATTCTAGATAGGACGTTTCGACTACCTGTACTTGTACCCTTCCAGTTACTACATGCCCGTCGTAGAACTCACTTTGATGAGATTGAAAAATGAAAACATAACAAATTTTTTGAAAAAGAAAGCATAAAGAAATGTTCAAATATGTGAAAATTGAGACGTGCGTGATGCGTATATATGTAAGCATGTTATGTTAACAATATGTATATCACATTGAATATCACACAAAGTCAAACAATAGTAGGAGTGCTTGCATGCATTTGTGTGTGAGATGAATGTAAAATAAGTAAATATCATGAGTTTGCATGTAACCAATTAACACGTAAGCAATTAAAATCTAATCGACTATAGTGTAGGCTCTAAGGGTCTAGTAACCTATCCTATATCCCTACAGTCAAAAGCTCTGATACCAATCTATCACACCTTGACCCGCAGCAAATATGGTAGTCGGGCATGATTGGGTTTTCATCAACGCTCATGACATTTACTTGTAACATTTGTCAAAAACGGGTTTCCAAAACCCGCTCCGTTTTGTAATCGAATATCAAGTTATAAATGTCACGTTGTATATTTAAGATTATTTTGATTTTTAATGATACATAATTAATAAACAAACTAAACTATAAAAATTATATTTGATAAAAAGTGAAAACAAAATAAATAAAAATGAAATGTTGCTGCCGGGACTCGAACCCGGGTCAGCCGGAACCTAAACCCAAATACTTAACACACACCCACATCACCACTCCGCCACTTGTTGTTTTCTGTCATCTCTAAGAAACAAATAACTCTTATACACAAATATAGTTAAACCGGTTGCGCCAACTGAGAAACCGAAATCGGCAATTCAACCGTCTAATCGTTTGATTAATCGCACATTCAGGTTTATAACCGATGCACCGACGATTTTTAATCAATTCAGATTGAATGAACATCAATTTTCATCATCATCGGTTTTTATAACCGAAAATAATCAAAGTCCCAATTACTTCAACTCAAGACCCCTCTCGCGACTCAGAAACATCATACCAACTTTCCATTTCATTTTCGTCACACATTCAGTTCACCAGAAAGCTTAAATCAACTCGCCGGAAAATTCTGCAAATTCGCCGGAAAACCGTATTTGTCCTCAAATCGGTAAGTTCTTCAATACCATCATAGTCTAACAGTTGTTAAGCTATTTCTAACTCAAACCTTCCACTTGAGATCGAATTCAGGCACTGTTATCAGATAATTTCAGTTCGCCGGAAAAGTTCTGAAAATCTCTATTTTCATATGAGAATCGGTAAAGGCATTCAAACCCTCTGTTAACATTTGTTGATCACTTCAATTTCACGATTAGCTAATCAAAACGGTTAATTGTCTTGTTCAGTTGAAGAGCATAAAAACAGGGACCGACACATTGCCGGAATTCTGAAATAAACCGTTCATCGGTATGTTCACTTCTAATTATCGTTTCTGCCATTTCATATTAGATTGTACAATGTTTAACAATCGAACTACACAAGATATAACGGTATAATCGACTGCCTGTAAAATTCAATGAAGAAGATGACTGTGATAACACTATAAGTATAATTAAAATTGGTATTTTAAACGGGTTAGACACACAGTCCAGCGGTGGACTGTGTGCAAATAATACGCACACGTCACGAGTTCAATCCCTGATACACGCACCCTCTAAGTAATAAAATGCCTTTTTGATAAATGCTGAACCGGGTTAATCCCGTTAGTTGTTAAGTATAATAAAAACCGAGATATTAACCAGGTTAGACACACAGTCCAGCGGTGGACTGTGTGCAACACTAAGTCGCACGTCACGCGTTTGAAACCTTACTGGCACCGTTGAACGAATTAAAATGTTTTTGAAATTAAAAGAATTTTGGTTAAATCGAATTAGTATATAAATATAATTAAAAACAAGATTATTTCGGGTTAGACACGTAGCTCAGTTGGTAGAGCTGCGTGCACGCGTACGGGAGGTCTCGGGTTCGAGTCTCACCCAGCGCATACTTACACACTGACCGAACCGGTCAACAGGTCAACAAGTCAACGGTCAACGGTCAACGCAAAATAAACAATTTTTTTATATTTTAATTTATTTAATTTAATTTAAAAATCAATTAAAAATACTTAAAAATAACATTTTCAAAGATAGAATATAGCCTTAAACTCACAAAAATATATCTAGAAACTCTATTAAAATCCTTAATAAAATCCACTCATTTACTATATTTTTCCGTTATTATTTAGGTTAGTTATTTCTCGTTGTTCCGCTCATCCAATTCGTGCGCATCTCATCATCTCCATTCAAACGCACCCAATGTGAGTGAATCTTACAAATTCCCCGTTTTAATCACGTTTTGGGATGTATCATGTGTCTTGCTATATATTATATTTAAATCATTGTGCATACATCATATCATGAACATGTGTATTCAGTTTGTTTCAATTGTTGTGTGGTTATCGTTGGATGCAATTTATTATTTTCAGTACATGCAATTTCATAGGCCGCCGCTCCCCATTACATTATGAGCGTTGAGCATGTTCCCCATTACATTATGAGCGTGAACCTGGCGTGCCCACATTACGATCGGCTCCGTTTGATTGAGCCTTGATCGCACAGACATTTATCATTTTCAGTACATGCAATACGATCGGCTCCGTTTGATTGAGCCTTGATCGCACAGTTTCATTCATGTTATTTATCGTATGATGTTGGTATGTTAGTGTATGCTATCATGTGTTATTGTATGTTATATATGTGATTGCAATTGCTACTACTTGATTATTTACATTTGCTCAATTATGATTATGCACAATTTTTCATTGATAAACTAACAAGTAAATCCATAATAAATGTTTATCTAACAAGGTTCACTCGCCAACTTACGTTGACCCAAAAACCCCCATTTTTACACATGATACAGGTGAACCAGCAGCAGCCAGAAACACATAGGATTGGACTAGAAGAATAAAATGATTTAGAGTTTGGGATTGTTTTGTTTGGTTTATTTTCTTTGTATTGTATGGACATGTTTGGATATTTGGAAATGTAACTTTGACTTTAATAAATATGAAACATATTAGTAAATATCATGAGCTTTGGTGATAACCCAATTATGCCCCGACTCTTATTCCGCTGCGGGTCGGGGTGTGACAGATTGGTATCAGAGCCATGACTATAGGGATATAGGATAGGTTATTAGACCCTTAGAGCCTATACTATAGTTGATTAGAAACTTATAAGATTTTTGTGTGTTACATGTCAAATTTCATGATGTTTATATGTTTTATGTTAAATGTTACATCCAATATTATGCAAGCATGTTCATAAGTATGTATTATCATATAATGCCTATCATGAATCATATACTCATAACATACCACATCCATGAAAACACACACCACATCATGATTGCTTTTACAATGATTTTTGTGTTTTCAAATCTCATCAAAGTGAGTTCTCATGACGGGCATGTAGTAACTGGAAGGGTACCAGTACCAGTAGTCGGAACGTCCTGTCTAGGCTGGCATTCGTATAAATCCAAAATAAAGGACCAGTTTTCCTACCTGGGGACTAACGATGAGAGTACGAAGTACCTATTAGGCCAAAGCATGCTATACCAAACGTCGTGTGAGCTAACCCCACTTTGAGTTGTCATTGTGTCTACACCTGGACACGTTCCGACCAAACATCTCATGAACATATTTTTGGTTTGCATTCGGGTGATGCGAGTGTTAAATTGACAATACTAATGTGAATCCTACCAAGCCCATAGTCATGAGGGCCCACATGACTATATAGGTGAAGGTATGGGGGACATTTGAGGCCCAACATGAGCAAACCCAAGACATCCTATGGATGTAGTTGCATTATTGATATTTATGTTATTTTCATTTTCTTAAAGACACATGACACCTAAAAAGACACCATAAACTCACAATCTTCTCATGTATATTCCTGTAGATGTCGTCCAGACAACAACGAAGGGGTAAAAGATCAGGAAGGTCTCAGGAACGCTTGGCCACCCAAATCGCGAAACAAATGGCCATGATACTGCCTGACATTGTGGTCCAAGTACAACAAGCCCTCGCTACAAATCCTACTAACCCTCCCCAACAAAATGACCAGAACATCGACAACCCTCCTACCAGCAAGTGCTCATACAAACATTTCAAATCTTGTGATCCTCCTAAATTTGAGGGGACCGAAGGTGTCACTGCTCTCCTCCACTGGTTCGAGGAAATGGAAAACACCTTCCTCAACTGCGATTGTCCTGAGGATCGCAAGGTTCGATACGCCACCGGGAGACTATTTGGGATAGCTCTTACTTGGTGGAATACTGAAAAAGGGAAGAGGGGAACTGATGATGCAATGGCCTTAACTTGGGAGGAGTTGAGGGAAATCATGACTAGGCGTTTCTGTCCTAGGAGTGAAATTAAAAAGTTGGAGGACGAATTTCATTCTTTAAAGCATCAGGAGGGAGACCACACCACTTATAACAAGAGGTTCTTAGAGTTGAACCAAATGGTTCCAAATTTGTTTACCCCAACTTATCGTTTGATCGAACATTATATTCGAGGACTTCCCTCGAAAATCCAAGATTCAGTTCTCAGCGTTTCACCGGTAACACTTGAAGCTGCTATGGAACTAGCGAGTGAACTGACCGAGAATCGATTTCGCAACGGGAAGTTTAAAGAAGAGAAAAAGAAAGCCCCTGTTGAGGGTCAAACTTCAAACCATTCCATCTCCTCCTCTAAGTTTGCTAACAAGAGGAAGCGCAACACCAGAAATTTCGCCGTTACACAAACCAACCTCCCAATTCCTGCTGCACCCATTACCCAAGTCGCTCCTTCACCTGCACCATACAAAAGACCCTACTCTGGCCTGTTACCAAAATGTAACCGTTGCCAATATCACCATTCTCCTAATTATCCTTGCCAGCATTGCACCGGCTGTGGTCGCGCGGGTCATACTGTTCAAACCTGCCGCATGCCCCAGCGAACGAACCGCCACCAACCTTTAACCCAAACCCACCAACAATTAATGGGTCAAGCCCAACAACCCCTACTATTACCACCCACCCAACATTTAGCCCAGACATATTACCAACCCAATTATCCTATGGGTCAACCTATGCGGGCTTGCTACAATTGTGGAGACCCAAGCCATTTCAGAAACACTTGTCCAAGGTTGGTAAACATTATTCATGATTAGGCTCAAGCCAACCCGGTGAATCAAGCAAACCAAGCTCCTCCACCTGCAAGAGGAAGAGCTTTCAATATCAACGCTAATCAGGCTAGGGCCGACGGCAATGTGGTTAACGGTACGTTCCTTATAAATGGTAGATATGCATCTATGTTATTTGATACTGGTGCGGATAGAAGTTTTGTGTCTTTAGAATTTGAACCTATCTTAAACCAAAATCGGGATAAGCTCACGCAATCCATAACGGTAGAAGTTGCTGACGGGAAACCAGTTTCATTAAACTCTATTATACGAAACTGTACACTCACCCTAAATGACCACGATTTCTCAGTCGACCTTATTCCTATGAAGCTGGGAAGTTTTGATATCATAATCGGTATGGACTGGCTTAGTCAACATCAGGCAGAAGCTGTATGTCGCGAAAAGTTTATACGTATTCCTCTTTCAAATGGTCAGACTCTTCGAATCTTTGGAGAAACCTCGTCGAAAGGGCTCAGCTTAATGTCTTGTCTTCAAGCTCAAAAATATCTTCGCAAGAATTATGTCGCGTTTTTAGCTCATATCATCAAAAAGGGAACCATGGAGAAGAAACTTGAAGACATTCCAGTAGTAAAAGATTTCCCGCGAGTTTTTCCTGACGACATTTCAGGACTTCCTCCAGTTAGAGAAGTCGAATTCCGTATTGATCTTATACCTGGTGCTACACCAGTTGCAAAGTCTCCTTATAGGTTAGCCCCCTCTGAAATGCAAGAGCTAGCCAGTCAATTACAAGAGTTGACTGACAAGGGATTCATACGTCCTAGTTCATCGCCTTGGGGTGCACCTGTTCTTTTCGTAAAGAAGAAAGATGGATCGTTTCGTATGTGCATCGACTACAGAGAGCTCAACAAGTTAACAATCAAGAATCGCTATCCTTTACCTCGCATTGATGATCTTCTTGACCAACTTCAAGGTGCCAACTGCTTTTCAAAAATCGACCTTCGATCTGGCTATCATCAACTTAGAGTACATGAAGAAGACGTCCCTAAGACTGCTTTCCGAACTCGTTATGGCCATTATGAATTCATGGTCATGCCATTTGGTTTAACCAACGCACCAGCTGTCTTCATGGACCTAATGAACAGAGTCTGCAAACCTTATCTTGATCGATTTGTTATAGTCTTCATCGACGACATTCTTATTTATTCAAAGTCTAAATCTGATCATGAGCGTCATCTTCGACTCATCCTTACACTTCTAGAGAATGAAAAGCTTTACGCCAAATTCTCCAAATGCGAATTTTGGTTAAAAGAGGTGCAATTCTGTAACATCCGTCAAAAACGGATTTACCAAACCCGCTCCGTTTATCAACCGAACAGTCAGTCAAAATTTTCGTTGCGAATTAAATGCCCAAAATATTTTTAAACGATCCGTAATCAATTATTATACGGGAATATATATTTAGTTTTTGAAAAACTGTCAAAAATCGCAAAATAAAAATATTATGCATCTGCCGGGTTTCGAACCCGGGTCTGTACCGAATCAGCTAAGCAACTTATCTCACTCACACAAACCACTGCGCCAACTGCTTTGTTTGTTATATATTAGAATCATTTAATTCATAAAATGACTTTACAAATTCAAAATCGGCGCCCAATCAGTTCAGTCGTCGGAATCCCGGTAAACTCGCGAGTCTTAACTACGATTTACGTTATAACGTAAACCATTAACCAGACATCGGTTATAACCGATGTTTGAAGTCCGCGACTAAAAATGATAACCGCCGGAAAATCTTAATCAATGAACCCAGTCGTAAAACAGATCAAATACATTTCGATTTTTCCCTATAAGTTCACCCACAACCCACGACAAACACTTTCGCTCAAAATCACATCTTTTCACGGCGTAATTCCACTCGCCGGAATAAACCTGTTCGTCGCCGGAAAACCGGTTTCCCCATTGCCGAGCTTTTCTGAACCTCTGAAGCTTATACCGGAGATACCCATACTCTTTCCAATCTTTTCGGAGACTTGCTGCTGCAAGACACCTGACGCCGGAGTTGAATCCTGTCGCCGGAGTTCTGCCAGAAAATAGAGAGTCCTGTCGGTATACTTTCTCCGCCCAGTTTCTTTTCCTTTTCACTTTTATCTTACCTTAATCGACTGTAAAACACTATCAAACCGATAAAAAACTTTGAACCCGTCGATTTCCGACTTCTGGTTCAACCTTGATGAAGAAGACGATGTATCTCGTTATATTATAAGTATAATTAAAATCATGAAATTAATCGGGTTAGACACACAGTCCAGCGGTGGACTGTGTGCACATAAAACGTTAATCATGCAAAGGTCTCGAGTTCGAATCCCGTCTCACACACGCTGCCTTAATAAAATCCATTTTTTTGTTTACTGAACCGGAGTCGCCTTAGATATATGTTAAGTATATTAATAACCGGAATAATAACCAAGTTAGACACACAGTCCAGCGGTGGACTGTGTGTTTGTTTATATCACAGGTCACGAGTTCGAGTCCGGTCTTCAGCACCGACTCGGACAATTATCTCCTCTTTTTAATTAAGGCAGAAAAGGAAATAAATAAATAGTATTTAAGTATAATAAAAATCGAATGATATAACATGTTGAACACACAGTCCAGCGGTGGACTGTGTGTTAGATTAAACCACAGGTCCCGAGTTCGAGACCTGTGGAGTGCAAGACCGGTCCGCTTAAACTATTTTTAAAATAAAAATGATTTTCTGTTAATTCTAATTAATGTATATATGAAATTAAAATCGGATATATAACGGGTTAGATACGTAGCTCAGTTGGTAGAGCTGCGTGCACGCGTACGGGAGGTCTCGGGTTCGAGCCTCACCCAGCGCACAACAATATGCCTCGAACCGGTCAACGCCAGTCAAAGTCAACAGGTCAAAGTCACTGTAGCAAAAATAAAATAATTTTTTTTATTATTTTTATTTAATTATTTTAATTAAAAATCAATTATAAATACTTAAAAATAACATTTTTAAGGTTAGAAAATAGCCTCAAATTCACAAAAATACACCCAACAATCCTACTAAAATAGTTTAATAAAATCCGTTTACTTACCAAACCATAATGCGATTTATCTAGGTTAAACCTCACTCGTGGTTAAAACCACTTCGCGTACATTCAACGTCATCAACCGAACGCACCCACTGTGAGTGAATCTTACAATTCCCCCTTTTAAATTACACGTTTTGGGGTGTGTCATGTGTTATGAAATTAATTAATTTATTTATTTAAACTTGTGCCATACCACATCATGACTTAAACTTAGATTGTTTTTTATTGTTGTGATCTACTTATTGCCATTTGTTAAGTCATATGAAACTCATACATTAAGCTCATCAGTTCCTCGTGGGAGACGAGTAGAACATCGCGTGCTTCACATCAAATTCATTATTATTCATGTGTGTATCATTGAGTTTATATTGTTTGTAGTTGTGTTATTCATATTATCATGTTTATGCAATACATTCATCAGGCCCCTCAGTTCCTCGTGAGAGACGAGTTGAACAACGCGTGCCCTTAATTGTTCCATTATTATTCATGAGTGTTTCATTTAACATCTTATGATTGCCGATTATGTTACATCTATTTTTACTCATGTTTGGTTGTGCACATATTTCATAATCAATTTAAATAAATTGTTCAAATGTTTTCCATAGGATTCACTCGCCAACATTATGTTGATCCAAAAAAAACCTTTTTACACATGATACAGGTGAACAGGTTGAAGCAAGGATAACATAGGATATGCCTTAGAAGAGAACAAAGAAGTTAGATTGTTAGTTAGATCATGTTGTAACATTATTGTAAATTTCCATTTAATTTGTATTAATGAATATGAAACGTTTAATAAATGTCATGAGCTTTGATGATAACCCAATCATGCCCCGATCACCTTATCCGCTGCGGGTCGGGGTGTGACAAATTCCTCGGACATGTAGTCAACGACAAGGGAATACATGTCGACCCCTCAAAGATCAAAGCGGTACAAGAATGGCAAGCTCCACGTACCCCAACTGAAGTAAGATCTTTTCTTGTTTTGGCTGGTTATTATCGTCGATTCATCTCAAACTTCTCACGCATTGCTGTACCACTCACGGCTTTAACTCACAAGGGAAAACCTTTCATATGGGGACCCAAGCAGGAAGAAGCCTTCCAAACTCTTAAACAGAAACTTTGTGATGCACCAATCCTCACTCTTCCTGAAGGTTGTGATGATTTTGTGGTCTATTGCGACGCGTCAGGGCAAGGATTAGGCTGCGTTCTAATGCAAAGAGGAAAAGTTATAGCTTATGCTTCGAGACAACTCAAGCCGCATGAGAAGAACTACACCACTCATGACCTAGAACTTGGAGCCGTTGTGTTCGCTCTTAAGATATGGAGACATTATCTCTATGGTACTAAGTGTGAAATATACACTGACCACAAGAGTCTTCAACATATCTTCAATCAAAAGGAGTTAAACATGAGGCAACGAAGATGGGTCGAACTTCTAAATGACTACGACTGCGAAATTCGGTACCACCCTGGCAAAGCAAATGTGGTGGCTGATGCGCTTAGTCGAAAGGGTTATGCGAACTCCATTCGTCTTCTATGTTCGCAAATTATAACCGACATTAAAGATCAAATTCGAGAAGCCCAACACGTTTCAGTAACGGAAGATGAGGTACGAAAGGAGATGTCCTGTGGAGCTGAACTTAAAATTGAAACTAAATCTGACGGTATTCTGTACTACCTAGATCGTATCTGGATTCCTAACCACAACAATCTTCGTGAAATTCTTATGAATGAAGCTCACAAAACGCGATACTCTATACACCCAGGAGCCGATAAGATGTATCAAGACCTACGATATACCTATTGGTGGCCTGGAATGAAAAAGGATATTGTTGTTTTTGTTTCCAAGTGCCTTACATGTTCCAAGGTGAAAGCTGAACACCAAAGACCCTCAGGACTTCTGGTCCAACCTGAAATACCTGTATGGAAGTGGGAAAATATAACCATGGATTTCATTACCGGGTTACCTCGCACTTCTGGTGGGTATGACACTATATGGGTAATTATCGACCGACTTACAAAATCAGCTCACTTTATTCCTATCCGCGAAGATTTCAAGAACGAAAAGCTTGCTCGTATATATATCAGCGAAATCGTAAGCCGACATGGGGTACCGTTAAGCAGTATTTCTGATCGTGATAGTCGTTTCACTTCACGAACATGGCAAGCAGTACAAGCCGCTATGGGTACGCGATTAGATCTCAGTACCGCCTATCATCCTCAAATTGATGGTCAATCTGAACGCACCATTCAAACTCTTGAAGATATGCTACGAGCATGTGTTATAGACTTCAAGGGAAATTGGGACGCTCATCTACCATTAGTTGAATTTTCGTACAACAACAGCTATCATTCAAGTATCGGCATGGCACCATTTGAAGCTTTATATGGTCATAAGTGCCGATCTCCGGTATGTTGGCACGAAATTGGGGAAGCTCAAATCACTGGTCCAGAATTGATCCAAGAAACCACAGACAAGATCCATCAAATCCGAAACAATCTTCTAGCGGCTCAAAGTCGTCAAAAGAGTTATGCAGATAAACGACGGAAGCCTTTAGAGTTTAACATTGGTGATCATGTACTTCTAAAAGTATCACCGTGGAAGGGAGTAGTTCGTTTTGGTCAAAAAGGCAAGCTAGCACCACGCTACGTAGGACCTTTCAAGATACTCGAAAGAGTAGGACCTGTAGCATACAAGCTTGATCTACCAGAAGAACTCAACAGGATTCATCCCACATTCCACGTATCGAACTTGAAGAAGTGCCTCGCTGATGAAAACCTCCACATTCCTGTGGAAGATATTCAGATTGACGAATCTATGCATTTTATTGAAAGACCAGTAGAAATCATGGACTTCGGGGAGAAACGTCTACGACGAAGTCGCATTCCAATTGTTAGGGTACGCTGGGAGTCGAAACGGGGACCTGAGTTTACTTGGGAACGTGAAGACTCAATGCGCGAAAAATACCCGCATCTTTTTCCTACTACTTCTACTACTTAAATTTCGGGACGAAATTTCTAAAAGTAGGGGATACTGTCACATTTGTCAAAAACGGGTTTCCAAAACCCGCTCCGTTTTGTAATCGAATATCAAGTTATAAATGTCACGTTGTATATTTAAGATTATTTTGATTTTTAATGATACATAATTAATAAACAAACTAAACTATAAAAATTATATTTGATAAAAAGTGAAAACAAAATAAATAAAAATGAAATGTTGCTGCCGGGACTCGAACCCGGGTCAGCCGGAGCCTAAACCCAAAGACTTAACACACATCCACATCACCACTCCACCACTTGTTGTTTTCTGTCATCTCTAAGAAACAAATAACTCTTATACACAAATATAGTTAAACCTGTTGCGCAAACTGAGAAACCGAAATCGGCAATTCAACCGTCTAATCGTTTGATTAATCGCACATTCAGGTTTATAACCGATGCATCGACGATTTTTAATCAATTCAGATTGAATGAACATCAATTTTCATCATCATCGGTTTTTATAACCGAAAATAATCAAAGTCCCAATTACTTCAACTCAAGACCCCTCTCGCGACTCAGAAACATCATACCAACTTTCCATTTCATTTTCGTCACACATTCGGTTCACCAGAAAGCTTAAATCAACTCGCCGGAAAATTCTGCAAGTTCGCCGGAAAACCGTATTTGTCCTCAAATCGGTAAGTTCTTCAATACCATCATAGTCTAACAGTTGTTAAGCTATTTCTAACTCAAACCTTCCACTTGAGATCGAATTCAGGCACTGTTATCAGATAATTTCAGTTCGCCGGAAAAGTTCTGAAAATCTCTATTTTCATCTGAGAATCGGTAAGGGCATTCAAACCCTCTGTTAACATTTGTTGATCACTTCAATTTCACGATTAGCTAATCAAAACGGTTAATTGTCTTGTTCAGTTGAAGAGCATAAAAACAGGGACCGACACATTGCCGGAATTCTGAAATAAACCGTTCATCGGTATGTTCACTTCTAATTATCGTTTCTGCCATTTCATATTAGATTGTACAATGTTTAACAATCGAACAACACAAGATATAACGGTATAATTGACTGCCTGTAAAATTCAATGAAGAAGATGACTGTGATAACACTATAAGAATAATTAAAATTGGTATTTTAAACGGGTTAGACACACAGTCCAGCGGTGGACTGTGTGCAAATAATACGCACACGTCACGAGTTCGATCCCTGATACACGCACCCTCTAAGTAATAAAATGCCTTTTTGATAAAAGCTTAACCGGGTTAATCCCGTTAGTTGTTAAGTATAATAAAAACCGAGATATTAACCAGGTTAGACACACAGTCCAGCGGTGGACTGTGTGCAACACTAAGTCGCACGTCACGCGTTCGAAACCTGTTACTGGCACCGGTTGAACGAATTAAAATGTTTTTGAAATTAAAAGAATTTTGGTTAAATCGAATTAGTATATAAATATAATTAAAAACAAGATTATTTCGGGTTAGACACGTAGCTCAGTTGGTAGAGCTGCGTGCACGCATACGGGAGGTCTCGAGTTCGAGTCTCACCCATCGCATACTTACACACTGACCGAACCGGTCAACAGGTCAACAAGTCAACGGTCAACGGTCAACGCAAAATAAACAATTTTTTTTATATTTTTATTTATTTAATTTAATTTAAAAATCAATTAAAAATACTTAAAAATAACATTTTCAAAGATAGAATATAGCCTTAAACTCACAAAAATATATCTAGAAACTCTATTAAAATCCTTAATAAAATCCACTCATTTACTATATTTTTCCGTTATTATTTAGGTTAGTTATTTCTCGTTGTTCCGCTCATCCAATTCGTGCGCATCTCATCATCTCCATTCAAATGCACCCAATGTGAGTGAATCTTACAAATTCCCCGTTTTAATCACGTTTTGGGGTGTATCATGTGTCTTGCTATATATTATATTTAAATCATTGTGCATACATCATATCATGAACATGTGTATTCAGTTTGTTTCAATTGTTGTGTGGTTATCGTTGGATGCAATTTATTATTTTCAGTACATGCAATTTCATAGGCCGCCGCTCCCCATTACATTATGAGCGTTGAGCATGTTCCCATTACATTATGAGCGTGAACCTGGAGTGCCCACATTACGATCGGCTCCGTTTGATTGAGCCTTGATCGCACAGACATTTATCATTTTCAGTACATGCAATACGATCGGCTCCGTTTGATTGAGCCTTGATCGCACAGTTTCATTCATGTTATTTATCGTATGATGTTGGTATGTTAATGTATGCTATCATGTGTTATTGTATGTTATATATGTGATTGCAATTGCTACTACTTGATTATTTACATTTGCTCGATTATGATTATGCACAATTTTTCATTGATAAACTAACAAGTAAATCTATAATAAATGTTTATCTAACAAGGTTCACTCGCCAACTTATGTTGACCCAAAAACCCCCATTTTTACACATGATACAGGTGAACCATCAGCAGCCAGAAACACATAGGATTGGACTAGAAGAATAAAATGATTTAGAGTTTGGGATTGTTTTGTTTGGTTTATTTTCTTTGTATTGTATGGACATGTTTGGATATTTGGAAATGTAACTTTGACTTTAATAAATATGAAACATATTAGTAAATATCATGAGCTTTGGTGATAACCCAATTATGCCCCGACTCTTATTCCGCTGCGGGTCGGGGTGTGACATTACTATTATCAAAGTTTCATATTTATTAATTCAATTTAAAAAGAAATATTCCAAACCACACATAAACCATACAAATATCAAATGTTCTAACAAGACATTCAAGTAACGATTTGTTCTTCTTCTAAGGCCCAATCCTATGTATTCCTTGCTTCAACCTGATCACCTGTATCATGTGTAAAAATAGAGATTTGGGTCAACAAAAGTTGGCGAGTGGATCCAGTTTAAATATTAGAAAGAATTGTTATGTTTATTAATTTAATAAAAATGTGCATAAACCAAATATGAGCAAACGTATAGGTAATCTATCCACAAACCACATATTCATCTAGCAATGTACATGTGAGCATGATAAGCGATGTGCTGTGAGGAGCCGATCTAATTAGGCAACCCGATGATCTACCCGTATGAAACGGGGAACTGATGTTCCTAATGTGAAAACTTGACTGAAATGAGAAAGTATAACCATAAATAACAATAAACCAAATATCACATAGCACGTTAGTTCATATAATGGTAGTAGCACAAGTGTTGAATAAATAATATAAATGAAACGACGCATGATACACCCCAAAACATAAATAAAAAGGGGAGTTTGTAGGAATTCACTCACATTGGGTGCATTCTTGACTTGATAACGAGCGCGACGATTTAAAGATTCCAACCTACGAGAAAACTAACCTAAATATTCATGTAATAATTCGTAAATATATTTCTTTTTTTTAAGTAGTATTTTTTATTTAATGAATTTTAGTAGACTTTTTAGATAATTTTATAGTATTTATTACTAATTTTTTATACTTAAAAAGGACTTATTTTATTATATATTTTTTATAGATTTGGAGAAAAATAAAGAAAAAGTTTAATTAAAAAATATATCCCTTTTAGGGGTCGAACCGGTCATATATAGGCAGCATGTAAGATTCGAACGTGTGACCTTCCGTTTATGTGCACGCAGCTCTACCAACTGAGCTACGTGTCTAACCCGAAAATATCGAAATTTAATTACGTATATACACAAACTGAGATAATTCCTTTTTCTAATTAATTAAAAAGGTTTGTAAATTATACGAATCGTGCATATAACTGGACTCGAACCTGCGACGTGTGCTTCGTGTTGCACACAGCCCGACCAATTGGACTGTGTGTCTAACCCAAAGATATATGATTTTTATTAAATTTATACACTTACTGAATTTTAATATATGTAAGTATTAAAAAGGGTTGGTACAATATATGAAATTAGAACCGTGTATGAGACTCGAACCTGAGTTTGCTTGTTTAAAATGCACACAGTCCACCACTGAACTGTGTGTCTAACCCGGTATAATTACTGATTTTGAATTCATTTAAACACTTCCCAACTTCATCTTCTTCATTTCATGAAAACAGTTTAACATACCCGATTGATAATCCGGTAAAATTGATTTTACTTTTACTGATTATAAGAATAAATAAAAAGAAAGGATTTAAATGTTTATACTGAAACAGGGGGATTGACTTGATTTCTACGGTGTAATTCTGGTGACGAACCAAGTTTTCCGGCGAAGTGTGTTTTGAACACGGAGAACCTTCTGAGCGTTTAGAGAGTTTGTTTGTGAGAGTGTGCGAGTTCTACAAGGTTTAAAGATCGCTATTTATAGGTGAAGGTAATTGAATTCCGGTTTTATATATTTTTGGAAAGAAAATTGATGATCGAGTTATTGTGTAACAGAATTGAGTTTAACTGACCCCATGATTGAGTCTAACTCATGATTGGGAACGGTTCTTTAGTTTTAATTCGAAACAGAAACGAAGATTTGAGGATTGAATTGAAGTTTGCAATCGTTTCAGGCGGTGTGTTGAAATTGATTTCAGGGGTTGTTTTGGTATAAAGTTTATTTGATTTGGGATTAATTCAGATATGTGTGTGTAGTGTAGTGGTGTGTTGTGTGTGTTGGTTGGGTGGAGACCCGGGTTCGATACCCGCGGTCTTCACTTTTTGTTATTTTTTTATTAATTATATTTTATTTATTAACATTTACTATTTTACTTTATTGCTTTGTTTATTATTTAATGCAAATAATATATCAACTTTTAAACATTTAACATAAACACGAAACGAACATATAATATATACTTGTATTACAAAACGGAGCGGGTTTTAGACCCGTTTTACGACAAATGTTACAAATGAGTCGGAATTTGCTCCTCATTTGGTAAGTAGCAACCACGTGTAGAGAACGAAATTATCAAATTAGGAGTGATATCCACATCTTGATAACTAGTCCCACTCCTCGATTTTCAATCCCGCCAAAGTTTTGAATTTTCGATCGACTAGGGACATGTAGTAACCGGAAGAGTGAATGCCGTTAACCGCTCCTCGGTGAGAGTATTCTACCTATTAGGCCAAAGCATGATTCCTTAACTCGAAAGGACTTTCGATTCACTTGGGAATAGTCTTAGTTTCGTTCCGAGACACTCCAAGTTTTACATTGAATCTCTTTTATGTCGTATCCATTTATTGTGTTTTATACTTGATACCTTGTTCATTTCAAAAACCGAAGCACGAATCACACGTTATTCGCAACCTAAAACGATACTAATAATTGCAAACAAACTAAATTTACATTCTTTATAGTCTTTATACGTGATTTTACCAAATGCATAAATGTTATACTTGCGCAAACTATGTAAAACTTACGAGATACGTGTTATACTTTTGTGCTCATACATGCAAAACAAACGTTATTTTATAGACACGTGATGACCAAACCTTGAATCATTCTTCATTTTGTCAAAATTTTCAAAATTTTGCATGAATCATAAATTTAATTGTTTTACCTAGGATATTTTGACCATACTATCTACTTGCACGAATCACATGCACAATAATGCCATTAATGTCCTAAATATTTTTTACCCGATTTTCTAAAGTCTTATAACATGCTACCTAACAACTTAGTTGGTCTAATGAATTTTCTTGCCCACAAATTTCATGCTCGCATCAATCACAAAAAACACACTCATATATTACTATTATACTAAAAACACTTGTCATTCAAACCCCTTGGGGACTATAAGGGTTATCTCTTACGGTCCGTAAGGGACCGCCAGAAGCTGAATTTTTGTCATTTAACGACTTTGATCCCAGATTTTTCGGACATGTGTTGCCATATGATTCGTTATAAATTTCCGAGATGTTTCAGTGGGTGGGGGTGGTCGGGTGGTGGCAAGTGATGGTCGGAAATTGGGGGTGAAGGCAGGAGGTGGGGGTGGCATTTAGGGCTTGTGGTGGGATAAGGGGGTTTGGGTGCAGCGGTGTAGGAGCTGAATGGTGGTGATGATCATATTGATGGTGGTGGGTGTTGGTTGAGGCTATGGTGAATGGTGGTGTTGACGGTGGTAGGGAGATAGAGTTGTAGAGAGAGAGAGAGAGTTTTGTAAAGAGAGTAATAAAGAAATAGGTATATAATAATGAGTAAGTAAAAAGGCCAAATTACCCTTGTGTAATCTAATTTAACAGAATAATCTAATTGGGTTAGGGCTAAAGGACATAACGTGCAAGATTTTAAAACGTTAAGTACATAACTCGTCAACTTTTACGCCAAAGGATAGTGCATGTAAAAGTGTCACACCCCAACCGATGGCAGAATCATCGGGGCGGACGTAGTAAATTGCACGAGACATCATAACCCCTAATAATGACATGTATTTAAACAACAATATTTCATTTCATTTCTAAGTCAAAATACATCGTTTGGAAATCAAAATACAACAAAGTAAACGAGAAGCAAAGTACAACAAAAGTCTAAATTAAAAGTGGGTTTCTAGTTCATCCTACTAGATTCCATGCATCCTCATCATCATCATTATCTTGCAACATATATTAAAGTATAGTTCAACACACGAGGTATTGGCGAGTATACAAGTTTCAATACTAGATAATTTAAAAGTTTAAACATTCCACATGGCATAAACGTTACTTAAAACTAACATGCAATACTAGCAATGCGGCTATACATGTCAACCCAAAGTTTACCGCTAGCGTAATCTAATCATAGCAATGACTAGACCGTTTTGTTTACTTAACATGACCTCACGAACACAAGCGGTGCGTTAATCCTATAGCATTATACATGTTAAGAGAGGCTTGTGCATAGTTAATGACGTAGTATAAAGCATTTGATTCTAGCATATACAAGTTTGTAGGTATTCGTATTAAGCATGTATGATTTGAATGTTTGTATTGTGATAAGCATAAGTATTGTGATTTGGTGATTTTGATAGCATACATATGTTGCATCCCAAAAGTGTAAATATGAAAAGGGGAGTCGAGTATACTCATGGTTTTGCAAGCTTTCTTAGCAATCCGAGAGTTGGCGAGTGTTAGAGTTGGAACACCAAAGTTACCCTACAGGGAAATGGAGGTGTGTGAGTAGTTGGATCAAGTGAAGGTTTCAGATTTGGATTTTAAGAACACCAAAGTTATCCTACAGGGAAATGGAGGTGTGTGAGTCTTGTCTTTACACTCGTTTTGACACTAAGTTTTACGTGATTTCATGGGTCCTAATTTGCCCATTAGAATCATAAACGAGGAATAAAGGTCAAATATAAAGTAACCTATGTTCATGACATATAACCATGACTTGGTTAGTATCACAAATTTGGTTAAATAGATATTATATATATTATATAGTTTATGTCCATTATATAACATCATAGAATTCATATGGGTCATGCATGGAGGTACGATGATAAACAGCCGTTAAACCTCTTTCTATGATTCACCAATGCACAAACCACCACAAGGGTGATTCAGATGGTCATGAATGATAAGAAAATACAACTAACTCCACTAAAGCTATGAACAACCAAGTAAGCAAGCTAGGTGCGTGCATCCCGAACATGGCAACGTTTGGGGACGTGTCGTAGCCTTGTAACTCTAGTGAAAGTTGAACAAGTTTTAATGACATAAACATAGAAAGCATCAAGTGAAGTGGTGGAATGAGGTTAAGATAGCCAAGGCTTCCAAGTATTCACACCTTTACACCATAACACAAGCCTTGCCATAAGAACTATGGTAGCCTAGGTTGGTCTCAACACTTGTGGGTTGTCTACTCCCTATTAAAACCAAAAGTTTAGAGATGTTTGCACCTCTTAAACTCATAATAATCCACTCCTAACAAATCTCATAACCTTAGATAGGTTCAAGAACAAGTAGGCAGAAGATTTAAACATGAAAACATAGTCTTATAAAAGTTTAACAAAGTATTCTTCCAAAACAGAAAATTTGGACCTCAAAATGGTGATGTTCCAGCTTGGTTTACCATGGTAAACCTGTGAAGACACTCCTAGATTGTTCCAAGCTTTGTAGAGAAAGAAGAAGTGAAGAAAGATGGAAGAAAAGTGAGATGAAGCTCATTTTTGTACTTAGAAGTTTCTACCCTATTCTGATGTTTGCCACATATTTGGTAGTGTTTTGTGTATAGATGAGCTTGGAAAGTGAAAATGGGTGAATAGATGCTTGTTTATATAGAGAGGAGGTAGAGTTTTGTGTTAAAGAAGCTTGAATGGTGATTGGGGAAAAGAAAGGTGGAGGGAAAATGGCCAATCTGCAGTAAGGAAACAACTTGCTGTGGATTATGGGCCTTGGCATTACACAGAGCCAAAAGGGGGGAGGGGGTCGCGTAGTGCGGCGCCCCTTTGTCCTCCAAAGTTTGTTTTCTCACTCTTTGACCCCTAGACTTCCTATTTGTTATCGTTTTATGCACAAACTTCTCATTCTGATATGTTTTCGAGTATACATAACGTACATAAGTATAATTCGAGTCTCGTGAATGTATGTATGAGTATCGAAACATATAATAAGTATTGGTTTACGTATAAACGATTAAATTGTAAGTATAACAAACATGTATGAAATAAGAATTTCATTATTATCAAAGTCTCAGAATACAACATTGGAAAGGAACAAGACACGAATACAAGTTTCCATAAATAGGAGTACGATTACACTTTCTAAATAAGGAAAATACAAATATACTAAGCATTACAAAAAGGGTGTTAACATAAATGAAAAAACTTATAGTATACTCAAATCGTTTTATACATGAATCCATACTTTCTTGCATTCACTTTACCATTATTTGTGTCGCATCCTGCGTCTTAGAATATGAATTGTAAACATGGGTGAATTTATTAAGCTTAAGTATTTTATTGATATGTTTTAGTGTAGTTTCTCAACAAAATAACATTGGCATGTCCTAATCTATTTGTATTATTTAGTATGTTAGGATAGCAAATTGACATATTTCACTTGAATCAGTGGCGAAGATTGAATAGAAACTCAATGGGGCCGGACTCTTAAAAATTCAATATTTTACACTACAAAGAAATGTCGATAAAATTAACACTAGACGCAAAAAATCAGCACGAGCCGAGGCAACCCCGAGCCTCCATTATCCTCTACCCATGACTTCAACTCAACTCGATTGAATATATAATAGATGGTTAAACACGATGTGAACAACGGGTAACCACCTTGTTTCTAGTATAAGTGGTTCATGCACACTAGGTATGATTGAAATTTGGGTGATGATACAACTTACCCAAGCACAAAGAATAAATTGGATATTTATTAATTACAACCACCCGAGTCTAATCCACTTCAACCCTAATACGTAACAAGTTTATTTTACCATTAAATATTTAAGGTAGTACACTATTGTTTTCTTGCCACTACAGATAAATTTTGGTTTTATTGAAGTCACATTGGCATGTTATTATATTGTCATGTTAAACTATATACCTTAAAAATTCAAATTCATAATGCATAAGAAAACACATTCAAATCAAAATTCAAGTCAAGCCTAAATCAATATAAAAATGAATTAAAACACAAGATACAACATAGATATGTATAATAATCACTTATATAACATCCATAATTCATGTTCTTCGAAACTCAATGATACATGTGACAGCCAACGCGGATTCCTTTTTTTTAATGGTCAATGAATCATTCAAATGTGTTACTGGTGAAATTCATCACATCGGGATACACTCGTCTCTGAACCAGGGAAAACCATCAGCTAGGGCCAAAGCCCGTGAACACTCGCCCCTAGGCACGACAATGCGGTGAGGTAAAACCCGGTCAGTTCAAAGATTGAACTAGCGATCTCCACCTATTCGCCTAACCTCTCATCATCACCAGGTGCCGCAGAAAATAATGAAAATGACAGAAATCGAACTTAAATCTCTTATAACACCAAGTCTCTTTCTTATCAATCCATACAAAAGAAATACATAAGTATGTGACCATCCAGATTCAGATGACCCAATAGTATGCATGTAGGCCCTACTTATCTAACTAAAAATGAAAATTCAATTAATTATGTTGGTTAGTTATATTTTTAAAATTTATTTACAAGTGATATAAATATGTTAATGTAGTTACAGTTTATTATTGATTTAAAAAACGATGATATAGCGTTATAGAATATTAATTTATCTGTAATAGTTTATCATTCTGATCAAATAAATATAATAAGACATAGTATAAAACTAGCTAAAACTACCATAATTACTAATAGTTACTTCACACCTTCTAAATGAACCCAAAATTAAAAATTATACAGTTAACTAACAATTATACCTACTTACTCCATTCGTAATGGGCCTTATATCACGTTGGAGACGAGCATAGTGCCCGACAACATCATTATATCCGGTGTTATTGGGTTTTAATTTTGATTCTTCGCGAAAATTCACGCCACCATTTGTTCTATTTTCAAAACATCCGATCTTGAACGGCCAATTTATTAAAAACGTAATAATTCCTTAAATTTCTAAATAAATACAACCTTTTCACCTCATTTTTTTAAAACCTATACTCTCTACCACCATCCACTCTCTCTTTATTTTATAAAAAAATCTAGTTTTTTATACCATGTATCCCTACAACCGTGGTTTTGTTCCTCCGCGTTCTAATGAGGACACAAACCAAACGACCAATCCTAGCCAACCCATTTCTCCGGTTCCCACTCGACCCACCCCAACGGATCCGGTTTTGTCGAGTATAATCAAAATCAAACCGGCTTCATGAACCTATCGAACCAACCCCTCTCATGGGACCCAAATTTACACGGTTGGAACCCGAATCACAACATGGGAGGTTTCGGGTTGTCTCAAGCTTTCGGCTCGCACTACGCGAGCCCGACTTCGTCCCCATACACAACGAAGCCGCAACCAGAGCCACAACCGGTAGAAGAGGAGGCGCAAAAGAACAAAACCACACGCAACCATAAAAAGAAAACTGAGGCCCGAATGAAAAAAATCATGCAACCATGGGATGAAAAAAGATGAGTACGCATTAACTTGATCTTGGCTCGAAGTATCGGAGGACCCCGAAATTGATAATGTTTTTTAAACTTTTTTTTAAGGCTTTTATATTAATTTTTTGTATCTTTTTTAGCAAACAACCAAAATAAACACGTGTTTTAGAGACGAATCCGAAAACTATTTTTCAGTCTCATGGGTAGGGGGAGAACTACCGGCTACCGGATTCAATATCGGGCAAGTGGACCGATATCAACAAAAAGTGCACAAATTTCAGTCAGTTTACCAACGGGTAAAAGACGTATAAGAAGTGGCCATAACGACGAGGACATTATGCGGGCCGCCTTAATAGAAAATCAAGCCACTCAAGGGAATTTCCCCTGCTCGAAGTATTGGCAAATTCTTTGTAATAGCTCCAAATGGGCCAACGTCCCTACGACGGTAGGAACTACTTCGGGTCGGTCGGCAAATTAATGGGCGTCAAAGAGATCGAAAACCAACGAGTTGGTTGAACCCGAAACGCCAACGTCCGACGCTCACGGACGATGTTAATCCGTCATTCATCGGGAAAGAAGTGGCTGATGAGCCGGGGAAGAGCTAGCACAACCACCCAGTAGAAGAAGCGGTGCAAGATTGAGAAGGCCGGAGACATCGTCGGTGGGATCTGACTTAACTAATGCGTTTTCGGAGATGAACCGACACCTTCAAGACATACGTGACCTAGGGGCTCAACGTATGCATGAGAACCGGGAAGTGGTCGAGATTATGAGGGATAAGTAAACAATGAGAAAAAGTGTTTGAATTCTACTTGAAACCACACGACCACCTAATCGAAAAAGCGTTGCAAACGGCGATAAAACAAAATGAGTGAATCCGAAAAAAAATATAAACTGAGTTTTAGAGTTTTTTTAATTTTATTGTAATGTTTTTTATACTTTGTAATGTTTTTTAATTTAATGAAATGTTTTTTTTTTACTTTTTTTAATGGTTTTTAATTTTATAAATTTGAGATTAATTATAAAAAATAGAAAATTAATAATTGAGTAATGATGGGGTATGGAGTTATGCCTTCTTGTGATATAAACCCCCCCCCACCCCATAAAGCCCCCTCTTACACTTTTTTGCCACTTGTCGCTTAACCCCCACCAAAAGGTTTTATAACTAAACATTGCCTTATACTTGAGTAAACTGCCATTTTGGTCCTTGAGGTTTGGCCAGTTTTGTCACTTTAGTCCAAATTTCAAACCTTTTGCCCATTTTGGTCCCTGTGGTTTTATTTTTTTTGCCATTTTGGTCCAAATTTCAAAGTCAGCTCATATTTTCAAAAAAAAACCCTGGTTTTTGTCCTTTTCTCCATCGGCATTTTGGTAATTTTAGGCTTTATTTTAACTGATTATCAATTAAAATATTTCATCTTCTCTAATCATCTGAAACTCAGTCTCTCTCTCCTCTCTCTCTCTCTCTAAACTCATCTGAAAATATCCACCAAATCTCTACAATTACCCCTACAAATCCATTATAATCCTGTTCAATTCACTCAAATGGATCGGAACCGGACGGAGAGTCTGGTGTACACCCGGCAGTGGAGCAGCACTGGTTCATCTTCTCCGGCAATGTCACCGGTGAACAGTTAGAGAGAGAAACAAAGGGTTTCGTTTCGCCGGTGAACAGTTAGAGAGAGAAACGGAGGGTTTCGCTTGTACCGGAATCACCTACCACCACCGTCTCCCCTCCACCACGTACACGCACCACCACCGTCTCCCATCCACCACCGTCTCCCCTCAACCGCCGGCGATGTACACTTCAACCACATCCCGATTCTCCAACCGCCGCTGTTAGAGCATCGACATCATCAGAGCATCGTCGTCATCGAGTAGTAAAATTCAAACACCTCCTCGACCAAATCTGGACGTTTGATGGAAGGATTGGAGTTTGTCGATCAGATCTAAGATGGTGGTATAGTGGTGGTGCGGTGGTGTTAATGGAGGTGGTAGGTGGTTCCATAGAGAGAGAGAGATTGCAGGTGTGTGTGATAGAGAGAGAAGAGAGAGAGAGAGATAGATCTTAGATCTGATTAGTTATATATATATAATTTGATTAGTTATTTATATTTATTTTTAATTAATAATTAATAATAAGTTATAATAAAAGTATAATGACCAAAATGCCCCTGGAGAAAATGACAAAAACTATGGTTTTTTTTTTTAAAATCTGAGCTGACTTTGAAATTTGGACCAAAATGACAAAAAAATGAAACCATAGGGACCAAAATGGCAAAAGGTTTGAAATTTGGACTAAAGTGGCAAAACTGGCAAAACCTTAGGGACCAAAATGGCAGTTTACTCCTTATACTTTATAGTACATAACTATATATTTAGTAATAGTTAACTGTATTTCTGTTTTATAATCTCGTATAAATCTTGTGTATTACACGAGCTGAATAAATATAATGTTATATACTTAATAATAAAAAGAAATTACATCTTTAAAAAACTTGGTATTACACAGATTGAATAAAACCATTATTATACGCGTTGCATAAAAATATATGTCACATGTTAACGCATGTAGTCATCAAGATTCGTCTTTAAAATGAAATTTTACATGAAATTAATAAATTATGTTAAAGTTAATTTTTCAACATTTTTTGAATCGTGTATTAAGTTTTTTATGTATCTGACAAATGTTAATTCCTCTAAAGTGTATTTCTTTAAATATCATTTTAACATAATTAAGTTAATTTAAATTAAAGTTAAAATATATGAAATATGAATACATATAAAGAAGTTAAGGACTAAACTATTGATTTTCTAACAATTCTATTTTTTATTATTTGACATATTTTTATCATTCAAATCATTCAACCACATTAAAATATTTGATTTTTTTAAATCACTTAAAAAACATTTATTATCATTATTCTTTCCGTTGTATATAATATTATAACGAATGTAATTTTGAATTTAGTAATATTTGGATATTTAAATATAATTTTTAAGTCAAAAAAGGTTATTTAGACTTAAATGTTTAAACTTTGGTAAAGTGGCGCGTTATGTCTTTGATAATTCTCTCAACCTTTCTTATCTGTTAATGAGGCTTGTGATTCGGTTTTGATTTTGCAATTGTAAGACCCTGCTTTATTATATTGAAGTTTCTATAAAAATTTCACATTTAAAGTGATGCGAATATACATCACTACAGATTTTCAAGTTTATTAAAACTTTATCAACAATAACATTTTGACAAGTCATTACTGGTTAGTTTCATATCCTTGAAAAACAAATGCGGAAGTTTGGTCTTTGATCGTATCCGTTTCTTCATTGGCCTTGATAGTCATCCGGAAGTGTTTGCGATTACCCTAAACTGGAATTTGCACTATATTAGTATTATAGCAAATTACCGAAAAACACAACTTAACGAACCAGTCAAATAAATCAAAACAGAAATTAAAAATTTTAAGGTGGCGTCGGCGACGGCACCTTGCCGCGTCGGCGACGCCCCTTGATAACCAACGTCGGAGCTTTACTACCGTAGACAGTAGTTTAATGCGTCGGGTCTGTGTGTGGCGTCGGCGACCCTGACTGTACTATCGGCGACGGTACCTTCTGCAGCAGATTTGCTGCAGATTTGATTATTTGACCGTTCAACCCGTTTCAAGTCCCGAACAATTAAATCACGACTTGGGACTTATGGTAACATGTTCGTAAAATATTATTTCATATTTTCATTCATCAGTTGCCCATCGTAGGCTACGGCTGGCCGCCGTAGTTTAAAGTGATCTATCACAAGAATTTACGTCTTGCCGCTTTTATTACGAAAACCTTTGTAACTTATTAAATTTATATTCGTTTCTCATGAAACTTGTTTCTTAATATCCGTAAAATGTTTTCTTACATATTTAACCCGAAATCCTTGACCCGGATTCTTATTTCACATGAATTATGCATTTATTCCCAGTTTATGCTCATATTTTCCAATTTTTACCTTTTAACCGCATTTAAACCAGCTAAGTATTTACGCATCCATTCGGTATGCATTATAACACCATATTTTCCACCACAACATCATTTGTGGTGGATTTATTATCGTAAACTTCTTTTTATCAATTTTCTGCCCTTTGGTTCGACAATTTACGGAAAAGACTCAATATGAGGCATTAAGACAAAACGGCTTATGCCATTTGCTATTACACTACCGCAAGGGTGGACTTTCTTATAAAACTCATTTTTCAACTACCTTCAAGGTCGTTTACTTGTTTTATTACTCGAGGGCATTTTGGTCAACTTAGACCTCTCTTTTACGACGAAGGACTTTCAATCGCATAATTTGACCAAAAGAGCACTTTTAAATCGTAATCTTATTTAAAATCATTAGGAACCTGATGTCTACCATTTAGATTATGAGATTTACCTTGCTTTAGGTAATCCAATATTCATTCATGACTCGTTTAACTCTCATTGGACCTTAAATTCCTAAATGAGAATTTGACCCATTAGACATACCTAGCTCGAGTCATGGCATTAACCCATTTAAATACCTTGCACTATTAATTGCTAAAAAATATCAACGCGAACCATGCGTTATTTCCCTGTGATCACAAAACTCGACAAGCGCTCATTAGATATTAATGTCAAATGGTGATCACTACACCATTTGACCCATTTGGTCTAAATGACCATTTTATCGTTATAAGTTGATATTTATTTACCATCTCACCATTTAATCTACTTCGGTTACGCCTTGAGCTTATATTTCTTAATTCGTTTAACCCATTATAGTTTACGCCATAGAATGCCCTTATTTTAGAGTTTAATATTTATTCATCAAACTCGTGACTGAATTACCATATTACCCCTTTCTTATTCCTTATGTTTTACACCATAAGGTAACTTTTCAAAATTCCTTGTTTATTTGTCAACACATGACAATATTACTATTCTCCCTCTTTTTACCATCAAATATGATTTAATACCATATTTGCTTATTCCGACCCATATCAATACATGTCGGAACCTTGTATATCGAAATCTCGTTCCGAATGCCAAATCACTTATTCATATTCAAATACATAATACATTTATTATTTTAAGGATGTAAGCTTTACTTACCTTGAGATCCAATTATGCTCTTTCCGCATACTTGATCCGCTTCTTCCCAAGCCTCCACCTAGCTTGTCAAACAGTTTGACTTTTAAAAGTCAACTGCCTATTTACACATACAAACTCACGCAAGATGATTAGGTTAGTCATCATTTAAAACGACTATTCCATCTTATGGACTTTACATGAAATTTATCCTTCGATCCTATTACGGGTCAGTTTGACTTTTAAAAGTCAACTGCCTATTTACACATACAAACTCACGAATTAGTTTAACAACTTATTTAGGCATTTCGTTAATTACCCGGTAAGTGATATTCTTAGGCCACCATTATAGCTACGATTCCCAAACCAAGTTCATGTCGTTTCTTTCACTTAAACAAATTCAAGCGATTGTTAACATCAAGTTAACTTAGCTTTTGATTAACAAATGCTAATTTATCCATTAGCTAGGTTTTCATCTTTATGTAGCAACCCATTTCATCATTTTATTATTCATTCATCCGAATACCTAATATAATCAAATTTTACGCACTAATTAGTAAACAATATGATCTCAAACACCGATTAACATTGACATAGCATTAATTTCATCATGTTATGCAAAAACCCATTTCAAGTTATGTACAAACACTTATTCGAACCTCTAATTTATTCAAATATCTTACACATACATACAAGTATGATGATCATGAACACTTATGTATCATCTATGTCATCAAATAATCAAAACTCACTTCAATATCTACTTGTAAACAACCTACAAGTAATCTTACATCAAATAGTGCACAATTTCCTTAAGTTTAATGAAATCAAGCATACACATACTGTAACATTTGTACGAATCGGGTTTCGAAAACCCGCCCCAATGTATCAATTAAAGTGTATTTTATTTACGTCGTGTTATTATTTTATTTTTACAATAATACATATATAATAATAATAATAATCAAGGTCTAAAAATAAGAATGTGCTCTGAGTGTTTTATTCAAATGAAGAAGATGAAGTGGGTTAAGTGTTTTATGTAATTAAATCCTAAGTTTTAAACGGGTTAAACACACAGTCCAGTGGTGGACTGTGTGCAAACACAAGATGCACGTCCCCGGTTCGAGTCTGAATCCTGACCGTATCACTGATATATACCAGTTTTTATTTTTGATGAATTATATCATTGAGAAGTGTGAGTATAAACATAATATAAACTCAAGTTTCACTGGGTTAGACACCCAGCCCAGTTGGTTGGGCTGGGTGCAAATCACAGTTAAGGTCGCGGGTTCGAGACTCTCTTGATACGCGGTTTAATCAATTTCTGAAATCCTTTTTAATCTAAACCAGAAATGACACAAACATAATATAAATATATAAAGAGCAAGAGCTTAACGGGTTAGACACCCAGCCCAACTGGTTGGGCTGGGTGCAAAATAACATCGAGGACACAAGTTCGAGTCCCCTCTCACACACCGATCTGATCATATAAAAATCTTTTTAAAATTTATCATTTTCTGAATGAACGTAAATTGTGTATAAGATTAATTAAAAATCAAATCCTAACGGGTTAGACACGTAGCTCAGTTGGAAGAGCTGCGTGCACGCAACCGCGAGGTCTCAAGTTCGAATCCGGTCACACGCAATCCAAATTCCACAAAAAAATCGGTCAGGCTTAACTGTCAGATCTGACAGTTTTATTATTATTTTTTTTTGTTATTTTATTTATTTTATTTATTTATTTATTTATTTATTTTATTCCATTTTATTCCTTTCATTCATTTAAAAATACTTTTATTCCATTAATCTATATTTCATATATCCTTATATTTTAAAGAGTTTAAATTACGAAAAAAAATATAACTTCGAAAGCTATAAAGTTACGATCAAAATAACCTAATAAAAAGTATTAAGTTCGAATATTAACTTGTCTATATTGTATCGTATTTATTATCCTAGGCTAGTATTCGTTGTTCGATCCAATCTATTCCTCGTGTACGCTCGTCATCAACCAAGAATACGCACCCAAGGTGAGTGAATCTCTATAAATTCCCCGTTTTAATCACGTTTTGGGGTGTATCATGTGTCGTACCATTTCTTTATTTTTTTTAACACTTGTGCTAATATCATTTCGTGATCAAATGTGTATTGCTTGTAATGTGGTTTATGTGTGGATACATTCTATCATTTCAGTGTACTCATTTCATTAGGCCCATCAGTTCCTCGTGGGATACGGGTTGAGCATCAGGTACCTCATTAGATCGGCTCTGTTTGATTGAGCCTTGATCTCAGATACATCATCATTCATGTCATATATTCATTCAATGTGGTTTGTGATTTGTTACATATATACATTTGTTCACATGTGATTTATGCACAATCTTATTTAAACAACAATAAATTCCTTTACTTAAATGTTTTATCAAGGTTCACTCGCCAACTTTTGTTGACCCAAATTTCTTCTGTTTTACGAATGATACAGGTGATCAAGTTGAGGAAAGAAACACCTATGATGGCCTTAGAAGAATAATCGAGTTATTTCGTTGGAACAATCATTTGGTTTATTATTTGTGTTTGTATGAAATTTTGTGTTGGATATTTGAATTTAATTTGAATTTAATAAATATGAAACTTGTTAGTAAATATCATGAGCTTGGGTGATAACCCAATCATGCCCCGACTTTTATTCCGCTGCGGGTCGGGGTGTGACAGATTGGTATCAGAGCTTGTGACTATAGGGATATAGGATAGGTTATTAGACCCTTAGAGCCTATACTATAGTTGACTAGATTTAAATTGTTTATGTGTTACATGCAAAATTCATGATGTTTATGTGTTTCATGTTTATTTTCACACACAACATTATGCAAGCACTCTCACAAGTACATGTTAATATGCAATGCTCATTATAGATCCTACCCTCATAACATATCATATCTATGAAATGACACACCTCACGATTTCACAATTTCCATTATTTCTTTTCAAAGATTTTTGCAGTGTTTTCATATTTTTCAAATCACATCGAAGTGAGTTTTCACGACGGGCATGTAGTAACTGGAAGGATACAAGTACCGGTAGTCGGAACGTCCTGTCTAGGCTTGGCATTCGTATAAATCCAAAATAAAGGACCAGTTTGCCTACCTGGGGACTAACGATGAGAGTACGAAGGATCTATTAGGCCAAAGAATGCTATACCAAACGTTGTGTGAACTAACCCCACTTTGAGTTGTCATCGTGTCTACACCTGGACACCCTCCGACCTTACATCTCGCAATCATGTTTTACAATTTTCATTCGGGTGATGTGAATGTTAACCAGCCGACACCAATGCAAACCCTACCACACCCAATAGTCATGGGGGCCCACATGACTATACAAGCAATGGTATGGGGGACATTTGGAGGCCCAAACATGAGCAAACCCAAGACATCCTATGGATGTAGTTAAATTATTTTCAGTTATATTGTTTTCGTTCTTTTTACGACACATGACACCTAGAAAATTCTTGAACTCACAATCTCCCTACATATATTCCTATAGATGTCTGCTAGGCAATTACGTGGAGGTAGAAGGTCAGGAAAGTAAAACGAACGCTTGGCCACGCAAATTGCTAAACAAATGGCCGCAGTGCTTCCTGACATCGTACTACAAGTTCAGCAAGCTCTCATCGCTAATCCCATCAACTCTCCCAACCAAGAAGACCAAAACGTCGCCAACCCTCCTCCCAAAACCCCCAAATGCACCTACAAACACTTCAAGTCCTGCGATCCCCCAAAATATGAAGGGACTGAAGGTGTCACCGCTCTCCTTCACTGGTTTGAGGAGATGGAAAACACCTTTCTCAATTGCGACTGTCCTGAGGACCGTAAGGTACGTTACGCGAATGGAAGATTGTTTAGGGTAGCCCTTACCTGGTGGAACACGGAAAAAGGTAAGCGAGGTGTAGATGATGCCATGGCCTTATCATGTGAAGAATTAAGAGAGATCATGACAAGACGTTTCTGCCCTAGAAGCGAGATCAAGAAGCTTGAAGATGAATTCTATGCTCTAAAGCAAAAAGAAGGGGATCACACCTCCTACAACAAGAGGTTTCTTGAGTTGAACCAAATGGTTCCCAATCTGTTCACCCCATTATACCGCTTAATCCAAGATTCAGTTTTAAGCACTTCGCTTGCAACACTCGAAGCCGCAATGGAGTTAGCTACGGAACTCACTAAGAATCGCATTCGAAATGGCAATTTTAAAGATGAGAGAAGAAAACACCCATTGAGACCCCAATTCCAAACCACTCAGGTTCATCCTCGAAGTTTGCTGGTAAGAGGAAGCGAAATGGCAAGAACTTTGTTGTCACCCAAACCAACCCTCCCATCACTGCTACTCCAATCACCCAAGTTGCCCCTCCAGCCGCACCATTCAAAAGGCCATACACTGGCACACACCCAAAGTGTAACCGTTGCCAATACCATCACCCTCCTGAAAACCTTGCCAACATTGCACAAGTTGTGGCCGTGCGGTCACACTATCCAAACCTGCCGTACCTTCAGCGATCAAACCGCACTCAACCTCCAACCCAAACCCAAAATCAAATGGTGGACCAAGCCCAATAACCCTTACTTTTACCACCTGCACAACCCACAACCCAACCTTACTACCAACCCAACTACCCCATGATGCAACCCATACGAGCCTGTTTTAACTGTGGGGACCCAACCTACTTCAGAAATACTTGCCCACGCCTGGTGAACATCATCAATGCCCAAGCCCAAGCAAACCCGGTGAACCAAGCTAATCAAGCTCCCCCCTTGCTAGAGGGAGGGCCTTCAATATCAACGCTAACCAAGCAAGGGCAGACAACAATGTCGTCAATGGTACGTTTCTCGTAAATGGTAGTTATGCATCCATATTATTCGATATTGGTGCAGATAAGAGCTTTGTATCCTTAGAATTCGCATCTATTCTTGACCTACCTCGTGATAGTCTCGTTGAATCTTTGACGGTAGAAGTTGCTGACGGTAAACCCATTTCATTAAATTCTATTATACGTGATTGTACTCTCACCCTAAGTGATCATGATTTTTCGATTGACCTCATCCCTATGAATTTGGGGAGTTTCGATATTATCATCGGTATGGACTGGCTCAGCCAACATCACGCTGAAGTGGTGTGCCATGAAAAGTTCATTCGTATTCCTCTCGCCAATGGTCAGACTCTACATATCTTTGGAGAAACTCCTTCGAAAGGGCTCATGATATCCTGCCTTCAAGCCCGAAGTTATCTTCGCAAACGTCGCATTTATATCCCACATCGTCACAAAGGAAGGAAAAGAAAGGAAGCTCGAAGATATCCAAATCGTGAAGGAATTTCCGCAAGTTTTTCCCGACGATGTTTTAGGACTTCCTCATGTGCGAGAAGTCGAATTTCGAATTGATCTTGTGCCTGGCGCTACACCAGTCGCAAAATCTCCTTATAGGTTAGCCCTTTCCGAAATGCAAGAGTTGGCCAGTCAGCTGCAAGAGCTGACTAACAAAGGATTCATACGTCCTAGCTCATCGCCTTGGGGTGCGCCTGTTCTTTTTGTGAAGAAGAAGGATGGGACGTTTCGCATGTGCATTGATTATAGGGAACTCAACAAATTGACGGTTAAGAATCGCTATCCACTGCCTCGTATCGATGACCTTCTAGATCAATTTCAAGGTGCCACCTGTTTTTCCAAAATCGATCTTCGTTCTGGTTATCATCAGCTTAGGGTGCGCGAAGAAGATATTCCAAAAACTGCTTTTCGAACTCGTTATGGTCATTACGAATTCATGGTTATGCCTTTTGGATTAACCAACGCCCCCGCTGTCTTCATGGATTTGATGAATAGGGTGTGCAAACCCTATCTCGATCATTTCGTCATAGTCTTCATCGATGACATTCTTATCTACTCCAAGTCAAAATCCAATCATGAGCGTCATCTCCGACTCATTCTCACACTCTTAAGGACTGAAAAGCTTTACGCTAAGTTCTCAAAATACGAATTCTGGTTAAGAGAGGTACAATTCCTTGGTCATGTCGTAAATGACAAATGGATTCATGTCGATCCTTCGAAAATCAAGGCAGTACAAGAATGGCAAACGCCACGTACCCCTACCGAAGTTAGGTCATTTCTTAGCTTGGCTGGTTATTATCGACGCTTCATTTCCAATTTCTCTCGTATCGCTGTTCCACTCACAGCCTTGACTCACAAAGGGAAACCTTTCATTTGGGGACCCAAGCAAGAGGAGGCCTTCCAAACGTTGAAACAAAGGCTTTGTGACGCACCTATCCTTACACTTCCTGAGGGTTGCGATGACTTTGTGATTTATTGCAACGCATCAGGGCAAGGTCTAGGCTGTGTACTGATGCAAAGAGGAAAGGTGGTAGCCTATGCCTCTAGGCAACTCAAAGTACATGAGAAGAATTACACCACCCACGACCTGGAACTTGGAGCAGTCGTGTTCGCTCTAAAGATATGGAGACATTATCTCTATGGAACCAAGTGTGAAATATACACTGACCACAAGCGCCTCCAACATATCTTCAATCAAAAAGAGTTGAACATGAGGCAACGACGATGGGTCGAACTTCTCAACGATTACAACTGTGAGATTCGGTATCATCCTGGCAAGGCAAACGTGGTGGCTGATGCGCTCAGTCATAAGGGTTATACGAACTCTATTCATCTTCTATGTTCACAAATTGTAACCGATATTAAAGATCGAATCGGGCAGCTCAACATACTTCCATAACAGAAAATGACGTACGCGAGGAGCTATCATGTGGAGCTGAACTAAAAATTGAAACCAGATCCGATGGTGTTCTATACTATTTAAACCGTATTTGGATTCCCGATCGCGACAACCTTCATGATTTTCTCATGAACGAGGCACACAAAACACGATACTCTTTACATCCAGGAGCCGATAAGATGTATCAAGACTTACGATACACCTACTGGTGGCTGGCATGAAAAAGGATATCGCTGTTTTTATTTCCAAGTGCCTTACATGCTCCAAGGTAAAAGCTGAACACCAAAGACCTTTAGGACTTCTGGTCCAACCCGAAATACCTGTATGGAAGTGGGAAAACATAACCATGGACTTCATTACCGGGTTACCTCGCACTTCCAGTGGGTATGACACAATATGGGTGATCATTGATCGTCTCACAAAATCAGCTCATTTCATTCCGATTCGCGAGGACTTCAAGAACGAGAAGCTAGCTCGTATCTACATCAGCGAAATCGTAAGCCGTCATGGTGTACCAATAAGCATCATTTCAGACCGTGATGGTCGTTTCACTTCACGCACATGGCGAGCCGTGCAAACTGCTTTGGGTACACGTTTAGACCTCAGCACCGCCTTTCACCCTCAGGCTGATGGTCAATCTGAGCGCACCATCCAAACCCTCGAAGACATGCTTCGAGCATGTGTCGTAGACTTCAAAGGGAATTGGGACGCTCATCTACTATTAGTCGAGTTTTCGTACAACAATAGTTATCATTCAAGTATCGGCATGGCTCCTTTCGAAGCGTTATCTGGTCGTAAATGCCAATCTCCAGTATGTTGGCACGAAATTGGTGAAGCGCAAATCACCGGACCTGAATTGATTCAAGAAACAACCGACAAAATCATTCAAATTCGAAACAATCTTCTAGCGGCTCAAAGTCGTCAAAAGAGTTATGCTGACAAACGACGAAGGCCCTTGGAGTTTGGCGTAGGTGATCAAGTACTTTTGAAAGTATCACCGTGGAAGGGAGTGGTTCATTTTGACCAGAAGGGCAAGCTAACACCACGCTATGTGGGACCTTTCAAGATACTCGAAAGAGTAGGTCCTGTAGCGTACAAGCTTGACCTACCAGAAGAACTTAACATAATTCACCCCACGTTCCACGTATCAAACCTGAAAAAGTGTCTCGCTGACGAAAACCTCCATATCCCTCTGGAAGATATTCAAGTCGATGAATCAATGTAATTCGTTGAAACACCAGTAGAAGTCATGGATTTCAGTGAGAAGCGCTTGAGGCGAAGTCGTATTCCAATCGTCTGGGTGCGTTGGGAGTCAAGACGAGGACCCGAGTTTACTTGGGAACGTGAAGACTCAATACGCGAAAAGTACCCGCATCTTTTTCCGGTTACAACTACTACTTAAATTTCAGGACGAAATTTCTAAAAGTAGGGGAAACTGTAACATTTGTACAAATCGGGTTTCGAAAACCCGCCCCAATGTATCAATTAAAGTGTATTTTATTTACGTCGTGTTATTATTTTATTTTTACAATAATACATATATAATAATAATAATAATAATCAAGGTCTAAAAATAAGATAATATAATAACTAATCAATTAAATAATAAATATTTAAATTAATAGAGATTTAAAAAGGGTTAATAAAAATAATTAAAGAAAAGGGTGGAACCGGGAGTCGAACCCGGGTTCCCCGCCTGTACACACGTTACAAACACCACTAGACTACACACACTTCATGTGTTTAAACCCGCATAACAAAATATATGTATACACCCTCAAACAGGGCGGGAAAATCTGCAACTTCCTAGATCTCTGCAAACGCGCTTTCCTTTTTTTGTTTAAATCCTCCGACAACTGGCAACGTATATTTTTGGCAAACACCAATCTCGCCGGCTGTCATCCTTATGGCAATTGCCAATCATCGAATTGGATTTCCAAAATCGAAACCAAGTGCACCCTGTTTCTCCTATAAATACCAGTCAAATTCCCTCCTTTTGAAATAGCTCATTCCCTCTGTTCGCTCACTACCACTGTCGTCGGGAAGACTCTGCTCCACCGGAGAACCACAGAGGTCATTGGAATTCACTCGCCGGACTCTTCACCGGAAAACACCCACCGCCGATGGTAACTTCCTTCGTTCTAATTCAGTTTATATGTTGATTTAATATCACAAGAATCAAGTTAAATTTAGTTAAAAAAAAAGAAATAAGAATGTGTTCTGAGTGATTTATTCAAATGAAGAAGATGAAGTGGGTTAAGTGTTTTATGTAATTAATTCCTAAGTTTTAAACGGGTTAAACACACAGTCCAGTGGTGGACTGTGTGCAAACACAAGATGCACGTCCCCGGTTCGAGTCTGAATCCTGACCGTATCACTGATATATACCAGTTTTTATTTTTGATGAATTATATCATTGAGCAGTGTGAGTATAAACATAATATAAACTCAAGTTTCACTGGGTTAGATACCCAGCCCAGTTGGTTGGGCTGGGTGCAAATCACAGTTAAGGTCGCGGGTTCGAGACTCTCTTGATACGCGGTTTAATCAATTTCTGAAATCCTTTTTAATCTACACCAGAAATGACACAAACAGAATATAAATATATTAAAGAGCAAGAGCTTAACGGGTTAGACACCCAGCCCAACTGGTTGGGCTGGGTGCAAAATAACATCGAGGACACAAGTTCGAGTCCCCTCTCACACACCTATCTGATCATATAAAAATCTTTTTAAAATGTATCATTTTCTGAATGAACGTAAATTATGTATAAGATTAATTAAAAATCAAATCCTAACGGGTTAGACACGTAGCTCAGTTGGAAGAGCTGCGTGCACGCAACCGCGAGGTCTCGAGTTCGAATCCGGTCACACGCAATCCAAATTCCACAAAAAAACCGGCCAGGCTTAACTGTCAGATCTGACAGTTTTATTTTTATTTTATTTTTTTGTTATTTTATTTATTTATTTATTTCTTTTTATTTATTTATTTATTTATTTTATTCTATTTTATTCCTTTCATTCATTTAAAAATACTTTTATTCCATTAATCTATATTTCATATATCCTTATATTTTAAAGATCCTTATATTTTAAAGAGTTTAAATTACGAAAAAAAAATATAACTTTGAAAGCTATAAAGTTACGATCAAAATAACCTAATAAAAAGTATTAAGTTCGAATATTAACTTGTCTATATTGTATCGTATTTATTATCCTAGGCTAGTATTCGTTGTTCGATCCAATCTATTCCTCGTGTACACTCGTCATCAACCAAGAATACGCACCCAAGGTGAGTGAATCTCTATAAATTCCCCGTTTTAATCACGTTTTGGGGTGTATCATGTGTCGTACCATTTCTTTATTTTATTTAACACTTGTGCTAATATCATTTCGTGATCAAATGTGTATTGCTTGTAATGTGGTTTATGTGTGGATACATTCTATCATTTCAGTGTACTCATTTCATTAGGCCCATCAGTTCATCGTGGGATACGGGTTGAGCATCAGGTGCCTCATTAGATCGGCTCCGTTTGATTGAGCCTTGATCTCAGATACATCATCATTCATGTCATATATTCATTCAATGTGGTTTGTGATTTGTTACATATTTACATTTGTTTCACATGTGATTTATGCACAATCTTATTTAAACAACAATAAATTCATTTACTTAAATGTTTTATCAAGGTTCACTCGCCAACTTTTGTTGACCCAAATTTCTTCTGTTTTACGCATGATACAGGTGATCAAGTTGAGGAAAGAAACACCTAGGATGGCCTTAGAAGAATAATCGAGTTATTTCGTTGGAACAATCATTTGGTTTATTATTTGTGTTTGTATGAAATTTTGTGTTGGATATTTGAATTTAATAAATATGAAACTTGTTAGTAAATATCATGAGCTTTGGTGATAACCCAATCATGCCTCAACTTTTATTCTGCTGCGGGTCGGGGTGTGACACATACACTTAATTTCATCTTTGGATCATAATCCAACAACCTTATTACAAGTATTCTACTTGTCTCAAATTATAACTTCCATCAATCAAGGTTTTGAGACATACCTCATGATCCCCTCGTTTAAGTGATCGTTTATATGCGTTCATGCATTGATTTGAAGTTAGAATTGACCTTCAATTTGTTGATTCTTGATTGAACTAGGGTTTCCCCTTGTTCTTCTCCTGATCATCGGCATATACACATACTAAGTGTGTGTATTATGTGTTAATTTTGTGTTTTAATAAAACAAGTTTCCTTTCTTGGCAGCTTTGGTCCCTTAAGTTTAGTTTTGATTATAAATGAGACTACAACTCATTGTCTTATTATTTATATACATTTATTAACTAGGTTAATTTGTTCCTAGTTATTTTGTTTATGGGTTAACTTTTACCACTAACGGTCTTTTATCTGTTCTTTAATATTAACGTGTTTTGATTACCAAACTCGTTTTTGGGGTGTTACAGCAATTGTGGGTGTTCTTTGTGTGTGACAACCCATATACTAGTAGAGGGATCCCATTTGATAGAGGTTGACCTATTTATGGAAACACAACTTGTGATAAACACTTACTAATAAGGATATCATTGTTTGAATGCATGGTTTATATATACGTGCAAGAGTTGGTGAACCCATGTTAAAAATATATACGTATATATATATATATATATATATATAGGGTGAGGTTATTGTGAGAAAATTTAAAAGTGTGAGAAGGATAAGAAAGAATCTAAACCAATAGATATTTAATCTAATGGTTGAGATTATAGTGGCAATTCTGTAAATAATGTTGACTATTAAACTAACTAATTTTCTAGATTAAGGGTATAAAGGTAAATTTAATATTTTTAAATTAAGAAACTAACATTAATACACATGCAAAGTTCCACAATTCTTTTTTAACATCAATAACTTTTTATACGTAACTATTTTTTAAAAAAAATTACACCATAATAACGAGTGTTTTTTATCTTTAATATGAGTACCATATTGATAAACTTATGTAGAGTTATTTCTGTTTTTATATATTTAAGGTGTTATTTCTGTTTTGATTCTGAATAAAGTGTTGACTGTTGTTATATTAGGGTGTTATTTCTGTTATATTCAATGTTAGAGTGTTTTTTATAAGATGTGTGCCATCAGTATAACTGTTGTGGTGTTTTTATGAGTTATGGTGTTATTTCTGTTCTTTATAAGATGTATGCCTTCACTATACATGTTGTGGTGTTTTTATGAGTTAGGGTGTTTTTATGAGTTATATTTCTGTTCTTTATAAGATGTATGCCTTCAATATACATGTTGTGGTGTTTTTATGAGTTATGGTGTTATTTCAAATTCGAAAATCCATACAATAACTGCCAAAACATAATTAGATTTTATTAGTTAAATTACACTTATATCCTTAAACTACCAAAATAAAAAGGGACACATGTCACCTCCATAATCTTTCTTATCCTTCTCACACTTTTAAATTTTCTCACATGAACCTCTACCTATATATATATATATATATATATATATATTATAACGTCACTCGTTAAATAAAGATCAATCATCTCAATCAATCACAAGTGTCACTTGCACCTATATATATATCCTTGATGGACCTATAACAGGGATCACGATTAGAAGGATCGCAAAGTATGGTATTCTAGAAGAAGAAGGAGAAGAGTAGCTGGATATCTTAAACCTAAACTTCATTAATTTTCTTTAAAACGAGTCTTCTTCTAAGCAAGGGTAATGAAATAACTTTAAATCAACTCTAATTCAATTTTAACCTTAATTTATAATATGTAAATTTAATGGAAAGCCTAAATAGGGTCTTTTTCTTATAATCACCACATCACTTGCCAATGTTCTAACTATAATTAATCTTAAGTGGAATCGAAAACACAAGTCAACACTTTCGTGCTCTTGATATTGTTTACTAATTTTCCATTACTTACTTTTATTTTTTGATTTTAAATACACATTAACAAACAAGCAAAAGATAATTAATAAACTAGTTGGTAATTTACAGTTGAGTAGTAAAAGTCGTATTCTTGGTTTTTACATAAACTTTACTACTAACGATAGGTACGCTTGCCTATTGTGTGTGTTTAGTCTAAATAATAATCATTTCTTATAAATTAAAAACCAGATAAACCTGTTTAAAAGTTATTAAATTGACTCACCTAATGGTGCTAAAGTTATTTAATTAACTCTACCAAACAAACACGCATCAGTACCAGATTAAGGTTCTCATGTTAAGTTATGTAATTAATGACTAATTAATGGTATTTTAGGGTTTATACATTAATTATATGTCTATTAAAGTTAATTGGTTTAAAAAGAACGGATAAAAAATAAGATCAACAAGTCCAGATTCAGATCAGTTTTAAGGCTAAGTCCTAATTTTATAGATTGACCAAATGGTGGAATAAAATTATAATTATTTTCCAGTAAATACAAAAAATAGGAAAATTTATGGAACAAAATATGGTAGTAGCATGGGTTTTTCTGCGACAGTAAATGTTAAAACTCTGATAAAACGAAATTTTATAAAAAAAATGCAAGACAACTTGGAATAGCTTTCAGATTCATAGAATTACGTTTTGTAAAAGTTTTAGGCCATTTGGTCCTATATTGAATGAGTTATGACTTCGCGAAGACAACCTTATATTTTTGTGCCAAAGGTAGATTTGACCTTTGATTGTATAAATTGGTTTTGACTAACTTAAACTCTTTGAAAGATTATAAAACCAGTTTTATTGGATAAAAGACTCTTTGACTTAGTGTTAAAGAAAACATACGTTTTGATTAACTTAAATTTCACCAGGTTATGGTCTTCACAAAAGCGGGTTATGTTTCTTATTGGATTCTGTTGTTAATAGTGATGTTTTTGCATGTGATGAACATATAAACGGCCTTATATATTATTACATAATCTAACATGTTATTATCATCTAAATTAAGAATTTTAAGGTTTAATATATGTATTTAAATCCGGAAACAAAAAACAAGGTTCAAGATCTCATACTTTGCTTGATGTGGCTTGTTGATGATTGATCACTTGCACATGTTTTGTAAGACCTTCTTGGACAGATCTGAAGATAAAAAATAGAAATAATTGTTAGGTTTAAGGTATGAGTGTTGATCAGTTCCGTTTAAACATAATGGAAAACATAAAGAAATACATGTGACGACAGACAGGCCCAGCAGAGAATCCAGTGAGAGACGCAGCCATAGGGTTTGACATATTTGTCAATATGATCTGGTTCCTCCTTAGGGTGTAAGATTATGATGGTAAGAACCGAACTAGGGTGGAGTTCGGTTTAGGTTATGGAGAGAGAGGTGGGCGGTTTTAGTGATGTTGTTGTAAGTGTCTAACCCTTAACCTCTCTAATCATCTCCTTATATACACCCAGAAGGAAACCCTAATTAGTTAATAAGGGTAATATGGTCCATCAACAATTACCAACTAATTATATAATAGGATTAATATATTTTGATCTAATATAATATAAATGATTATAATGGCTACATGATTAAATATTATAAATAATATATTTAATCTTACATTCTCCCACTTAGCCGGGTAATCATTTATCATGAGTATTAGAATAAGCCTGATCAGGAGTTAACACTCATTTTAGCTTTAAACCAAGAACCGTAGCATAAAAATACAGCCGTTGAATCATCATTCGACTCAGGACCCCCATTAGTCATACTACAACCTCAATTTAAAACCTAATAGTTATGATCAAAATATGCAAATAAGCCCTTTAGCGTTTGAGTTGTATTTATATTTGTCTATATGCCATTATACTGGCAGAACATATGTTAGAGACATACAAAATCAAAATGATGAAATTTCATTAATTAAAATAAGTAAGTACAATATGCTATTAAATAAGGTCTTTAGTAAATCCCATATTCGATACATGTTCTTCGAAAACTTTAGGTGGGAGACCTTTAGTCATCGGATCCGCAAGCATATTTTTAGTACTAATATACTCAATACAAAGATTATTTTCCTCAACTCGTTCACGTACAAACAAGTATTTTGTATCGAGATATAAACCAGCTCCAGTCGAACTGTTACTGTTCGAGAAACTAACGGCAGCTGAGTTATCACAGTAAAGCTTCAATGGTCTAGAAATGGAATTAACAATTTTGAGTCCAGTAATCAGATTTCTAAGCAACATTCCATGACAGGTTGCGTTATAAACAGCAATATATTCTGCCGTCATTGTGGAAGTTGAAATTAACTGTTGTTTATGACTCTTCCATGAGATAGGTCCACTTGCTAACATAAAGATATAGCCCGAAGTGGATTTCTTGTCATCTTTGCACTTGGCAAAGTCAGAATCATAATATCCTACCACTTCTAAATGACCACTTCTTCTATAAGTCAGTTTATAGTCTTTCGTCCCTTGCAGATATCTAAGTACTTTCTTAGCTGCTTTCCAGTGATCTAGGCCAGGATTAGTCTGATAACGGCCTAGCATTCCAGCAATATAAGCGATATCTGGGCGAGTACAGACTTGATCATACATTAGGCTCCCGACTACTGACGCGTAAGGTATCTGGCTCATCTGCTACTTTTCATCCTCTGTTGTCGGACATTGGAATGAACCGAAAACATCTCCCTTAACTACTGGAGCGACTGAGGGTTTGCACTGTTGCATGTTATAACGAGTAAGGACACGATCTATGTAACCCTTTTGGGACAATCCTAAGATCCCTTTGTGTCTGTCTCGGTGAATTTCGATGCCAATAACGTAAGAAGCATCTCCGAGATCCTTCATGTCGAAGTTATGCGAGAGTAACCGCTTCGACTCATGGAACATGTCTAAACTATTACTTGCCAATAGAATATCATCTACGTAAAGGATAAGTATAGTAAAGTTGCTCCCACTCATCTTGAGGTAGGTGCATTGATCCACTTGATTCTTTATAAAACCTTGCCTCTTCATGACTTCATCAAACTTAAGGTACCATTGACGTGATGCTTGTTTTAGCCCGTAAATGGATTTCTTCAACTTACAGACTAGATGCTCATGACCTTCAGGTTTAAAGCCTTCAGGTTGTTTCATGTAAACATCTTCGTCTAAGTCTCCATTAAGGAAAGTGGTTTTAACGTCCATCTGATGTAGCTCTAAATCAAAATGAGCTACTATGGCCATAACAATCCTTAATGAATCTTTACGAGAGACAGGTGAAAACGTATCTTGATAATCAATTCCCTCTTTCTGTAACATCCGTCAAAAACGGATTTACCAAACCCGCTCCGTTTATCAACCGAACAGTCAGTTAAAATTTTCGTTGCGAATTAAATGCCCAAAATAATTTTAAACGATACATAATCAATTATTATACGGGAATATATATTTAGTTTTTGAAAAACTGTTGAAAATCGCAAAATAAAAATAAAAAGTCCCTGCCCGGTTTCGAACCCGGGTCAGTCGCCGAGTCAGTACAGTTCAGCGACTTAACACATAACACTTGAACCACTGCACCACTGATGTTATTTGTTAAATATTAGAATCATTTAATTGATATCATGACGTTATGAATTCAAAACCGACGCCCAAAAGTTCAGTCATCGGAAATCCCGGCAAACTCGCGAGTTTTAACGACATCTTCCGTTATAACGTAAATCATAAACGCCATATCGGTTATAACCGACGTTTGAGTCCGCGACACCTTCTATAACCGCCGGAGAAATTCAAACCAATGAATCCAGTTGGAAATCGGGCCAAATACATCTCGGTTTCTCCCTATAAAAACCACCTCGAACCTCTGCAAACACTTTCGCTCAAAACCACACCCTTTCTCGGCAAAAACTCTCTCGCCGGAATTTTTCTGTTCGTCGCCGGAAAACCGGTTTCCCCATTCCTGAGCCTTACTGAACCCCCTGAGCTTATACCGGAGATACCCACACCCTTTGTAAGCTTCCTGGAGACTCGCTGCTGCAAGACACTCGTCGCCGGAAGGGATTGCTGTCGCCGGAGTTCTGCCGGAAAACAGAGGAAGATAGTCGGTATACCTCACGCCTAATTTTCTTTCTTTTTATTTATATCTCACCTTTGATTGAACATAAAACGCTAAAGAACCTGATTTAACACATCGAACCAGTCGGATTTTCCGACTCTGGTTAAAATCCGACGAAGAAGATGAAGTGCGGTAAACGTATAAGTATAATTAAAATCAAGATATTACTCGGGTTAGACACACAGTCCAGCGGTGGACTGTGTGCACATTAAACACAAACGTCTCGAGTTCGAATCCTGTTTCACACACGCTGCTTCAATAAAAATCATTTTTTTTGTTAAACTGAACCGGAGTCACACAGGTATATGTTAAGTATATTAATAACCGGAATAATAACCAAGTTAGACACACAGTCCAGCGGTGGACTGTGTGTATGTTTAATCAAAGCACACGAGTTCGAGTCCGGTCTTCTGCATCGACCCGGACCATTATGTTACCTTTTTAAATAAGTCAGAAATGAAAACAAGTAGTTTGTATTTAAGTATAATAAAAATTGGATTATATAACATGTTAAACACACAGTCCAGCGGTGGACTGTGTGTTACACAAGCCACGGGTCCCGGGTTCGAGACCTGTGGAGCGCACCGGTTCTCTGGATTAAAAATCGTTTTTAAAATAAAAGATTTCTGTTTAAATCTAATTAATATATATATATAATTAAAATCAGATATATAACGGGTTAGACACGTAGCTCAGTTGGTAGAGCTGCGTGCACGCGTACGGGAGGTCTCGGGTTCGAGCCTCACTCAGCGCACAACAATACGCACTCGAACCGGTCAACGGTCAGGTCAACGGTCAACGGTCAGAAAAAGTCAAATTTTTTTTATTATTTTATTTAATTATTTTAATTAAAAATCAATTAAAAATACTTAAAAATAACATTTTTAAGGTTAGAAAATAGCCTCAAACTCACAAAAATACACCCAACAATCCTACTAAAATAGATTAATAAAATCCGTTTACTTACCAAACCATAATGCGATTTATCTAGGTTAATCTCACTCGTGGTTAAAACCACTTCGCGTGCATTCAAAATCATCAACCGAACGCACCCACTGTGAGTGAATCTTACAACTCCCCCTTTTAAATTACACGTTTTGGGGTGTGTCATGTGTTATAAAAATAATTAACTTGTTTATTTAAACTTGTGCCATACCACATCATGATCTAAACTTAGATTGTTTATATTGTTGTGATTACTTATTTCCTTTTGTCAAATTATATGAAACTCATTCATTAAGCCCATCAGTTCCTCGTGGGAGACGAGTTGAACAACGCGTGCCTCAAATCAAATTCATTATTGTTCATGTGTGTATCATTGAGTTTATATTGTTTGTAGTTGGGTCATTCATATTATCATGTTTATGCAATTCATTCATTAGGCCCCTCAGTTCCTCGTGAGAGACGAGTTGAGCATCGCGTGCCTCTAAATGTTCCATTATTGTTCATGTGTGTTTTCTTTAATATCTTATGATTGTTGAATAAGTTTACATCTATTTTTACTCATGTTTGGTTGTGCACATATTTCATAATCAATTCAAATAAACTTGTTCAAATGTTTTTCCATAGGATTCACTCGCCAACATTATGTTGATCCAAAACCTTTTTACACATGATACAGGTGAACAGGTTGAAGCAAAGAAAACATAGGAAATGCCTTAGAAGAGAACAAAGATGCTTAGATTGATAGCTAGAACATATTGTAACATTTATTGTAAATTTCCATTAAATTGTATTTAATGAATATGAAACGCATAATAAATGTCATGAGCTTTGATGATAACCCAATCATGCCCCGATCACCTTTTCCGCTGCGGGTCGGGGTGTGACAGATTGGTATCAGAGTCATGATTATAGGGATATAGGATAGGTTATTAGACCCTTAGAGCCTATACTATAGTCTGCCTAAATTTTAGTTGATTAGGTGGTTACATACAAACTTGTGATATTTATTCGTTTCATATTTGTTTACATTTACAGTCAAACATACATGCTTATATACATATTCATTATACATATATACATATTCATTATACATATATCGATGTTCATGTATTCAATTTATTTTCATACTCTCATTATCCAAAGATTTTGTTGCAATTTTCAAATCTCATCAAAGTAAGTTCTGCGACGGGCATGTAGTAACTGGAAAGGTACAAGTACCGGTAGTCGGAACGTCCTGTCTAGGTTGGCATTCGTATAAATCCAATATAATGGACCAGTTTGCCTACCTGGGGACCAACGATGAGAGTACGAAGGACCTATTAGGCCAAAGCATGCCACACCAAACGTCGTTCGAACTAACCTACTTCGAGGTGTCACCGTGTCTACACCTGGACACATTCCGAATATCACACGTTGTATACATATTTCTCGATTTTCTTCGGGTTTTTGTGTACGCAACCTGGCAAACCCGTGCGAACCATATGAAAAATCGGTATTCATGGGGGCCCACATGATTACACAGGTAAAGTATGGCGACATGTAGGGCCTAACGGCGAGCAAAACCCAAGACATCCTATGGATGTAGTAGATTTATTTTTTTTTTATAATTATTTTATGAATGTTCATTCCTAATGCGACCCATGAACCCAAAAACATCCAACTCATACTCTTGTCATGTATTCCTTGTAGATGTCTTCTAATCTCGCCCGTAGGAAGACGAGAGCAAGAAAAGCCCACGAACGCATGGCTGCCTTAATCGCTCAACAAATGGCTGCCGTAATACCCAACATAGTAATCCAAGTTCAACAAGCACTCACCGATAATCCTGTCAATCAAGCAAACCAAAACGTTATCAACTCTCCATCAAATATCACTAAATTCACCTACAAGCATTTCAAATCATGCGATCCTCCGAAATACAAAGGGACTGAAGGTGTCACCGCTCTCCTCCATTGGTTTGAAGAAATGGAGAACACTTTTCTAAATTGCGATTGTCACACCCCGACCCGCAGCGGAAAAGGTGATCGGGGCATGATTGGGTTATCATCAAAGCTCATGACATTTATTAAGCGTTTCATATTCATTAATACAAATTAAATGGAAATTTACAATGATTGCTACAACATGATCTAACTAACAATCTAAACTTCTTTGTTCTCTTCTAAGGCATATCCTATGTTTTCCTTGCTTCAACCTGTTCACCTGTATCATGCGTAAAAAGGTTTTTGGATCAACATAATGTTGGCGAGTGAATCCTATGGAAAACATTTGAACAATTTATTTAAATTGATTATGAAATATGTGCACAACCAAACATGAGTAAAATTAGATGTAACTTGATCAACAATCATAAGATGTTAAATGAAACACTCATGAATAATAATGGAACAATTAAAGGCACGCGATGCTCAACTCGTCTCTCACGAGGAACTGAGGGGCCTGATGAATGAATTGCATAAACATGATGATATGAATGACACAACTACAAACAAAATAAACTCAATGAAACACACATGAATAATAATGAATTTGAATTGAAGCACGCGATGTTCTACTCGTCTCCCATGAGGAACTGATGGGCTTAATGTATGAGTTTCATATAATTTGACAAAAGGAATATAAGTAAATCACAACAATAAAACAATCTAAGTTTAAGTCATGATGTGGTATGGCACAAGTTTAAATAAATAAATTAATTAATTTCATAACACATGACACACCCCAAAACGTGTAATTTAAAAGGGGAATTGTAAGATTCACTCACAGTGGGTGCGTTCGGTTGATGACGTTGAATGCACGCGAAGTGGTTTTAACCACGAGTTAGATTTAACCTAGATAAATCGCATTATGGTTTGGTAAGTAAACGGATTTTATTAAACTATTTTAATAGGATTGTTGGGTGTATTTTTGTGAGTTTGAGGCTATTTTCTAACCTTAAAAATGTTAATTTTAAGTATTTATAATTGATTTTTAATTAAAATAATTAAATAAAAATAATAAAAAAAATATATTTTTTTTTTGCTACAGTTGACTTTGACCTGTTGACTTTGACTGGCGTTGACCGGTTCGAGGCATGTTGTTGTGCGCTGGGTGAGGCTCGAACCCGAGACCTCCGTACGCGTGCACGCGGCTCTACCAACTGAGCTACGTGTCTAACCCGTTATATATCCGATTTTAATTACATATATACATTAATTACAATTAAACAGAAATCCTTTTTATTTTAAAAACAGTTTAAACGACATGGTCATGCACTCCACAGGTCTCGAACCCTGGACCTGTGGTTTAATCCAACACACAGTCCACCGCTGGACTGTGTGTTCAACATGCTATATCATTCGATTTTTATTATACTTAAATACTAATTAGTTATTTCCTTTTCTGCCTTAATTAAAAAGAAGAGATAATTGTCCGAGTCGGTGCTGAGAACCGGACTCGAACTCGTGACCTGTGATATAAACAAACACACAGTCCACCGCTGGACTGTGTGTCTAACTTGGTTATTATTCCGGTTAACAATATACTTAACATATATCTGTGGCGACTCCGGTTCAGTTAAACAAAAAAAATGGTTTTTATCAAGGCAGCGTGTGTGAGACGGGAATCGAACTCGAGACCTTTGCATGTTTAACGTTTTATGTGCACACAGTCCACCGCTGGACTGTGTGTCTAACCCGAGTAAAATTCTGATTTATATTATACTTATATGATAACAAAACATCGTCTTCTTCACTGAAAAATAACCAGAAATCGGAAATCGACTGGTTCGAGTTTTATTCAAGTTTCATTAGCGAATTACAGTCGATTAAGGTAAGATAAAAGTGAAAAGGAAAAGAAACTGGGCGGAGAAATATACCGACTGGACTCTCTGTTTTCCGGCAGAAACTCCGGCGACAGAATTCAACTCCGGCGACAGGTTCCTTATAGCAGCTAGTCTCCGGAAAGCTTATAAAGGGCGTGGGTAACTCCGGTATAAACTCAGTGGCTCAGTAAGGCTCGGCAATGGGGAAAACGGTTTTCCGGCGATGAGCAGAGAAATTCCGGCGAGTGGAATTACGCCGTGAAAAGATGTGTTTTTGAGCGAAAAGGTTTGTCGTCGGTTGTGGGTCAATTTATAGGGGAAAAACGAGATGCACTTGGTCTGATTTCCGACTGTGTTCGTTTATTTAAATTTTCCGGCGGTTTTGATTTTGGTCGCGGACTTCAAACATCGGTTATAACCGATATCTGGTTAATGGTTTACGTTATAACGTAAATTGTAGTTAAGACTCGCGAGATTTCCGGGATTCCGACGACTGAACTGTTTGGGCGCCGGTTTTGAATTCGTAATGACACTTTATCAATTAAATGATTCTATTATTTAACCAACGGAACAAGTGGCGCAGTGGTTTGTGTGTGAGGTGATAAGCCGCTGAGTGACTCGGTACAGACCCGGGTTCGAAACCCGGCAGAAGTAATATATTTTTATTTTGCGATTTTTGACAGTTTTTCAAAAACTAAATATATATACCCGTATAATAATTGATTACGGATCGTTTAAAAATATTTTGGGCATTTAATTCGCAACGAAAATTTTGACTTACTGTTCGGTTGATAAACGGAGCGGGTTTGGTAAATCCGTTTTTGACGGATGTTACAGTATCCCCTGCTTTTTAGAAATTTCGTCCCGAAATTTAAATTGTGATATATTTGACTAAAAGAATGATGATGTTTTGTTTGACAGTTGTATGCTTAACAAAATAAGGGCTTAAGTTTTTGTTCGAGGCGGTAACGTTCCTTGTAAGGGTTAAGTACCCTATTCAGGAATCGCTTTTTGTTGCCTACTGTATGAGTATTGATAAACAGGAATGATTCGCTAAAAAATGATATCATGCATAAGAGTTTAGATACGTTTGGGAAAGTATGGTTATATCCTAAGGCAAAACTTCTAACACTACAATCTACATGGAACATAAATAAAAACACAACAGCTGATATTTGAACATAAGTAAGCACAATAGCTAATATTCAAACATGAATGAAAACATCAGCAAATATTTGAACATGAATAAACACAACAGCAAATATTCGAACATGAATAGACACATCAGCGAATATTTGAACATGAATAAACACAACAGCAAATATTTGAATCCACATTCTGATAGCATATATGTTTGAATGATGGAAGTTCCTCTCTCGTTTGTTATGATGGAGAGGTTAGTTTATGTAGAAATGGATCACAATCCAATCTCTTTAAATAGCATGATGATGTAAATGTAACACAAATTACAACCAAGGCAATACTAAATCCTACATGGAACTTCTCATAACCGTCTGATAATGCCTCTGATCCTTTGGCAAGAATACTTATATATAGGAAGTACCAGCGGCGTATCCACCATATTCTTGCCAAATTTTCATTAGTTTTATCCACAAGTTATGATTGGTTACCAAGAAACTAATATATCCTACATAGAACTTCTCATAACCGTCCGATAATGCCTCTGATCCTTTGACAAGAATACTTATATATAGGAAGTACCAGCGGCGTATCCACCATATTCTTGTCAAATTTTCATTGGTTTTATCAGTGAATTATGATTAGTCCTATAACTCTACAATCAATACAACAAACATAAAATACTGAAATGAAATATATCTGTGCGATCAAGGCTCAATCGAACGGAGCCGATCGTATTGCATGTACTGAAAATGAAATGGATGTACGCTCAAGGCTCAATCAAACGGAGCCGAACGTATTGAATGTACTGAAATTGAAATTGTGTGCTCAAGGCTCAATCAAACGGAGCCGAGCGTATTGCATGTACTGAATATGAATAACTTAACCACACAAACAGCCTATGCATGGAACCTCTCATAACCGCCTGATAATGCCTCCGATCATTTGACAAGAATACTTATATATAGGAAGTACCATCGGCGTATCCACCATATCCTTGTCAAATTTTCATTGACTTTATCCGTAAGTTATGGTTAGTTCGATGCGACTCTACTACAAATACCACAACCACAAGATACTGATAATGAAATTGTCTGTGCGCTCAAGGCTCAATCAAACGGAGCCGAACGTATTGAATGAAATTGTATGTGCGCTCAAGGCTCAATCAAACGGAGCCGAACGTATTGAATGTACTGAAATTGAACAACTTAATCTAAACAACCATCACACAATCAGCCTATGCATGGAACCTCTCATAACCGCCTGATAATGCCTCCGATCATTTGACTAGAATACTTATATATAGGAAGTACCATCGGCATATCCACCATATCCTTGTCAAATTTTCATTGACTTTATCCGCAAGTTATGGTTAGTTCGATGCGACTCTACTTCAACCACAAGATACTGATAATGAAATTGTCTGTGCGCTCAAGGCTCAATCAAACGGAGCCGAACGTATTGCATGAACTGGAAATGTAAATTGAAATGTGCGCTCAAGGCTCAATCAAACGGAGCCGAACGTATTGCATGTATTGAAATGTAAAATGAAATAACCGATCAAGGCTCAAACAAACGGAGCCGATCGTGCGGGCACGCCCTGATCAACCCATAATAAAATGGGGATCAAACTCAACCTCGATGGATGGGGAGCTACGGCCTCGGCAAAAGCATATACTGAAAACAATATATAATATATAATATCCAATAATTTCTCTAACAGTCTACACATGTGATAAAGAAAAACATAAGACTAAACAATGGGAGTTGAATCTGGATCTTCGGCGAAGAGGACTAGCTGAGTATCTTCGTTTGGGCCGTCATTATCTTCGACAGGATTGGCGTTGATATTGAAGACTCTTCCTCTTGCTGGTGGCATAGTGGTTGGGTTTTCTTGGTTTACTTGGTTAACTGGGTTTGATTGGGCTTGAGTGTTGATAACGTTAACCAATTGAGGGCATGTGTTTCTAAGGTGGGTAGGGTCGCCACAATTGAAGCAAGCTCGAGCATATGGGAACATGGGGTGTTGGGGTTGGTGATAAGTTTGGGCCATGTTTTGAGTAGGGGAAAAGGTTTGGTCTTGAAAGGTGCGACAAACATTGCTCAAATGACCATAGCGTCCACAAGTTGTACATAGCCGGCAAGGTAAAGTAAGGGGATGGTGATAAAAACAGTTGTTGCATCGAGGGTGAGGTCCAAGATATGGTTTCTTATTTGGGTAAGCTGAGTTGGGTGCCACTTGGGTGATTGGGATAGCTCGGATGGGTATGGCATGAAAAACGGGTTGATTTCGTTGAGTAGCAGCGAAAAGTCGCCCGACTCTTCTTCTCTTAGGATTGGGTTGAGAAAGTGATTCGGGTTGAGTGGAGTCGGAGGTTTCAGTCGATTCTTTATCCTTTTTCTTCTCCTCCTTGAAGTCTTTGTTTCGGATTCGGTTCTCGGTGAGCTCTGTTGCTAGCTCCATTGCTGCTTCCAAAGTTGCAGGCTTGGTACTTATCACAGGGTCTTGAATCTTTGACGGAAGACCACGAATGTAGTGCTCGATCAAACGGTAGAGGGGAGTAAGCATGTTGGGAACCATTTGATGTAATTCGAGGAATCTTTTGTTGTAGGTGATGTGGTCTCCTTCCATTTGCTTCAATGAATAAAATTCATCTTCTAGCTTCTTGATTTCGCTCCTTGGGCAAAATCGTCTGGTCATGATTTCCTTCAATTCGTTCCAAGTTAAGGACATAGCATCTTCAACACCTCGTTTGGCCTTCTCTGTGTTCCACCAAGTAAGTGCTATCCCATATAGTCGACCGGTAGCATAACGCACTTTGCGATCATCAGGGCAATCGCAATTTAGAAAAGTATTCTCCATTTCTTCAAACCAATGGAGGAGAGCGGTGACACCTTCAGTCCCTTTGTATTTCGGAGGGTCGCATGATTTGAAGTGCTTGTAGGTACATTTAGTGGTATTTGGGGAAGAGTTGAAAATGTTTTGGTTTGCTTGATTGACAGGATTAACGGTAAGTGCTTGTTGAACTTGGATTACAATGTTGGGTATTACGGCAGCCATTTGTTGAGCGATTAAGGCGGCCATGCGTTCGCGGGCTTTTCTTGCTCTCATCTTCCTACGGGCGAGGTTAGAAGACATCTACAAGGATTACATGACAAAAGTATGAGTTGGATGCTTTTGAGATCATGGGTCGCATTCAAGAATGAACATTCATAAAATAATTATAGAAAAATACTACATCCATAGGATGTCTTGGGCTTTGCTCGCTGTTAGGCCCGTCATGCCGCCATACTTTACCTGTGTAATCATGTGGGCCCCCATGAATACCGGTTTTTCATATGGTTCGCACGGTTTCTGCCTGGTTGCATACACAAAAACCCGGAGAAAATCGAGAAATATGTATACAACGTGTGATATTCGGAATGTGTCCAGGTGTAGACACGGTGACACCTCAAAGTAGGGTTAGTTCGAACGACGTTTGGTGTGGCATGCTTTGGCCTAATAGGTCCTTCGTACTCTCATCGTTGGTCCCCAGGTAGGCAAACTGGTCCGTTATATTGGATTTATACGAATGCCAGCCTAGACAGGACGTTCCGACTACCGGTACTTGTACCCTTCCAGTTACTACATGCCCGTCGCAGAACTTACTTTGATGAGAATTGAAAATTGCACAAAATCTTTGGATAATGAGAGTATGAAAATAAATTGAATACATGAACATCGATATATGTATAATGAATATGTATATAAGCATGTATGTTTGACTGAAATGTAAACAAATATGAAACAAACAAATATCACAAGTTTGTATGTAACCACCTAATCAATTTAAAATTTAGGCAGACTATAGTATAGGCTCTAAGGGTCTAATAACCTATCCTATATCCCTATAGTCATGGCTCTGATACCAATCTGTCACACCCCGACCCGCAGCGGAAAAGGTGATCGGGGCATGATTGGGTTATCATCAAAGCTCATGACATTTATTAAGCGTTTCATATTCATTAATACAAATTAAATGGAAATTTACAATGATTGCTACAACATGATCTAACTAACAATCTAAACTTCTTTGTTCTCTTCTAAGGCATATCCTATATTTTCCTTGCTTCAACCTGTTCACCTGTATCATGCGTAAAAAGGTTTTTGGATCAACATAATGTTGGCGAGTGAATCCTATGGAAAACATTTGAACAATTTATTTAAATTGATTATGAAATATGTGCACAACCAAACATGAGTAAAATTAGATGTAACTTGATCAACAATCATAAGATGTTAAATGAAACACTCATGAATAATAATGGAACAATTAAAGACACGCGATGCTCAACTCGTCTCTCACGAGGAACTGAGGGGCCTGATGAATGAATTGCATAAACATGATGATATGAATGACACAACTACAAACAAAATAAACTCAATGAAACACACATGAACAATAATGAATTTGAATTGAAGCACGCGATGTTCTACTCGTCTCCCACGAGGAACTGATGGGCTTAATGTATGAGTTTCATATAATTTGACAAAAGGAATATAAGTAAATCACAACAATAAAACAATCTAAGTTTAAGTCATGATGTGGTATGGCACAAGTTTAAATAAATAAATAAATTAATTTCATAACACATGACACACCCCAAAACGTGTAATTTAAAAGGGGAATTGTAAGATTCACTCACAGTGGGTGCGTTCGGTTGATGACGTTGAATGCACGCGAAGTGGTTTTAACCACGAGTTAGATTTAACCTAGATAAATCGCATTATGGTTTGGTAAGTAAACGGATTTTATTAAACTATTTTAATAGGATTGTTGGGTGTATTTTTGTGAGTTTGAGGCTATTTTCTAACCTTAAAAATGTTAATTTTAAGTATTTATAATTGATTTTTAATTAAAATAATTAAATAAAAATAATAAAAAAAATATATTTTTTTTTTGCTACAGTTGACTTTGACCTGTTGACTTTGACTGGCGTTGACCGGTTCGAGGCATATTGTTGTGCGCTGGGTGAGGCTCGAACCCGAGACCTCCGTACGCGTGCACGCGGCTCTACCAACTGAGCTACGTGTCTAACCCGTTATATATCCGATTTTAATTACATATATACATTAATTACAATTAAACAGAAATCCTTTTTATTTTAAAAACAGTTTAAACGACATGGTCATGCACTCCACAGGTCTCGAACCCGGGACCTGTGGTTTAATCCAACACACAGTCCACCGCTGGACTGTGTGTTCAACATGCTATATCATTCGATTTTTATTATACTTAAATACTAATTAGTTATTTCCTTTTCTGCCTTAATTAAAAAGAAGAGATAATTGTCCGAGTCGGTGCTGAGAACCGGACTCGAACTCGTGACCTGTGATATAAACAAACACACAGTCCACCGCTGGACTGTGTGTCTAACTTGGTTATTATTCCGGTTAACAATATACTTAACATATATCTGTGGCGACTCCGGTTCAGTTAAACAAAAAAAATGGTTTTTATCAAGGCAGCGTGTGTGAGACGGGAATCGAACTCGAGACCTTTGCATGTTTAACGTTTTATGTGCACACAGTCCACCGCTGGACTGTGTGTCTAACCCGAGTAAAATTCTGATTTATATTATACTTATATGATAACAAAACATCGTCTTCTTCACTGAAAAATAACCAGAAATCGGAAATCGACTGGTTCGAGTTTTATTCAAGTTTCATTAGCGAATTACAGTCGATTAAGGTAAGATAAAAGTGAAAAGGAAAAGAAACTGGGCGGAGAAATATACCGACTGGACTCTCTGTTTTCCGGCAGAAACTCCGGCGACAGAATTCAACTCCGGCGACAGGTTCCTTATAGCAGCTAGTCTCCGGAAAGCTTATAAAGGGCGTGGGTAACTCCGGTATAAACTCAGTGGCTCAGTAAGGCTCGGCAATGGGGAAAACGGTTTTCCGGCGATGAGCAGAGAAATTCCGGCGAGTGGAATTACGCCGTGAAAAGATGTGTTTTTGAGCGAAAAGGTTTGTCGTCGGTTGTGGGTCAATTTATAGGGGAAAAACGAGATGCACTTGGTCTGATTTCCGACTGTGTTCGTTTATTTAAATTTTCCGGCGGTTTTGATTTTGGTCGCGGACTTCAAACATCGGTTATAACCGATATCTGGTTAATGGTTTACGTTATAACGTAAATTGTAGTTAAGACTCGCGAGATTTCCGGGATTCCGACGACTGAACTGTTTGGGCGCCGGTTTTGAATTCGTAATGACACTTTATCAATTAAATGATTCTATTATTTAACCAACGGAACAAGTGGCGCAGTGGTTTGTGTGTGAGGTGATAAGCCGCTGAGTGACTCGGTACAGACCCGGGTTCGAAACCCGGCAGAAGTAATATATTTTTATTTTGCGATTTTTGACAGTTTTTCAAAAACTAAATATATATACCCGTATAATAATTGATTACGGATCGTTTAAAAATATTTTGGGCATTTAATTCGCAACGAAAATTTTGACTGACTGTTCGGTTGATAAACGGAGCGGGTTTGGTAAATCCGTTTTTGACGGATGTTACAGCGATTGCCCTAACGATCGCAAAGTGCGATATGCTACCGGTCGATTATATGGAATAGCACTTACTTGGTGGAATACAGAGAAGGCCAAACGAGGCGTCGACGATGCTATGACCTTAACTTGGAACGAATTGAAGGAAATCATGACCAGACGATTTTGCCCAAGGAGTGAAATCAAGAAATTAGAAGATGAATTTTATTTGTTGAAGCAAAAGGAAGGAGACCACACCACCTACAATAAAAGATTCCTCGAGTTACATCAAATGGTTCCCAACATGTTCACTCCCCTCTACCGTTTGATCGAGCACTACATTCGTGGTCTTCCGTCAAAGATTCAAGACCCTGTAATAAGTACCAAGCCTGCAACTTTGGAAGCAGCAATGGAGCTAGCAACAGAGCTCACCGAGAATCGAATCCGAAACAAAGACTTCAAGGAGAAGAAGAAGAAGGATAAAGAATCGACTGAAACCTCCGACTCCACCCAAACCGAATCCCCTTCTCAACCCAATTCTAAGAGAAAAAGAGACGGGCAACTTTTCGCTGCTATCCAACGAAACCAACCTATTTCACACGCCATACCCATCCAAGCTATCCCAATCACCCAAGTGGCACCCAACTCAACTTACCCAAATAAGAAGCCATATCTTGGACCTCACCCTCGATGCAACAACTGTTTTTATCACCATCCCCTTACCTTACCTTGTCGACTATGTACAACTTGTGGACGCTATGGTCATTTGAGCAAGGTTTGTCGCACCTTCCAAAACCAAACCTCTTCCCCTACTCAAATCATGGCCCAAACTTATCATCAACCCCAATACCCCGTGTTCCCATATGCTCGAGCTTGTTTCAATTGTGGCGACCCTACCCACTTTAGAAACACATGCCCTCAATTGGTTAACGTCATCAACACTCAAGCCCAATCAAACCCAGTTAACCAAGTAAACCAAGAAAACCCAACCACTAGGCCGCCAACAAGAGGAAGAGTCTTCAACATCAACTCCAATCTTGTCGAAGATAATGACGGCCCAAACGAAGATACCCAACTTGTCCTCTTCGCCGAAGATCCAGATTCAACTTCTATCGTTTAGTTTTATGTTTTTCTTTATCACATCGAACCAATCATAACTTAAGGATAAAGCCAATGAAACTTTGACGAGAATACGGTGGATACGCCGCTGGTACTTCCTATATATAAGTATTCTTGTCAAAGGATCAGAAGCATTATCTGGCGGTTATGAGAGGTTCCATGTGTAGACTATTAGAGTAATTATTGTTTATTGTTTTCAGTATATGCATTTGCCGAGGCCGCAGCTCCCCATCCATGAGGTTGAGCTTGATCCCCATTTTATTATGCGGTTGATCTGTGGCGTGCCCGCACGATCGGCTCCGTTTGATTGAGCCTTGATCGGTCATTTCATTTTACATTTCAATACATGCAATACGATCGGCTCCGTTTGATTGAGCCTTGATCGATCAGTTCATTTTACATTTTCATTACATGCAATACGCTCGGCTCCGTTTGATTGAGCCTTGAGCGCACAGTTCATTTTACATTTTTAGTACATGCAATACGCTCGGCTCCGTTTGATTGAGCCTTGAGCGCACAGACAATTTCATTATCAGTATCTTGTGGTTGTTGTGTTTGTTGTAGAGTCGCATAGAACTAATCATAACTTGCGGATAAAGTCAATGTGAATTTGAAAAGGATATGGTGGATATGCCGCTGGTACTTCCTATATATAAGTATTCTTGTCAAATGATCGGAGGCATTATCAGGCGGTTATGAGAGGTTCCATGCATAGGCTGTTTGTGTGATTGTTGTTTAGATTAAGTTGTTCATTTTCAGTACATGCAATACGTTCGGCTCCGTTTGATTGAGCCTTGAGCGCACATACAATTTCATTTTCAGTACATGCAATACGTTCGGCTCCGTTTGATTGAGCCTTGAGCGCACAGACAATTTCATTATCAGTATCTTGTGGTTGTTGTGTTTGTTGTAGAGTCGCATAGAACTAATCATAACTTGCGGATAAAGTCAATGTGAATTTGACAAGGATATGGTGGATACGCCGTTGGTACTTCCTATATATAAGTATTCTTGTCAAATGATCGGAGGCATTACCAGGCGGTTATGAGAGGTTCCATGCATAGGCTGTTTGTGTGATTAAGTTATTCATTTTCAGTACATGCAATACGCTCGGCTCCGTTTGATTGAGCCTTGAGCACACAGACAATTTCATTTTCAGTACATTCAATACGTTCGGCTCCGTTTGATTGAGCCTTGAGCGCACAGATATATTTCATTTCCAGTACATGTAATACGATCGGCTCCGTTTGATTGAGCCTTGATCGCACAGATATATTTCATTTCAGTATTTTATGTTTGTTGTATTGGTTGTAGAGTTATAGGGCTAATCATAATTCACTGATAAAACCAATGAAAATTTGACAAGAATATGGTGGATACGCCGCTGGTACTTCCTATATATAAGTATTCTTGTCAAAGGATCAGAGGCATTGTCAGACGGTTATGAGAAGTTCTATGTAGGATTTATTAGTTTCTTGGTAACTAATCATAACTTGTGGATAAAACCAATGAAAATTTGGCAAGAATATGGTGGATATGCCGCTGGTACTTCCTATATATAAGTATTCTTGCCAAAGGATCAGAGGCATTATCAGGCGGTTATGAGAAGTTCCATGTAAGATTTAGTATTGCCTTGGTTGAAATTATGTTACATTTATATCATCTTGCTATTTAGAGAAATTGGAATTGTGTTCTATTCCTACATAAACTAACCTCTCCATCATAACAAACGAGAGAGGAACTTCCACCATTCAAACATATATGCTATCAGAATGTGGATTCAAATATTTGTTGTTGTGTTTATTTATGTTCAAATATTAGCTGTTGTGTTTATTTATGTTCAAATATCAGCTGTTGTGTTTTATTTATGTTTCCATGTAGGTTGTAGTGTTAGAAGTTTTGCCTTAGGATATAACCATACTTTTCCAAACGTATCTAAACTCTTATGCATGATATCATTTTTAGCGAATCATTCCTGCTTATCAATACTTATACAGTAGGCAACAAAAAGCGATTCCTGTAATAGGGTACTTAACCCTTACAAGGAACGTTACCGCCTCGAACAAAAACTTAAACCCTTATTTTTCTAAGCATATAACTGTCAAACTAAACACCATCATTCTTTTAGTCAAATATATCACAATTTAAAATTTCGGGACGAAATTTCTAAAAAGCAGGGGATACTGTAACATCCGTCAAAAACGGATTTACCAAACCCGCTCCGTTTATCAACCGAACAGTCAGTTAAAATTTTCGTTGCGAATTAAATGCCCAAAATAATTTTAAACGATACATAATCAATTATTATATGGGAATATATATTTAGTTTTTGAAAAACTGTTGAAAATCGCAAAATAAAAATAAAAAGTCCCTGCCGGGTTTCGAACCCGGGTCAGTCGCCGAGTCAGTACAGTTCAGCGACTTAACAAATAACACTTGAACCACTGCGCCACTGATGTTATTTGTTAAATATTAGAATCATTTAATTGATATCATGACGTTACGAATTCAAAACCGACGCCCAAAAGTTCAGTCGTCGGAAATCCCGGCAAACTCGCGAGTTTTAACGACATCTTCCGTTATAACGTAAATCATAAACGCCATATCGGTTATAACCGACGTTTGAGTCCGCGACACCTTCTATAACCGCCGGAGAAATTCAAACCAATGAATCCAATTGGAAATCCGGCCAAATACATCTCGGTTTCTCCCTATAAAAACCACCTCGAACCTCTGCAAACACTTTCGCTCAAAACCACACCCTTTCTCGGCAAAAACTCTCTCGCCGGAATTTTTCTGTTCGTCGCCGGAAAACCGGTTTCCCCATTCCTGAGCCTTACTGAACCCCCTGATCTTATACCGGAGATACCCACACCCTTTGTAAGCTTCCTGGAGACTCGCTGCTGCAAGACACTCGTCGCCGGAAGGGATTGCTGTCGCCGGAGTTCTGCCGGAAAATAGAGGAAGATAGTCGGTATACCTCACACCTAATTTTCTTTCTTTTTATTTATATCTCACCTTTGATTGAACATAAAACGCTAAAGAACCTGATTTAACACATCGAACCAGTCGGATTTTCCGACTCTGGTTAAAATCCGACGAAGAAGATGAAGTGCGGTAAACGTATAAGTATAATTAAAATCAAGATATTACTCGGGTTAGACACACAGTCCAGCGGTGGACTGTGTGCACATTAAACACAAACGTCTCGAGTTCGAATCCTGTTTCACACACGCTGCTTCAATAAAAATTATTTTTTTTGTTAAACTGAACCGGAGTCACACAGGTATATGTTAAGTATATTAATAACCGGAATAATAACCAAGTTAGAAACACAGTCCAGCGGTGGACTGTGTGTATGTTTAATCAAAGCACACGAGTTCGAGTCCGGTCTTCTGCATCGACCCGGACCATTATGTTACCTTTTTAAATAAGTCAGAAATGAAAACAAGTAGTTTGTATTTAAGTATAATAAAAATTGGATTATATAACATGTTAAACACACAGTCCAGCGGTGGACTGTGTGTTACACAAGCCACAGGTCCCGGGTTCGAGACCCGTGGAGCGCACCGGTTCTCTGGATTAAAAATCGTTTTTAAAATAAAAGATTTCTGTTTAAATCTAATTAATATATATATATATAATTAAAATCAGATATATAACGGGTTAGACACGTAGCTCAGTTGGTAGAGCTGCGTGCACGCGTACGGGAGGTCTCGGGTTCGAGCCTCACTCAGCGCACAATAATACGCACTCGAACTGGTCAACGGTCAGGTCAACGGTCAACGGTCAGAAAAAGTCAATTTTTTTTTTATTATTTTATTTAATTATTTTAATTAAAAATCAATTAAAAATACTTAAAAATAACATTTTTAAGGTTAGAAAATAGCCTCAAACTCACAAAAATACACCCAACAATCCTACTAAAATAGATTAATAAAATCCGTTTACTTACCAAACCATAATGCGATTTATCTAGGTTAATCTCACTCGTGGTTAAAACCACTTCGCGTGCATTCAACATCATCAACCGAACGCACCCACTGTGAGTGAATCTTACAACTCCCCCTTTTAAATTACACGTTTTGGGGTGTGTCATGTGTTATAAAAATAATTAACTTGTTTATTTAAACTTGTGCCATACCACATCATGATCTAAACTTAGATTGTTTATATTGTTGTGATTACTTATTTCCTTTTGTCAAATTATATGAAACTCATTCATTAAGCCCATTAGTTCCTCGTGGGAGACGAGTTGAACAACGCGTGCCTCAAATCAAATTCATTATTGTTCATGTGTGTATCATTGAGTTTATATTGTTTGTAGTTGGGTCATTCATATTATCATGTTTATGCAATTCATTCATTAGGCCCCTCAGTTCCTCGTGAGAGACGAGTTGAGCATCGTGCCTCTAAATGTTCCCTTATTGTTCATGTGTGTTTTATTTAATATCTTATGATTGTTGAATAAGTTTACATCTATTTTTACTCATGTTTGGTTGTGCACATATTTCATAATCAATTCAAATAAACTTGTTCAAATGTTTTTCCATATGATTCACTCGCCAACATTATGTTGATCCAAAACCTTTTTACACATGATACAGGTGAACAGGTTGAAGCAAAGAAAACATAGGAAATGCCTTAGAAGAGAACAAAGATGCTTAGATTGATAGCTAGAACATATTGTAACATTTATTGTAAATTTCCATTAAATTGTATTTAATGAATATGAAACGCATAATAAATGTCATGAGCTTTGATGATAACCCAATCATGCCCCGATCACCTTTTCCGCTGCGGGTCGGGGTGTGACATTTTCTAAGTGTAGCCCTTTGCAACCAATCTTGCTTTATAGCGTTCAATGTTCCCATTCGGATTCAGTTTTGTTTTGAATACCCATTTACATCCTACGGGTTTGACACCGTTGGGTAATTCTACTAAATCCCAAACGTCATTTTTCTTCATGGATTCAAGCTCATCATTAATTGCTTTATTCCATTCAGAAGACTGATCACTACTAATGGCTTCATTATAAGAGATAGGATCATTGAGCTTTCCGGAATCAATTTCAGTCAGGTAGGTAACATAATCATCCCAATTAGTAGGCCTTCTGTGCCTGGATGACCTCCTGAGTTGATTATCGGGTTCAGCAGTGTCTTGGTTCTGAGCGTTTGATGTGCCTTCGTTATGAGGTATAATAGGTTCTTGATGTGGAGGTAGCTTTGGAGTTGGTGCAGTAGCTTCAGGTGCAGTTCTTATTGGGTACAAGAGGAGTAAACGGAGTAATGGTAAGCGACGAATCCCCCCCCCCCCCCGCGTCTTGTACTTCTTGCAATTTTTCTTAAGGGTTGGTACTGCTCCCACTAACCTTAAAATCCTCCAGGAACGCGGCACGCTTGGTTTCAACAATACGGTGACATGGGAAGGACAATAGAAACGGTAACCCTTAGAGTGATCAGGATACCCGATAAAGAAGCAGGTAACTGTTTTAGGGTCAAGTTTCTTTAGGAAAGGATTGTGAAGTTTCGCTTCAGCAATGCAGCCCCATACTTACATATATTTAAGACTCGGTTTCCTTCCTGTCCAAAGTTCATAAGGAGTTTTAGGGACAAACTTAGAAGGAACTCTATTGAGTATATGAACAGCTGCTTTTAACGCTTCAATCCAGAGGAATAATGGTAAATTAGTGTTGGCTAAAATACTGCGCACCATGTTAATAAGGGTACGACTTCTTCGTTCAGTGACACCATTCTGCTGAGGTGTACCTGGCATGGTGTATTGGTTTATAATCCCCTGGCCCTTACAAAACTCATAAAATGGACCAGGAGCTTGACCCACATCAGTATGTCTTCCATAATATTCACCGCCTCTATCTGATCTCACAACTTTAATTTTACGATTTAGTTGTTTTTCAACTTCAGTTTATAATCTTTAAAAGTTGTAAGAGATTCAGTTTTTTCCTTAATTAGGTACAAGTACATGTAACGAGAATAATCATCAATGAAAGTGATAGATGAAGTATGTCCTGTTATGCCAGCGATTTGGTAAGGACCACTAATGTCAGTATGAATGAGTTCTAATAAATTAGAGCTCCTAGTGGCACCTTTCTTATTCGCTAATGTCATTTTACCTTTAAGACATTTGACACATGTTCCAAAATCAGTAAAATCAAGAGGAGGTAAGACTTCATCCTTTACGAGTCGATTTAATCGTTCTCTTGAGATGTGGCCTAAACGTTGATGCCACAACATGGATAAAGTCTCTAAGTCTCGATTTTGTTTCATCTTTGTGAGTGATTCATTAATATTATATGACAACAAAGATTTGGAAAAGTCATCATCTAGTTCCAATTTGTAGAGACCACCATCCAGAATGCCGGTACCATAAACCACAGAATCATAGAGAATAGAGAGTTTGTGATGACCATGAGTAATATCAAAACCGTCTATGTCTAACTTTAGTCCTGATACAAGGTTTCGAGTTACCTCAGGAACATATAAGGTATCATAAAGTTTAATGCATAAACCAGTTTTCATAAATAATTGTAAAGTTCCTATGGCCCTCACTTCTAATTCTCTATCATCCCCCACTTTAAGTGTTCTTTGGTTTCTTCCCAGCCTCCGGATTGTAAGGAATCCCTGAGTAGAGTTAGTGACATGAGTCATAGCATCAGAATTAAACCACCAAGAATTAGCAGGAACATTTAAATTATAGGACTCAAGTATCATGAAAAAATCGTTACCTTTCTTAGCCAGCCATACCTTAAAGTCAGGGCATTCCTTTTGCTTATGTCATGTCTTTTTACAGAACTTGCAGTAGGGTTTGCCTAAGGAGTTCTTAGAGCTGGAAGGCGCACTTGCACTAGGATTGGGATTTTGGACTTTAGAAACATCCTTCCTTGGATAAGTGTTCTTCCTCTTCTTAGAGCTGGAGGTAGTAAAGTGTGCAACATCAGTAGTTCGATCCATCTTCATACGCTCCTCCTCCTGCACGCACATAGCGATCAGCTCACTCATCGACCATTTCTCTTTCTAAGTGTTGTAATTGATCTTGAATGCTTCATAGGACGAAGGAAGCGAAGTCATGATGAAATGAACAAGAAAACCATCACTAATTGCCATGTCTAATCCCTTGAGCTTAAGGGCCATGTCGTTCATCATCATGATGTGTTCATGGATGCCGCTCCTCCCGTCATACTTAGTAGTCACCAGCTTAAGGATAAGAGTACTAGCGCGTGCTTTAGACGTTCCCTTGAATTGTTCCTCCACAGAAGCCAAGTAGGTTTTAGCATCTTCAGAATCAGGAATGGCTCCTCGAATTGCATTGCTTATGGACTGCTTCATGAACATGAGAGACATGCGATTACACCTAGTCCATTTTTCATGAGCCAGCTGCTCAGCAACGGTACTCTGAGGAGTAAGGTCTTCAGGGTTATTATCTCTTAGGGCGTAGTCAAAGTCCAGCAAAGCAAAAGTTAGCATGAGAGAGTCTTTCCATGCAGCAAAGTTATCACCAGTCAATGGTGGAAACCCGCAATTAGGTGTTAATAGTGGAAATAATATGAGCAAGTTATTATACTAAGAAAAGAAGTCTTAATGTGATCTAAGGGCAAGTTATTCTAAGGCAGGCATAAGTAATGACCATTTTAATTATGAAGTTGTGATATTGTCTATTACTAACATAAAAATAATAGACTTAGTTAAAATTTCTACTTAAATGAAGACAAATGAGCTTTGGCCAGAAGTGTAATCACCTAAATATGTGTGCAAAGTAATTGTGATAAATCAGCTTTGGCCAGAAATGAGACAACCACTTTAATTATGCACTTGTTAAGTATGCTAGACATGAATGAATTAGATCAGCTTTGGCTAGAAATAAGACATTCACGTATATAATGCATAATTAACATAGCTTTTGTAATACTTGAACAATAAATAGATGCATCAAATCACCTTTGGGCGGAAGTGATACATCAGAAGCTCATTCAAGCTAAACTATTTGGTTTTGTAAAAATTTATCTTATTATAATGAATTAAGTATTTACAAAACCATTTATTTAATAGCAAACCCCCTATTAGCGCGGATCGAACTTTAGTTCACAAAAAATAGCCTAATTTAGTAATGAGATTTCGGATAAAATCTTGGGTTTCGGATGAAACTCGGATTAGTCCGAGATGGGCATCTCGGATGAGTTCAGGATTAGTCCGAGATGGATAGATCGGATGAGTTCCAGATTAGTCCGAAATGGTCATCTGTACAATGATATTGAATTTAATAAGTTATTACATAAATTATATGCATTTGCTTATTAGTGATAAAAAGATTTCTTATTTTATAAAGGCTCATTATAAGTTGTTTTTATATGATGACATGCTATAAGGTCATGTATTGTATGGTTTGTTGCTATCTATACCTTGTATTCTATATGCTATCACTTCTTTGCATTGATAATACCGAATAGAACAACTAAACGAAAGTTGTGGTTTATTGTCATTCTCATGAAAAGGTAGAAATATGATTTGATTTTACACCCAAAGTGTTATACTCCTTTTATCTCATTATCAAGTATAAAAGAAATATTATATGACTCGGACATATAATTACTTCTCAATTGACGTTATACGAAGAGAAGTTTATTTATAAGGGAAATCGGATAAAACAAATTTTGTTTGTCAAACCTCAAATATACTCCTGAAGCAGCAATATCATTTAAAAGGTATAAACGGTTTGAAACGACTGTATATCTATATGTTCGAGAAAATAATGGAAACCCGTAAAAATTGTATGGTTTTACTCTGATTCATGAAGTGAATATATTATATTGATAATTGTAATCATGGGCATCATTGAGAAAATTGTAATGATGATCATATTAATAATAAGATTGACCATCAGAAGTGCAACAATCATCATGTTAATAAGAGATCAAACTATCAGAAATTATAAGATAGTCAAGTTAATAATGAGATCGAATATCAGTATTATAATGATAGTCATGATGAGATCGACCACCAAAAGTGGTAAACTAGTGATTACATAGCACGATGGTTTGAACTTTGAAGGTATAATACATTCTTTCATATCTTATGTTTTGTATTACATAAACCATAAGTTTATGGATCATGACTATTTACTTTATTGGTATGATCGGTTAGACCACACCGAGTCATTGATTATATGAAAAATAATGAAGAACTTGAAGATTCTTCTAGTTAATAGCATATTATGTTTGCTCTTAAGGGAAATTATTTATTTGCCAATTAATGGTATAAATCCCTAAAATATTATGGAATGAATGAAGGATATATATATATATATATATATATATATATATATATATATATATCCAAACATGATACCATTTAGTGTTTTTAAATCGATGCGTTGTCTAAATGGTCATCAAATTTACAACTTGAAGTTGTGTGTAGCTTAGCTAATAAGATAGCAAGCATATTATTCCATTTTATCATATTTATGGTGGTTATAACATTGAATTTAGTATCCATGTTACTAATGATTATTGGAATAAGTATTGAACTTTCTAAATGCTTAAGACACATATTGCTTTTGTTGAAGACGATGATCAAACGTCTACAAATTGATTGAAAAGTCAATAATCAAGAGAGCAAAAGTTCATATTTGAGCACATGTGATTTTACATGCGGTAACATTATTTCACATCAAGCCAACATGTTGTAATAGTTTCTCTCCATTATAGTTGGTTTTGGTCAGGAACCAAATATTTCCCATCAAAATTTTTGTTGTGCGGTATACATTGGAATTAATCCACCACAACGCATAAAGATTGAAACTCAAATAATGTTGGGAATATATGTTGGATGAAAATGCTATTTATGATTACATACTTATAGCAATTAACAAGAGATTTATTTATGGCTCGTTAAATCTTACTTTGAGTAAATTAACATTTTCAACATTAGGGGGAGATTAATGGCAGTTGAAAAAGGAATGTGTATGCATGAATTATCATTGATCCTCAAACTAAACTGTGTGAACAAGAAGTTCAAAAGATAATTCGTTACCTAGATTAAAGAATCAATCACCAGACATATTAACTGACCTAAATACAGTGACTAAGTAAGTCACGTAGTCAACTGCTAATGCTCCAATTAAGTTAATTGTCCTAGTAGGGCAAACCATATATTACTGAGTCTATTGCACACCTGAAGCGTGGTAGACTAGTCGATTCCAAGAAAATAAAAATTACTCGAAAAATTGGAGAAAGTAATGAAGAAGATGGTCAAGTCGAGGTTATAGTAAAAAAATAAAAAAAAGGTTTCTTGAAGAGACATTAGACATGATGGTTCTGGAAGAACCTCAGATACCTGAAAATAAAGAGCTCTTAGTAAATTATATCATGACTAGAAGTGTATGGAATCGAAACAAAATCGACGTCGTTATACTTTTGTATATATAGTGCTTGAAAAGATGAAATGATGAGGATCAAGATTTAAAATCTGCCTATGAATAAATACAAAGAAATGATTGGCCAAAATGGAACGACGCAAATGAGGCAGAGTTGAATTCTCTATTGAAATGAAAGCTTACGGGCCAGCAGTCCATAAAAAAAGTTGTAAAATATATTTAATAAAATTAGGTCTTTTATGTGGATCAACAATTGATGGCAAAAGGATTTTGCAAAGACCTATGCTTAATTATGAGGAGACGTATTCTCCAATGGTGGATGCAATAGCTTTCCAGTATTTAATTAGTCTGGTAATATAAAGAGAGAATTAATATGCGTCTTATAAATGTTATGTATCATTTAGATACTAAAGTTTACATGCAAGTCCTTGAAGGATTTAAATTATGTAATTTATGTAAAGTAAGTTCTCGAGAACAATATGATCGTTGTATACAGATTCATTTTTGAATACGATTGAAATCCTAATGAGTTTCTTAAATCAATTGAGTTCTTTAAAGGTGAATCAAAACATCTTAACGATGTAATTCTTGTGCACCAATAAACATACATTGAAACTTGTACCCAGTGATTGTGATATCTTAATAAATAGTGTACACGCATGGTACAATATGGATTTTGGAGATAAAAGCAAGTGTTCATGACACTTTTACATGATATAGATATCTATGTGTTAAATGGGCAAATTTATATAGCAAAACTCCTGAAGAGTGAAAGCACATGCATATATGGACAAGATGGAACGAATTCCCTCATGGATTGATAATGCTAGAAGCATTGATGTCAAAACCTCAAGAACATACTATATGAAGTTGACAAAATATGTGTGGACTAAAATAGTCGAGTCAAATATGATATAATTGACTCACCAGTGAGCTCGAAAGCGAGAAATACGTATGGTGAAGTTGGTCTATTTGTTTTCATTAAAAGAACGATATGAGGTTTACATGTATTGCAATATATGTTGATGATGTCATTGAATCTCCTGAAGAGAAAAAAAAGAGCTCAAACATTTAAGCAAGAATTTGCAAATGAAATACAATATTGCAAATTTATGGCTCGATACATAGGACATACATTTATATTATAATCCATCAATCATAATACATCTAGAAAATGTTGGACATTTTCATATGGACAAAGCTTTTTGTGTAAGTACATTTAATGATGTTCAAATATTTGATTATAGATAAAAATGACTTTTATCATCTTCTATCAAAGAAGCAAAGATCATTGGTCATGAAGTACCATAATTCAATACAAATTGTATTAGTATATCTTGCTAGCTATACACGAACATATACCATTAAATTCATTGGCAAGATTTAACTCGTGTACGACGAGGTGATAGTGAAATGAGTAAAACATTTATTTTCTATACCCTTAAGGTACGAAAGATATGGGTTCATATTTTACTAACCCATCAACAAGTTTGGTTAGTTTTGTAAATGCATGGATTATAACAAAACACATTCATGGATCTTATGGTATCTACTTACAAGAGGAGGTAATTAAAGTTTTACATGAAGATTATACATCAAGTTCATTAATAGATTGCACATCAAGCGACAAATCACTCACTGCAAAAGTTTTTCAACAACTTTCATAGAAGATTGGCACTTGTTACTTGAAATGATACATATTATATTGAGGGGAAGACAATACGCGTTGCACTCTTTTTCCCTTAGCTGAGGTTTTGTCCCATTGGGTTTTCCTAGCAAGGTTTTTAATGAGGCAACATCATTAAGCGTATTAAAGAATAGTATTTCATCATGTGGATAGTCAAGGGGGAGTGTTATGAATGTATCCATTATGTAGTGACTTTCCATATGTATAACCCCTATCTATGAATGCATCCATTATGTAGTGACCTTCCACATGTATAACCCCTTTCTCTTATTTACTATTGTACTAATGTGAGTGCCTATATATAATGACATTTGTATATGATGTTTGATAAATGAATAAGAATTCTCTATGTTATATTCTCTACATGATTTCATAGTCTAGCCCTCATGTTTATATAAAGATATATTAGTTGCTAATAGACCATGGTTTCATTCTTACATATTTTTAATCATCTCATTTTAACTTTCCAATGATGACATATATTGAAAATTGTGAAAATATACATGACTTAAATGCATATGCTAATTCATATGATCTACTATTATCGTAAAGGATGGTGAACTTTTGAGGATAGGTAAACTTTTCATCTGCCAAATCACCTATTGTCATGTAAATTTTTCTATGTCTCTCTTGCATTAAGACATAAGGAGTGGTCACTTCTTTTGAAGAGAGATAAATTATTTTTTAAATATGAAAAATAAAAGAAAAAATTATGATTAATTGAAAATAAGTGGACCTCACCATTAACCACATCATTCTCCTCTTCTTGTGCGGTGAATAGTCACCGAAATCATCTTCATCATCACCGTAAAGTTTGATGGCGGTGGTGTTCCCCGCGCCGCAAACTCCTTCACCCCATGATTTGTCGCACCCACCCCATACACCCTCACAACCACCGTATTCAATAAATCTCATAAATAATAAACTATTATTAGAAGTAAGCTATATGATCCTATTATTATAAATTATAAAATATGTTACTAATAGTAAACATGCTAGATCAAAATGGATATTTTCATATTTTTTCTTAACTTTTTTAGTAAATTATTTAATTGACAATTTATTTCAGATAAACTGAATCAATCGATCAGAATTAAAATGATTTAAAAAGTAACTTGAATTTCAGAAATAGAGTTCTAGACCCTCTACGACCAAGTTTGTTTACACCATTAAAATAATAAATTAATTTGTTCGAAATATAAAAACAATAAATGAGAAATTATTAATACTAAACTAAGCAAAATGAAAATTAATAAATGATAAAAAAGTTTCTATAAAGAAATAATGTTTTTATAAATTATAACAATTAATTAAATATATAATAAAATTTAGGATAAGTTTACAATTCAAAAGTGACGAAATGAATAAAAAAGAAAAAGAGAAAATAGATTAAAGAAAAAAATAAAGTAATTATGAAAATACATGTTTTTGTTCTCTAAGGTAAAGGTAAAATGGCCATTTTCTAAAAACTTAATTTTTTATTCAGTTAGTAAAAAGGATAAAATGTTTAGCAAACACTAAACCTAAAGAGTGATTCGTGTAATATATGAATATTAAGAACAATATGTGTGATTTATATATATATATATATATATATATATATATAGGATTAGGTTCAAAAGTGAACACTAGTGTATTTGCGAACTAAGCGAACTAATCCTGGCTATAAATGTGTGTAATATAACATCCTAACTCAATGTTTAGGAAACCATTATATATATTTCAAGATTTAAACTAGATTAGTACGATTTAATGTTAATACAAAAGTACAACCCTTTTCATTTTAAACATTTTTTTACAGAAACTATTCATAAACACTACCACATATTAAGATTCATTAACCCAAGGAAAACTAAAGCGGAAGCAAAATTTTAGAAGTGTTCAGTTCTGCAACGATCTTGATCAGCATCCGCGTTATCAAGTGATTCACCTACAATGAGATCGTGTAATACGTATAACATAAATAAGATAACTGATTATTAAATCTTGGCTTAACAAACAAATCAAAATTTTCCTTAAATCAGAGTCCACCGTAAGTTACGGCAGCCACCATAGCTTACGGTCAAGCTTTACGGTCATAACCTCCTGTCTTACGGTCTATAAATGAATTATATTACAGCAGCAACTCACTGTAAGCTACAGTAGGTTACCGTAGCCTACAATGGCTTGCTGCAGATTTTTCTTTTAATTGTCGTTTTGACACGAAATTCTCCATATCTTTTAAACCGACTATCCTTTTAACCTCCCGTTTCTTCCTACATGATCTGTCCATTAACCTTTACTTATTAAACTCAAATCCAACATTTGAATTAATCATATTTGAATTTTATAAGCCTTCAACTTATTATTTATTTATCCATTATTCAATTTATGGCTATTATTCTAATTCTACCCTTTTATCAGGTTTTTGTCTAAAAGATTTATTCATAATTCTCTTAACAAATATCGCCACCAATCCTTTTTACATGTTTGGTTTCTATAACGAAATCCATCGTTTTTCGTGACCAAAATTTCATTCTTTTATTATTTAACCCTTCTTGATCACTTTAGCGAACTCCATCGCTTTTGTACGATCAAACCGTCATTTTTCATTATTTAACCCGTTTGGTCGAATTAGCGAACTACTTCGCTTTTATTTTACCTGTTTAGTCGTATTTAGCGAATTCCATCGCTTTTATACGACTAAACATTATTTCTCAATACAACATGATCTATTCCTTCATCACATATTAATATAAGAATTATAAGTAAATTCTTAAAAGAAAGATAAGCCACGTACCTTAGAGCTTTCCTTTTAGTCATAAATCACCTTCAGCTTTATCACCCGTCTTTTCACTCGAGTTGCCTATATTGAATAGCCCGTCTAATTATTAAATGATCAATATGAAAAGCTTTAGCTACCAACTTCATCAAATTCATCATATATGCTTTTCATCCGATTTTCATATCATCAAGGATAACATTTTTATTTAAGAAATCATTGAACTCATATAAGTACGGATTTATACGTTACATTCAATATTGCAAATTAAGGTATCATATGTCTTTATATTTACACTATAACAAACGAGTAAATCCGAATATAATCCTATTCACATAAAAATCTCGGTTTATTAAACTTCATAAGCATATGTTAATCATGATAACATCTATACTTTGCCCTTCTCTAAAACCAAATCAACACAATTATCCAACATCATTCAATAACTCAAATTTGTTTTCTTTGACCACTATTTTCATTAAAGGTTTGCCTCTAGGTTAAAATACATCTATATCTTGCTATCACACCTACAATTGATGCTTATATTGAAGTTTGTATTATTCATCAAACTTCCTAACCCTTGCTTAACATTGAAATTCAACATACCTTAAGGTTTCCTAGCTTTGATGATCCTTAATCTCAATTCATACGCTGATTTAGGGCTTAATTCAGCCTTCAATTTTATGGATTATGGACTCTAGGTTAGAAGGGTTCTTCTTCTCCTTCTGCTTGTTCTGGTCGATGTAATGAACACACATTTGTGTGTTTTGGGTTTTTAACTTTTTCCTATTTATAATAACCAGTTTACCAAGTGTTTAATTCAGCCCTCTTTGTTTTGGTTTATTATACCCGGACAATATCTAAACGTTTTCATTAGTTATTTAACAAGTAACTAACAAATTCTCAAATCCAATAATTAATGATGGACGTAATATATTTTATTTTTACAATGAATATAAATTTATATTTTTATATATTTTAGGGACATTACTAACCCATTCTCCTTTTTAAAGAGCTTTCCACTAACTGAGTTAAGTGCCCCTGATTATTTATGTAATTTAATATTTTTGGGGTGTTACAAATCTATCCCCCTTAAAAGGGTTTCGTCATCGAAACACGCATACGTACCGAAAAGGGAAGGGTAGAGTCGTATCATTTCTTCTTCGGGCTCCCAAGTTGTATATGCACCTTTTCGATGTTCCCATTTGACTTTTACTTGATTTATTTTTTTTGTTCCTTAATGCCTTGATCTTCCGGTCAAGAATTGCTATCGGTTTTGCCACGTAATTTAGTTTGTTGTCTATTTCTATATCGTCATATTGAACGTGGGCTGTCTCGTCAGCTAGGCATTTTCGCAAGTGCGAAACATGGAATGTGTTGTGTATCCCGCTTAGTTCTTTTGGGAGTTCTAGGCGGTATGCTACCTTACCCACTCGATCGATAATTTTAAAAGGCCCAATAAACCTTGGACTCAATTTACCTCTTTTTCTAAATCGAATAATCCCTTTCCATGGAGACACTTTAAGCATTACCTTATCACCAATTTGGAATTCAATAGGCCTTCGTCTTTTATCAGCATAAGATTTTTGTCAGTCTTGGGCTGCTTTTAGATGGGCTCAAACCGCATCGATTTTCTCGTTGGTGGCTCTAATCATATCTTTGTGAGCAAGTTCGCGAGGTCCTACTTCACCCCAACACACCGGGGTTCGGCACTTTCTACCATATAGCATTTCATACGGGGCCATGCCAATACTTGAATGGTAGCTATTGTTGTATGAGAATTCAACTAATGGTAAATAAGCATTCCAACTACCACCAAAGTCGATAATACATGCTCGAAGCATGTCTTCTAATGTTTTGATGGTTCGTTCGCTCTGTCCATCTGTTTGGGGGTGATAGGCGGTACTGATTAATAGTTTTGTGCCCATTCGTTCTTGGAATTCACGCCAAAAATTTGATGTAAATCGACTGTCTCTATCGGATACGATCGATACTGGTACTCCATGGCGTGCTATAATTTCATTTATATATACTTCCGACATCTTTTCAAAAGTATATGTTTCACGAATTGGAATAAAATGAGCACTTTTTGTCAATCTATCAATGACTACCCAAATAGCGTCGAATCCTCTTGTCGTTTTTGGCAGCTTGGTCAATAGGTCCATGGTAACATGTTCCCATTCCAAACCGGTACATCTAGGGGCTGAAGTTTGCCGTAAGGTTTTTGATGTTCTGCCTTTACTTGTAAACAAGTTAGGCATTTTTCAACATATTTGGCTACATCCCTTTTCATTCCGGGCCACCAATAATTTTGTTTTAAATCTCGATACATTTTGGTCGCTCCCGGATGAATCGAATAACGTGATTTATGGGCTTCATCTAGTAACAGATATTTGACGGCATAAGTGTTTGGAACCCAGATTCTACCAAACCGAGATTTTATCCCATTTTCTCCATTTACTATATCTTTCATTAAACCCTTCACACGTTCTCTTCCCCAATTTTCTTCTTTAATCGCTTCGTTTTGCGCCGCTCGGATTTGTTCAAGTAAATTTGAAGTTACTACGAGTTGCATCGACCGTACTCGTATAGGCGTATACTCTTCTTTTCGGCTTAACGCATCCGCTACTGCGTTGGCCTTTCCCGGATGGTAATGGATTTCACAATCATAGTCCTTTACCGTTTCAAGCCAACGTCTCTGTCTCATATTAACTCTTTTTTATCAAAGAAATATTTCAAGCTCTTATGATCAGTAAAAATAGTGCATTTTACCCCGTATAAGTAGTGTCTCCAAATCTTCAAGGCGAATACTACTGCCGCCAGTTCGAGGTCGTGAGTCGGATATTTCCTTTCATGCACCTTTAATTGCCTAGATGCATAGGCAATCACATTTCCCCGTTGCATGAGTAAACATCCCAGTCCTAGGTGCGATGCGTCAGAATACACAACTAAGTCATCAGTGCCATCTGGTAAGGTTAATACCGGGGCACTGGTCAATTTCTCCTTAAGCGTTTGGAATGCCTTTTCTTGTTCGTCCTTCCAAACAAACTTTTCGTCTTTTCGAGTGAGTTTATTTAATGGTAATGCAATTTTGTAAAAATCTTGAATGAACCGCTGGTAATATCCCGCGAGCCCTAGGAAGCTTCTAACATCCGACGGACTTCTCGGAGGATTCCATTTTGAGACTGCCTCAACTTTAGATGGGTCTACTAGTACCCCGTCAGTGCTTATAATATGTCAAAGGAATTGCACTTCCCGAAGCCAAAAGGCACACTTTGAAAATTTTGCATATAATTTTTCTCGTCTGAGAATTTCCAACACTTCATATAAATGACGAGTATGATCCTCCTGGCTTTTTGAATATACCAGAATATCGTCGGTAAACACAATTACCGACTTGTCCAACATAGTTTTGCAGACTCGATTCATAAGATCCATAAATGTTGTCGGTGCATTGGTTAGACCAAAGGGCATCACAAGGAATTCATAGTGTCTGTACCTTGTATGAAATGTCGTTTTGGGGATATCTTCATCTTTCACTCTTAGTTGATGATAACCCGATCTTAAGTCGATTTTTGAAAACCAACTTGCACCTTGTAGTTGATCGAATAGGTCGTCGATTCTCGAAAGTGGGTATCGATTCTTTACCATTAGTTTATTTAACTCACGGTACTCTATGCACATGCGCATACTTCCGTTCTTTTTCTTCACAAATAATACTGGTGCGCCCCATGGAGAGACACTCGGTCTTATAAATCATTTGTCTAATAAGTCTTACAGTTGCGACATTAATTCTTGGAGTTCTGACGGAGCTAGCCTATAAGGTGTCATAGCTACTGGTTTTGCATTCGGGACTAATTCAATACCAAACTCTACCTCGCGCTCAGGTGGTATTCCTGGTAAATCATCCGGGAATACATGTTCAAATTCCCTTGCTACTGGTACTTCTTCAATATTTGGCAGTTCTCTTTCCAAATCACGAACGTAAGTTAAGAATGCTTTACACCCATGTTGAATGAGTTTGTGGGCTTTCACCATTGAACATAATATGGGGTTGCAATTCTTTTCCCCGTATATAGTAATATGCCTTCCGCTCGGTGATATTAATTGTATTTCTTTGCGGAAACATAATACTTTAGCATGGTATCGAGACAACCAGTCCATTACAACCACCACTTTAAATTTCCCTATAAGCATGGGTATCAAGTCAATCGAGTAATCCTCATTGTCAACGTTCAATTTCCAATCCCGACATATTTTATAAACAACAAACTTTCATTATTACCTATTTCTACTTCCATAGGCATATGTAATTTTATTAATGAAAATGAAGGGTGTTGAAAAAATCTTTTTGAAATAAAAGATTTATTTGCACCTGTATCAAATAAAATGCGTGCTGGAATACAATTTACATTAAATGTACCTAAAACCACACCGGGTTCAATCTTGGCTCCAGCCGCAATTATATGGAAGGATCTTGCCTTCGATTTAGAAATTTTGATCTTGGCGTCAGGTACCTCCTTCTTCCCTTTCAATTCTTGGCACTCTGATTTCTTGTGACCCGGTTGGTAACATTTATAACACACCGATACTTTACCAGGGCAATTTGATGCTATATGCCCCGTCTTCCCGCATATAATACATGGTTTATTTTTGAAGTAGCACTCGCCCTTATGGGCAACCACATGTTTTTCAACCTGGTGACCCTCCTTTTATATTCCCTTTCTTTGGAATTCATTCACCTTTTGTCTTTTTGTAGAAGTTGGGTTTGCATCCATTGCTCTTCGTTCACCCCTCTCGATCTTCTTTCAACTCAATCTCACGTTCTCGTGCAACGTTTATGATTTCTGTGAGATTTTCGTATTTTGAGGAAGTCATAAATTCTCTATACCCCGCACTCAACATATTGTAATAGTAGTAGATCTTCTATTCTTCTGTTTGCACCAGCTCATCGCAAAACCTCAACTTATCAAGAAATATTCACGTGATCTTATCAATTGTTTCACCCTTGTGTCTTAACTAAATAAATTCTTCCTTTATCTTATTTATCACGGCCTTAGGGCTGTGATGTTTAAGAAAGGGCAGTTTAAACTCCTTCCATGTCATGTTCTTTGTAGCCTCTACTCCATGTTCTTTCTTAAGATTGTCCCACCAATCTTTTGCTTGACCCCTCAATTGACCGGTTTCGTAAGCTACAAAGTCGGTCTCGTCACAATGAGTTCGTTCAAAAACTCCTTCCATATCACTTATCCATCGTTGGCAAACAATAGGGTCTACTTCCCCGTTATAGATTGATGGTTGCACGCCATAAATTTGTTATATGGACACGGCTTCTTCTTTTTAGTCTTGTCTTTTTCTTGCACAAGACTTTCTTTTAACTCCTTCATTCTTTCTTCTACAACCGATAAGATTGTAGTTTATAGTCTATCCATAAATTGAGGTAAGCTCGCTTCCAAGGCCTTTCTAACTTCTTCGGAAATCTTTTCTCGTATTTCTTCCATCATGAGAGACACTGTATCATCTCCTGTTGCTTCTGACATTTCTTTAACTGAAATGTTCATATTGATTTTAGTAAGCAACTTATCCAATCATTTCCATATTTTTATATGGATAATCACCCTTATTATTTTAATATTACTTATAATATACATTTCTCTTTTAGTTTGATCAAGTATGTAACTTGTCTTTACCATTTATATCCAGTGTATTTTCCGGATTCGAGTGTATTAATACACTCCTTCCATACACTTTAAGTTTCTTTCTTTTCTTATATTTTAAATCTCATTTCATAATGAGTCTTACCAGATGTCTTGATCAAGCTTTGAACCGAACACATCTCATCTTTAACCTTAAGCTCTCATTACCAACTTATAACATCCTAACTCAATGTTTAGGAAACCATTATATATATTTCAAGATTTAAACTAGATTAGTACGATTATTGTTAATATAAAAGTACGACCCTTTTTATTTTAAACATTTTTTTACAGAAACTATTCATAAACACTACTACACGTTAAGATTCATTAACCCAAGGAAAACTAAAGCGGAAGCAAAAATTTTAGAAGTGTTCACTTCTGCAACGATCTTGATCAGCATCCGCGTTATCAAGTGATTCACCAGTGGGATCATTTATTTAGAACTTTAATCGTGTAATACATATAACATAAATAAGATAACTGATTATTAAATCATGGCTTAGCAAACAAATCAAAATTTTCCTTAAATCAGAGTCCACCGTAAGCTACGGCAGCCACCGTAGCTTACGGTCAAGCTTTACGGTCATAAACTCCTGTTTTACGGTCCAGAAATGAATTATATTACATCAGCAACTCACTGTAAGCTACGGTGGATTACCGTAGCCTACGGTGGCTTGCTGCAGATTTTTCTTTTAATTGTCGTTTTGACACGAAATTCTCTGTATCTTTTAAACCGATTATCCTTTTAACCTCCCGTTTCTTCCTACATGATCTGTCCATTAACCTTTACTTATTAAACTCAAATCCAACATTTGAATTAATCATATTTGAATTTTATAAGCCTTCGGCTTATTATTTATTTATCCATTATTCAATTTACGGCTATTATTCCAATTCTACCATTTTATCAGGTTTTTGTCTAAAAGATTTATTCATAATTCTCTTAACAAATATCGCCACCAATACCTTTTACATGTTTGGTTTCTATATCGAAATCCATCGTTTTTCGTGACCAAACTTTCATTCTTTTATTATTTAACCCTTCTTGATCACTTTAGCGAACTCCATCGCTTTTGTACGATCAAACCATCATTTTTCATTATTTAACCCGTTTGGTCGAATTAGCGAACTACTTCGCTTTTATACCATCAAACCTTCGTTTTTCATATTGTTTGACCCGTTTGGTCGTATTAGCGAACTCCATCGCTTTTATACCATCAAACCAATCATTTTTCATATAATTTGACCAGTTTGGTCGTATTAGCGAACTCCATCGCTTTTATACCATCAAACCAATCTTTTTTTATAATTTGACCCGTTTGGTGGTATTAGCAAACTCCATCGCTTTTATACCATCAAACCAATCTTTTTTTATAATTTGACCCATTTGGTCGTATTAGCGAACTCCATCGCTTTTATACCATCAAACCATTTTTTTATAATTTGACTCGTTTGGTCGTATTAGCGAACTCCATCGCTTTTATACCATCAAATTGTTATTTTCATACCGTTGACCTGTTTAGTCGTATTTAGCGAATTCCATCTCTTTCATACGACTAAACATTTATTTCTCAATACAACATGATCGATTCCTTCATCACATATTACTATAAGAATTATAAGTAAATTCTTAAAAGAAAGATAAGCCACGTACCTTAGAGCTTTCCTTTTAGTCATAAATCACCTTCAGCTTTATCACCCGTCTTTTCACTCGAGTTGCCTATATTGAATAGCCCGTCTAATTATTAAATGATCAATATGAAAAGCATTAGCTACCAACTTCATCAAATTCATCATATATGCTTTTTATCCGATTTTCATATAATCAAGCATAACATTTTCATTTAAGAAATCATTGAACTCATATAAGTACGGATTTATACGTTACATTCAATATTGCAAACTAAGGTATCATATGTCTTTATATTTACACTATAACAAACGAGTAAATCCGAATATAATCCTATTCACATAAAAATCTCGGTTTATTAAACTTCATAAGAATATGTTAATCATGATAACATCTATACTTTGCCCTTCTCTAAAACCCAATCAACACAATTAACCAACATCATTCAATAACTCAAATTTGTTTACTTTGACCACTATTTTTCATCAAAGGTTTGCCTCTATGTTAAAATACATCTATATCTTGTTATCACACCTACAATTGATGCTTATATTGAAGTTTGTATTATTCACCAAACTTCCAAACCCTTGCTTAACATTGAAATTCAACATACCTTAAAGTTTCCTAGCTTGGATGATCTTTAATCTCAATTCATACGCTGATTTAGGGCTTGATTTAGCCTTCAATTTGATGGATTGTGGACTCTAGGGTTAGAAGGGTTCTTCTTCTCCTTCTTTTGTTCAGGTCGATGTAATGAACACACATTTGTGTGTGTTGGGTTTTTAATTTTTTTCGTATTTATAATAACCAGTTTACCAAGTGTCTAGTTCAGCCCTCTAAGTTTTGATTTATTATACCCGGGCAATTTCTAAACTTTTTCATTAGTTATTTAACAAGTAACTAACAAATTCTCAAATCCAATAATTAATTATGGACGTAATCTATTTTATTTTTACACTGAATATGAATTTATATTTTTATATATTTTAGGGACGTTACTAACCCATTCCTCTTTTTAACGAGCTTTCCACTAACTGGGTCAAGTGCCCCTAATTATTTATGTAATTTAATATTTTTGGGGTGTTACATGTAAATCAATAGTTAGGATTTGATGATAAAATACACTAGTGTATTTTACGATTTGATGATGAAATCCTAGCCATACACGTGTGTAAATCAATTGCCAGGATTTGTTCACTCAATTCACAAATGCACTAGTGTTCACTATAGAACCTCAAGTGTAATTTACTTTAAATCAATTTACAACACATGTAAGATGTGTCCCACTAATCTATAAACAAAATATCATGTTATAACATACATAAAACACGTTTGGGATAATATCAACTTCCAAGAATGCAAATAACGTTTAAAAGCATCCTACAAATTCATTTCCATAAATCACATACTTTGATAAAAACCTATTTTCTTAAAAATTAGTAAATCGTCTCCGTTTCATACATAGAGAGATTGATTATTGGTAAGTATAGAGTAAACTACTTCTTTTGGACGTATCAACACTGTAATAAGTTAGATGTGTTGTTATAATAGGGACATGTAGCTGCACAATCAAATTCATCACAATTACAAATAAGCATGAAGAGTAACGGCTTAGATAAATTGTAACTACAGCAACAAATTATCGTTTTCTTTTACTTTAGTTCATGTATTTCATATTTATACCTAAGTGAATTTCAAGAATTGTCCTTTATCTTTCTACCCAATTTCAGACGGTGCCCATTACCTTTAAAATTGATGAGTTTTGTACTTTATGTTTCCAAATGCTACACGGTTTGTCCTTTTGTCCTTTTGTCCTAACTCAGTTATTTTTTTATCATTAAAAGGACAAACCGTCTAGCATTTGGAAACATAAAGTACAAAACTCATCAACTTTAAAAGTAATAGTACCGTCTGAAATTTGGTATAAAGATAAAGGGCAATTCTTGAAATCCACTCTTTATACCCCCATTTTATGGAAGTATACCTCCATTCAATGTACCTATACATCCATTTCATGTATTTTTAACCAAAAGTTTTAGCCCAAGTTTGGTTTTGGCTACTAACCGAAGTTAAATGAATCAAACAAAAAACCGTCAATCTAACTGAATAAACCAAAGCAATTAACTGAAACGGATTGGTTAATAAAATAGACTAATTGGTGACGTCGATTTCGGTTGAGGATAATAATTTAACCAACCGAATAATGCACACCGTGGCAATGTCTATGCGTCCTGCCGCGTCAGGCTATTATTGGTTATAAACCAAAATTGGTTATCGGTGAACAATAAATAAATTGTTAACCTAAATCAAACCAAAAACAGACAAACTTAATTGAATCATTCATATTTTTGTACCAAACTGAAATCAACCAAAAACTGAATTAACTGAAAACCAAATTAACCAAAAACCGGTTAGCAATTTTTTTGTACACTCGTTTAACCAAAAGTAGCTGAACGGAACTGAATCATTCATATTTTCATATATTTTTAGTTTTTATACCTTCGGTTCATATATTTCATATTTTATATCTCCATTTCATATATTTATACTTTCATTTAATTTATTTATACCTCAATTTCATATATTTCTAAGCAAAAGTTTTAGCCAATGTTTGATTTTTTTCTATTAACTTTAAATAAACCAAACCAAAAACTGTAAATTTAACCGAATAAACCAAAGTGATTAACCAAAAACCGATTGGTTAATAAAATAGACTAACCAATGACTTTGGTTTCAGCTTCGGTCGAGGATAATAACCGAACCGACCAAACTATGCACAACACAATGAAATGGATTACCCGATTACTTCGCTTTTGATGTAAATCTATCATGTTTATGCTACAATAAATATTAAATGAATAAGAAAACTACCAAAAACAAGTATTTTAATACGATATGACGCTCCAGCCGAATCACGTAGCCATCCTTGCTCGTACAACTGATATTTGAATTATAATAATGTTACTTTTTTTAAATACAAAAGGAAAACATTTAGATTTTTCTATCATCACTTCTTACGAGAAAAAAAAACATCCTCTTTCTTCATCTTTGTCACAAACACATTTCGTATCTGAATTTTTTATTAGATTTGATAAAAAAAATCATGAAATGCACCTCTCACCATGCCAAACTAACGTGTTTATTATTTATTATTACTATTTTTCTTTTTACATTATTTCAAAGAGAAACAGAATGTACAAAAACATAACGGTTTTTTTTGTGAGTTTAAGAAACCTAATGAGAAGTAACAATTTCTCCAGGGTGTTGCCATCTCTTGGGAATAATCACGTTTTAGCAACTCTTTAAATAAACAAGTAATATTTAAGGTTGTATTTTCAATCGTAAAAAATATGTATCGTATTCGATTTGTTATAAAATTAATTTGGATGATTCTCGTTTAGATTGATGCAACTTATAAGTTCAACCCAACGACTCTTTTATAACCTTATAACCTTAACGCAACTCATTTACTGTTGGTAAAAGATTTATTTATTTGTTACAACGTTATTAGAATCCATTTAAACCATCAATTCGTAATCACTTTCCAACCAATTTAGATAAACGATATACATAGGGCATCGACGCCTACATGGTTTGAAGTTTATACATATTCGATTATCACCCCTTGTTAAAAGAATCAAACAAATTCAATCGAACACCCATTAAGAATACCCAAAAAAATAATAATAATAATAATGTAATATAATTCATTTATTATGAATCGTGTCTAATCGTCGTGACCCAAGACAACCTGCATTACTCCTCTGATCAAGTTTTGGGTCCGACGGGTTCAAGTGAAACACCGCCGCGACCCTTTGATCTTTGGCATGATGGTTTTCAAAAGGTTCATGAACCCATGGGTGATGGAGGAATATTTAAACAAACGCAAGATGTGATGGGATTTGATTTGATTTGTGGGTTTGATTCTTTTTGAAAATAAATTGGAATGGGTTCAAGGATGAGACAGAATACCGCTGCAACCCATTTGATCTTGTGAGTTTGTGATTCGAGGAGATTAGATGGCATGGTGTGATTGGTTGGTGTGAGGGGTTCGAGTTATAGATTTGATGAGTGCTCCATGTAACAAAAAAAGGCATAGTAAAATCAATGTCAAACTAAAGAATACGGGGAAGATCTCATAAAAAGTGGGTTTTTGTGTAAACTAGTTTTTTTATGTCGCGCATTGAGGCGAAACCGAGTAAATGATAATATAAAACAAACGAGATTTGAAAATAAAGCATGTTGTTTAGAAAATCAAACCATTGGAACCGTTTAGTTTCTCATCGTACCGTTTTATGATACCAAATAAATACTTTATTTTGAGTACAACTTCCTTTTAAACAAAATTTATAACGGAAGAGGGAGGGTACTTAAGTTTTTAGAAAAAAGTTATAAACATAAATTATTAAAGAAATATCAAATTAATGAATAGATTAATATATAGTTTAAAAAAGAAAAAAAGTAAAAATATGTTATTAAAAGTAAATATAATAATAAGCAATTATAATATAAATAAAGTTACTATTTATCATCCTTTATAAAATATATATATAGTAAATAAAAATAATAAAAAAAAACTATATATTATTATAAAATAAAGTTACTATTTATCATCCTTTTGTAAGACTCATACTTAATGTACATAATACATTATATAAAAGTTTGCACTATATATATATAGTGCCAATACAAAATCTTTAATCTTAATTTGAAAATAGTTAGAAGTCCTAAGTGTTTAGACGACATAACTACTAGTTCACAATAATTAGTTAAGCAAAACGATCAAACAATACGGAAGCTTGATATTTTTTATGTGTTCGGTTCTTCATCGAGCTTCATCCTCATCCGTACTTTCTAGCAAGCACATATATACCAAAATTTGTCTAGTTCAGGTATCAAAAACAAACAAATTACATTTTTTGTTAAAAGCCCGCTGTAAGCTATGGTTGGGCCACCGTAGCTTACGGTGCCTTTCTTCAAAATCGGCAGAAGCTGCCTACCGTAACCTACGGTTGGCAGCCGTAGGTTACTGTGCCCCTTGCTGCAATTTTTTTCATGTTTGCCCATTTTTACAAAAAGTCGTGTAACCTTTTCGTTACATAACCATTTCGCTTGAAACTCGTTTCTAAATAATCGTAAATCAATTATCCACATTTCTACTCTTAATCTTTGATCCTTATTTGTAACACCCTGTAAAATCGTGTCCAATGATATAGCGACACGTGTTATACTTTTATTTTAAGTCTATTAAACACTAACAGGGACTAAAGTATCAACATGCTCAAACTAAGTCTCTGAGTGATCTTCCGATGTCAGCATGCATAAACCAAGCCTCTGAGTGACCATTAGTGTCAACATGCTTAAAAACATAGCCTATGAGTGACCATTGGTTCAACATGCTTAAAACATAGCCTCTAAGTGACCATTAGAGTCAACATGCTAAGACTTGGCCTCTGAGTGACCGTTGTGTCCACATGCCCAGCCTCTGAGTGACCATTAGTGTCAACATGCTTAAAAACATAGCCTCTGAGTGACCATTAGAGTCAACATGCTAAGACTTGGCATCTGAGTGACCGTTGTATCAACATGCCCAGCCTCTGAGTGACGTCGGAGTCAACATGCTTATAATGAGCCTCTGAGTGATCCTTTACGAAGTCCTAACTCTCATATGTCCCATTTGTTGGACGAGAGGGTTCAATTATGTAAATATATGAAAGTTGGATAATGGAGGGGTTACAAGTGTCAGCATGTTAATTTATACCTCTGAGTGACCTTTTAACGAACCGAGAGCTCGACAATGTCCGGGCATACTCCCGGATATGCCAAATATTGGTTACGGAGGGCTAAACATGCTAAAAAGGTGTTTTAGAAGGTTTTAGAGGGTTTTATTAGTTAAGGGGCTAAAAGTATCAAACTTTGAAACTGGCCATGGGGCGCTCGCGGGGCACGAGAGGCCTATGTCTACAGAATTTTTGCTTGGCCTCCACACATGTTGCCAAAAACCAATGTGTTCGAAACTATGGATTCCCAAACTGCTATGCCACGTTTTAGGATACTTATAAGCTTCCTCTTACACCCCTTAACACCTGGCATCACCTCCTTCAAGCTCTCCAACTATAAATAGGTGCCAAGGTTCACCATTTGAACTTGCACCTTTCTCATTCATAACTCTATTTCCCTCATCTGGAAGTTCTAACTGAAAGGAGCATCCAACTTAGTTCTATTGCATTCTAGGAACCTCTTGTAAGTGTTCCTTCCTCTTGCATTTTCGTTTATCGGCTTTTATAGCCAAAAGTTAAGCGTTTTATGAAAACGCCTTGACTGTCCAGCCATTGTTCGTAATGAACATGACTAAGTTATCGTAATAAGGTATGTGTTAGTCCCTATAAAGGGCACCTCCTGAAGATCACGTTTGCTAGACCAATTGACGGGTCAAAGTTATGATATTAAAAAGTTAAACAGACAATTTTTCAAAAAATCATAAATTGATCTCATATATGTTATGAAACCTATTTTGACACTTAAACAAGTTGGTAATAATTATTAGAACATGTAAGAACATGTTCGGCTCGTCAATTTCAGTTCTAGGGTCGGTTCGCAACCGAAAGTCGCGAAGTTGGACTTCTACTTTGACTTTCGATTCTGACCCGATTTAGATTAGTTAGATACTGATCTAAAGTTGCATTATCATCGTAAAATAATGTAGCATAACCCTCTGAGGTTATATTACATGATCATAATCAGAATCTGAGTTTATGCTCAAGTTCCGTAATTATGTCATTTTGACTAAAATGCCCTTTTTGCATAAAAGAGATTTAAATGATAATGAAGTTGAAAATGCCCTTTTGGTGCATAGTTTGGTCACAGATAAATTACACATATAATTAAAATCCTACTGATGTTATATCATAAATAAATTGTTTTCCCAGAATACTTATAGTTATAACATTAAATTATATTTAAGTTCCTTTTATACGGTATGAAATTACCAAACTGCCCTTATGAGGCATAGTTTCATTTTAAAACTTTAACGGGCATATAAGTTGATATCCTACTGATATTACAACTTATTTAAAATATAATGGCATATATAAGTTGTCCATGACTTATCCGGTTACCCGATATCGCTAATATGCGTACGGTTAAGCATATGTAACTAGTTTACGAAAATTAACCGAAACGGGTCTAACCTTGTTATTTAAGTCTCAAAATCCCAAATTTATATAGTTTATCCATATTATACAAGTAAAGGTACTTTTTGGGATTAAACAACATTCTATCCAATCATCGTTTAATCTAGCGTTATGCGTTTTGATCAAATACGCTAGTTGGTCTAAGTCTATGACTTAAACAAGACCGTTAGTATTTAATTGCTTAGTTTATGCCATAATCCAGACTAGAGACTTGCCTGTAAATGCTATCTGCACTTAGTACTTTTTGTGAACGGTTGAGTTAATAAATCTTGCGTTAAACGAATAATAGCTCAGGTAAATACTCTCGACTTATTTTCCCTATACGGGCTTGGGATACGGTAAATTATTACCACTTGGTCGGAAATGGGATCAACCGAATGCCGGATTGTGGCTAGTAAATCCGCATATTCTGTTTTAATCAGTTTTGTTTGATAACTTAAACATCAGGGGTTAACTACCGTGTCCTGGATATCCTTGGCTCATTACATTAGATAATGACCACGACCTTAGCGCGGGGTGTAGGCATACACCTGACAGACGCTCAAATGCAACTACCCACACTTGTTGGGGATAACTCCTTCGTGAGTTCATAAGTGGTGTGTACGTTAATCATGTCTCGGTTTTTGTACTGGGCCCTGTATGTATGGACAAACAAGTAAAATCTGGTAACAAGGTTGCAAGGTCAACTTTCCCAAGTTATAAAAGATTTTGTGCTAATACGCACTTAAAACATTTTATTTTAAATGTTTTCAAAATGAGTCAGTTGAGTGTATTTACCAGCGAATGCTGACGTATTTTCAAAAGACTAAGCTTGCAGATACAATACGAAAATAGGCTGGAAGTGCTCGGTACTGATAAGAGGATCTTGCAAATCCTAGATCTGCCCAAAGTCTGTTTTACATTCTTTCTTTGTACAATTTATGATCCGCCTGTGGATCTATTACGAGCCCGTATATTATTTTGTATTTCGGACATTTGGTTTGTAATAGTAATTTAAATCCAAGACTTCCGTTGTGCTATGTTTAATTGGCTATGTGATATCAACTTTACGTCACGATATTCCCACCCGTGCCCACCGGTGTATGGATTTGGTTGGATATCCGAGGTGTGACAGGTTGGTATCAGAGCCAACGTTTGAGAGAATTAAACACTAACCTTTTGTGTTTAATCTCAAACTTACACAAGCACATTCCTTAGACTTCCGAATCTAGGCCTTGACCTAGGATTACTCATTTTATTATTAAGTTATTAGAATTGTTTTTGAATTGATTTTTAACAAGAAAATGCCGCCACGTGTATGAGGAAGAGGCAGAGGACCAATGAGGGGAGGACCTTTAGGACATACCCCTCCACATCCACATCACCCGGACCCCTATGAAGATTCGGGGGATTCATGGCCACTACCACAACATTCACCTTCCCATACCCAAAATTCTTATCACTCATACCATTCACATCATTCACACCACTCTCACCATTCCCATCATTCTTATCAGAATGAATTTAACCCCAACCAATACTTTAACACACCCCCAGCTGATCAGAATCAGTTGGATCAACCAAACCCAATGGACGAGGACTCCGATCTGGAGATGCCGCCGTCAGGTTCAAATACGCACCCCATTAAGATATCGAGCGATTCAAACTCTTATGTCGGATCGCCATATCAAGGTCCTAATGAGTGGGACCAATATTGGAACCAATTTACCTTTGCCAACACTCCTTCCCATCACTCTCAACCAACTCCGATACAAGAAGATGTTCACATGGAACCAGTGGAACATCATCAGCCGCCACCTGAGCCGCCGAGGAGGAAACATGGCGCACGTATGTTAGTATGTGCAGGTCAACGATCGGGTTCGCTACCACCATTTCCTAAACCCTAACCCACCATTCAAGAGGACCCACAAATGGGTGGACCCTCTAATGCGTCACCTGTGGTGGAACCACCACCACCAATGGTTCAACCACCACCATCGGGTTATAATAACCCTATCCCAACATATCTGGATACGTCTGGATATGATCCTTTTAACCCATCGACATCTGTTGATTATCAAGCATGGTCGCATGACCCTTACATGCAAGCGGTCATGCATAATGCACTTTACCCGTCTCCTTTTCCACCTGCTTATCCACTTACTGGATATCTAAGTTATGGATATCAGTATCCTAGTATGCCACAACCACAACCTCCGCCACCACTAGAGGCCATTAATGAGGCCTTAGAACGAATGAAAGAGATGCAACAACAAGTGGAGAAAACGGAGAAGAAGACGAACACGTTCTTCAAGAAACTCTCCAAACTGGTTAAGGGAAAGAAGGACGAGTGAAGTCTTTTTCTAATAATATATGTTAGTCCCTGCAAGGACATTGTTATTTCTTTAGTCCCTGTGTGGACATTTTTATTTCTTTAGTCCTTGCATGGACAATTTATTTCATTGTTTCTAGTATTGTAACTTCTATTGAAATTTAATAAAGTATTTTGGAATTATATATATGTATTCATCCTTTTCAAAGCAATCATCTCGATTTTATTCGAAATTTTTGCTCTGCTAAATAATTCCAAAAAGCTCTTGATGGTTTTGATTAACCAAGTGGCACATACCACATATTTGGCCAGTTTATAAATAATAGTTAAGGATGAAAGGGCCTTCCATCATGATAGTTAAGGGAAGTTATCCTTCTATCCAGAGGTGGTGGACTAAGTTCAAGCCTCCAAGTAATTAAGGTCGAATGTGACCGGACTATTAATCAACCATTAAGGTACTCTTATGTTAACATTCAGAAATGTTCATACTCCTGGTAGTGTGGCTTAAGGAACCACACTAGCCGTTTAGGTAAATGGATTATGTCCTAAAACCTATTTATAGCCTATGCGATCAATGCGTCCCGGCTAATATCATCAAGATGATGATAATAATTGACATCCATTAGAGATGCAGGCCAATATGCCATATTTTATGTCCATTAGTGACAGGCCAATGTGCCATATTTTATGTCCATTAGTGACAGGCCAATGTTCCATATTTTATGTCCATTAGTGACAGGCCAATGTGCCATATATGTCCATTAGTGACAGGCCAATGTGCCATATTTTATGTCCATTAGCGACAGGCCAATGTGCCTTATTCTAAAGTCCTTCGTGACAAGCCTATGAGCTAATTATAATTGCCTAATGGCAATGACAGTTGTGATAATTATGGACTACGTCCAAATTATAATTTGCCTTTGATGGTCCTTTTGAGACCTAGGCCAAAAATAGATATAGTAAGCCTAAGAGTTGTGATGATATTCACACTAGCTTGATTAGGCGATGGATTGTCATATCCAATGTTTACAGCCTATATGGTTATTAATACCATAGCTAAAAGAAATTTAATTTGGTGTTTAGAACCAAAGCTTTAAAGAATGGCCAACTCGGATGATGCGCAAAGTAGCCACCGGGATGTTAACTCTAATAACGCAGAAAATATAGCCGTTAATAATGAAGATTTCCAAGCTCGCATAGACGCAGCCATGGGAAAGGCCATAGAAAAACTTAGGGAGTCGAGTGCTACTCGCTCCCGACCATTATCAATTGCACCATCCTCAGCTCATAAAGAGAGCTCATTTCACTCTTAAATGCGAAGAGTGAACCAAAGAAAATAGAATTTGCTGATAGGTCCCGTTCTTCTAAAGACGGATGTACCTACAAATATTTCGTCTCCTGCAAGCCCAGGGATTTTAATGGAGAAAAGGAGATGTGGAAGCCTTAAATTGGCTGGACATGATGGAAACAATTGTGGATATCAGCGGCTGTGCTGAAAAGGATATGGTAAAATATGTATCACAATCCTTCAAGGTGATGCCTTAATTTGGTGGAAGGCTATGATCCAATCCATAGGTAAAGTATACATGTACAACTGGGATGGTCCAAGTTTGTGGACCTTGTTAAGGAAACTTACTGCCCAACCCATGAGGTGGAAAAGATAGAGTCAGATTTCCTGACTCTCACAATGAAGAACCTAGATTGTCGGAAGTATGTTTCTGATTTCAATTCTCTATCTAGGTTAGTTTCCTATCTGATTACCCCTGAAACCAAATGCATTGCGCGTTTTATTTATGGGTTATCGCCCAAGATAAAGGGGATGGTAAAGGCTGCTCAGCCTACTACCTATAGGTCTGCTGTTGACCTATATCTCTCCCTCACCTTGGATTTGGTGAGGCAAAAGTCAGTCAAGACAGAGACTGACGGGAAAAGAAAACGGGAGGATGATAACTCCCAAAGGTATAAGAAGAAAGGAAATTTTGGGTTCAAGAAGAACCAACATAGGTCTGATGATAGACCTCTATGCAAGACCTGTAGCCGCAGGCATTGGGGGCAATGCAATACCAACCCTCAGATTAAACCCTGTGGTATTTTCAAAAGAAAAGGGCATAAGACCCACGAATGCAAAAATCTTAAAGATGCTTTCTGTTATGGCTGTAATGAGAAAGGGCATATTAAGCCCAATTGCCCTAAGAACCTCACAAATAATGATGCAAAGCCTGGAGAGGCTAAGAAAGGGAATGCTCATGCTTTCTAGATAAATGCTAGGGAGGCCTTTAATGAAAACAACGTCGTAATAGGTACTTTCCTCATCAATGATACATATGCTAGAGTTCTTTTTTATTCAGGTGCAGATAAGTCATTTGTAGACCATAAGTTTAGTAAACTATTAAACTTACCCATAAGAACTCTAGACAAAACTTATGAGATAGAACTTGATGATGGAACTTTAGAAATAGCATCTTCCATTCTTGATGGATGCTCTATATTCATTAAGAATCATTCCGTTCCTATCTCTCTTTTGCCAATGAAATTGGCGGGGTTCGATGTAGTTTTAGGCATGGATTGGTTATCTCATAACCAAGCCCGCATAGCCTGTGATAAGAAAATCATCGAATTTAAAACCCCATCTGGTGAAATGATCACCATCAATGGAGATTCACACTATGGATTGCCAGACAAGGTGTCGTTATTTAAGGCATCCAAGTGTTTAAGGAAAGGTTGTGTCATTTATATGGCACAAGTCACTATCAACGAACCTAAGCCGAATATTCAAGACCTCCCAGTTATTTCAGAGTATTCCGATGTTTTTCCTCAAGAACTACCAAGTCTACCTCCAGATAGGCAAGTAGAGTTTAGGATTGACATCCTACCTTGATCAGCACCCGTAGCTAGAGCTCCATACCGATTAGCACCAACAGAAATGAAGGAGTTAAGGATGCAGTTAGATGAACTCTTAGAGAAAGGCTTTATTCAGCCAAGTTCCTCGCCTTGGGGAGCTCCAATTCTTTTCGTTAAGAAAAAGGACGGTTCAATGCGGATGTACATTAACTACCGCGAACTGAACAAGATAACAATCAAGAACCGTTACCCATTACCCAGGATCGACGATTTATTCGACCAACTTCAAGGGGCTAGTTATTTCTCCAAGATTGATCTAAGATCCGGATATCATCAGCTGAAGGTTAGGAGTGAGGATGTTCCTAAGACTGCCTTCAGGACCCGATATGGTCACTATGAATTTTTGGTAATGCCTTTTGGGCTCACAAATGCACCTGTAGCATTCATGGATCTCATGAATAGAGTCTGCAAACCACATTTGGATAAGTTTGTCATTGTCTTCATAGACGACATACTTATCTACTCTCATAATCAAATTGATCACGAGAAACATCTTCGGTGCACTTTAGAACTGCTATGGCAAGAGAAGCTTTATGCTAAGTTCTCTAAGTGTGAGTTTTGGCTTAGAGAAGTCTAATTCCTTGGACACATTGTAAGCGAGCGTGGTATCCAAGTGGATCCCGCCAAAATAAAGGCCATAATGAATTGGGAAGTACCCAAAACCCCATCAGAAATGCGTAGCTTATTAGGACTGGCTGGTTACTATAGAAGGTTCATTGAGAACTTTTCAAGGATAGCTACTCCTTTAACTACCTTGACCCGTAAAAATGTTAAGTTTATATGGGGTCCAAAACAATAAGAATCTTTTGAGATTCTGACACACAAGTTGAGCAACGCTCCTGTGTTATCCCTACCTGAGGGTGTTGAAGACTTTGTTGTAAACTGTAATGCATCGTACACTGACATGGGCTGTGTGCTAATGCAAAAAGGCAAAGTGATTGCCTATGCATCACGACAATTAAAGGTGCACGAAAGGAATTCCACCACCCATGACTTAGAATTGGGTATCGTTGTATTTGCACTTAAGTTATGGAGACATTACTTGTATGGCACAAAGTGTATTATATACACTGACCATAAGAGCCTCCAACATCTGTTCAATCAGAAAAAAATGAACATGCTACAGCGTCGTTCGATGGAAACACTTAATGATTATGATCGCGAAATTCGCTACCATCCGGGCAAGGCCAATGTAGTTGCTGATGCCTTAAGTCGCAAGGAACGGGTTAAGCCTATAAGAATTAACGCCAAGAGCATTGAGCTCACAAATAGCTTAAATGAGAAGCTATTGGATGCGCAAAAGCGAGCTCTATTAGAGGCTAATGCTCCTAATGAAGGATTAGGCAGAACTGTTGATCAGTTAACGCCTTGAAAGGATGGAATCCTTAGGTTTAATGATAGAATCTGGGTTCCAATTTTTGGAGGGCTTAGAGATCTAATCCTCCACAAAGCACATAATTAAAGATACTCAGTTCACCCGAGTGGTGACAAGATGTATCAAGATTTGAAAAAGAACTATTGGTGGATAGGTCTGAAGAAATCCATAGCCACTTTTGTAGCTAAGTGTCTGACATGTTCGCAAGTTAAAGCCAAACACCAGAAGCCGTCAGGACTTCTACAACAATTGCAAATTCCCACATGGAAATGGGAAATGGTAACTATGGACTTGATTACCAAGTTACCCAAGACAAAAGGTGGAAATGACACTATTTGGGTCATTGTGGATAGGCTGACTAAGTCAACACATTTTTTGCCAATTAAGGAAACGTATAATTCAGACAAATTGGCTAATTTGTATGTGGACAAGATTGTGTCCCTACACGGTGTGCCGGTATCTATTGTATCTGATAGAGATACTAGATATACCTCTCATTTTTGGAAAAGTTTCCAACACCTTAGGCACAAGATTAAATTTTAGTACGACTTACCATCCTCGGACTGATGGTCAAAGTGAGCGTACTATTCAAACGTTGGAAGACATGCTTAGGGCATGTGTGATTGATCTGGGTGGAAGTTGGGATGACCACTTACCCCTAATAGAATTCTCCTATAATAATAGCTACCATACGAGCATCAAGGCTGTTCCATATGAGGCCTTGTATGGGAGAAAGTGTCGAACACCCGTGTGCTGGGCAGAAGTTGAGGAGCCCAACTATCAAGACCTGAGATCGTCCTGGAGACCATGGATAATGTAACATCCGTCAAAAAACGGATTTACCAAACCCGCTCCGTTTATCAACCGAACAGTCAGTCAAAATTTTCGTTGCGAATTAAATGCCCAAAATATTTTTAAACGATCCGTAATCAATTATTATACGGGAATATATATTTAGTTTTTGAAAAACTGTCAAAAATCGCAAAATAAAAATGATTTGCATCTGCCGGGTTTCGAACCCGGGTCTGTACCGAGTCAGTTCAACAACTTATCTCTCAACACACAAACCACTGGCGCGCGGACTTTGTTTGTGATATAATAGAATCATTTAATTGATAAAGTGTCGTTACGAATTCAAAACCGGCGCCCAATCAGTTCAGTCGTCGGAATCCCGGCAAACTCGCGAGTCTTAACTACAATTTACGTTATAACGTAAACCATTAACCAGATATCGGTTATAACTGATGATTGAAGTCCGCGACACTTTTCTATAACCGCCGGAAAACTTAAACTGATGAATACAGTCGGAAATCAGACCAAGTGCATTTCCATTTTCCCCTATAAATTCACCCTCAAACCATTGAAGACCTTTTCGCTCAAAACCCCACTCTTTCTCGGCGAAAACTCCCTCGCCGGAACTTTTCTGTTTTTCGCCGGAAAACCGAGTTTTAATCCCTGAGCTTTACTGAACCCCCTAAACCTTTACCGAAGTCAACCTTACATTTTCCAAGCTTTCCGGAGACTAGCTGCTATACGGAACACGTCGCCGGAGGTGAATTCTGTCGCCGGAGTTCTGCCGGAAAACAGAGGATCCAGTCGGTATATTTCTCCGCCCAGTTCCTTTTCCTTTTCACTTTTATCTTACCTTAATCGACTGTAAAACACTATTAAACCGATAAAAACTTTGAACCAGTCGATTTCCGAATTCTGGTTCAACTTTGATGAAGAAGACGATGTACTCGTTATATTATAAGTATAATTAAAATCATGAAATTAATCGGGTTAGACACACAGTCCAGTGGTGGACTGTGTGCACATAAAACGTTAAACATGCAAAGGTCTCGAGTTCGATTCCCGTCTCACACACGCTGCCTTAATAAAATCCATTTTTTTTTTGTTTACTGAACCGGAGTCGCCTTAGATATATGTTAAGTATATTAATAACCGGAATAATAACCAAGTTAGACACACAGTCCAGCGGTGGACTGTGTGTTTGTTTATATCATAGGTCATGAGTTCGAGTCCGGTCTTCAGCACCGACTCGGACCATTATCTCTTCTTTTTAATTAGGGCAGAAAAGGAAATAAATAATTAGTACTTAAGTATAATAAAAACCGAATGATATAACATGTTGAACACACAGTCCAGCGGTGGACTGTGTGTTGGATTAAACCACAGGTCCCGGGTTCGAGACCTGTGGAATGCATGACCGTGTCGTTTAAACTGTTTTTAAAATAAAAAGGATTTCTGTTTAATTCTAATTAATGTATATATGTAATTAAAATCGGATATATAACGGGTTAGACACGTAGCTCAGTTGGTAGAGCTGCGTGCACGCGTACGAGAGGTCTCGGGTTCGAGCCTCACCCAGCGCACAATAATATGCCTTCCGAACCGGTCAACGCCAGTCAAAGTCAACCGGTCAAGGTCACTGTAGCAGAAAAAAATAAAATATTTTTTATTATTTTTATTTAATTATTTTAATTAAAAATCAATTATAAATACTTAAAAATAACATTTTTTAAGGTTAGAAAATAGCCTCAAACTCACAAAAATACACCCAAAATTCTACTAAAATAGTTTAATAAAATCCGTTTACTTACCAAACCATAATGCGATTTATCTAGGTTAAATCTCACTCGTGGTTAAAACCACTTCGCGTGCATTCAACGTCATCAACCGAACGCACCCACTGTGAGTGAATCTTACAATTCCCCTTTTAAATTACACGTTTTGGGGTGTGTCATGTGTTATGAAATTAATTAATTTATTTATTTAAACTTGTGCCATACCACATCATGACTTAAACTTAGATTGTTTTATTGTTGTGATTTACTTATATTCCTTTTGTCAAATTATATGAAACTCATACATTAAGCCCATCAGTTCCTCGTGGGAGACGAGTAGAACATCGCGTGCTTCAATTCAAATTCATTATTGTTCATGTGTGTTTCATTGAGTTTATTTTGTTTGTAGTTGTGTCATTCATATCATCATGTTTATGCAATTCATTCATCAGGCCCCTCAGTTCCTCGTGAGAGACGAGTTGAGCATCGCGTGCCTTTAATTGTTCCATTATTATTCATGAGTGTTTCATTTAACATCTTATGATTGTTGATCAAGTTACATCTAATTTTACTCATGTTTGGTTGTGCACATATTTCATAATCAATTTAAATAAATTGTTCAAATGTTTTCCATAGGATTCACTCGCCAACATTATGTTGATCCAAAAACCTTTTTACGCATGATACAGGTGAACAGGTTGAAGCAAGGAAAACATAGGATATGCCTTAGAAGAGAACAAAGAAGTTTAGATTGTTAGTTAGATCATGTTGTAGCAATCATTGTAAATTTCCATTTAATTTGTATTAATAAATATGAAACGCTTAATAAATGTCATGAGCTTTGATGATAACCCAATCATGCCCCGATCACCTTTTCCGCTGCGGGTCGGGGTGTGACAGATTGGTATCAGAGCCATGACTATAGGGATATAGGATAGGTTATTAGACCCTTAGAGCCTATACTATAGTCTGCCTAAATTTTAAATTGATTAGGTGGTTACATACAAACTTGTGATATTTATTTGTTTCATATTTGTTTACATTTCAGTCAAACATACATGCTTATATACATATTCATTATACATATATACATATTCATTATACATATATCGATGTTCATGTATTCAATTTATTTTCATACTCTCATTATCCAAAGATTTTGTGCAATTTTCATTTCTCATCAAAGTAAGTTCTGCGACGGGCATGTAGTAACTGGAAGGGTACAAGTACCGGTAGTCGGAACGTCCTGTCTAGGCTGGCATTCGTATAAATCCAATATAACGGACCAGTTTGCCTACCTGGGGACCAACGATGAGAGTACGAAGGACCTATTAGGCCAAAGCATGCCACACCAAACGTCGTTCGAACTAACCCTACTTTGAGGTGTCACCGTGTCTACACCTGGACACATTCCGAATATCACACGTTGTATACATATTTCTCGATTTTCTCCGGGTTTTTGTGTACGCAACCAGGCAGAGACCGTGCGAACCATATGAAAAACCGGTATTCATGGGGGCCCACATGATTACACAGGTAAAGTATGGCGGCATGACGGGCCTAACAGCGAGCAAAGCCCAAGACATCCTATGGATGTAGTATTTTTCTATAATTATTTTATGAATGTTCATTCTTGAATGTGACCCATGATCTCAAAAGCATCCAACTCATACTCTTGTCATGTATTCATTGTAGATGTCTTCTAACCTCGCCCGTAGGAAGACGAGAGCAAGAAAAGCCCGCGAACGCATGGCTGCCTTAATCGCTCAACAAATGGCTGCCGTAATACCCAACATTGTAATCCAAGTTCAACAAGCACTCACCGATAATCCCGTCAATCAAGCAAACCAAAACATTTTCAACTCTCCCCCAAATACCACTAAATGTACCTACAAGCATTTCAAATCATGCGACCCTCCGAAATACAAAGGGACTGAAGGCGTCACCGCACTCCTCCATTGGTTTGAAGAAATGGAGAATACCTTTCTAAATTACGATTGCCCTGATGATCGCAAAGTGCGTTATGCTACCGGTCGACTATATGGGATAGCACTTACTTGGTGGAATACAGAGAAGGCAAAACGAGGTGTTGAAGATGCTATGACCTTAACTTGGAACGAATTGAAGGAAATCATGACCAGACGATTTTGCCCAAGGAGCGAAATCAAGAAGTTAGAAGATGAATTCTACTCATTGAAGCAAGTGGAAGGAGACCACATCACCTACAACAAAAGATTCCTCGAGTTACATCAAATGGTTCCCAACATGTTCACTCCCCTCTACCGTTTGATCGAGCACTACATTCGTGGTCTTCCGTCAAAAATTCAAGACCCTGTAATAAGTGCCAAGCCTGCAACTTTGGAAGCAGCAATGGAGCTAGCAACAGAGCTCACCGAGAACCAAATCCAAAACAAAGACTTCAAGGAGGAGAAGAAGAAGGATAAAGAATCGACTGAAACCTCCGACTCCACTCAAACTGAATCCCCTTCTCAACCCAATCCTAAGAGAAGAAGAGTCGGGCGACTTTTCGCTGCTACTCAACGAAATCAACCCGTTTTTCATGCCATACCCATCCGAGCTATCCCAATCACCCAAGTGGCACCCAACTCAGCTTACCCAAATAAGAAACCATATCTTGGACCTCACCCTCGATGCAACAACTGTTTTTATCACCATCCCCTTACTTTACCTTGCCGGCTATGTACAACTTGTGGACGCTATGGTCATGTGAACAATGTTTGTCGCACCTTTCAAGACCAAACCTTTTCCCCTACTCAAAACATGGCCCAAACTTATCACCAACCCCAATACCCCGTGTTCCCATATGCGCGAGCCTGTTTCAATTGTGGCGACCCTACCCACCTTAGAAACACATGCCCTCAATTGGTTAACGTTATCAACACTCAAGCCCAATCAAACCCAGTTAACCAAGTAAACCAAGAAAACCCAACCACTATGCCACCAGCAAGAGGAAGAGTCTTCAATATCAACGCCAATCCTGTCGAAGATAATGACGGCCCAAACGAAGATACTCAGCTAGTCCTCTCCGCCGAAGATCCAGATTCAACTCCTATTGTTTAGTCTTATGTTTTTCTTTATCACATGTGTAGACTGTTAGAGAAATTATTGGATATTATATATTATATATTGTTTTCAGTATATGCTTTTGCCGAGGCCGTAGCTCCCCATCCATCGAGGTTGAGTTTGATCCCCATTTTATTATGGGTTGATCAGGGCGTGCCCGCACGATCGGTTCTGTTTGTTTGAGCCTTGATCGGTTATTTCATTTTACATTTCAATACATGCAATACGTTCGGCTCCGTTTGATTGAGCCTTGAGCGCACATTTCAATTTACATTTCCAGTTCATGCAATACGTTCGGCTCCGTTTGATTGAGCCTTGAGCGCACAGACAATTTCATTATCAGTATCTTGTGGTTGTGGTGTTTGTAGTAGAGTCGCATCGAACTAACCATAACTTGCGGATAAAGTCAATGAAAATTTGACAAGGATATGGTGGATACGCGATGGTACTTCCTATATATAAGTATTCTTGTCAAATGATCGGAGGCATTATCAGGCAGTTATGAGAGGTTCCATGCATAGGCTGATTGTGTGATGGTTGTTTAGATTAAGTTGTTCAATTTCAGTACATTCAATACGTTCGGCTCCGTTTGATTGAGCCTTGAGCGCACATACAATTTCATTATCAGTATCTTGTGGTTGTTGTGTTTGTTGTAGAGTCGCATAGAACTAATCATAACTTACGGATAAAGTCAATGAAAATTTGACAAGGATATGGTGGATACGCCGCTGGTACTTCCTATATATAAGTATTCTTGTCAAATGATCGGAGGCATTATCAGGCGGTTATGAGAGGTTCCATGCATAGGCTGTTTGTGTGGTTAAGTTATTCATATTCAGTACATGCAATACGCTCGGCTCCGTTTGATTGAGCCTTGAGCACACAATTTCAATTTCAGTACATTCAATACGTTCGGCTCCGTTTGATTGAGCCTTGAGCGCACATCCATTTCATTTTCAGTACATGCAATACGATCGGCTCCGTTCGATTGAGCCTTGATCGCACAGATATATTTCATTTCAGTAATTTATGTTTGTTGTATTGATTGTAGAGTTATAGGACTAATCATAATTCACTGATAAAGCCAATGAAAATTTGACAAGAATATGGTGGATACGCCGCTGGTACTTCCTATATATAAGTATTCTTGTCAAAGGATCAGAGGCATTATCGGACGGTTATGAGAAGTTCTATGTAGGATTTATTAGTTTCTTGGTAACCAATCATAACTTGTGGATAAAACTAATGAAAATTTGGCAAGAATATGGTGGATACGCCGCTGGTACTTCCTATATATAAGTATTCTTGCCAAAGGATCAGAGGCATTATCAGGCGGTTATGAGAAGTTCCATGTAGGATTTAGTATTGCCTTGGTTGGAATTTGTGTTACATTGATATCATCATGTTATTTAAAGAGAATGGATTGTGTTCCATTTCTACATAAACTAACCTCTCCATCATAATAAACGAGAGAGGAACTTCCATCATTCAAACATATATGCTATCAGAATGTGGATTCAAATATTTGCTGTTGTGTTTATTCATGTTCAAATATTCGTTGATGTGTCCATTCATGTTCGAATATTTGCTGTTGTGTTTATTCATGTTCAAATATTTGCTGATGTGTTCATTCATGTTCGAATATTTGCTGTTATGTTTATTCATGTTCAAATATTTGATGATGTGTTCATTCATGTTTGAATATTAGCTGTTGTGCTTACTTATGTTCAAATATCAGCTGTTGTGTTTTTATTTATGTTCCATGTAGATTGTAGTGTTAGAAGTTTTGCCTTAGGATATAACCATATTTTCCCAAACGTATCTAAACTCTTATGCATGATATCATTTTTAGCAAATCATTCCTGTTTATCAATACTTATACAGTAGGCAACAAAAAGCGATTCCTGAATAGGGTACTTAACCCTTACAAGGAACGTTACCGCCTCGAACAAAAACTTAAGCTCTTATTTTGTTAAGCATACAACTGTCAAACAAAACATCATCATTCTTATAGTCAAAATATATCAATTTAAATTTCGGGACGAAATTTCTAAAAAGCAGGGGATACTGTAACATCCGTCAAAAAACGGATTTACCAAACCCGCTCCGTTTATCAACCGAACAGTCAGTCAAAATTTTCGTTGCGAATTAAATGCCCAAAATATTTTTAAACGATCCGTAATCAATTATTATTACGGGAATATATATTTAGTTTTTGAAAAACTGTCAAAAATCGCAAAATAAAAATGATTTGCATCTGCCGGGTTTCGAACCCGGGTCTGTACCGAGTCAGTTCAACAACTTATCTCTCAACACACAAACCACTGCGCCGCGGACTTTGTTTGTGATATAATAGAATCATTTAATTGATAAAGTGTCGTTACGAATTCAAAACCGGCGCCCAATCAGTTCAGTCGTCGGAATCCCGGCAAACTCGCGAGTCTTAACTACAATTTACGTTATAACGTAAACCATTAACCAGATATCGGTTATAACTGATGATTGAAGTCTGCGACACTTTTCTATAACCGCCGGAAAACTTAAACTGATGAATACAAATAGCTTAAATGAGAAGCTATTGGATGCGCAAAAGCGAGCTCTATTAGAGGCTAATGCTCCTAATGAAGGATTAGGCAGAACTGTTGATCAGTTAACGCCTTGAAAGGATGGAATCCTTAGGTTTAATGATAGAATCTGGGTTCCAATTTTTGGAGGGCTTAGAGATCTAATCCTCCACAAAGCACATAATTAAAGATACTCAGTTCACCCGAGTGGTGACAAGATGTATCAAGATTTGAAAAAGAACTATTGGTGGATAGGTCTGAAGAAATCCATAGCCACTTTTGTAGCTAAGTGTCTGACATGTTCGCAAGTTAAAGCCAAACACCAGAAGCCGTCAGGACTTCTACAACAATTGCAAATTCCCACATGGAAATGGGAAATGGTAACTATGGACTTGATTACCAAGTTACCCAAGACAAAAGGTGGAAATGACACTATTTGGGTCATTGTGGATAGGCTGACTAAGTCAACACATTTTTTGCCAATTAAGGAAACGTATAATTCAGACAAATTGGCTAATTTGTATGTGGACAAGATTGTGTCCCTACACGGTGTGCCGGTATCTATTGTATCTGATAGAGATACTAGATATACCTCTCATTTTTGGAAAAGTTTCCAACACCTTAGGCACAAGATTAAATTTTAGTACGACTTACCATCCTCGGACTGATGGTCAAAGTGAGCGTACTATTCAAACGTTGGAAGACATGCTTAGGGCATGTGTGATTGATCTGGGTGGAAGTTGGGATGACCACTTACCCCTAATAGAATTCTCCTATAATAATAGCTACCATACGAGCATCAAGGCTGTTCCATATGAGGCCTTGTATGGGAGAAAGTGTCGAACACCCGTGTGCTGGGCAGAAGTTGAGGAGCCCAACTATCAAGACCTGAGATCGTCCTGGAGACCATGGATAATGTAACATCCGTCAAAAAACGGATTTACCAAACCCGCTCCGTTTATCAACCGAACAGTCAGTCAAAATTTTCGTTGCGAATTAAATGCCCAAAATATTTTAAACGATCCGTAATCAATTATTATACGGGAATATATATTTAGTTTTTGAAAAACTGTCAAAAATCGCAAAATAAAAATGATTTGCATCTGCCGGGTTTCGAACCCGGGTCTGTACCGAGTCAGTTCAACAACTTATCTCTCAACACACAAACCACTGCGCCGCGGACTTTGTTTGTGATATAATAGAATCATTTAATTGATAAAGTGTCGTTACGAATTCAAAACCGGCGCCCAATCAGTTCAGTCGTCGGAATCCCGGCAAACTCGCGAGTCTTAACTACAATTTACGTTATAACGTAAACCATTAACCAGATATCGGTTATAACTGATGATTGAAGTCCGCGACACTTTTCTATAACCGCCGGAAAACTTAAACTGATGAATACAGTCGGAAATCAGACCAAGTGCATTTCCATTTTCCCCTATAAATTCACCCTCAAACCATTGAAGACCTTTTCGCTCAAAACCCCACTCTTTCTCGGCGAAAACTCCCTCGCCGGAACTTTTCTGTTTTTCGCCGGAAAACCGAGTTTTAATCCCTGAGCTTTACTGAACCCCCTAAACCTTTACCGAAGTCAACCTTACATTTTCCAAGCTTTCCGGAGACTAGCTGCTATACGGAACACGTCGCCGGAGGTGAATTCTGTCGCCGGAGTTCTGCCGGAAAACAGAGGATCCAGTCGGTATATTTCTCCGCCCAGTTCCTTTTCCTTTTCACTTTTATCTTACCTTAATCGACTGTAAAACACTATTAAACCGATAAAAACTTTGAACCAGTCGATTTCCGAATTCTGGTTCAACTTTGATGAAGAAGACGATGTACTCGTTATATTATAAGTATAATTAAAATCATGAAATTAATCGGGTTAGACACACAGTCCAGTGGTGGACTGTGTGCACATAAAACGTTAAACATGCAAAGGTCTCGAGTTCGATTCCCGTCTCACACACGCTGCCTTAATAAAATCCATTTTTTTTTTGTTTACTGAACCGGAGTCGCCTTAGATATATGTTAAGTATATTAATAACCGGAATAATAACCAAGTTAGACACACAGTCCAGCGGTGGACTGTGTGTTTGTTTATATCACAGGTCACGAGTTCGAGTCCGGTCTTCAGCACCGACTCGGACCATTATCTCTTCTTTTTAATTAGGGCAGAAAAGGAAATAAATAATTAGTACTTAAGTATAATAAAAACCGAATGATATAACATGTTGAACACACAGTCCAGCGGTGGACTGTGTGTTGGATTAAACCACAGGTCCCGGGTTCGAGACCTGTGGAATGCATGACCGTGTCGTTTAAACTGTTTTTAAAATAAAAAGGATTTCTGTTTAATTCTAATTAATGTATATATGTAATTAAAATCGGATATATAACGGGTTAGACACGTAGCTCAGTTGGTAGAGCTGCGTGCACGCGTACGAGAGGTCTCGGGTTCGAGCCTCACCCAGCGCACAATAATATGCCTTCCGAACCGGTCAACGCCAGTCAAAGTCAACCGGTCAAGGTCACTGTAGCAGAAAAAAATAAAATATTTTTTATTATTTTTATTTAATTATTTTAATTAAAAATCAATTATAAATACTTAAAAATAACATTTTTTAAGGTTAGAAAATAGCCTCAAACTCACAAAAATACACCCAAAAATTCTACTAATATAGTTTAATAAAATCCGTTTACTTACCAAACCATAATGCGATTTATCTAGGTTAAATCTCACTCGTGGTTAAAACCACTTCGCGTGCATTCAACGTCATCAACCGAACGCACCCACTGTGAGTGAATCTTACAATTCCCCTTTTAAATTACACGTTTTGGGGTGTGTCATGTGTTATGAAATTAATTAATTTATTTATTTAAACTTGTGCCATACCACATCATGACTTAAACTTAGATTGTTTTATTGTTGTGATTTACTTATATTCCTTTTGTCAAATTATATGAAACTCATACATTAAGCCCATCAGTTCCTCATGGGAGACGAGTAGAACATCGCGTGCTTCAATTCAAATTCATTATTGTTCATGTGTGTTTCATTGAGTTTATTTTGTTTGTAGTTGTGTCATTCATATCATCATGTTTATGCAATTCATTCATCAGGCCCCTCAGTTCCTCGTGAGAGACGAGTTGAGCATCGCGTGCCTTTAATTGTTCCATTATTATTCATGAGTGTTTCATTTAACATCTTATGATTGTTGATCAAGTTACATCTAATTTTACTCATGTTTGGTTGTGCACATATTTCATAATCAATTTAAATAAATTGTTCAAATGTTTTCCATAGGATTCACTCGCCAACATTATGTTGATCCAAAAACCTTTTTACGCATGATACAGGTGAACAGGTTGAAGCAAGGAAAACATTGGATATGCCTTAGAAGAGAACAAAGAAGTTTAGATTGTTAGTTAGATCATGTTGTAGCAATCATTGTAAATTTCCATTTAATTTGTATTAATAAATATGAAACGCTTAATAAATGTCATGAGCTTTGATGATAACCCAATCATGCCCCGATCACCTTTTCCGCTGCGGGTCGGGGTGTGACAGATAAGATCGTGCAAATCCGTGATGGTCTCAAGGCTGCCCGTGATAGACAGAAGAGTTATACAGACAAGAGGTGAAAACCTCTTAAGTTCCAAATAGGGGACATAGTATTATTGAAGGTATCACCCTGGAAAGGGGTGATTCATTTCAGAAAGAAGGACAAGTTAAGCCTAAGATATATCAGACCATTCGAGGTAATCGAATATGTCGGTTCTGTGGCTTATAAGCTTAGGCTACCCGAGGTGCTAAGTGGAATTCATGATGTGTTCCACATCAGTAACCTTAAGAAATGTCTAGTCAATGAGTCGCTAGCAATGTTGCACAAAGATGTGCAAATAGATAAAAACCCGAGGTTCGTTGAGAAACCAATTTCGATCGAGGAACGAAAGGTTAAGAAGATCCGAAGGAAATTGATACCTATAGTAAAGGTTAAATGGGATGCCCTTCGAGGTCCCGATTTACATGGGAGCTTGAGTCCACTATGCGACAAAAGTACCCCCATCTTTTTTAATAAAATCTCGAGGTCGAGACTTCTTTTAAGGGGGTGATGATGTAATACCCTGACAAATCGTGTCCAATGATATAGCGACACATGTTATACTTTTATTTTAAGTCTATTAAAGACTAACAGGGACTAAAAGCGTCAACATGCTCAAACTAAGTATCTGAGTGATCTTCTGATGTCAACATGCATAAACCAAGCCTCTGAGTGACCATTAGTGTTAAGAAGATCCGAAGGAAATTGATACCTATAGTAAAGGTTAAATGGGATGCCCTTCGAGGTCCCGATTTACATGGGAGCTTGAGTCCACTATGCGACAAAAGTACCCCCATCTTTTTTAATAAAATCTCGAGGTCGAGACTTCTTTTAAGGGGGTGATGATGTAATACCCTGACAAATCGTGTCCAATGATATAGCGACACATGTTATACTTTTATTTTAAGTCTATTAAAGACTAACAGGGACTAAAAGCGTCAACATGCTCAAACTAAGTATCTGAGTGATCTTCTGATGTCAACATGCATAAACCAAGCCTCTGAGTGACCATTAGTGTCAACATGCTTAAAAACATAGCCTCTGAGTGACCATTGGTGTCAACATGCTTAAAACATAGACTCTGAGTTACCATTAGTGTCAACATGCTAAGACTTGGCCTCTGAGTTACCGTTGTGTCAATATGCCCAGCCTCTGAGTGACGTCGGAGTCAACATGCTTATAATGAGCCTCTGAGTGATCCTTTACGGAGGCCTAACTCTCATATGTCCCATTTGTTGGACGAGAGGGTTCAATTCTGTAAATATGTGAAAGTTGGATAATGGAGAGGTTAAAAGTGTCAGCATGTTAATTTATACCTCTGAGTGACCTTTAACGAACCGCGAGCTCGACAATGTCCGGGACTTCCGGATATGCTAAATATTGGTTACGGAGGGCTAAACATGCTAAAAAGGTGTTTTAGAAGGTTTTAGAGGGTTTTATAAGTTAAGGGGCTAAAAATGTCAAACTTTGAAACTGGCAATGGGGCGGTCGCCGGCCGCGAGAGGCAAGGCCTATGCCTCTCGCAGGGCGCGAGAGGCCTGTGTCAGCAGAATTTTTGCTTGGCCTCCACATATGTTGCCAAAAACCAATGTGTTCGAAACTATGGATTCTCTATGCCACGTTTTAGCACACTTGTAAGCTTCCTCTTACACCCCTTAACACCTAGCATCACCTCCTTCAAGCTCTCCAATTATAAATAGGTGCCAAGGTTCACCATTTGAACTTACACCTTTCTCATTCACAACTCTATCTCCCTCCTCTTGTAAGTGTTCCTTCCTCTTGCGTTTTCGTTTATAGGCTTTTATAGCCAAAATTCAAGCGTTTTACGGAAAACGCCTTGACTTTCGGTTAAGACCATTATTTTCCAGCCATTGTTTTTAATGAACATGACTAAGTGATCGTAAAAGGTAGGTGTTAGTCCCTATAAAGGGCACCTTCTGAAGATCACGTTTGCTAGAACAATTGACGGGTCAAAGTTATGATATTAAAAAGTCAAACAGGTCATTTTCGGAAAAATCATAAATTGATCTCATATATATTATGAAACCTGTTTTGACACTTAAACAAGTTGGTAATAATTATTAGAACATGTAAGAACATGTTCGGCTCGTCAATTTCAGTTCTAGGGTCGGTTCGCAACCGAAAGTCGTGAAGTTGGACTTCTACTTTGACTTTCGATTCTGACCAGATTTAGATTAGTTAGATACTGATATAAAGTTGCATTATGATCGTAAAATAATGTAGCATAACCCTCTGAGGTTATATTACATGATCGTAATCAGAATCTGAGTTTATGCTCAAGTTCCGTAATTATGCCATTTTGACTAAAATGTACTTTTTGCATAAAAGAGGTTTAAATGATAATGAACTTGAAAATGAGTTTCCTACTGATGCAATATTATAAGTAGGATTATTTGGGATGTCAAAACAGACTATAAACTAAGTTTATGAACAAGTCCTTGTAATAAGTCGAGAAATGACGATAAGGCCCTTGTGGCTTATAAAATGGTTTTAATCATATCCCTTCAAAGTAAATATTTACCTACTGATTTGTTATATTAAATAACATATCTAAGACGTGTTAACCTGACCTTAACATCAATTTTCATTAAACATCACACAAATCGTCATTTTACGACGTAAGCGCCGTTTCGGCGCATAGTATGGTTTTAAACCATATTTATTATCCAAGACTTGTTACCTACTGATTTCAAAACTTATTTTAAACATTTTTACAGTAGGTATATAATATGAACTCATAATCCCAAATAATTTATAAAACTATGTGTAAAATAACCAAAATGCCCTTTTGGTGCATAGTTTGGTCATAAAAGATAAATAACACATATAATTAAAATCAACTGATGTTATATCATAAATAAATTGTTTTCCCAGAATACTTATAGTTATAACATTAAATTATATTTAAGTTCCTTTTATACGGTATGAAATTACCAAACTGCCCTTATGAGGCATAGTTTCATTTTAAAACTTTAACGGGCATATAAGTTGATATCCTACTGATATTACAGCTTATTTAAAATATATTGGCATATAGAACTTGTCCATGACTTATCCGGTTACCAAATATCGCTAATATGCGTACGGTTAAGCATATGTAACTAGTTTACGAAAATTAACCGAAACGGGTCTAACCTTGTCATTTAAGTCTCAAAATCCAGAGTGTTTATAGTTTATCCATATTATACAAGTCAAGGTACTTGTTGGGATTAAACAACATTCTATCCAATCATCGTTTAATCTAGCGTTATGCGTTTTGATCAAATACGCTAGTTGGTCTAAGTCTATGACTTAAACAAGACCGTTAGTATTTAATTGCTTAGTTTATGCCATAATCCAGACTAGAGACTTGCCCGTAAATGCTATCTGCACTTAGTACTTTTTGTGAACGGTTGAGTTAATAAATCTTGCGTTAAACGAATAATAGCTCAGGTAAATACTCTCGACTTATTTTCCCTATACGGGCTTGGGATACGGTAAATTATTACCACTTGGTCGGAAATGGGATCAACCGAATGCCGGATTGTGGCTAGTAAATCCGCATATTCTGTTTTAATCAGTTTTGTTTGATAACTTAAACATCAGGGGTTAACTACCGTGTCCTGGATATCCTTGGCTCATTACATTAGATAATGACCACGACCTTAGCGCGCATACACCTGACAGACGCTCAAATGCAACTACCCACACTTGTTGGGGATAACTCCTTCGTGAGTTCATAAGTGGTGTGTACGTTAATCATGTCTTAGTTTTTGTACTGGGCCCTGTATGTAAGGACAAACAAGTAAAATCTGGTAACAAGGTTGCAAGGTCAACTTTCCCAAGTTATAAAAGATTTTGTGCTAATACGCACTTAAAACATTTTATTTTAAATGTTTTCAAAATGAGTCAGTTGAGTGTATTTACCAGCGAATGCTGACGTATTTTCAAAAGACTAAGCTTGCAGGTACAATACGAAAATAGGCTGGAAGTGCTCGGTACTGATAAGAGGATCTTGCAAATCCTAGATCTGCCCAAAGTCTGTTTTACATTATTTCTTTGTACATTTTATGATCCGCCTGTGGATCTTCTATTACGAGCCTATATATTATTTTGTATTTCGAACATTTGGTTTGTAATAGTAGTTTAAATCCAAGACTTCCGTTGTGCTGTGTTTAATTGACTATGATGATATCAACTTTACGTCACGATATTCCTCACCCGGGCCCAACGGTGTATGGATTTGGTTGGACGGGGTGTGACATTATTCGTAATTCTTATACTTATATTAACGATTCACAAATATAACCGTTAAATTATTCGACCCATTTTTCCTATCTAGGCACTCAAGCCATATTTCCAATATCTTATAGTAAGGATTGATCCCTTACAATCTTACCCTTTTCTTGGGCTTACTAAACGTGCGTATTAAGATCTCGTAACATGGTTTCATACGCGCTATTTGTTTGTCTTGTTTAATTTTAACCAAAAGTAAATTCTATTTTTATTTACCTGGAGGTATTCACATCCTCTAGGCTTTAACCCATTTCTTGGGTTCATCTATTATAATTCGCGTTCCTATCTCTTGATTTACGCTTTCGACCCGTTTGGTTTGTTCGTGTGAAAACCATCACTTGTGAACTAACCAAACTTATCGTTATTTGTTATTTTGACCCGTTTGGTTACCCGTGTGAAATCCATCACTTATGAACTAACCAACTTATCATTATTTGATATTTTCTCATTCGACACACATCAATAGTCAAAATTACATAACATAACACACGAAGCAATATAGCCACGTACCTTAGAGCTTTCCTTTGAGTCGTGAATCGATCCCGAATTTATCACTAGCCTTCTCGCTCGAGTTGCCTATAATGAACAGCCCGGCTTGTTAAATTGCCATTTATAAGAATTACTTTCACCAACTTTATGAAGAATCATTTTATATGATTCTTTTCCAGTTTTATAATGCGCTACCATAGTGTGACACTTTCACTTAGGTGATTTATCGAACACTTTGTAAGCATGGATTTTGTGCTACTTCTAATAATCACAAATAAACATCATTTATCCATAAATTCATTCAATCGAGTCAGTATGCCCGATTTTGAACTAATTAACATCTAAATTCTTGTTTATTTCATTTCATAAGTATGGATTAATCATTATAACTCATGCACTCCGATCTTTCATATAACCATTTAACATAAGCATTGCTTATCATTTAAACACTTAATTTAGCGTTTGATTCCAAATTTTCATCAAGGGTCCTGTTCCTAGACTTGCATACATTTCCAATTCAGTTATAACATCTACAATTTATATTTGAATCACAACTTGTGATGTTCATCAAATTCTATAACAACACCAAACATCAAAATTCAACATACCTTATTATCTCCTAGCTTGGATGATCAGAGATTTCAGTTCATGCATACAATGTTCACACTTTGAGCCTTTCAATCTGGTTATTCTTGCTGATTAGGTTAAAGATGGGGTTTTCCCCTTCTGCTCTGGTTACTGATCAAACACACACAATGTGTGTGTGGTGTGTTGTGTTTTAACTTTTTTTTTTCTAAAAAAGTTTTGTTTTTACCAACTTCAGCCCTTCTAGTTTGTTTTCCTCTTTATTTAAAGGTTTCATTTACCAACTAGTTTCATTTACCAACTAGTTTTAATCCAGTACCTATATTTGTATACATACACATTTTATTATTTTTAGGGTGTTACAAATTGTTTAGTGTAGATTTTTTTCTACATTATACCAATTAGTAAATTTCTCTTGCGCGTTGCGGCGATGTCGAAACGTAAAGTAACGCTAATTTATATTGACTAATGAAAATGCATTATATTTGACTCGACTTGTTTCTAAACAAAATTACGTTAAAACGTAAAACAACTAAATACTACATAAAAACAAGCACAAAAACGTTTTATATATGACCCGATTATGGCGACGGTGAAACGTAAAGTAACTCAAATTTATACCCTCTAATGAAAACGTATTATATTTGACTCGACTCATTTCCAAAGAGCTTTTACGTTAAAACGTAGACCAGCTGCAAATGTATATAAAAATACGTGCGGAAATGTATTTTAAATATGACCCTACAAAATTTACGTAAAAATGTAAATCAACTTGAATTTATACCAACACGTACATAAATACAAATAAGCATTTGAAACTCTAGGGGTCAAAATGATATTTTACTAATTATTTAGAACGTTTAAAGAGTTTAAATATAACAACTAAAAGTTCTAGGACCAAAGTAAAAAAAAAAACAAAAAAAGAAGTTACTGTAGCTCCGTGTGACGGACGCTACAATAACTCAAGTTTTCTTTTAATACAACAATCACGATAAGAGCAAAATATATATATATATATATATATATATATATATATATATATATATATATATATATATTAATATTAATTATGATGATAAAATACTAATATTATTATAAACGGAAATCTAATATCTGAATAAAATTAGAGGTGACAATTTTGATATATTTTATGAAATATGCCGATTATGTTAATGTTTCATTTTAAGGAGTAACACTGGTAAAACCTATAGAAAAAAAATGTTTAAAAAGAAACATACAAAAAAACCCTATTATGCAAAAGTTGTTTATCAAGGAACCAGCCCAAACTCAGTTGTACCAAAATTATACTTTGGCATGATATCATACTTGTCCGATCTGTCTATTTTCCCACTACTAAATAAAATGAATTAGATCATGGTTGTATGGGATTCAAAAACAATATAAGTATATTACGTTTGTTTTGTAACACAAGATTTATTAATCACATTTTAAATTGTACGTAACACCAAAATGTCATATCATCATATCAATAAGCAAGCAAGATATAATTACAAGTATACATCAAAACATTTATGGAATAAAGTAGAAACGTGTGGTTATGCTTTAAGCTTGTTATATTACTTACTTTTCTATTCTATTTTATAAACAAACAATTTTATTTTATTTCATGTAATAACAAAAGGAAACGTGAACAGTAATAATATATTATTGATACATATAAGTTATTGTTTTCTTTTATTTAATTAATTTATGTTACCAACCCTAAATTTAATAAAGTAATTAAACGAACCTTAAAATTTTTAATAATTTTTTATAAATGATTTATTTTTATACCCTAAACTTTAATAGATTTACCATATAAAAGTTTAATAATAATTTTTTTATTAACAATTTACGTTTCGACTCCTGAATTTTAATATAGTTATCATGCGGCTCTTGAAATTTAATTAAGTTAGTTATTTCTTTCTTACTTTTGACAAATATTTGTTCTTTAGTTTTTTTTAAAAGTTTAATTCTTTTTTTATTTATTTCTTATTTAACTTTTTATAATTAATTAAAACTAACTTTTAACTCTAGATATGTTATTTAATTGTGTTAGTTGCTTATTTTTACTGTTATTTAGATTAAAGCATACATGGTCTAAATTTACTTTGGTATAGATAAAGCTAACTTTTAACTCTAAACATGTTTACGTAACCTTGTTTATTTTTACCGTCCTTTAGATTAAAGTATATATCGTCTATAATAACCCATTAATATATTACGTAACAAATGCATTCTCACCAACATTCTAGTATGTCCTCACCACAAAACACAGGCTCCAATACTAGTTTGAAACATAAGATAAAAAGATTATAATAGAGAAAATATATAATACTTTCTATATGTTATGCTTCCTGTATTTAAGTATACGAGTGAAAAAAGTTAATTTATATATTATTGTTTACATATGTTATTTTATATTTTCATATTTTATAATTTATAATATATATTTTCATACCATACGTTAAAACGTTTTCGTCATATATCTACTTCACTTGCACACATCTTTTTTCTCATAGAACATACTTAAACGCATATCAACTTTTTTACTTACGTATTTGTTGCTAGAGGATAGTGGATAGACTGGTTAGACAAAATGGTTCAAACGTTTCAGTTTGTCTAACACGGTCGTGGGGTCCTCCATGCATGCAATACGTAGGGTTGGATCACTTTGTTATTGCTTGTATTAAATCCCGGATTGAAGGATATTCAACCCAGAATGTTTGTATGCAATGTAATAGTGTTGAAGTTAGTGAAGAATAAAACATGCAAGTGACAAGTTCTAGTAGAGAGAAGTGAGATTTCAGGGATGGCCAGCTGAATGACAAGGTGTTGTCATTTATCTGTAAAGGGCTGGCTATAAGAAGAAATCCGAGACTGCAGTAAGGGGCTTGCCCATTTTGATAGGTAAAAGGCTTTAGACCTGCGGGTAAAAGGATGTACTCCCCCACATGCTGCTTGTGCGGCTGAGTGAGGGATTTCACACGTAAAGTGTGATGCGACTAGTCACTATTCTTATGCTTTTTCTGTTCACGACAGTTGATCAATTCTGAACCCTTTTACCTTTCAACCCTTTAAGTTGTATTGCATTCTAGTCATTTTATTAAGTTTGAGTTACCTACTTCATCAGCCCCCAAGTAAGAGGTATTTGGGGTGCCGACTTAAATGCTTCTAACTTTCACACACTTCTTTTATGGCTTCAAGGCTTGAAGGGTTCCTGGGCGGTTAGGTTTTGAAATTTGAATTTTGAAATGACAGTTGACATGACTAATGGCAGTTTTTGTAGGCGGCGGTTTTAATTGTTTGATATGTAATAATAACCTCCCAATATATTATTTTCTTTTTTTTTATCACAACAACTAACTCTTCATATTTCTCTCAAGCATTCCATCAATTTCCTTCAATCCAGGTCAGCTTCTTTTCTTCTTCTCTTGTCTTTCCTTCGATCATTTCTCATGGGGGCTAGGAAAGGTCTATCTGTAAGTTATTCTCACTTCACTCAAGAGGAGGTTGAGGCGTTTTGTGAACAGTGGGGAATCAATCCGAAGTTTAATCCGGTGGCTCCGAGTTTAGACAAATCAATCGATCAATGCCCTGTTGGTTCGATTGCACTATATTGCCGTCATTTTGAGTTTTCAAACTTACGTGATCCGTTTTCACTCTTTGTTCTCAACGTTTTAGAGTATTATCGTGTCTCCTTTGGTCAGTTACACCCTCGGGTCTTGCTAGGGTTTTACACTTTGAGGTTTTGTGTCGAGCCTTAGGTTATGACCCGACATTGTTGTTATTCCGTCGCTTTTTTCGTTTAGACAAGAATGGCAATTGGTTTACTTTTGAAACACCTAAAGTTGATGTGTGTTTAATTTCATTTATGGTTACGACTCTTGGTTCTTGGAAGAACTGATTTTTCTAGGTTTCAAGTTCTATTGTGTCGTTTAAAATGGTTTGGAGGCATCCTGATGCTGTGTTAAATGAACTCGAACCCTCAGACTCTGAACTAGATAGTTGGCTCTTAAAACATCTTAGGGAGTGTCCTTCTAGGCTTTGTCCGTTTCCCAAGCATCTTTTAGTGCTGATCGGGATTAGCAAGTTGTTGGATAAGCCAGATCGTGACCCTGTGGTCATGAGAGATGATACTGGTATGATGTTTTGTTTTATATGGGTGGTTGTTGTATTTTTGCATTTGTGTTTATGTTTTATTTTTTCTGTTGCAGTTATGTCTGCCCTAGATTTTACAAAAGTGATGACACTTTCGATGTTGTGTTTGGAGATGTCGAGGCTACACCTGGCGAAGTTGCTGTCGCTAGGGGTATTAAGCATAGGTTCGAGGGTTCAGGCTATGTTAATGTTCCTAACGTCAAAGGTTTCACCAAGATTGCTGCTTCTAAAGTTTCTACTCGACGTTCAAATCGTCGTTTGATAAAAGCTGCTGATCAACCATCGGCCTCTGAGCAGTTGAGTTGAGTGATGACATTGAGGCTTCTGATGATCTGGGTGCTGGGGTTGAAGGAAAATCAAAGAAAGACAAGGAGTTGCCTTTGGTGATTGGTAAGGGGAGCAAAGCAGCGGGCAAGAAGGTTGCAAGCTTGAAAGGTTCAAGGAAAAGTGTTGAAGGTTCTACCAATGTGAACCCGGGAGATGTTTATGTGCCAGGTTGGAAGGTCACAGTTGGTGACAGCTTCAAGTCATCATGCGTTTATGAGGACGTTCTGACTAACTTTGCCCCTCCCTCTGTTTGAGACACTTGCTCTTCTATGGATGACAACCTGATGATTTCAAAAGATGATGTTGGCTGCTTGTAATCTTACTGCTTTGCTTCCCGAGGGTGTGTCTCGATTTCGTAAAAGGATGCAAGAATATGAGGTTCTTTTGACAAAAAAAGGGATGAGACTAAAGCCCTTAAGAAAGAGGTTAAGGGCTTTGTTAAGAAGGAGAAAAAGCTGGTGTTGAGGATTGATGAGCTTACCTCACAACACAAGATTGAAATAGCTGAGTTGGAAAAATGTTTGGAAGCTAACAAGGTTCAAGTCAGGGCTGATAGGGCTGCCTTGGAAATTCAGAAAAAAAGGCTTTCTTGGAGGAGAAGGAGAAGTTGGAGGCTTCGGTTGCCCAAGCAACCAGTTACAACAAGTGGCTTATCAAGCATGGATTTCAGCAGGTAGTTACCTATCTTCTCCACTCCTCTGAATGTAACAAGGCCTTAGACGACGTTTACACCAAGTTTTTAGCCCATGAAAGACATCAAGGCTTGGTTGCTGGTTATAAAGCTTGTGAATCTGGGAAGTCTTTGGCGTAGTCTTCTCTTTACCAGCCCAAAGCCTACGAAGTGTTTACAGAAACTGTCCTTAACATGGAGCATATGACTTACCCTTATGTTGGTGAAGTTTCTAAGTGCTTTAGTAAGCCTATTTCTATCTTGCAGGAGCTGAAATCCCGTGGCCTTAATGAGGCCGTTTTGTGACAAAGTGCTTAAGTCTCTCTCCAAGAAGCGTTCTTGCTCTCGTGATAGCGAAGAGACGTTTTCTGATGGTGGCAAAGGCTCGAAGGATACAAGCCTTGAAAGTTCTGAGACAGCGGGTGAAGGTAGGAAAAAAAGAAGAAGGCCAAGAAATCCAAGAGTGGTGAAGCAAGTGTGAAAGATGTTGAAGTAGTGAAGACTACCGATTCTAATGCTGCTAAATAAAACACCTTGAATATAATTCTAGCTTTCTTAGCACTTTTTAAAGTAATGTTATGTGATATATGCTGAACAAGTAGGTTTTTGGGGAACCCTTAAGGTTTCCTTTGGTGGTTGATAGCCTTCGAGGCTTTTGAGCAATATGCTAGGTTTATGGCCTTTAAGGCCATTGTTATGTTTAACTTTTTATCTTCTATGTTATGTCGTTCTTCTATTCCCTTGTGTTTTTTGATGGTTTTATGTGTTGCCTTTGTTTTAGTTGTGCATTCTTTGTTATTTATACCTTGAAGGGTTTAGTGCTGCAGTCAATTAACCTTAAAGTATTTTTAACAAAAAAAAAACATATTACCTATCCTATTTATAACACTCACCTGGTGTTTTTTGGTTCGTAAGCCATTGTTAAGACTTAAGAAACATTTGATGTAAGTTGTTCAAACTCGTCTATGAGACATATTTTTGAAAAAATTTCTAAGTCTCATGGAGTTGTATTGGTATAGGAACTCACCCCTTATATAGGTCCATTTAAACCTGGAACCATTTGAGCGATGTGGCCTGGGAGCTCATCCCCTTACATGGCCCTTACCATGGAGTTTTTTGCTAATCAACCTGGTTATAGGATAGAACGACAAATTTTAACAAAAAACTTTGTTACTCATTCGATAGTACTTTGATTATAAGGGAGGGTAGAACATTTCTTGAAATTCTTTCTAAGACATATTGACTAAATGTGGAACCTTTTAAGTTTTTTGCCATTCCAGTCGTGTGTTGTAATAAGACTCCATCTTTTGTTTGTGCTTAGCATCCCTTATAGCGGCTTGATCACAGCTTCTTCAAGAAGTTCCAAGTTCAACACGGTCTCTGTTTTGTTTGAATCGAGGTCAATGTTGAATGGTCGTTGTGTTGTAACTCCGATCTCTGTTGGGATTAAGGTTTCCGATCCAAACACTAGACTATAGGGTGTTTTCTTGTGACTTGTCATCTTAGTTGTTCGGATTGCCCATAGGACATTGGGAAGCTCTTCGAGCCAGTTGTTGTCGTATTTTCCGAATCGTGCCTTAATCCCTTCTACAATGTTTCGATTTGTTCTTTCGACCTAACCATTTGACTGTGGATAAGCAACCAAGCTGAATATTTAAGTCATTCTAAATTCTTTACACCAAGAGCTAAAAGGCTTCTTGGCAAACTACTTTCCATTGTCTGGGATTAGTACCCCCGGGAGCCCAAAATGACAAATTATGCTTTCCCACATGAAATCAATAACTTGTTTCCTTGAGATTTTGGCCAATGGTTTTACTTTTGGCCATTTGGAGAAGTAATCGACGGCTACCAACAAAAATTTGACTCCTCCTTTGGCTGGTGGGAATGGACCAACAATGTCCATGCCCTATTTGTGAAATGGCCAAGCCGAGGAGATGGGACAAGATCATGCTTAGGGCTTTTGGGTACTGGAGCATGCAATTGACAAGCTTCACACTTTCGCAGCTGTTCAAAAGTGTCTCAATGCATGGAAGGCCAAAAGTATCCAAGGTTCATCAGCTTTGAAACTACCGATCTTGGGCCATAGTGAGCCCCACATATTCCTTCGTGAATCTCCTTGATGAAATACTAGCTTTGTTGTGGGCCAACGCCTCGAAGTAGTGGTGCAACGTAACCCTTTTTATAAAGAATTTCTCCTTATAACACATACTGCTTTGACTTGATTCGAGCCCTTTCAGCCTCCGTCTGAGTATCTGGTAACTCACCATTTCTTAGGAACTTGATCAAAGGGGTCATCCAATTTGGCCATTCTTCCGTAATTACATCTTGTACTTCAAGCTCTTAGATGGATGGTGTTTTCAATACTTCAACTAACACTTTTTTGGTGAGATGAGCAAATGTGAGGGATGCAAGTTTGCTCAATGATCGACCTTCTTGTGTTATGACCTTGGAACTTGTTTGATAGTATATGATCGTAATGTATTCATAAGTTCCTTTGCCTTTTCCCTTTACTTCTTCATGTTAGGTTCCTTGGCTATGTATTTGTCATTTACTTGGTTTGAGACAAGCAAGGAGTCTATGAAGACTTGAAGCTTTTGAACATCCATCCTTTTGCTAGCTTGAGTCAAGCAATGAGCGCTTCACACTCGGCTTCATTATTGGTTGTCTGAAATTCAAGCCGGAGAGCATATGTAAATTCTAACTTTTCGGGATTGATTAGTACTAGCCCAGTCTCTAACCCTTCAAGGCTGGAAGCTCCATCAGTAAAAAGCTTCCAGGTATCATGGTTAGATGGTTCAATTGTGTGGTGTTAACTTCCGTTGATGTTTCTTTTTGAATTTCTAAAATGAAATAAGCCAAGATTTGGGCTTTAACAGTTTTCCTTGGAACATAGGTGATGTTGTGCTCACCTAATTCCACTGCCCACTTGGCTAATCCCCCGTAAGTTTCAGGCTTCTCAAGTACATTTTTAATGGATTGGTCGGTGACCACTTGTATCGGGTGTGCTTGAAAGTATCTTCAAAGCCTTCTCGATGTTTTTACCAGCGTTAGGCAAAATTTTCAAATGGGGGATACTTGGTTTCTGGCAATTTCAGAGTTTTACTAAAAAAGTAAATGGGTACTCGAGCCTTGTTTCGTTCAATGGTCAGGATCGTGCTAATGGCTTCGTCAGCAATCGAAAGATAGCCAGAGATTAGTTCCCCTGTTTCCCGAGTAGCAATGTCTGAAAGTGAGGCTAAGTGTTGCTTCATTTGGTTGAAGGCTTCCTCTGCCTTTTCTGTCCATTGGAAATCTTTGTTGTTGGTGCACCCTTGAAGGATTTTGAAGAAAGGTAGGGATTTTTCTGCTAGCTTGGTCGTGAAATGCTTCAAAGGTGCAAGCTTTCCGTTCAGGCTTTCCACCTCTTTTTTTACTTTGTGGGGACTTTGTGTCCAAGATGGCTTTAACCTTGTTAGGATTAGCCTTTATGCTTTGCTTTCCAACGATGTGCCCCAAGAACTTGCCTTCTTCGAAACCAAATGAACACTTGACAGGGTTAAGCTTCATGTTAATCTTTCTTAGGTTCCGGAAATTTTCTTGTATATCATCAAGCATTTGACCTTCGGTTTTACTTTTGATCACCAAATGATCAACGTAGGCTTCCATATTTCTGCCTATCTGCCTGGTGAATGCTTTGCATATCAAACGTTGATAGGTTGCTCTTGCATTCTTTAACCTAAAAGGCATCTTCTGGTAACAAAAGATACCTTTGTCGGTATGGAACGTTGTTTTCTTTTCGTCTTCATTCTTCATCCGAATCTTATGGTAACCTTTGTAGGCATATAGGAAGCACTTGAAGGGGAAGCCTATGAGCGAGTCGACTTTTAGGTCGATTTCTGGTAATGGATAGCAATCCTTTGGGCATACTTTGTTTAAATCCTTGAAGTCAATACAAATCCTCCAGGATCCATCAGGTTTGCGAACCATTACCGGATTGGCTATCCAAGAATAATACTTGACTTCTCGGAAGATTCCGGCTTAAACAAGCCCTTCAACCTTCTTACAGCCTGCACAGCTTCTGTCTAGGGCTAAGCTTCTCTTTTGCTGGACCATGGGTTCACATCAGAGGGAATTTTGAGCTCGTGCTCAGCAACATCTTGGGGGATGCCGGTCATGTCTTCGGGATACCATGCAAAGATGTCCATGTTGTGCAGGAGCAGCTTCTTGAGATAAGAAAGGGTCTCTTCGGTAAGGTTGGTATTTACCCTTACCCTTTGTTGGGGATATTTTGGTTGCTCTAACATGATTTATGTGGCTGCTATAAGGTCAATGTAGGCTTTGTGTGTCTTGATGGTGCCAACTGTAGCATCCATCACCAAGGGGTTAAAGAGCAAATCCTCTTCAGGTGGTGGGAAGCAAACACATTGGTGTTCCCAAGCCTACAAGCGTGGACGTTTGTAGGGAGCTTTTCCACCAAAGTCTACCACGTTTACTTCCTTGTTTTCTCCTTCAGTCATCTTGTCCCTTACCCGTTTAACCAAGTGGGCTAGTTCTCCAGACTTGACAGCTTTCTCAATTCTCTTCTTGAGTTGAAAGCAATCGTTGGTATGGTGGCCTTTCTCTTCGTGAAATTCACAATATTGGGTGGAGTTTTCGTTTCTCTTGCTTTTGGGTAGAGGTCGAGGAGGTCGGAAGCTATGTTTTACTTCCTCGATGGCCCAGATTTCTTGCGGGGTTTTTGTTAAGACTGTGAAGTTACAGTATTCTCTCGGCTTGGAGGGTTCCTGCCTTCTTGGATTGGGGCCTCTAGAGAGTTTGTTATAAGAACCAAAGTTTCCTCTTTTCCTGTTGGACTGTTGCTTCGCCAACAAGGAGCTCTTTCCTTTGCTCTTTGATGTCAACCGCTTCCTCCCCTCGAATGTGGGCTTCAGCCCTTTCGAGGGCCTACTCAAGGGTTTTAGGTAGGCACTTATTGAAGTCCATTGTAAGGTATTTGGAGGTGATGGCATTCATGAACCCTGCCACCCTCATTTTTTCATCAGCACCTACATAGGTCAACCCTTCCTTCTTGTATCTTTTAATGAACTCTCTGAGACTTTCGTCATCTCGTTGCTTTATCTGGAAATCACTATAGAATCCTTGACATACCTCCTTTGTTGTGAAAAGTTGGCCAGAAAACCTTTGCTTAGATCATCAAAGGTTCGAATGCTTCTTTCAGGTAGGTCGTTGAACCATATTTTGGCAGACCCTACAAGGGTTTGCATGAATATGAGGCAGCACTGGGTATTGGACCATTTTTCACTTCTTGCAGCCCGAGTAAAGATCTAGATGTGGTCTTCAGGATCCTCATTTCCATCATAGGTTCTTATGTGGGATGGCATCTTAATCCGGGTTTGAAAATCGTAATCAGCAATTTGTTGGGAGAAACAAGACAAATAGGCTTGTATGGTTTGGCAAGATCTTCTTCTACTCTCGAGGTTGGATTATTGTTTGTGGTTCCTTGGTGGGTGGTCAACACTTGATTGATGAAGTGCTGCCAAGGAAATTGTGTCATCAGTTGACGCATAAGGTTAAAGCCTTGAAGGCTTTTTGGTGGTATTGTATAAGACATTCCCATGTAAGTGTTCATGACCGCACCTTGAGCCAAAGGTAAGGTGGCCATGGCATGTTCCCATGAAGTGGCAACAGGATGGGAACGCTTGAAGCTGGTGACTGTTACAACTGATCAAGGGTAATTTCATGCCCAGTGGGTGCGCCAGTTGCAACCAGCTAGGAGGTGAATAGGGAAAAACAGTTGGACTTGGCCTCCCAAAATCACAAGGGCTGGGGTTGAGTGGCTGATTTGTCGTGCTAGGACCAGCTTCATAGTGAGATGTGGCTGGACGTGAGCTACTAAAAGAAGAGGTGGAGGACCGGGTGAAAACAAGGGCTCAAACTCTTCATAGTCTAGTCTTATTCGCACCCTTTTTTCCCTTTCTCAGCTCACATGCTGGTTGAGAAGAGGTCTCAACCGTAGGAAATTTCTAGCTACTCATTCAGGTGTTAAATCAACGCGTTCTGGTGTACTTGTGGCACTGATTTGAGAATAGGGAATCCCTGAGCGAGAAGGAGTTGGTGTCTGAAAAAACTCCGGGAACGCGATTCCCGTTGGAGTGCCTCCCGGGGTAGGAAACTGTGTAGATGTAGCTGGTGATGTTTGGCCAACATTAGGTGTTGAAGTACGAGGTACTTGATTTACCTCACCAGGAGACTCGCTTTAAGACATGATGAACTTGATGGAATTGGAGCTACGCTACTGGTCTTTTATGATATACTTAGCGGTGTAGCCCCACGGTGGGCGCCAACTTGTTGCTACAACAAATATAAGACTGGGGATAGTGGACAGACTGGTTAGGCATTCAAGGGTTTCGGTTTGCCTAACGAAGGTCGTGGGGTCCCCCCACGTGTGCAATACGTAGGGTTGGATCACTTTGTTATTGCTTATATTAAATTATGGATTGAAGGATATTAAGCCAGAAGGTTTGTATGCAATGTGATACTATTGAAGTTAGTGAAAAATAGAATATGCAAGTGACTAGTTCTAGTAGAGAGAAGTGAGATTTCAGGGATAGCCAGCTTAATGACAAGGTGTCGTCATTTATAGGGAAATGGCTAGCTATAAAAAGAAACCATTGACTGATGATCCGAAACTGCAGTGAGGGGCTTGCCCATTTTAGTAGGTAAAAAGCTTTGGACCTGCGGATAAAGGATGTACTCCCACACATGTTTCTTGTGCGGTTGAGTGAGGTATTTCACACATAAAATGTGATGTGACCGGTTCCTGTCTTATACTTTTTGTTGTTCACTACAGTTGGTTAATTCTGAACTCTTTTATCTTTCAACCCTTTAAGTTGTACTGTATTTTAGTCATTTTATTAAGTTTGAGCTATCTATGTTATCAGTATTCATATCCAGTGTCCCTATTTTTATAATACAATATTGTACGTGACTAAACTATTTCACCTTTATGATTCAAAAAAGTCCTTTGTTTTACATATTCTTCATTTTACTTGGTCTTTTTATACTTGAAATCTATAACATCGTGTTCTGCAAACACAATTTAAGACTTCTATACCGATGTCATACACCCACTCTGATAGCCCATTGTTTCTTAAAAGCAAATTACATACAAAGCTGTGTTATTTGAGTTGTGATATATAACAAAATTGTTTAATTTGATTATCAAGTTAAAATCAAGTAAAATAAATTACAATATGAATAAATATATTTATCAATATATAACGACATTGTTGAAAGAAGATAATGCCAATTGTTGATATTTACTTTTGTCCAGTTTCTCGGTCGGCAATGACTAACTAAATTCATTCTTGAAGAGTTTTTATTCATATTAGTGTTTTGTAACGGCTATTTTTTTTCCTTTAAAGTAGTGTCGGTGAAAATATCTACTAAAATAGTATTTCTTAAAGGCGATTTATCAAAGTAGTGTTTTTCATTTATTTTGTGTTTGTATTTTATTTTAAAACAAAATGTTAGCTTTGTTTAATCCCTATTCAATTAACTTATTATCTATTTCTTTATTATATATAAAAAAATACTATAATTTCTGTTTTTTTCTCACAAAAATAACTAAACAATTTTTTCACATAAAAAACATTATACCTTATGTTTTTTTTTCAGAAAAATTACTTATATTTTTTTTGCACATAAATTCCCTTCACTTGTCATTTTTGTTTTTATGTTCTTACCTTCACACATAATATGCATTTAACTAAATGATAAAAAAATAGTATATACACACCAATTCAACACTTGATGCTGTATATTTTAACTAACAAATGCGATTGTAGTCTCTACTGCCGGTGGCTCTTATAGGTAAACACTTGGAATCCAAAATCTAGGGTAATGACGTGTGGTTGATAGACAATATGGTTTAATTCCCCCGAGATCCTTTGTATTTACCACCAAATATATATAAAGATTACAATGAGGTATTCTTTGAATGACATCAATACAATAATTACATAATCAATCTAGATCCTAAATTATAGCCTATTATACCCCCGCAGTTGAAGCCGAAGGTGAACGGATGCTGAGACTGGATCTAAAATCTTCAAATAAGTGACGAGGTAAGCCTTTGGTGAAGATGTCCGCGATTTGAAACCGTGAAGAGATGTGATGAACACGAACTAAGCCCCGTTGAACCTGCTCTCTAACGAAGTGTATGTCCAGCTCAATGTGTTTGGTACGCTGATGTTGAACAGGGTTACCAGAAAGATAGACGGCGCTAACATTATCGCAAAAAACGATCGTGGCTTTGGATAATGGGTGATGAAGCTCGAGAAGAAGGTTTCGTAACCAACATATTTCTGCAACAACATTGGCGACGCCTCGGTATTCGGCTTCGGCACTAGAACGAGAAACAGTTTGTTGGCGTTTTGAGGACCAGGAAAGTAGAGTAGGGCCATAGTAGACACAGTAGCCGGAGGTGGACCTGCGTGTGTCAGGACATCCTGCCCAGTCGGCGTCGGTGTATGCTGTCAACGAAGAAGCAGAGGAGGGTTCGAGCGTTAGACCGTACGAAGTTGTCCCCTTAAGGTAACGGATGATGCGCTTCAGTGCCTGCCAGTGAGACATCATAGGAATGCATGTGCATGCATATCTGCTGAACTGCATAACTGATGTCTGGGCGAGTGAACGTGATGTACTGAAGGGCACCTGCTAGACTGCGATAAAGAGTGGGATCTTCAAATGGAGTGCCATCAGTCGACGATAACTTTGGTTGAGTATCAACATGCGTGTCCACAGGTTTACACACATCCATACCAGCACGATGGATAATGTCATGGGCGTAAGCTTGTTGCGAGAGAAACATGGTATTCTTGTGGCGAGTGACAGCGATGCCCAAGAAATAGCTAAGAGGCCCAAGGTCTTTCATAGAAAATTCACTTGCAAGACTGGTCATGAGAAGCTGACGGAGGTGGTCCGAAGAGGTGACCAATAGAATGTCATCAACATATAGAAGCAGGTAAGCAGTTTGAGATTTTTGTTGTAAAATGAAGAGAGAATTGTCACATTTGCTCTGTGTGAACCCCATGCGAAGAACATAGTCAGTGAACCGTTGATACCACGCCCTGGGTGCCTGTTTTAAACCATATAGGGACTTTTTCAACCGACAGACATGATTAGGAAATTGCTTGTTACGAAATCCCATTGGTTGGTACATGTAGACGGTCTCATTCAAAGTGCCATGTAAAAATGCGTTGGTAACATCAAGTTGATGTACAGGCCATGATTTTGTGAGAGCAATCGAGAGAACAGTGCGAATGGTGGCGGGTTTGACCACGGGGCTAAAAGTGTCACCACAATCGATTCCAACCTGTTGCAACCTGCCATCACAAACCAAACGAGCCTTATAGCTCTCCAAACTACCATCAGAATTGAATTTGTGTTTAAATAGCCACATGCTTCAAATGACATTCATTTGTGGGTGTCGAGCTCTAGATCCCAAGTCTCGTTTTTAATAAGAGCATTATATTCGTCGGTCATGGCTTTATGCGAAACCAGTGTGGACAAGGCAAAGGTAGGATTTTTTGGTATTGGGACGATGATGGTAGTGTGAAGTTTAAATTTAGGTTTGGGTTTATGAATACCGTTCATGGCCCGAGTACGCATAGTGCGGGTGGGTGCAGTAGAAGGCGGTGGATTGTGCATGAGAGGATCAGAGACCGAGGCCGCTGAGGGAGGTGGAGAGTGGGCCGTGTGGAAATATGGGCCAGGGGAAAGGATTGTGTCGTATGATTGGGGCGGTGATTGTGGTTGGGCCGAAGAGGTGTGGGAAGGTGTTGGGCTGAGAGGCGTTTGAGGGGATGTTGGGGAATTGGTAGGTGGGTTATTGGTGTTGGGCTCGGTTGGGATGTTTTGGGCTGTTGTGGTATGTGTGGATGGAATGGGTTGCGGTGTGATGTGAGGCCATACCTGTGGATGCAGGGGAGCCGATAGAAAGTCATAGGATGGTGGGGAGGTATTTATGTGGTGAAACGGAAAAATGGTTTCGTCAAAAATGACGTGTCGGGATATGGTTAATTGGTTTTTGTGGAGGTCAAAACATTTATACCCCCGGTGTTGTAGGGGATAACCGAGAAAGACACAAGGATGAGAGCGAGGTTCGAGTTTATGTGTGGTGGTAGAGGGTATTAGTGGGTAGCAAAGTGAGCCGAATACCCGGAGGTGATCGTAAGAGGGGGTGGCGCGGTATAATATTTCAGTAGGGGTGTGGTATTTACGGGTTTTGGCAGGGGTTATGTTATGAAGGTAAGTTGCCATGTCGAGGGCATGGTGCCAGAATTTTGGTGGTAGACCAATGTGAGCCAGTAAGGTTCGGATCATGTTGTTGATAGAGCGGATTTGCGCTCCGCTTTACCATTTTGGGACGAGGTGTGAGGGCAGGAGAGACGAAACAACATACCATTTTGAGCACAAAATTGTTTAAAATTTTTGTTGACGTATTCGGTTCCATTATCACACTGAAAGGTTTTGATAGGTCGTTCAAATTGTGTTTTTATTTGATTTGCAAAATTAGAGAATATGTTGTAAACTTGTGACTTGTTAGCTAAGGGGTATGTCCACATAAAATTTTTATAATCATCCAAGAACAAAATACAATATATGTGGCCAGCAGTGCTTAGGACGGGTGACGTCCATAGATCGCTATGGACAATATCAAAGGGTGCAAAAGTAAATGAATTAGAGGTAACAAAAGGCAAACGAATGCTTTTTCCCAAAATGCAAGACTGACAAACAGTTTTGTTTACTGAATCATATGAAATAGAGCTAGAGATTTTCAAGGATTGTATTAAAGTGGGTCCTGGGTGGCCTAGGCGTTGATGCCAAAGGCGCTGGGAGAGGGCTACAAAAACTGTTGGTGATGTCCTTTACGAGGCAGGAGGGGGAAGGAGCGGATACAGATCACCGTTGTTGTTGCATCGCAGGATAGGGATCCGGGTCTTGAGATCCTTCACAAGAAAACCAAAAGGGTCAAATTCGATAGAAAGAGAGTTATCGGTGGTAAGCCGACGAACGGATATGAGATTTTTAATAAGCTTTGGTGAGTATAAAACATTGTTTAGTTTAAAGGGCGGGTAGGGTGGTGGAAGGATGAGGTTACCTTGTCCAGTAACCGGGATGGCATTTTCATCACCTACAATTATATATTTAGTTGGGCCCTTATTAGAAATAGATTGAGATGTACCTGACTGTTGGTGATAATGTTCTGTTGCCCCGGTGTCCATAATAGAGTTCCAGTCTGGCGGGTTCAAGCTCATGGTGTGCATGGCATGTGCAATGTTGGTAGGTGTGTACGCCATGTGGGCTGAATTAGGCTTTGGTCCAAGTAAGCCATTTCCATTATGTTGATTAGTTGTTTGTGGAGAAGTTGGATAAGGGCATGGTGAGGAGGCCCAAGATGGCCACGATGGAGAGAAGGAATTTTGGTGGGGCCACTGTTGCATCCCATACGGCCAAAGGAAAGGACCGGGGTAGGATTGTTGCGATGGTTGGCGAACGCGGTTCCAGGAGGAGCGGCCGCGACCACGTCTGCGGCCCCGTGTGGGACTTCGGCCACGGTCCGAGTGGGATTCGGAACGATATTCAGAAGTGGGTATGTGGTTGGTGGTGTGGTTGGAATCAGTGGACGGGGTGCGGGTGGAGGCGTGTAAGGATGAACCGGCGGTAGCAGCCGCATGTTGGGCTTGGTTGGCTTTACGAGTCTCGTGCATGCACAACTGTAAACGAACCTCGTAGAAAGAGGGTAGCGGTTTGGTGTTGTTGAGAACGGTAGAGATGCTTTCATAAGCTTCGGTCAGGCCGGCTAGCTTTTGGAGAACCAAGGCGCCATCATCGACTAGAGCATCAACGTTGGAAAGTTGGTCGGATAACACCTTCAATTCTTGGCAGTAAGCCGCCATATTAGCAAAGTTTTCAAGGCGGGTGGAGTTGACTTTTTGTTTGAGATATAAGGCTCGGGTGGCTTTGTTGTCTTGAAAAAGAGATTCAAGTGCGGTCCATGCTTGATGAGCGGTGTTGTTTGTTTCAAGAATAGTATTGACAAGATCGGTCGAGATGGTGCCATAGATCCATTGAAGGACTATGGCATCCAATCTCTCCCATGAGTCAAGGGTAGGAGGGGTGGTGGTTTGTTTTTCCTTGTCGGTGGAGGATGTGTCAGTGGTGGGTGCGGGTTGGCGAGGAGAGAGATGGTCGGAGACAAGGAAAGCTCGACAGTGGATGCGAAACCATTTTGACCATGTGGTGTATTGGGACGATTCCGAGTCTAGGGTGATCGGAATAAAGGATTTGATGTTTGTAACAGTGACAGCGGGGTGAAGCTTAGGTTCCAGGGGACTGTGTTGTGAAGAGTTGAAAGTGAAGGGAAGGTGGTACAGTCGAGAAGAAGAAGGGGGCAGTAGGGTTGGCCTAGAGATGGCCTGATACCATGATAGACAATATGGTTTAATTCCCCTGAGATCCTTTGTATCCATCATCAAATATATATAAAGATTACAATGAGGTATTCTTGGAATGACATCAATACAATAATTACATAATCAATCTAGATCCTAAATTATAGCCTATTAGTGGTTAATGAGGCAAGTGTATGATTGCTTTCACTGTCATTCAACTTGGTTTATAAATAGATAGAGATGGATAACAATCCTGTAAATTTTCCCAACTATGATCATTTAGATATCATTATTTATTAAATGAGTTTGTTTTATTGATTACACGAATATTAGTTGAGAGTAGTGGCATTTTTTATATTTTAAATTCATATACATTTTATCATTTTACTTTATCATGTACTTAATATATCAAAATATCAAAACTAATTTTAAATTTATTAATCAGATTAACGTTGTCTGTGTGGAATTTTAATGTTAAGTTATTATTTACATTCTAATTATCACCAATCCCTTAGGTCAATCGATCCAGTAATTATTTCTTTGACGAAACAAGACTTGATTGGTTGGCCTCTTGTTTCTTTTAGTCCTTATAAATATTTAATCATCTAAATACGCTGTAAAAAAATACGGCCATAACTGAATGAAATTAAAATGAAAGAAAAAAAGAGAGAAAGAATGGTGAAATAAAAAAAAAGTTTAATATGTTAGTTAAAATACAAAAGTAAAAAAAATACTTTTTAGTAAATAGTTTTTAAAAAACACAATGTTAGTATATATATTTTCATCGACACTAGTTCGAAAAAAAAAACTGCAACATATGAGTTTTCATTGTCATCATCTAAAACAACTTTATTGCATCTCATGATTCCACCGGTTTGTTCCTTCCTACAACATTCCGTTAAATATGATGTTGATGGCTAAACATTTTCCTCTTATGCTAACTTAAGAAAGTATGCATGAGATCATGACTTTCATATTATAGTTATCAGCATTAACAACGTGATAATATGAATTCAATCTTTTATGGTTTAGAAGTTAGTAAAGGTTGGAGAACTCGTTAGTCATTAGTCGTCTTGTGAGGTCAAGACTAGTGAATACTTGGGATTATTCAGGATTAATCGTATCAGGTTTTCTATATGTAATTTTAAGTTTTATGAATACATATACACATTTTGTAGGCAAATATTTTAAGTAGCTAGGTTTTTAACTCTTAATCAACTCATTTTTTTAAATATACAAGATTTATTGTTAGAATTCATATGATTTGGTTGGAAACTAGCCGGAATTTGGAGGTTTTGAACAGAATATACAGGTTTTTTGCCGGAATCTGGCCGAAATCGCCAATTTTTGGCTGGCCGACTAGGTCTGACTAGTCCCCAGTAGGTCCGACTAGCGATTAATGGACTGATTAACAAAAAATTACTCAGTTACTGGCCGACTAACAATTACTCGCCAACTAGTCGTCGCCTATTCGTGATTTTACAACACTGGGTTTAGTGAGTCCAATACTAATTTGATTTAAAAAAATAATAATTAAACCTTATGGAATGGCACATTTTTTCGAGTTCAAACTGCGTACATGAATTCTCAGATACAAACCAGGTTGCAAGTGTTACATAATATTATAACATCGTTTGAGAAAAAATAAACACTAGTACTCTTACCCTTCGTGTTGCGTCGAGAATCTGGTTGGTTCGTCACGTTAGAAAAAAAAATACTAAAAGGCGAAATACTAAAACGAATAAAAGTAGAACTAAAAATATATATTACCAAAGTTAAAGTAGAGAGACTAAACATGTCTATAAACAAAATTAACTAATAAGAAAAAGAAACTTTATTAAAGTAAAGGGACTAAACATTTATATTAGAAAAGTTAAATTAGAAGGACTAATATGCATATTAGTAAAGTAATGGTGCAACGGAAAAAGACAATGATGGTGTCAATATAGTACTAGCACGAGTGTAGTTGTCAATGAACGGGAAAAGGTAACTTTCTTGAAGTTTAAGGACTATACGAGAACTTTAGTATTTTATCCTGCACGTTGCAGCGGTATCAATATAGTACTTGCATGTGGTGTATTCGTCAAGGAACAAGGAAAACATTATTGAAGTTTAGGGGTTGTAAGATATTAAAGTGCAAGGGGTGTAAACAGAAAATACACACAAAAGGACAAAAGAGGTAGAAAAGGAAAATATAATAATAAATAATTTGGTCTGGTTCGTAACATTAGCAAGGAAAAACACTAAAATACAAAATACTAAAAAGAATAAAAGTAGAGAAACTAAACATGTATATTAGCAAAGCTAAAATAGAGGGACTAAACTTATGTATAAACAACGTTAACTAATAAGAAGAAAACTTTATTAAAGGAAATGATTTAAACATGTGGGTTAAGTTATAATACAAAAGATTTAAAAATAAGAAGTGTAAGAAGCCACTAGAGAGTAACAAATGTCTTAAGAGGAATCAAGTAGAAAGGGTAATTTTGTTTACAAGAGAAAAATAATATGCACATGCAAGTACATGCTAATCCCCCCCCCCTTTTCAATTTTTAAATGTCCGTAACTTTTTTATACATCATTTGTTTTAAAAAAAATCATACTGTAAAATCGAGCGTCTTTTTATCTTTAATATGAGTACCATATTGTTATATTTTTCAAAAAAAATCACAAACCCAGTTGCATATTACACAATGAACATGACGTAAAATACAATGAAAAGTAGATCAAAAACACAATCATTGACAACAGATAAAAACATAATGGACAACAAACTGAAACACAATAACCATAATGTATAACATAATAAATATCAAACTAAATAAAAACACAATTGATGACAGCAGATAAAAGACACAATTGAGAGCAGATGAAGACACAATGGACAACAAACTAAAAACACAATTCACAACAAACTAAAACATAATGAACAAGAGATTAAAACACAATGGACAACATAAAACACAGTGGATAACAAATTAAACACAATGACCATAATCAATAACACAATGTATAGAAAACCTAGATATAACACCATCTTTATTATGTCATATATTGTGTTATAGGTTCTTATAAAAACGCAATGGGTAGAACCCAAATTAACATTGTGTTATAGGTTTTGATAATAACATAATGTATAGAAACCTTACTAAAACGTAATGACCAAAACCTAGTTAAAAGACACAATCACCAGACTCTTTAACACAATGCAAAAAGAAAACCCAGTACAAATGAAATTTTTTATTTTATTTTTATATGACAATATGATACTCATTAAAGATAAAAAAACGTTCGTTATGATGGTGAAATTTTTTTTAAAATGTCGTGTGAAAAAAATATTGACGTTTTAAGTTGATGGAGGAATTGGCATGTGCCTTGCATGTGGAGAGAGAAAATCCATAAATGTAGTATTCCCTTTATACCCTTCTATTATCTTTTTTCCTAAAACTAATCTCAGCCATCCAAATCTAAGATCAATGGATTAGAATTTCTTATTTATTTACTCTTTGCATTTGATCCTAATCCACATGGATACTAGGAAAGTTAAAGTAGGAGAATTAAAGATATATATTAGCAAAGTTAAGGATGTAAAAATAAAATACAAAAAAATTTAACAAAAAAATGTAGGCTACCACATCACAACCTCTAGTTCGTCATAGTGAATACTATAGTGAGTGTGAGGACTGTGAACCCTTTGCTTTTTAATATGTGTGTATCTATATTTTGGGTATGCTCATAAGACTCAAATCCTCACATGAAAATGAGTGGGAAAGTTTAGGGTATGTTTGGCATGGGACTTTTAGAAGCTTTTAAGAGCTTCTAGTTTTAAGATTTTAAGAAAAAAAAAGTCATACTCAATAAAAAACCTTGTTTAGTTGAGGGAGCTTGAAGCTTTTAGGTTAGGAGCTTAAACCTTTTGGTTGAAGGAGCTTGAAGCTTTTAGGTTAGGAGCTTTTGGTTAAACGCTCCTACTACGTTTAGAAGAAGTTACAAGTTTTTAGGGGAAACTGACTATTTTAACCTCTAAAGATAATAACTTTTTAATGCACCAACTTTTTAATGTCTATTTTGGTCATTTTATACATTTTATTAAAATCTCCAGCTACTCTTCTAAACACCTAAATATATATAAAAAGCTACGGCTACCAGCTTCCAGCTTTAAGCACTAGCCACTAGCTATTTTTGTCAAACATACCATTTTGGCATAAAAGAAGATTTTATTGTTTCTACTTAGTTATACCTAAAAGTTTCTTTTTATATTTACAAATTAAAAACGTTATTATAGGTATTTTAGCTTTTGAAAATTGTTTTTGATGGGAGTTAGTTTTAGACGGATTATAAATTTTTTTAAATAAAGTTTATTTTTCTTTACATTGAAAAAAAATTGGGGTAGTAAAGCGCTTGCACGAGAGTTTTGTGAACAGCTTGATTTTTAGGATTTGCGAAAAATTCAAATTTTTATTGTTAACCCGTATTTCTCTCTCCACACTTAAAATGCACATTGTCCCTAATGTACTTAACCATAGTTATTTATATAGGATAATAATTTAAATAAAAAGTGTATAAAAGAAAAAAAGAAAAATTCTTCCTTTGGGTCGAAGAAGTCGAAGCGAATTCGGCCGATGTATGTTTGTCTATTTGTTGGTTCCATTGTTTTCACATGTTTAGTATAATCTACTCCAAACCATTCCATAACACAATTTAAGAAAACATGCAATCCTAAATTTATCAATGTTCAAAGTGCATCATGTTCTATCATACAAACATAAATAAACCAAATGCAAATAAAAGTTAATCATCATGCGAGAAATGTAAATTGTTCATAAATGCAGAAAAGATAAATTGTTTAACCATAAATATGAGCATGGTTCAGCACTCATAAAAGTCACCAACTTTACTTCAACCTGTAAGGAACACCACCACAAGCCATCACTCGTCATCCTCCTCCTCATCAGGCTCCTCCTCGAACTCTGCTGCGTATCGGGTGTACAAGGCATTGTTATAGAGTAGCGAGACATCTGAAGACATTGAGTTAACATTCTGTGCAATAGTCTCTACCGTTTGGTTAATGCTTTGCGCCAGATTATAGGTTTGCAGTGTGTAGCGCATAGACTCTTGAATGCCACCCTAGAGGTCCATCATGGTAGGGAAGCCTGGCCCGTACTGGCTCGAGTGTGAAGGGAAAGGTAGGTGGCTGTTGTGGCTGCTGAATAGTGGCATGCTCTGTCTCCTCAACTTTGGGTGATCCCCCACCCATGTGTTCCCAAACCTGTCTCTCAACCGATATATCTCATCTGTTATCTGGCTCACAAACCCCGACTGCATGCAATGTGCCATGTTGGCGGGTTGTGCCTCGACTCCTATAATAAGTCCTTGAGGCAACTCTCCAAGGTTTCGTTTGTACAAGTTAGCATTCATTGGACCAAAAAAGATAGGAGTATTTTCACCTGCTTGAATGTTTATGTGGAGCTGGTGGCAGAGCGGGTAACTGAGTTTCAAGGGCATTTTGATGACTAGGCAGTAGAGAACGACTCTTTCAGGTTTACTAAACTACCCGAGTTTCCTTTTTTAGTGAGAGAATTATTGAGGAGTCAGTGAACATACCTGAGGAGTGGGTCATGGATCAAGGTGTTTTGTAACGCTTTGCTTTTTGTAACTTTCTGTTTTTAGTAAGTTTGCTTCGTGATTCTATTTTTGGAAAGCCTAAACCTTGTAATCGTATCACACTCCGAATCATTGTAAATCCGTGGCTTTGATTATAATCAAATTGATCAATTATACGAAATCCCAATCTTTATATGCATTTATACATATGTTCGTACACTTATTCGTTACACGATTTAGTGTTTCAAATTAACTCGTGAATTCTTATCGTACATTCGTTTCACATCAAGCAAAATGATTAGTGGTTTAAACATGAAATACATAAGCTTTTGGCATCGTAAACCTTGTCACGTTTGTCACACCCCGACCCGCAGCGGAAAAGGTGATCGGGGCATGATTGGGTTATCATCAAAGCTCATGACATTTATTTTAACGTTTCATATTCATTAATACACTTTAATGGAAAAATTACAATCAATATTACATCATGTCCTAAATATCAATCTAGGCTTCATTGTTTTCTTCTAAAGCATTTCCTATGTTTTCCTTGCTTCATCCTGTTCACCTGTATCATGTGTAAAAAGGGTTTTTGGATCAAAAAAAAGTTGGCGAGTGAATCCTATGTAAAACATTTGAACAAGTTTATTTAATTGATTATAAAATAAGTGCACAACCACACATGAGTAAAAATAGATGTAAACTTATTCACCAATCAATTTAATATTAAACAATACACACATGAACAATAATGGATCGTTTAGAGGCACGCGTTGCTCAACTCGTCTCTCACGAGGAACTGATGGGCCTAATGAATGACTTGCATAAACTTGACAATATGAAATACATAACTACAAACAATATAAACTCAATAATACACACATGAACAATAATGGATTTATTTTGAGGCACGCGTTGCTCAACTCGTCTCCCACGAGGAACTGATGGGCTTAATGAATGACTTTCATATAAGTTGACAAAATGAAATACATAACCACAACAATATAAACAATCTAAGTTTATATCACAATATGGTATGGCACAAGTTTAAATAAACGAGTTAATTATTTTGTGACACATGACACACCCCAAAACGTGTAATTAAAAAGGGGGAGTTGTAAGATTCACTCACATTGGGTGCGTTCGGTTGATGATGTTGAATGCGCACGAAGTGGTTTTAACCACGAGTGAAATTAACCTAGATAATGGCATAATGTTCTGGTAAGTAAACGGGTTTTATTAATCCATTTTAGTAGGATTGTTGGGTGTATTTTTGTGAGTTTAAGGCTATTTTCTAACCTTAAAAATGTTATTTTTAAGTATTTTTAATTGATTTTTAATTAAAATAAATAAATAAAAATAATAATAAAAAGTTGACTTTTTTTACCGTTGACCGTTGACTTTGACTTTGACTGTTGACCGGTTCGTATGCGTATATGTGTGCGCTGGGTGAGGCTCGAACCCGAGACCTCCCGTTCGCGTGCACGCAGCTCTACCAACTGAGCTACGTGTCTAACCCGAAATATTTCTGTTTTTAATTATATTTATATATTAATTAGATTAATCCGAAAATCAACTTATTTCTAAAAATATTTTAATCAGTGACTCGGTGCGCTCCACAGGTCTCGAACCCGGGACCTGTGGTTTATGTTAACACACAGTCCACCGCTGGACTGTGTGTCCAACTTGTTAAATAAACTGATTTTTATTATACTTAAATACAAACTAAGTATTTTCATTTCTGACTTAAATAAAAAGTTTGATAATTGTCCGGACCGGTGCGGTAGTCCGGACTCGAACTCGTGACCTGTGTTTTAAATGCGCACACAGTCCACCGCTGGACTGTGTGTCTATCTTGGTTATTATTCCGGTTTTTATTAAACTTAACATCTTGCGCCTTGACTCCGGTTCGGTTAAAAAAAAGAACATTTTTATTAGGGCGAAGGTGCGCGGAACAAGATTCGAACTCGAGACGTTTACGTGTTTAATGTGCACACAGTCCACCGCTGGACTGTGTGTCTAACCCGAGTTATAACTTGATTTTAATTATACATATACACAACTGAACTTCGTCTTCTTCGTTGAATTTAACCAGAATCGGAAATCCGACTAGTTCGATGTTTTAATCAGGTTCTTTAGTGTTTTGAGGTTAATTACAGGTGAGATATATAAAAAGAATGAAAGATTTAAGCGTAAGGTATATCGACTGGACTCCTCTGTTTCTCCGGCGAAACTCCGGTGACGGCAGAAACTTCCGGCGACGTGTGTCCTGCGGCAGAGAGTCTTCAGCAAGCTTGAAATGGATGTGGGTGACTTCGGTATAAGCTCTGGGGGTTCAGTAAGGCTCAGAAGTGAAGGGTTCGGTTTTCCGGCGAATGGAATTACATCGGGTAAAGGTGCGGTTTTGAGCGAAAAGGCTTGCAGAGGTTCGAGGGGGTATTTATAAGGCAGGTTATCGATGAATTTGGTCCGATTTCCGACTTGATTCGTCGGTTAGAAATTCTCCGGCGGTTATAGCTTGTGTCGCGGGTTCAGGCGTCGGTTATAACCGATGCAGTGTTTAAGGTTTACGTTATAACTGAAGTAACCGTCCAATCCGCGAGATCGCCGGGATTTCCGACGACTGCATTTGGGCGCGCCGATTTTGAATTCGAGAATTATAATATGTATTAATTGTTTCAATTAATTAACAAGGAATACAAGTGGCGCAGTGGTTGAGTGTGTGGGTGTTAAGTCGTTTGTTGACCCGGCTGACTGACCCGGGTTCGAAACCCGGCAATGCCATTTTATTTTTATTTCATTATTTTTAACAATTTTTCAAAAACAAATTATATATTCCAATATAATAATTAATTATGTATCGTTTAAAATTAATTTGGGCATTAAATACGCCACGAAATTTTAAACTGATTGTTCGGTTAATAAACGGAGCGGGTTTGGTAAAATCCGTTTTTTTACGGATGTTACAGTATCCCCTGCTTTTTAGAAATTTCGTCCCGAAATTTAAGTAGTGATATATTTGACTAAAAGAATGATGGTGTTTAGCTTGACAGTTACAGACTTAGAAGATAAGGGTTTAAGTTTTTGTTTGAGGCGGTAACGTTCCTTGTAAGGGTTAAGTACCCTGTTACAGGAATCGCTTTTTGTTGCCTTCGGTGAAAATATTGATAAGCGGAGTTGATTCGCTAAATATGATATCATACATAAGAGTTTGGATATGTTTGGAAGGATATGGTTATATCCTAAAGCAAAACTTCTAATACTACAACCTACATGGAACTTCTCATAACCATCTAACAATACCTCTGATCCTTTGACAAGAATACTAATATATAGGAAGTACCAGCGGCGTATCCACCATATTCTTGTCAAATTTTCATTGGTTTTATCAGTAAGTTATGATTGGTCCTATGATGTAACTCTAGAACATAAATAACACAACAACCAATATTTGAATCCACATTCTGATAGCATATATGTTTGAATGGTGACAGTTCCTCTCTCGTTTGTTATGATGGAGAGGTTAGTTTATGTAGAAATGGAACACAATCCAATTTCTCTAAATAGCGAGATGATATAAATGTAACACAAATTTCAACCAAGACAATACTAAATCCTACATGGAACTTCTTATAACCGCCTGATAATGCCTCTGATCCTTTGGCAAGAATACTTATATATAGGAAATACCAGCGGCATATCCACCATATTCTTGTCAAATTTTCGTTGGTTTTATCCGCAAGTTATGATTAGTTACCAAGAAACTACTAAATCCTACATAGAACTTCTCATAACCGTCTGACAATGCCTCTGATCCTTTGACAAGAACACTTATATATAGGAAGTACCAGCGGCGTATCCACCATATTCTCGTCAAATTTTCATTGGTTTTATCGTGAATTATGATTAGTCCTATGTGACTCTACAACCAATACAACAAACACAAAATACTGAAAATGAAAAAATGTCTGTGCGATCAAGGCTCAATCAAACGGAGCCGATCGTATTGCATGTACTGAAAATGAAAATGTCTGTGCGATCAAGGCTCAATCAAGCGGAGCCGATCGTATTGCATGTACTGAAAATAATAAATTTAATCTAAACAACAATCACACAAACAGCTTATACATGGAACCTCTCATAACCGCCTGATAATGCCTCCGATCCTTTGACAAGAATACTTATATATAGGAAGTACCAGCGGCGTATCCACCATATTCTCGTCAAATTTTCATTGACTTTATCCGCAAGTTATGATTAGTTCTATGTGACTCTACAACAAACACAACAATCACAAGATACTGATAATGAAAAATGTCTGTGCGATCAAGGCTCAATCAAACGGAGCCGATCGTATTGCATGTACTGAAAATGAAAAATGTCTGTGCGATCAAGGCTCAATCAAACGGAGCCGATCGTATTGCATGTACTGAAATAATAAATTTAATCTAAACAATAATCACACAACAGTTAATCCATGGAACCTCTCATAACCGCCTGATAATGCCTCCGATCCTTTGACAAGAATACTTATATATAGGAAGTACCAGCGGCGTATCCACCATTTTCTCGTCAAATTCTCATTGACTTTATCCGCAAGTTATGATTAGTTCTATGTGACTCTACAACAAACACAACAACCACAAGATACTGATAATGAAAATGTCTGTGCGATCAAGGCTCAATCAAACGGAGCCGATCGTATTGCATGTACTGGAAATGAAAATGTCTGTGCGATCAAGGCTCAATCAAACGGAGCCGATCGTATGTGGGCACGCCGGGTTCACACTCATAATAAAATGGGGAACATGCTCAACGCTCATAATGTAATGGGGAGCGGCGGCCTATGAAATTGCATGTACTGAAAATAATAAACAATAATTACTCAAACAGTTTACACAAGGAACCTCTCATAACCGCCAGATAATGCCTCCGATCCTTTGGCAAGAATACTTATATATAGGAAGTACCAGCGGCGTATCCACCATATTCTTGTCAAATTCCCATTGGCTTTATCCTTAAGTTATGATTGGTTCTATGTGATAAAGAAAAACATAAAACTAAACGATTGGAGTTGAATCTGAATTTTCGGTGAAGAGGACTAGTTGGGTATCTTCGTTTGGGCCGTCATTATCTTCGACAGGATTGGCGTTGATGTTGAAAACTCTTCCCCTTGCTGGTGGCCTAGTGATTGGATTTTCTTGATTTACTTGGTTAACTGGGTTTGACTGAGCTTGAGTGTTGATGATGTTAACCAATCGAGGGCACGTGTTTCTAAAGTGGGTAGGGTCGCCACAATTGAAACAAGCTCGAACATATGGGAACATGGGGTATTGGGGTTGTTGATAGGTTTGGATCATGTTTTGAGTAGGGGGAGGGATTTGGTTTTGAAAGGTGCGGCAAACCTTGCTCAAATGACCATAGCGTCCACAAGTTGCACACAGTCGACAAGGTAAGGTAAGGGGATGGTGATAAAAACAGTTGTTGCATCGAGGGTGAGGTCCAAGATATGGTTTCTTATTTGGGTAAGTTGAGTTGGGTGCCACTTGAGTGATTGGGATAGCTTGGATGGGTATGGCGTGTGAAATTGGTTGATTTCGTTGGATAGCAGCGAAAAGTTGCCCGTCTCTTTTTCTCTTAGAATTGGGTTGAGAAGGGGATTCGGTTTGGGTGTAGTCGGAGGTTTCAGTCGATGTTTTATCCTTCTTCTTCTCCTCCTTGAAGTCTTTGTTCCGGATTCGGTTCTCGGTGAGCTCTGTAGCTAACTCCATTGCTGCTTCCAAAGTTGCAGGCGTGGTACTTATTACAGAGTCTTGAATCTTTGACGGAAGACCTCGAATGTAGTGCTCGATCAACCGGTAGAGGGGAGTGAACAAGTTGGGAACCATCTGATGTAACTCGAGGAATCTTTTGTTGTATGTGGTGTGGTCTCCTTCCTTTTGCTTCAACGAATAAAATTCATCTTCTAATTTCTTGATTTCGCACCTTGGGCAAAATCGTCTGGTCATGATTTCCTTCAATTCGTTCCAAGTTAAAGTCATAGCATCTTCCACACCTCGTTTGGCCTTCTCTGTATTCCACCAAGTAAGTGCTATTCCAAGTAATCGACCGGTAGCATATCGCACCTTGCGATCATCGGGGCAATCGCAGTTTAGAAAAGTGTTCTCCATCTCTTCAAACCAATGGAGGAGAGCGGTGACGCCTTCAGTCCCTTTGTATTTTGGAGGGTCGCATGATTTGAAATGCTTGTAGGTGCATTTAGTGGTATTTGGGGGAGGGTTGATAACGTGTTGATCTTCTTGATTGACAGGATTAGCGGTAAGTGCTTGTTGGACTTGGATTACAATGTTAGGTATTACTGCAGCCATTTGTTGAGCGATTAGGGCAGCCATGCGTTCGCGGGCTTTTCCTGCTCTCATCTTCCTACGGGCGTGGTTAGAAGATATCTACAAGGAATACATGTCAAGAGTATGAGTTGGATGCTTTTGGGATCATGGGTCGCACTTAGGAATGAACATTCATAAAATAATTATAGAAAAATAAATCTACTAAATCCATAGGATGTCTTGGGCTCTGCTCGTCATTAGGCCCTACATGCCGCCATACTTCACCTTCGTAATCATGTGGGCCCCCATGAATACCGGGTTTTTCATATGGTTCGCATGTGTTAGCCTGGTTACGTACACTAAAACCCGGAGAAAATCGAGAAATATGTATATAACGTATGATATTCGGAATGTGTCCAGGTGTAGACACGGTGACACCTCAAAGTGGGGTTAGTTCGAGCGACGTTTGGTGTGGCATGCTTTGGCCTAATAGGTCCTTCGTACTCTCATCGTTAGTCCCCAGGTAGGCAAACTGGTCCGTTATATTGGATTTATACGAATGCCAACCTAGACAGGACGTTCCGACTACCGGTACTTGTACCCTTCCAGTTACTACATGCCCGTCGCAGAACTTACTTTGATGAGATTTAAAAATTGCAACAAAATCTTTGAATAACAAAAGTATGAAGATGAATTGAATATATGAACATTGATATATGTATGATAAATGTGTATATAATATGTATGTTTGACTGTAAGTATAAACAAATATGAAACAAATAAATATCATAAGTTTGTATGTAACCACCTAATCAATTAAAATTTAGGCAGACTATAGTATAGGCTCTAAGGGTCTAATGACCTATCCTATATCCCTATAGTCATGGCTCTGATACCAATCTGTCACACCCCGACCCGCAGCGGAAAAGGTGATCGGGGCATGATTGGGTTATCATCAAAGCTCATGACATTTATTTTAACGTTTCATATTCATTAATACATTTTAATGGAAAAATTACAATCAATATTACATCATGTCCTAAATATCAATCTAGGTTTCATTGTTTTCTTCTAAAGCATTTCCTATGTTTTCCTTGCTTCATCCTGTTCACCTGTATCATGTGTAAAAAGGGTTTTTGGATCAACATAAAGTTGGCGAGTGAATCCTATGGAAAACATTTGAACAAGTTTATTTAATTGATTATAAAATAAGTGCACAACCACACATGAGTAAAAATAGATGTAAACTTATTCACCAATCAATTTAATATTAAACAATACACACATGAACAATAATGGATCGTTTAGAGGCACGCGTTGCTCAACTCGTCTCTCACGAGGAACTGATGGGCCTAATGAATGACTTGCATAAACTTGACAATATGAAATACATAACTACAAACAATATAAACTCAATAATACACACATGAACAATAATGGATTTATTTTGAGGCACGCGTTGCTCAACTCGTCTCCCACAAGGAACTGATGGGCTTAATGAATGACTTTCATATAAGTTGACAAAATGAAATACATAACCACAACAATATAAACAATCTAAGTTTAGATCACAATATGGTATGGCACAAGTTTAAATAAACGAGTTAATTATTTTGTGACACATGACACACCACAAAACGTGTAATTAAAAATGGGGAGTTGTAAGATTCACTCACATTGGGTGCGTTCGGTTGATGATGTTGAATGCGCACGAAGTGGTTTTAACCACGAGTGAAATTAACCTAGATAATGGCATAATGTTTTGGTAAGTAAACGGGTTTTATTAATCCATTTTAGTAGGATTGTTGGGTGTATTTTTGTGAGTTTAAGGCTATTTTCTAACCTTAAAAATGTTATTTTTAAGTATTTTTAATTGATTTTTAATTAAAATAAATAAATAAAAATAATAAAAAAAAGTTGACTTTTTTTGACCGTTGACTGTTGACCGTTGACTTTGACTTTGACTGTTGACCGGTTCGTATGCGTATATGTGTGCGCTGGGTGAGGCTCGAACCCGAGACCTCCCGTTCGCGTGCACGCAGCTCTACCAACTGAGCTACGTGTCTAACCCGAAATATTTCTGTTTTTAATTATATTTATATATTAATTAGATTAATCCGAAAATCAACTTATTTCTAAAAAGATTTTAGTCAGTGACTCGGTGCGCTCCACAGGTCTCGAACCCGGGACATGTGGTTTATGTTAACACACAGTCCACCGCTGGACTGTGTGTCCAACTTGTTAAATAAACTGATTTTTATTATACTTAAATACAAACTAAGTATTTTCATTTCTGACTTAAATAAAAAGTTTGATAATTGTCCGGACCGGTGCGGTAGTCCGGACTCGAACTCGTGACCTGTGTTTTAAATGCGCACACAGTCCACCGCTGGACTGTGTGTCTATCTTGGTTATTATTCCGGTTTTTATTAAACTTAACATCTTGCGCCTTGACTCCGGTTCGGTTAAAAAAAAGAACATTTTTATTAGGGCGAAGGTGCGCGGAACAAGATTCGAACTCGAGACGTTTACGTGTTTAATGTGCACACAGTCCACCGCTGGACTGTGTGTCTAACCCGAGTTATAACTTGATTTTAATTATACATATACACAACTGAACTTCGTTTTCTTCGTTGAATTTAACCAGAATCGGAAATCCGACTGGTTCGATGTTTTTATCAGGTTCTTTAGTGTTTTGAGGTTAATTACAGGTGAGATATATAAAAAGAATGAAAGATTTAAGCGTAAGGTATACCGACTGGACTCCTCTGTTTCTCCGGCGAAACTCCGGTGACAGCAGAAACTTCCGGCGACGTGTGTCCTGAGGCAGAGAGTCTTCAGCAAGCTTGAAATGGATGTGGGTGACTTCGGTATAAGCTCTGGGGTTCAGTAAGGCTCAGAAGTGAAGGGTTCGGTTTTCCGGCAAGGTACAGAAGTTTTCCGGCAAATGGAATTATGTCGGGTAAAGGTGTGGTTTTGAACGAAAAGGCTTGCAGAGGTTCGAGGGGGTATTTATAAGGCAGGTTATCGATGAATTTGGTCCGATTTCCGACTTGATTCGTCGGTTAGAAATTCTCCGGCGGTTATAGCTTGTGTCGCGGGTTCAGGCGTCGGTTATAACCGATGCAGTGTTTAAGGTTTACGTTATAACTGAAGTAACCGTCCAATCTCGCGAGATCGCCGGGATTTCCGACGACTGCATTTGGGCGCGCCGATTTTGAATTCGAGAATTATAATATGTATTAATTGTTTCCATTAATTAACAAGGAATACAAGTGGCGCAGTGGTTGAGTGTGTTGGTGTTAAGTCGTTTGTTGACCCGGCTGACTGACCCGGGTTCCATTAATTATGATACGAAAGTATTCACTAAGATGTAACACTCGTTCTTGACACTATAGTAACTCTTACGAGTTGGATGTGATTTCATAGGTTCGGGACCTATTAGAATCGTGACAAGGAATTACATACTTTAGTGTTAAACTTAATAACTTAATAAGTGATTATAAGTTCATTATCAAGGTTTCGGTTTTAAATTATAATATGTTTATATATATCATTATAATCATGTAGGAGGTGGGAGGATGAACCATTCACTTTGTAACCTCTAGTGTCATGTATGTCAAGTATGAGGTGGGAGGTTAAACCATCCACTTTGAACCTCGGATTATGTTCACCACTACACAAGTTACCATTGGTAACAAGGAGGATTCAAGAACTATATACTATACAAGAATGATAAGGTGTCATCTAGATACCAAGTAGTTAAGTATTCAACAACCCGACGAGCACACGAGGACAATCGTCAAAGGCTTTGTGGGGTTGTGACACTTTAAGTCTAGCAAACTATCTTGGGATCTTGATGAAAATCATCAATTGATGTGTGGTCTCAAGTTAGGATAGCCCAAGCTTCCTTGGTGGACACACATGAACAAGTTTAAGAACTTGCATCACTTGTGAGCCCAATGCTCTTCAAAAACAGAAAGTTTGGAGTGATTAAACACTCCTATTTACAAGTTTAACCACCTAGGTTAGTCCCCATAATCATACATGTGATTAGGAGTTCAACAACACTAGGATGAATGAGAAAAGTAAGAGATTAAACAAGTTTATGAGAACATAAAGTAAAACAGTCCACTTTGGAACCTTTTTCTTGTCATTCCAGAGCTTGGTTTTCCATGGAAAACCAATGGAAATGATCCTTAGGTTAATCCAAGCAAGTAGGAAAAAGAATGGAAGGATTTTGTTAAGAAATGAGTGAGTTACACTCACTTTAGTAAGAGGTATACAATCTGCTCGAAAATCTGATGTTGCAAGGATCTTGAGGTGATTTGAGAGTGATTTGAGAGAGATTAAAGTGTAAAAATGCTTGGATTAGAGGTGGTTTTATAGAGATGAGTTAGGTTAGTTGTTAGGTGAGTTTAGGTGGGTTATTAAGTGTTAAAAGTTGATAAAAAAAACTCAAAAAACCAACCCAATCCCGCCCAAAACCCGCTGCTGCCGCCCTCCTTTGCGTCTGGATCTGACCCGGAAACAAAGCTTAAATTCTTTGTGTTTCCGGGTTCCTTCATATGTGGTGTGAGTGGTGGAGTGGTTGAGGCTTTGTTTGGTGAACCGGAGGTCCCGGGTTCGAGTCCCGCGGATCCGGTTTTATTGAATTATTATTATTTTTATTTAAAAACTCATTAAATCAGTTTGTTTGTATGACAAGAATGGCCCCTATAGTTTGAGAATCCAAGAATTACACTTTAAACCTTGGACTTTCTTAAAGAAAGATATATATTAACATTTAAATTCAAAATATTAGTATATATATATATATATATATATATATATATAATTAGCATTTTAATTTTTTGTAAAAAGAAATTAATTAATTTTATTAATTAATTTAATTAATTAATTTAATTAACTTAATAAATGAATAGGTAATTATATTTTCGTAACGAATTTAGTTTAACGATTACGAGTTTCACGTTTGAGTGTCGTTTACGCATACAAACCATGTTTGCGAGTTATCACACGTTTACGAATAAGAGTATCACGAGTATGTTTATATGTTTAAGGTATGAACAAGTATAAGTGTAACAAGATTATGATTAACACAACATGAATAAATACGAGTTTCTCATTACGGTCCAAGTCTCGGTTTACAACGTTTACAACAAAAGACGAATACAAGATACAACGATTACAGAAAATAGAAGTACGGTACATGGTTTCCGAATATATAAAGTATAGAAACGCGGGGCGTTACAGTCTCCCCTCCTTTAGGAAATTTCGTCCCGAAATTTAGGAAGATGTTACGAAGAGATATGGATACTTAGTCTTCATATCACTTTCAAGTTCCCAAGTGAATTCGGCGCCACGTTTACCTTCCCATCAAACCTTGACAATAGGAATACGACTGCGCCTCAATTGCTTGGTTCCTCGGTCCATGATTTCGACCGGTTTCTCCACGAAGTGCAAAGTATCATTGATTTGAAGATCTTCGAGTGGAACTTGGAGTCCTTCTTCAGCTAGACACTTTTTTTCAAATTTGAAACATGAAACACAGGATGCACGTTGCTGAGCACTTGAGGTAGATCCAGTCGATACGCTACCTTGCCAATCCTTTCGAGAATCTTGAAAGGACCCACATAGCAAGGAGCGAGTTTGCCTTTCTTACCAAAATGAACAACACATTTCCAAGGTGCAACCTTGAGAAGTACGTGGTCACCTATGTCGAATTCCAAAGGTTTGCGTCTTCTATCAGCATAGCTCTTTTGTCGGCTTCGAGCTTTGAGCAAGTTGTCACGAATCTTTGGGATCTTGTCCGTCGTCTCTTTTATAAATTCGGGACTGGTGAATTGTACGTCTCCGATCTCGTGCCAACAAATAGGCGAACGGCACTTGCGACCATACAGTGCTTCAAATAAAGCCATTTGAATACTTGCGTGATAGCGGTTGTTGTACGAGAATTCTACCAAGGGTAAGTGCAAATCCCAGTTGCTGTCAAAATCGATTACGCATGATCGAAGCATATCCTCTAGAGTTTGAATAGTACGCTCAGTCTGACCGTCAGATTGAGGATGAAAAGCGGTGCTAAGATTCAAACGAGTGCCAAGGGCGGATTTGAAAGTTTGCCAAAGGCGAGAAGTGAAACGAGCATCACGATCAGAAATAATATCAAGAGGAGTACCGTGACGACTAATGATTTCACTCATGTAGATACGAGCCAGTTTCTCGACTTTGTAATCTTCACGAATGGCGAGGAAGTGTGCGGATTTGGTCAAACGATCGATGATAACCCAAATGCTGTCGTGACCAGACGAGGTATGAGGCAATTTCGTGATGAAATCCATGGCTATGCTCTCCCATTTCCAGACCGGAATTTCTGGTTGTTCGAGCAAACCGGAGGGACGTTGTTGTTTTGCCTTGACTTTGGAACACGTAAGGCATTTAGAGACGTAGAGAGCGATATCACGTTTAATTCCAGGCCACCAATAGGAAGCGTGCAAGTCATGATACATCTTATCAGCTCCAGGATGAACGGAGTATCGGGATTTGTGAGCTTCGTCCATCAAAGTAATTCGAAGATTGAGACGATCGGGAATCCAAATGCGACTATGGTAGTAAAGAATACCATCAGGCTTAGCTTCGAGTGGGTTTTCGATTCCACAATTTAACTCGTTATCGAGGTTACCCTCGTTAATGACGGAAAATTATGCTTGTCGAATCAACTCATTGAGTTTTCCCACGATTTGGTAGCAACGAGCACTCTTGACATGAGTCTTACGACTAAGTGCATCGGCCACGACATTCGCCTTACCAGGGTGGTAGCGGATATCGCAGTCGTAGTCGTTTAACAATTCTACCCAACGACGTTGACGCATGTTGAGTTCCTTTTGATCAAAGATGTGTTGGAGGCTCTTATGGTCGGTAAAGACCGTACACTTTGTACCATAAAGGTAGTGTCGCCAAATCTTTAATGCAAAAACAACTGCACCAAGTTCAAGGTCGTGAGTAGTATAGTTTTTCTCATGAATTTTGAGTTGTCTCGACGCCTAAGCGATTACTTTGTCCCGTTGCATGAGAACGCAACCAAGACCCTGGTTAGAGGCATCGCAATACACGACGAAATCATCGTTCCCATCGGGGAGAGTGAGAATAAGAGCATTACAAAGCATGTCCTTGAGCGTTTGGAAAGATTCTTCTTATTCGGGACCCCAAACAAAAGGTTTATCTTTTTGAGTCAACGAAGTCAAAGGAACGGAAATCTTCGAGAAGTTCGAGATGAAACGGCGATAATACCCAGCTGGCCAAGAAACGAACGAATTTCAGAGGGCGACTTAGGTGCAATCCAATTCTTCACAGCTTCTATCTTTGCAGGGTCAACATGAATACCAAGTTCATTGACGGTGTGACCTAAGAATTGAACCTCTTTTAGCCAAAATTCACACTTGGAGAATTTGGCATAAAGACGTTCGGTTTGCAAAAGCTGAAGAATAAGACGCAAATGTCGTCCATGTTCTTCTTTCGTCTTGGAGTAGATTAGGAACGTCAATGAATACAATGACGAAATGATCGAGAAAAGGCTTACACACACGGTTCATGAGATCCATAAACACTGCAGGAGCGTTGGTCAAACCAAAAGGCATGACCACGAACTCGTAGTGTCCATAATGTGTGCGAAATGCGGTTTTGGGTACATCTTCCTCGGAAACCCGAAGTTGATGATAGCCAGAACGGAGGTCAACCTTTGAAAAGCACTTCGCGCCTTACAATTGATCGAAGAGAGATCGTCAATACGAGGAAGTGGGTATCGGTTTTTTACTGTAAGTTTATTGAGCTCACGATAATCAATGCACATCCGAAAAAACCCATCTTTCTTCTTGACGAACAACACGGGAGTGCCCCAAGGGGAAGTACTAGGGCGTATAAAGCCTTTATCAAGAAGCTCTTGAAGTTGGCTTGATAGCTCTTGCATCTCCGAGGGTGCTAAACGATAGGGAGCCTTCGCAACAGGAGTTGCGCCAGGAATGAGGTCAATACGAAAATCGACAGAGGCGGAGGACCAGGGAGATCCTCGGGGAAAACAGAAGGGAACTCACAAACGACAGGAACATCACTTATGCTAGGACCTTTGTCTTTCTTTTCCACAACGTGGGCGAGAAAGGCAAAGTACTCCTTACGCAAGTACTTGTTCTCTTTGATGCACGACATAAGCTTGAGACCCTTAGAAGGTTTCTCACCATAGACGTGTAAAGAGTCACCTTAAGGTAGGGGAAGGCGAATGAATTTCTCAGAACAAACGACTTCAGTACGAACTCGCTTAAGCCAGTCCATGCCTACTATGACGTCAAAGCTACCCATTTGCATAGGTATGAGGTCGATGGAAAACTTATGATCGTTTAAGATTAGGGAGCAACCAGAAAGAACAGAGTCAACGGAGATGGTCTTACCATTAGCGACTTCGACAGCAAAAGGATTACGCATTTTAGTTCGTTCGCACTTAAGCAAGCGTTCAAATTCAACGGATACAAAACTTCTATCTGCGCCAGTATCAAACAGACAAGTAGCATAGATATGGTTCACAAGGAACGTACCAGTGATGACATCATTCGAACTTTGGGCTTGAGCTGAGGTGAGAATGAAAGCTCGTCCTTTCGCAGGTTCGGTTTGTTGTTGCTGTTGGTTGTTGGTGCGTTTCGGGCAAACGTTAGCGAAATGGTTAGGATCGCCACAATTGTAGCAGGTTCGACCAGGTGTAGCTTGGGTTTGGCGGTTTGGGTTAGGATTGGGTAAAAGAGCTTGGGTTTGCTGGTTCTGGGGTAGGCGATAGTAGCTGGAGAGGTATCCCAACCTATTACAGTTGGCACATTTTCGGCATGAGGTGCCAACAGGGTGATGGTAGTTGCAAGTGGTACACTTGGGGTGAGAGCCAGTGTAACCTTGTCCAGGTTGGTTGGTGTTTTGGGTAGGCGGAGTGACGACAGCATTGTTTTGAGAAGAAGCCTTCCGCTTCTTGTCCTTGTTGTGGGGCTTTTTGGCTGGAGGGGTAGGTGATTCGGTGGTGTTGGCAATGGCTTGGTGTGCATGCTTCGTAGGGACCTTGTCGTAGGCCCCCTGAAGGATGCAGTTATGGTTGAGTTGGAGGGTTATGGCATAGGCTTCCTCGAGGATTTTCGGGTTAGCTGCGGCTACATGGTTCATGATCACCGGTGAGAGGCAACGGATGAGCTTGGCGATTGACTTGGGAACAGTATCGACTTGCCCAGGGCAAATGATACTTAACTGTTTAAAGCGCGCAATCAATCCTTTAGCGTCGCTCCCCTGTTGTGTGAGATTCCAGAACTCGTTTTCAAGTTTCTGGGCCTCATGGGTAGGACATAATTTCTCCTTCATGAGCTCCTTAAGCTCTTCCCAAGTCCTCGCATGGGCTGCTTCGTTTCCACGCGTGTTTCGTTCGGTGGTCCACCACTCGAGGGCTCTCTTGCGGAAGACCCCGGTGGCATTAAGGGTTCGGAGTTCCTCAGGGCAGCCGCCCTGAAGGAAGATAAGCTCCATTGAATCAAACCAATTGATCATGGCGGTAACACCGTCCATGCCAGTGAATTCCACTGGTTTACAAGCCATGAAATTCTTGAATTGGTAAGATGGTTTGGGGGTATCGGCTTTGGAATCAGTGGATGATTTAGGTATGGCTTCGGCGTGTATGGTGTGGATTTGGCTAACAATGTCGGGTATGATCTTAGCCAATTGCCCGGCCATTTGCTCCGAAACGAGCCTAATCAGTTCTTGCTTCGATATTGAGTCCTCGTTGTTGGATTCCTTCTGGGAATCCGTCTTCTTGGACTTCTTGAGGCGGTTCAACGAGTTACGGAAAGGAGGCATCTAGAGGTTGTAAACAAGACAAAAGCATGAGACTTAATTGTAATAAAGAAAATAGGTTTTGCATGCATGAGTATTAATAAAATTCACATAAGTTTCACATAAGAAGCATGTGTTCATCAAGTATGGTTCACATAGTTTTCATGAGTTCAACAAGTATAACATGTATACTTACGTATGAATACAAATAAAGAGTATAAATTTAGTTTGTTCACGAGGATTAGTATTGTTTTTTATTGCGATAAACGTGCGAGTGTGTAACGGTTTGAAATGAACGAGGTAACAAGTATCAAAACACATAAAATTTGAGTCACATAAAAAGAATAGGCTCGTAAAACATGGGAATGATTCGGGTAGAGAATCGTCGACAATTCCAAAGTGAATCGAAGGTCTTTTCGAATTAGAGGAACGTGCTTTGGCCTATAGGTAAAATGCTCTCATCGAGAAGCAACTAACGACATTTTACCCTTCCAGTTACTGGCAAGGCTCTAACTGATCAGAAGATCGAGACTTTGGCAAGAGCGAAAATCAAGGAATGGGACTTAATCGACAAGGTGCGGGTTTCACCCCTAACTTGACATTTTCGTACCTTAAGTGTGGTTGGTACTTACCAAACGAAGAGCAAATTCCGATTCGTTGGTAAGGGTCCACTAGAGTTTTGAGTTGGAAATTTTCCATCAAGGTTTGGATTTCACTCCTAACTCGATGGCATAATTGCGTGCAAAAAGAATAAGTATAGCGGATTGAGAGTCGTTCACCAAATTGCAGTTTTCACACCTATTTTAGTGAAGTCGTCTCGTTTATATTACGAGTGTCTTCAAGCGTCCAAACGTGTATTGTGTAAAAGCGTCTTAGGAAGACACCATGTATATGTATTAAGACCAAAAGGAAAGAGAGAAGCAAAGTAGGAAGCATAAAGTTTTAAGCATAATCAAGAATGGTCACAACGGGTACTTAGAACTATAGACTATGTCGAATATGGCAATTCTACCTAATTCCCTATAGTTATGGCTACTAATCTGTCACACCACAACCGATGGCGGAAACATCGGGATGAGACGAAAACGAGATTGCTCATTGCTCACAACATTATTAAGTGACAATAATTAATTAAACCATAATTCATTTCATAAGAATTGTCAAATACATCAATGTAACAAAACAAAGAACAACATAACATTTGCAAAGTCATAACAAAATTGAGACATCAACATTAAACCTAACGTCTAATTTGTGTGTATCTAGTCCTTGCTATATTGTTTTCATAGCATCATCTCCTTCAACCTGTAACATGTTTTAAAATAATGTCAATGCGAAAGCAAAGGCGAGTACACAAGTTTAGGCATAGCATACGTATACGAATAAGTTTAAACAATCCACATGGCAACCAAATCTATACAATAGCAATATCAAGGCATGCAATACTAATAATCAAACCCTTAACGCAATCACGATGTTTTAACATGACCTCACGAATAACACGATGGAGGTGGATGCGTGAATTCCTATAGCGCTAAGCTTGTCAAACGAAGGCTAAAAATAGTTAATGACCAGAGCATGGCATAACGAATATCCAAGACAAGCATCAAGTATAAGATTCAAGTTTTCATGTATACGGGATCGTTTGTGTGTTTCATAAAGTTTAAGTGTTCGTGATTTTGTATATGGAAACATGTTACACCCGAAAAGTGTTATAAACAAAAGTGGGTCGAGTGTATTCACGGTTTTGCTAAGTCTTTTCTACACTTGACAATCCGTGAAGACGTTGGTTCGAGGATGACGCCGAATTATCCTACAGGAGGAAACAAGGCGTATGAGTATAGAGTTTCAACGGGAGATTAGGAGTATTCGAGCATGATTAAAAATAAGTTTGATAAAGTATTATGATACGAAAGTATTCACTAAGATGTAACACTCGTTCTTGACACTATAGTAACTCTTAGGAGTTGGATGTGATTTCATAGGTTCGGGACCTATTAGAATCGTGACAAGGAATTACATACTTTAGTGTTAAACTTAATAACTTAATAAGTGATTATAAGTTCATTATCAAGGTTTCGGTTTTAGAATTATAATATGTTTATATATATCATTATAATCATGTAGGAGGTGGGAGGATGAACCATTCACTTTGTAACCTCTAGTGTCATGTATGTCAAGTATGAGGTGGGAGGTTAAACCATCCACTTTGAACCTCGGATTATGTTCACCACTACACAAGTTACCATTGGTAACAAGGAGGATTCAAGAACTATATACTATACAAGAATGATAAGGTGTCATCTAGATACCAAGTAGTCAAGTATTCAACAACCCGACGAGCACACGAGGACAATCGTCAACGGCTTTGTGGGGTTGTGACACTTTAAGTCTAGCAAACTATCTTGGGATCTTGATGAAAATCATCAATTGATGTGTGGTCTCAAGTTAGGATAGCCCAAGCTTCCTTGGTGGACACACATGAACAAGTTTAAGAACTTGCATCACTTGTGAGCCCAATGCTCTTCAAAAACAGAAAGTTTGGAGTGATTAAACACTCCTATTTACAAGTTTAACCACCTAGGTTAGTCCCCATAATCATACATGTGATTAGGAGTTCAACAACACTAGGATGAATGAGAAAAGTAAGAGATTAAACAAGTTTATGAGAACATAAAGTAAAACAGTCCACTTTGGAACCTTTTTCTTGTCATTCCAGAGCTTGGTTTTCCATGGAAAACCAATGGAAATGATCCTTAGGTTAATCCAAGCAAGTAGGAAAAAGAATGGAAGGATTTTGTTAAGAAATGAGTGAGTTACACTCACTTTAGTAAGAGGTATACAATCTGCTCGAAAATCTGATGTTGCAAGGATCTTGAGGTGATTTGAGAGTGATTTGAGAGAGATTAAAGTGTAAAAATGCTTGGATTAGAGGTGGTTTTATAGAGATGAGTTAGGTTAGTTGTTAGGTGAGTTTAGGTGGGTTATTAAGTGTTAAAAGTTGATAAAAAATCAAAAAACCAACCCAATCCCGCCCAAAACCCGCTGCTGCCGCCCCTCCTTTGCGTCTGGATCCGACCCGGAAACAAAGCTTAAATTCTGTGTTTCCGGGTTCCTTCATATGTGGTGTGAGTGGTGGAGTGGTTGAGGCTTTGTTTGGTGAACCGGAGGTCCCGGGTTCGAGTCCCGCGGATCCGGTTTTGTTGAATTATTATTATTTTTATTTAAAAACTCATTAAATCAGTTTATATGTATGACAAGAATGGCCCCTGTAGTTTGAGAATCCAAGAATTACACTTTAAACCTTGGACTTTCTTAAAGAAAGATATATATTAACATTTAAATTCAAAATGTTAGTATATATATATATATATATAATTAGCATTTTAATTTTTTGTAAAAAGAAATTAATTAATTTTATTAATTAATTTAATTAATTAATTTAATTAACTTAATAAATGAATAGGTAATTATATTTTCGTAACGAATTTAGTTTAACGATTACGAGTTTCACGTTTGAGTGTCGTTTACGCATACAAACCATGTTTGCGAGTTATCACACGTTTACGAATAAGAGTATCACGAGTATGTTTATATGTTTAAGGTATGAACAAGTATAAGTGTAACAATATTATGATTAACACAACATGAATAAATACGAGTTTCTCATTACGGTCCAAGTCTCGGTTTACAACGTTTACAACAAAAGACAAATACATGATACAATGATTACAGAAAATAGAAGTACGGTACAAGGTTTCCGAATATATAAAGTATAGAAACGCGGGGCGTTACACCCAAGGTGGAACAATACCTTTTTTATGGCCAAACATTCTGTTTTGGAAGATAAACTTGTAAACTTTTTCTTAAACATATTTTCTCTTAACAACTTTATGCTACTTGTGCCTCTAATCAAGCCCATGATTAGTGAGCTAGCTAGAGTTGTTCCATACAACTTAAGAGGTATAAAGTACCTCTAAACTTGTTGTTTTACTAAGGGTTTTAACCCACAAGTGATGGAACCATCCAAGCTTACAAAGCTTGTGTTTTGGTAAAGGTGTGATTACATTGGAGACCTTGGCTATCCAACTTTCAATCCACCACCTCACTTGATGATTTTTAGTGAAGTATTTTCCTTTTATTTCATTCATGACCATCCGAATTGTCCTTGGGACAATTTGTGTATTGGTGAATCTTACGAAAGAGGTTTAAGGACGGTTATCCTCCTACCTCCATGCATGACTTCTATGACTTCCATGACATCTATGAATTATATGATCAACTTGATAATATAATATGTAACATATATATGTAAATAATAAATATAATCGAACCTTTGACAATGACCGTATTGTTACTTGTCCTAACATTAGGTTATTTTATCTAAGACTTAACCCCTCGTTACGATTCTATTGGGCATGACCCATAAAACCACAAACACCCTAGGGGGCTTATAGTGTAAAAAACGAACATTAACGTCTAGATAAATACTTTCGACAATACATACTTTTGCATACTTTATAATCCTAAACTAATGAACCCCATTGTCATTCCAAATACTCACACACCTACGTTTCCTTGTATAGGATAACTCGGTGTTCGTCCCCTAATCAACCAAACACTTTCACGGATTTAAAACTTTGCAAAACCGTGAGTACACTCGACACCCTTTTTACGCTTTACACTTTTGGGTGAAATATGTTAGTCTATCAAAAACTCACTAAATCACACTTATACTTTATGAAATCACACAAACAATCTATCATACATGCTATAGTTACGTGATACCCGATTTGTATACTTGGAACATTCTTATGTGATACTAGTTGTCATTAACTTTGTACGAGCCTCCCCTTACATGTATAGCGCTATAGGAGTAACGCACCGCCCGTATTCTTGTGGTCATGTTAAGTTTAATCTATTTTGCGGCGACACTTGAGGATTGACTTGTAGTTCGCATGTCATGTTTACATTAACCTCGTATGCTAGCTTAACATGTGGATTTGTTTAAAAGGATTTTTATTACTTATGCTATGATTCAAACTTGTGTACTCGCCAATACTTTGTATTGAACAACATTTTTAACATGTTGCAGGTTGATGACGTTGATATGACGAAAACATAGTAGGAACGGCATAGAAACACACCTATAATGCTATTTACTTGTTATGTTTGTTTGAACTTGTCCTATTCTAAATTTATGTTGTATTTGAATTTGTGATGTACTTGACGTTTGGATAAATGAAATGAAATGGATGGTTTAATTGAATATTGTCGCTATTAGTGTTATGATGTCTCGCGCAATCTTGGTCGTCTCACTCTGATGTTTCCGCCATCGATTAGGGTGTGACATGTTTTTTGATTCACTTGGGTCATACATGTCGGATGCTATTTGTGACCAAAATTGTGTCCTAATTTGCCCGGGTCTCCCTCTTTTGGTTTCATCAGGGAAACTAGCCAATGAACTTGCATAATCCCAAGTGCCATTTCATCCTTGAGTATAACCCTGAATGTTCCCGGACCTTGGTACCCAGGTATTGACCCATTTCCTTCCACATCTAAACATCACATGCCCTTTTTTTCATATTTTCTTTTTCATTCAAGAAGTAGAATGAAGCCCTGAATTCATGAGTGGCTTCATCAAGGGCTACCCCCGATTTCAAAGAATCGCTAAAGTGAGCCAGGAGTAATTCCAAGTACCTCTCCATCTTCCTGAGGGCTTTAAGTGTTTCGTAACATACACGCCTTGGTCCCTTTTCACGACGTCTTAGTAGTAATCCTAGCCTAGATCGACATTCGTCCTGATCTTGCCTAGTGAATTTCAACCATGAGTGATCTTGGAAAGCCCTACAAAGTACAAATTTTCATCAAAACGTAGCAAAAATGCAAGAAAATGCTTCTGGGCTGCTGCTCCGGACTCGAGCCACAGGGTGTGCCTCGGGTTTGCAGAATAGTGCGAACAGCCCCAGTTTCCCCGATCTGAGTTTTCCGGAAAAAAAAATCTAGTTATACGAAAGACAAACCCCCGAAAATCACACCCTGGTTGTCGCTTTTTCCATACCATGACCCACTTTTTTTTTCAAAATCTAGCCTAAAGTGGTTCAAATAGGTCAAGAAAAAATCACCAATTATTCACAAAATCAATGAAATTTACGGGTGTAAGTTGTTTATAAACATTAGTCTATGTTTAAGCATCAATATACATCAACAAATTTCAGTAAATTCAAGGTCTATATCAAAATCCCCAATTAGAAAACCCTAATTCAAGATGTGATTAATCCATAAAAGTTAGTGTTTAGGAGACTTACATTGTAGGGGAACTCAACAAAAGTTCGTGGAATGCACGTGGTGGTCCAGGAATCGTGAGAGAGAATCACGACGCGTGTATGTGGAATGGCTTGATAGAGACACATTTTACCCTAAGAACCCGTTTTCAGAGTTATTGTAAGTTAAGGCACGGGGCATGCCTCAGAAACATGGGGTGTGCCTCGTTATCTATTTTAACAAAATAAAAAGCTACACAAAGCGTGTGTTACATTTTGCTTTTCTTATATAACGTTTTCATTGAGAAATGCTTTTAACGAGATAAAAACGCTAAGTAACGTACATATTAGGTTTTTTATGAGAAGTGTACAAAATATTTTGTTAGCAAAATAAAAAGCTTAAATTTATAGAAAACGAAATGAGGCTTGCTGTAAAACACATTTTAATAAGAGATTGATATTTAAACTACGGCTCGTAGTATATATTGCTAAAACTCTACAGTGATTATTAATTAAAAAGAAATTTTCAATTTAAAGGTTAATTTAAAAGTAGTGTTATTTAATAGCAAATGACATAATTCACGCGTGATAGAAGCTCACTTGAAAGTGGATCAATAGTAAACCACTCTAAACTGAACCAACTATGGACATGGTGTCGTACTAGATTTCTCCGAAACTAAATTATGTAATCTAATCTAAACTTACATATTTAAAATATGTTTATTAATTAAAAAATAAACTAATATCAAATGATAATAGATTAAGAGGTGAAATATGATATTTCTAAACTTATATATTTAAAATAGAGTAAAATACAATTTTACACCCTAAGGTTTACAGACGGGATCAGCTTTACCCCTTATTTTTAGAATCAATCAATTTTATACCTCGATGTTTCCTGGTTCCATCAATGTTCACCCTCTGTGTGAGAAAAGTCGTTTTTGCATATTTAAAACTAAATTATGTAATCTAATCTAAACTTACATATTTAAAATATGTTAATTAATTAAAAAATAAACTAATATCAAATGATAATAGATTAAGAGGTGAAATATGATATTTCTAAACTTATATATTTAAAATAGAGTAAAATACAATTTTACACCCTAAGGTTTACAGACGGGATCAGCTTTACCCCTTATTTTTAGAATCAATCAATTTTATACATCGATGTTTCCTGGTTCCATCAATGTTCACCCTCTGTGTGAGAAAAGTCGTTTTTGCCCCTAATAATTTAAAATAAATAGAGTAAACTCCACTTTTACATCCTTGGTTTACCCTGCTGCAGTTTTACACCCTGTCTTCTTAAATTCAGCTAACTTCCGACGATATTCGACTACCGGAGTAAATCCTACAACTCGTCTTCTCCGGCAACCACATACTGATACCATTCCCAGTTGAAGTCTTCACTTTTATTTGATACTATTGGTTTTGTGCTAAAAAATATTGTTTTGTGAAAGTGTCAAACAATATTTATGTATATAGGTTTGTGAGCTGCGGTTTTGTAGAAAAAAAAATGTGCACTATCTTGCTTAGATTGGGTGAAGTGAACGGAGCCCATGAGTGCGGGAGAACAGACCCTAACATGGAAGCGTTCAAGCTTGCTCCTTAGGGAAATGGTAGCATACGATGTTTAACGGTGTGTTTTCTTAAATTCATATGATGTTTAATGGTGTTTGCAGTGGGATGATTTGGTGGGGATGGTAGTTGTAGGTGGTTATTGGAGACGACGAGTTGCAGTTTTGCTTCGGTGGTCGGAATATCGCCGGAAGTGTAAAGTTTAAGAAAACAAGGTGTAAACGTGTCAGCAGAGGTAAAGCAGAGAGTGTACAACTGAAGTTTACTCTACAAATATTGGTAAAATTACAAAGACATTGAGTAGGATTGCAGAAGAGTGAACATTGATGCATTTAGGAAACGACAGGGTGTAAAGTTGATTGATTTTCAAAATAGTTTGAAAAGTTGATCGCGTCGGCAAACCACATGATGTAAAATTATAGTTTACTCTTTAATATATTTTAATTAGTAGAATAAAAGAAAGCTAAAATAACATCAAATAATAAAAAATCAATAAATAATAATAATTACAACTATAACTATAACAAAATTATATGAATTAAGTTTGATTTTATAACTCTAGGGTGAAATTTATTCTAAAACAAAAAAGGTAATTTAATTTGTATTTTATTTATTAATATAAAGGCATAAGTAAAAAAGAAATCAAATTAAGAGGCTTTAATTTGTATTTTAACTATTAATATAAGGATCTAAGTGAAACATTCCATCATGGGATCGAGGGTGGTGTTTTATAACAGGGTAAATTTAATTTTAACAAAATGAAAAAAAGCTAAAAAAACATACATTAAATGTTAATTTTGTTAAAAATTGTTAAGTTTCCTGTGAGAGTGTGTGTGTATATATATATATATATATATGTGTGTGTTTGTGTGTATAAATGTTAATAGAAAAGACTATTGCTAAAAGGGTTTTGAAGGGCAGAAATAAGATAATTGGCCCGTAACTTAAAACAAGATCAACTCAAGCTCAATCTCAAAACAATACAAATTGGCTCTTAATCTTCGGTTTGAGCCAAAAGTTGAGCTTGTATTTAACTTATGCTAACTTGAGACTTAGTAAACTACCTTGCTTATTTTGAATCTTGATTAATTATATACCCACACACAAGTTCTAAACAATATGTTTTAAAAACAATTTTAAAACATACACTCTTAAATGAGAATATACCGTATAAAAAATTTAATCGAACAAGCCACCTTTAGCTCGAACTTGACTCATGTATTTATACGACCCAAATACCTCAAGCTGAACAACCAGCAAACTACAAGCCACATTATATGAACTACCCTACCTACCACACAACAAAAGTAGATAGAAACGATTCCCTATAGTAATAACATGTATTATTACCTTAGTAATTACAATAACTGAAAACAATAACAATAATAATAATAATAATAATAATAATAATAATAACAATAATAATAACAATAATAATAATAATAATAATAATAATAATAATAATAATAATAATAATATCAGCTATAAAAATAATAAACTTTACACTCAATTATTGTAAAAAAATAAAACTTTAATGTAAAAGGTTTAAAATCACAGTTCTGTTTGAATAATTAATACTAATAGCCCTCAAACCTTTTATTTTATCACCATCCATAAATAGCATAAAAAATACAGATCAAATTTTATTCAAAACAAGAAGCCTTTAACAGAGAAGGCCCCATGAGAGATGTGCATGTCAAGCTTGCAAAAAGCTTGCATATTTGGCACCAAGGAACAGCCTTTGGATGCAGAGTAAAGCGTTTTTAGTGACCTCGGCATTCTCGTGGTTCATCAGTTTCATGACCCGCTCTTTTGCTTTGAGGTCAGTGACTATGACTCGGCCCGCAGGATGGTACTGAATAAATTGGGACAGATCAAAGCACGCCACGGCTAGTGCCCTTGGATCACTTGACGTTTCCAGTATCGTGAGCAGGACCCGTAGAGTCTTACCAAAGCATATATTGTCAGTTTTCCGAGTATTTTTTAAACTATTATATGTTTTAGAAATAATAAAACTAATATAAGCATTTTTCATTTTTAAAACCACATCAACCGGGTCACTGTATACATCTTAAAAGAGAAACTTAAATTATATCTTAAATGAAATTGAAAAAGAAAATGCTATATTTAGAATATGGTGAGCTTTTCATGAAAGAGGACCCGGTTAAAGTAGTTTCAGAAATCAAAAAAATATTTACATTAGTTTCTTTAGTAAACTACATAGATGGTCCCTGTGGTTTACCAAAATTTTGGATTTGGTCCCTAGCTTCTTAAAAGCACACGGATGGTCCCAGTGATTTGAACTTTTAATACATTTAGTCCCCAACTTAGGGACTAAATGCGTTACGAAGTGCAACCACAGGGACCATCCACGTACTTTTGGCAAAAGTTAGGGACTAAATGTGTTACAAAGAGAAAACTACAAGGACCATCCGTGGACTTTTAGAAAGCTAGGGACCAAAATCCCAAATACAAAATTTTTGCCAACCACAAGGACCATCCGTGTACTTTACTCTTTTTTTAAAAAACAATAGGTTTAATAAAATCCAGTTTTGCAGAACACAATTATCAACTAAAAAGAAAAAAAGGATGTTACTAGTAACAGTAATACCTGGAAATCATTCTCTTCAAAATTTGTAATATTATCTCGCCAGAAATTAGGATCTTTATGCATCGGAGACCAGTCAAGATGACCGAGAAGGACTTCCTGCTTATACTTGTCAAAAGAACTCAATTTCTTGATGTTATCTTTCAGCCCTTCTTCCAGATGATTTAAAGCATCCAAGAGGTCCTATGATAAAAAAATTATTAAATAAATAAAATGGCCAAAAAATAAAAAAAAATTATTGAAGAGATTCATGTATACTAGTTTTAATATCTCACCTCATCACTCCAGGCTTGTGCTTTCAAACTTTGAACAATTTGTGGGAGTCCAAGATCTACCATCTGAGCACCAAAGCTTCCTTTCAAAAGCAAGTTCTTGAAAGTCAACACTATCAACCTCACAACCTTCTCTTTTGTTGAACCTTTGACAACCTCCGACAACCTTGGCAGGGCTCTAGATGTAGCTAAGTACTCGATTGCGGGTTCGTAGTAGGACAAGAGCCAAACACAGAGGCATGTTTCATACAGAAGCTGTTTGACCACAGCTCAAGTTAGTTATGCTCTGTATTCAGATACTAAAACATTACTTTAAGTTGTTAACCGTTTTACCTGAATTGACTGCTGAGTGGATGCTGGAGAAATTAGTGGCACAAGCAGCTTTACACCATCTGCTTGAACAAAAGAAGACCTAACAACAGGCTCCTTTAACAAAGCTGCAAGACAGTTGATAGAAACGGAAATGCTACGGTTTGGGTGGGAAGGCTTTTTCAGCTGTAAAAACCATACAGGGGTATTTTGGTCATTTCACATAAAACGAACAAAATAAGTGGATGTGGTTAGTGGGGGTGGGTCCAATTGAAACGAAAATGAAACCACTGGTACTGTTTTGGCAATTTTAAACTAATGGATTGTAATAGTTATTTTCAGCAAACCACGGGGACGAAAAGAGTAATCAACTCTTTATTTTATAATAAAAAAACTATCTTACGGAAATACCTGAATACAAAGCCACTCAACTAATCCTTTCAAAACATCATCACTTGTGGTGATTTTCTTCTTTGAATCTGTGGCTTTTCCATTTGCGGTCAAACCATTCTTATTTGGCCTGGCACTACAATTACAGTAAAAGTAAACTGCTGAGTAGGGGCATTTATAAACCGTTGAAACCGATAGGATCGTCGTCCAAACTGAAGCAAATTGGCCGATTTGGGGATCTATGTGGTTCAGTTCATGGTTCTGTTTTTGCGGTTTGGCCGACAGGTTGGAACCTGGAACAGGTCATTTAGCCTTTTTCTGGAATATGCAATTGTGTATATGTATTATAGGGAGATGATAGATATTAAACTCTATCTTCGAGACTAAACCCACTAGGCCCCCACGTAACAAACCGATTTTTAATAAAAAATATATATATATATAGGGTATGTAATATGCATATTTTCAACCGGCTTTTAATAAAAATAAATAAATATAAAAAACTAAAAAAAGCCGAGCTTTTTTTTAATATATAATTTTTTTTTGCTAAAAATTAATAAAACTTTTAACATAACATGTGTAACGTTATATGTTAGATCGGATGTAACATATGTTACGTAGGCGTAACAAGCATTTTTGCACTAAAACAATGCATGTGTTACGTATGTTACAAAGGGTTTAGTGGGTTTAGTCTCTAACATAGAGTTTAAACTATATGCTTCTCCATGTATTATATTCATAAACCATCTTTATCATTTTAAAATTTTCAATACAGCTTAACAGTTATGAAACAAATTAAAAGAGTTGTTCAAACCGACAAAACCTACAGGATAGACCCACCCAACCTGGCCAGTTTGCTTTGTCTTTTGCGTAGCCGTAGCAAGCGATTTGGCCCAGATTTTTTGGCAAACCTGGCCGAACCAGACCGTGAACACCTCTACTAATAAGTTTTAGGATAAGTACAACTATCAATTAACCCCTAATGTATAATGGGTGTTGCGTTTTAGGTACCTCACGACTACAGTAAGTATCTTAGAGCTCTTCTCTTGAGTAAACCAGCTACCTTTCCATAACAATCTGAAATGCAAAAGGATTTGAATTAGTTGAGCTATTTGTGAATCATATAAATGAAAGTGACAGCGTATTTAAAAAAATCAGAACATTGAAAGTGAACCTCAAGAAAGGTTCATAAATATCTTCATCTGCAAGAGATTTGTCATGAAACAACTTTGCTCTGTTGGGTTTTTCTGCAAGAATAAATACGCATTAACTTAATAAGTTATGATTACTCCTTAACGAGATTAGAAATGATGACATGGCCATAGGGAATCAAAGAGAAAAAGTGATTAATTTGGCTGGTTACCTGTAAGCATCTCGTCGACTAAAGCCAACACATATTCGACAGTGTCCTCTTTCTGTATGTCACGCAAGATGCTGATAAACACACGAACATAAGACGGACCATCCTGTGACAAATGTCCTGATGTATCAAAATCTAACTTTGGTAACCAAAAATGATGTACATGTAAAACAGTCGTTATAAATGAGTAGGGGATGTGATAAAACTTATATAGAAGATAAGAGTGTCGATCTAAATGATATATCAAAATCTAACTTTGCTTTTTTTCTCTCCTGCTGTATAGCACAAATGATGAGGTGCAAAATTTGAGGCATAAAGAAGCACCTCAAAAGGATAGGTTCTAGCTTAAACCAAACGAAAACAGAGAACATGAACTGTACATAATGTTTTATTTGATAGATGGAGAGGCATAGCTGACAAATATGTGAAATACAAGGTTTGAGCCATAAAGAACCAAATTGAAAATTACGGTTTTAGCTTAAGCTGGACTAAAACAGACTTACAGAGTACATGAATTGCAACTACAATGGCATTCATTGAGAAGTAGACGATGTGGTAAACATGTACAACAAACAAGAAACACTACCTACCATTACATATATGGATCTGAACTAAAGTTACATGATGAGAAACTACTAAAATTTGATGTGTTTTTATTGATTTTCATGTTCCAATTTTGTGAATGGTATGCTACAATATTATGGGAACTGATTTGGACAACCCAAATTTGATGTGAACTTGAGTTATATGTGAGTATCAGACAACAGAATAAATATAATCAGAAGTTTTTTCTAGATAAATAAAAAGAAAGCCCATGAGCAAATTCAAAAATTCAAGTTCTCACAGACAGAACATGCCAATTTGGCAGCTCTGTCGCCTACGTGCTTAAGTGGCCGCTTAGTCTTATTATAGAACAACAGATGTTAAAGTCAACTAAAATCACATCAGCAAAAAAAACGTAAACATAATATTCAGTGAGTGGCATATACGAAAAAAGGTGGCAGTGGATATCATATGCATGCAAAAGCTGATGTTATTCAATATTCACATTACCCCTTTCTTGTGGGTCCACCCCTTTATATTAGGGTTCATTTTTAGCCTACCATGACTAGCTGGGGATAATGCTTGTTGAGGTTGTTGAGGATTCGAGACGCATTAGAGTTGAACACATGTCCATAAAACTAGTAATAAAGGAATCTAAAAGTATAATACCATTTTTCTGTTTATTATATTGCACACAGGAAAGAAAGATGAAAACAAAAGGAATGTAGGCTTACATTCTCAAGCAGTGGTGCTCTATCATGTTCACTCTTTTTGTCATAGCGCCTTAATAGCTGAAGGGATGTTCCTGTGATCAGCTTAGATGTCATGTAGGTCTCCCATGGGATGTCCCTCCTCAAAACCTTAACACAGAGCATAATAATATGTAATGAGTGATGTAATACTTCTAGATAAAATCAAAATAATCAAAGAAACATAATATTTTATTGCCACGATAGTAATTGTAGTTAGTGAAGACTGAAAGTTGAACTGATGGCGTAGAAGTCATGTCATTCCTTTGTCTTTTCACTTAAATAACTTATAACCCTAGCCCAATTTGACTGAGATGTTTAAGTCTTTGTGACTTGTAATTCTAGCCCATATGCCTAGGTTAGGTGTAAAAGATCGTTAAATGTTGGTCTATGTTGGGTTCGTAGGCTGTGTGCGCCCAACATGGGCTTAACTTGGGGAGCAAGTTTGCTAAACCCTAGTTAGTTTCTATAAATATAATCTATGTACTTGTAATTTGATTATCACCTCAGTAAAGATAACCTAGTTGCCACCTGTGGGCGTAGTTCAGTTTAGACCGAACTACGTAAATCTCTATGTTAGGTTATTGCTTTCGCGTTTCACGTTTGTGTTCATATTCGTGTGTGCTTGATCCTAACAGTCTATCCCCAGTTTTCCATCCAGAAAGAAAATCAAATATACACGAATTTACCGCCTATAAACCCAACACTTTTTGTTATTTTGTATATAGAACCTTTATTTTCATCATAGTTGTTACCAGCACTAGGTCACATTACTGCAAAAACATGATGTTCTAAAACCTAATAATCCAAAATGAACTAGAATCTAAATTGAATTCAACTATTCTGAAGCTTTGATTTACAAATCCACATCATATGGATCAATTAACAGCCCTTGTTAATCACTGTACGTTATAAGTATAACATCTACCCTGCATCAACGGTTAAAGTGGATTACAATAACAGATTTACACTATACTGATCTCATATAACGATTAATCAAGCTAACGAACAAAATTTCATGATCTAATAAAAAGTCAATCACCGTTCTAGGAAACTAGAGTTATCCGGTTAGATTTAAAATTCAATGAAGATCTGAATGACGAAGCAACTTTGGATAGACGATCGGTGATTGTTAGTACCGTGTAACTGCGTACGATTACTACGAACAATTGACGGGATTAGAAGAATGTGATACCTGATCGGAATTGAGGTCGGCTTGATCTATCGGCATTGACGAGATTGGGCGTTTCAGTTAATATCAATATCGTGTGTGCTTATGTGTGTGGTGTGATTGAGATTGGGATCGGAGATTGATTTAGGGGTAATCTCTCGTTTTGTTTTCTTCACGTTCCAGACAGGAAAAAGTTAAATAAAATAAATAATGAATTTCAAATTTTATACTTTATCCTTGTATTCAATTTTACGCGTTGTCTTTTATCTTTAAATTTGATAAGTTTTATACTTTATTTGTTAAAGTCGTGTATGTTCTGTCCTTAACCCTAACGTAGTTATGTTTTTTCTGTTAAATCATATTATACAAGGGTGGTTTGGTCTTTTTACGTATTTATTTAAATATTTTAACAAATAAAACTAAATAAATTTAAAAAAAAAAGAATATAATATAATATATTGTGAGTGTGTATAATATATATATATATAGATATAAAAATTGGGATTCTCTAGCTCTCTCTCTCTCTCCCTAACTCTCTCCAGCCACCACCTTCCAACACCCTCTCTTTCTCTCTAGCTCTCATTCTCTCCCACGACTGTTCCAACCTTCCAACCACCACCCTCCAATGCTCTCAACATTGCCACCACCCATATATATATATATATATATACACACACACACACACATGCAGAATCGGTTTCGAATAACAAGAAATAACTGAGATATTGCGAGAAATAGATGAGATCTCGAAAATCTAGCATGAGAACTCGGAGACTCACTGTCGTTACTCGTCGGAAATAGTTGGAAGCACTAGAAACCCTAACATAAGATCTCAAAACCCTTACTGTTACTAGCCGGAAAGAGCTAAGTTCGGAAAATTGTTTGGGGGATTTGAGAGATTTTTGGTTGTTTACTTGATTTGGGGATTTTTTTGGTTGTTGAGTTTATTTGGGGATTTTTGGTTGTTGGGTTAGGGATTCGGTTTGTTGATTTTTGGTCGTAGATGATGAAGGGTAGTGGCGGTGGCAGATGATGTAGGTGGTGATTGGGATCTCGCTGTGATGTGAGATTTGGTGATTTAATTTTAAGATTTGAATCCAAATTTGATTATATTGCTTGATCATGTTTTGACTGTGGTGGTGTTTGATTTGATTTATTATGATATGGGTGTTTGAATTTAGGTGGTGATGGTGGTGCTCTGTAGAGATAGTGTAACTTAGAGAGGAGAGATGGTGTAGGTTAGAGAGTGGTGGTCGTGGTGCTTTGTAGGTTAGAAAGAGAGAGGGCGTAGGTTAAGTGAGAAAGAGAATATAGATTTATTAAATGTTTGCACAATAGTCCCTGAAATGGTGAAAAGATCAATATGCACTCATTTGCAAGTCACATGACCAGATTTAACAGAAAAATCTAATTGAATTAGGGCTAAATGCCAGAACGTGCAGGATTTTAAAACATAAAGTACAAAACTCACCAAATTTAATGACAAAGGACATTGCCTGGAATTAGGTATAAAGATAAAGGACAAAATTTGAAATTTACTCTAAAATAAAATTAAACTAATAGCCATATCTTTCTTCATTTTAATAACTAGGGTGTGTTTTCTTTAACGTCCAATAAAGCCTAGCTATCCAGGTGCATACGTAGGTAAAAGGTCGCGTTTGCAATTACAGACAACGTTATCGATTTCAAGGGAATGCACCATATGAAGGTCCATTGTCGTAAAACCCTTGGCTTGTGCATGACATTTTGTCACACACGAGACTCTAACTAGTAACCTCCCCTAGAGAAAGTCACCATATAACGCTAGAGCACTTCCCCTTTGGTAGGGTGGGTATTTTTAGATGTATAAAATTGTTGCGGTGGCGGAATCAAGATTTATTTCGGGGAGTGATCGAGATTTTGCCTCAAATTACACTGAAAATACAAGGATAATTGTGAAAATTGGTTATTTTGACTAAAACTGACTCGAAATAGTAGACATGTTGGAACTTTTTCTGAATGATTAAATGTACCTCCATGTGCGTGTTTGTACCCTAAAATCCATTTGAAATGTGACGAAAACTCATTTCTTATAATTTTGATTAAAAAATTACCAATTTAAGCTCAAAATCCATTTTTAAGTGTCTGAAGATAACCAAATGAATACCATAGTTAAGTTGGTTCAATTATAATTGTGTTAAGATAGTGGTAGGATTTGTCATAAATCTACTTAATTACAATTACTATCACAAATTAGCAATGTGCATGAGAGGCCTTGTCTTGCATAGGGATCAATATAACTATAAAATGAATTTTCAATCTCAAATAGTGTGGATTGTCCACAACATGACCCACATTTGTTTTTTAGATCCAAACATTAGAGCACCTCCAAACACAAGGATGTGGTAGACCCATTAAGGCCACACCTCATATGTTGATGAAAGAAGAAGGGGCGTGGTTCATGAAGGATTGTGAGAGACAGAGGAGATAAGGAGGGGAAAGGTCCGTGGAGGGTTGTAAAGGTGAATTAAAATGTCAATTTCAAAACCATTAGATTGTTGTCTTTATTATGAGATTATAAAACCATTGTAGGTTTTATACTTAAACTATGAAATATAGTTAACTATAAGATTTCTAAAAATCATGCAGACAATTACTAAAACATCTGTTACCAGAGGTCGATCAAACAAACTAGTTACGGTCAAGCTTAGATATATACCTTTCGTTGAACATGAGCAATGGAAGGGTGGCTCGAAACAATAGTAGGAGAATAAGTGCAAACTAACCGACAACCAAATGTAAACTAAAGACGAACATACACGTTAAAGATAACTCGACGAACCCGACCTTTCTAAGGCTCAGAATTCCCAAAAAAGTTGGTTACAAGGTGGGTTGTAGGTGCATTCACATCCTCTCCATCAAATCTATCACATAACTACACTAAAAACAACTATATTTTCTCTCTTCTTATTAAATAATATCATTTTATACCTTTAACATTACATATTCTCTCTCCTTCACTTGTAACCACTTTCAAAATATATTAAAAATATAGGGGGAGTAGTGCCCCCTAAATATACAGATGAACATTAGCATTTCATCTCTCCTCCACTTACAACCACTTTTTATATAAAGATTACCTCACAAAATCTGGTGGAAGAGATGTGAATGCTCTAAGCTACCATCCACCACCCTTGCCAACAGAGCAAAAATACCTGAGCCCAACAGGTTACCTGAAATCCGAAACATCCAGGATGTGTATATCAATGCCTGACGGGTATGGGACCGGGTATGATCTTAGAAAAAAAAATTTGTAGGCACGGAATTAGGTGATCCCGACCCAATTAGCCGAAACTATTTACCCGTTTACACGTAACATATTTCTAAAATAGTTATCTTTTTATTTTATGTTATCCCTTGTTTAGGAATGCTTCATTATAATTACTCTATTACTTGGAAAATAAACTTTCTTTTGAGATATGTATTTCCTTTGATGATGTTATGCTTCATTATAATATCTCTATTATTTGGAAAATAAACTTTCTTTTGAGACATATATTTCCTTTGATGATGTTATTTAAATTGTCATGATAGTTTTATATTTGGGTTGTGTCAAATATTATATGATAATAACTATAAGTTATGTAGTTTATTATCTTTTTATTTATCTGAGGGTTTAAAAACATAGAATTATAAAAGAATAAAAAATATACTTGATAATCCCAACACATATTTTTTTAAAACATTAGTGGGTATACCTGATACCTGACAAGTTTTGAGTCGAGTATAGAACGTAGTTTTACAATGAGATATGGAATTAAATGTCACACCCCGATCCGCAGCGGAAAAGGTGATCGGGGCATGATTGGGTTTTCATCAAAGCTCATGACATTTATTATAATGTTTCATATTTATTATTACAATTTAATGGAGATCATACAATCATATCATACAAGATCAACATGTTCTATACATCTTTCTAGGCTTCATTATTTTTCTTCTAAGGCACTTTCCTATGTGTTCCTTGCTTCATCCTGTCCACCTGTATCATGTGTAAAAATGGTTTTTGGATCAACAAAAAGTTGGCGAGTGAATCTTATGAACAACATTTAAACAAGTTTATTGAATTGATTATAAAATAAAGTGTATAACCACATATGAGTAAATGTAGATGTAAATTTATTCACAATACACATAATATTAAATATTGCACACACATACAACAATTGATTGTTTTGAGGCACGCGTTGTTCAACTCGTCTCCCACGAGGAACTGATGGGCCTAATGAATGAGTTTTGAGGCGCGCGTTGTACTACGAACTGATGGGCCTAACGAATGAGTTTTAAGGCACGCGTTGTTCAACTCGTCTCCCACGAGGAACTGATGGGCCTAACAAATGATTTGCATACAACTTGACAATATGTAATACATCACAACAAAACAATATTTACATTCTAAGTTTATATCATAATATGGTATAGCACGAGTTTGAATAAGCGAATTAGTTTAAGCGACACATGATACACCCCAAAACATGAATAAAAAGGGGAATTTGTAAGAATTCACTCACATTGGGTGCGTTCTCTTGATGATGTTGAATGCGCACGAGTTTAGAGGATTGATCAACGAGGAATAACTAACCTAATTAATAACGAAAAGGTACGATAAATAAGTGGATTTTATTAACAATTTTAATAGGATTTTTGGATATATTTTTGTGAGTTTAAGGCTATTTTATAACTTTAAAAACGTTATTTTTAAGTATTTTTAATTGATTTTTAAATTAAATAAATAAATAAAATAATAAAAAATGTTGACTTTTTGACTTTGACCACTGTTGACCGTTGACCGGTTCGGTCGTGTATAAGTATGCGCTGGGTGAGACTCGAACCCATGACCTCCCGTATGCGTGCACGCAGCTCTACCAACTGAGCTACGTGTCTAACCCGAAATATTTCTGTTTTTAATTATATTTATACACTATTTAATTTAATCCGAAAATCATTTATTTAAAAAGGATTTAGTTGTATCGAACCGGTGCCGTCAACAGGTCTCGAACTCGGGACCTGTGGTTTAGTGTTGCACACAGTCCACCGCTGGACTGTGTGTCTAACCTGGTTAATATTCTGGTTTTTATTATACTTAACATCATTCTGTGAGTTATCCCGGCTCGGTTTTAAAAAGAGCATTTTCATTTAAGAGAGTGAGGTTGGGTCATGGATCGAACTCGAGACGTGTGTTCATTGTGTGATCACAGTCCACCGCTGGAATGTGTGTCTAACCCGTTTATTATACTGGTTTTAATTAATCTTATACACTAGTTCGAATTCATCTTCTTCGTTCAAAACACAGACAACAGTTAATCAACCGTTTCTTGTTAAATTCAATTAACGAACATTATAAGCGATTGTAATGCGATGAAATAGAGAGAGTTTTGGAACTGAATATACCGAACATGTGTCTTTCTCAGAACTCCGGCAAGGATTCGTCGGCTCTGTTTTGTGAACTCCGTCTGTTCGGATCAATTAACAGTTTTGATTGATTAGATGTGAAATTGAACTACTGAGCAACGATTATTAGAAGGTTTAGATGATCATACCGATTAACAGCGTGATTTCGGAAATTCCAGCGATTTTCCGGCGAGTACAGAATATCCGGCAACGTCGTCTGGGATTGATTCTGGGTGATGGATTGATGTTAGTAATGGTATAACAATGGATTGAAACAGAAAGAGTCGAGGTATTTACCGTTTTGAGGTGGATCTCGTTTTTCCGGCGAAAGTCCGGTGATGGCAGAAAAGTTCCGACGAGTGAAATTGCTTCGAGAACTGGTGCGATTTTGAGCGAAAAGACTACCAGAGGCTTGGGTGTGCATTTATAGGGAAGAATCAAGTTGAATTGGGTCTGTTTCTAGTCTCGATTCATTGGTCAGCCTTTCTCCGGCGGTTATGACTGATGTCGCGGAACTGGACATCGGTTATAACCGATGTAGACGTTAATACGTACGTTAAGTCAAAAGAAACCGACAATAATTGGCGAAGTCGTCGGGATTTCCGGCGACTGCGAAATGGGCGCGTTTGACTGAATTTGGTATCGAGTTTTGTTATATGAATTAATTGTTTCAATAAATCAACAAGTAACACAAGTGGCGGAGTGGTGGAATGTGTGTGTGTTAAGTGTTTGAAGTTTCAATCCGGCTGACCCGGGTTCGAAACCCGGCATCAGCAATTTATTTTTTATTTCATTATTTTTAATAAATTTTCAATTATAAATTTTAAATTCTAATATATTTATTAATTATGTATCGTATAAAATTAATTTGAGTATTAAATACGCAACGAAAATTTTAACTGGATGTTCGGTTAATAAACGAAGCGGGTTTGGTTAACCCGGTTTTTTACGGATGTTACATTAAATTAGTCATACCATCCCGTACCCGACCCATCGCCATCCCTACTTGCCACACTATCTTCATAGATTTTCTGTATAAATTTAAGACTCGTCACAATCACCAAGTAACCCTACGCAGATCTGCCACCATCGTTATTGTCCATAAACCACAAAGTTACCACCATCGATACAACTACCGACTAACCTATACACATTTGTCATCATCAACACCATCAATCGGTGCCAACCTTTTCTGATGCCATATCTGTTATGCAAAAAGTCAACAGATGAAACACTACACAAATCAGCATTCACTGCCACCATGCACTGCAAAACACGAATAAACATCAACGACCACCGCCAGCATCCACCACCGAGCGAACAATAGCTTAAAGACGAATGAAAAGCACCGTGAAGGCGGTGGATTTGGTGGAAGCGGCTGAAGGTTATCGCCGGATCGACAACAAACGACACTCACCTTCAATCACTGGAATTCTCGTTGGAGAAGAAAGCAAGAGAAAGAAAGAGAAAAAAAGAGCCACCAAATACAGTGTGTCTGATGCTCCAAAAACTAAAACGATATCAAAGGCAAAGCCACAAATAACAACACGTAACAGTTGAATCGAAAATACCTAAAGTCCATGAATGCATTTCATTTTTTAATTTTAACATACATGATAATTTTAACAATACAGGATAATTTTAACATATAGGATAGGGCTCGGTTCAAATAACAATCACAACAAGTTGTGAGAATCTTAAGAATTTTTTGTTTCCGCGTGAGTTGAGGTAATTTTTTTTGCACAAACGTAAATGAAAATATTATAAACATATCTGTAAAAAAGTAAAAAAAAGTTGTCAAGTCGATAGTTTTGACTGATGCAAGTTTTTTTTACGCGCTGACATAAATTTTGCATGAAGATAAATATTTTTTTACGCCTCATGTAAATGTGGGTATGTAGCGTTTAAATTTTTTTGCTGAAACATATCATCTTTTTTATGTCTTTTGAAAAAAAGAATTTCAAAAAAACTTTGGTTCTCACGATTCTCACAGGTTCTTATTAAAAACCATCTCATATACCATATATAAGTTTATTGTTAGTATTTTGTATTTTTAATTTTAATTTAGATTTTTATTAGCCTTTGTATGAAAATAAATAATAATCATTAGATAAAACCTCAAGCCGTTCTCATCACCACAACTTAATCACCCAAACCCAAGAACCCCCACTTTCTCAGTCGCACCAACATTTTTCCGATCAACAAAATGGCGAACACTGCCGACGTAGATGCACTTGACTTCGAGCCCGACGAAGACGATCTCATGGACGAAGACGCCGCCGTAGACGTCGACGCTTCTTCTCCAAGCGCCGCCGCTCATATCCCCCAAAATCAAATCTGCCATCACCGGTGGATCCGCCGCCGCCGGAGCTTCTTCAGGTCCTAAGAAAACCAAAGGCCGTGGATTCCGTGAAGAAACTGACGCCGGTCGCAACAGTCGCATGTCCGGCCGTTTCGATTCTCTTGATTCCGATGGTGGACCCGGTCCCGAACGATGTTAGTTATATATATATATATATATATATATATATATATTTGTTATATGTTCTATATTTACTTGTTTATGCTTTGTATGTGTATGATAGTCTTTGTTAGTTTGTTACATGCTTAGAATTTTGTCTGGTTTTTTAGGGTTTGTAACGAGTTAGATTTTATTTTAGGGTTAGGGGAAAGTTGTATGTGGTAATTATGCTTGAAAAATTGATTGAATTGGAGAGTAATTTGCAGTGGGAGGTTGTGTGTATAGTGGTTCTTTTGGATGTAGGTTTTTTGATAATAGAATTATAGCTTTATGTGTTAAATTATGATATATAACTAGTTTCAGAACTTATAATGGTATGCAAGGGGCTCTATTATAGCTCTTTTTACTAGGACTTGGATATTGATCTCACACTAAAGACAGAAACATGTGGAACTGGAAGGAATTATCATCTTTTTTAAACGGCTAACTAACATGAGGAGGGACATCTTTTCTACACACCTTGATACTAGTCCACAAGCTTTTTGGTGGAAATATTATTCAACAGAATTTCTATGGTAGGCTTCTAGTAAGAAAGAAAAGGTAGATAATGCGCCGGTACTACTTAAAACTGAAAGTGTGTAAAGAAAAAAGAGTACTATACTAGTGCTAGTTTTAAAAATTTGAAATTATATTAAGTATACTAAAGGAAAATTTTTGATGCTTTAATAGTCTATTGCATTTGTTTTTCATACAAGATGCATCTGTGTTCCCTTTCTAATCTGAAGAAACATCATCATCCTCACAATGTTAATCCACATTCCTCTATTTGGCATTAAAGTTCCATATACTTTGTATCTAAGTAGCTGAGTTGGCAATGTAGAATAAGCAGCCTTTTTCTCTTTGTTTTTGGGTATATTTTTAGAGGAACGGATTGCATGCATGAAATCAGATTCTTGAGCACTATAGCTTTCTTTAGTTTATTCTGCAGAAAAAGTTTTGAATTTCGTATTGCAATCTAGATGGTTAGGGAAAATGGGAGCTCTTTAGATCTTGGTTTTGAGTTTAATTTGCACTAAATCACTAGTTTGTGCTGTTTGTTAAGGTTGTATTGTAGGTTTAAGATAAGACAGAGTGATGAATGTTTTTTGTTTTATATCAGGTTTGCACGTATGAGCAAACATGTGTGTTGTTATTATTATTTTTGGTTGTGTTTTTATTCTCTTGTGTATGTTTAAACTCTTTCTTGTGGTTTGATATCGATGTGGTCTTGAGTAATGAAGAAAAATCAGGCCTTTGATTTGTATGTGGAGATACACTTAGAATGACAGTTTTAGGGGTTTGAGGCACTGTTTAAATGTGATTATGTCACCATAAAATACAGATAGTAAAAATAGATTTCTGGTAACATATCAAATTATCACTTATTTATTCTTTTTTTATATAAAAGAGGTGGACTTTTGACTGCAATGTATGAAAATTATACATTGGCTCTTACAAACATGTCTACTAAATGTGAGATTTTGTATATATGATTTTCTGATTACTGCCTTTAGTATAGTTTGTTAATTTATTCTAGATTACATCTGATATACATTGTGGAGCTTGTTTTATGTGTTTGTAAAGTAAAAAAATATTAGCTTTGCTAAACAAATCTATAAACATGGCCTATGTAGCAATTGAAGGTTGGATTATTCTTGTTACTGGAGTGCACGAAGAGGCACAAGAAGATGACTTACAAAATGCGTTTGGAGAGTTTGGAGAGATCAAGAATTTGCATCTAAATCTTGATCGTCGTACTGGATTTGTTAAGGTAATGAATTTTTGTTTAAAACTGTTCTTTAGTCTATTTATTTTCTTTATTCTCGGTTATATTTCATGCTAGAGATGTGTGATAATATTTATTGCTGGTTTTTAGGGCTATGCACTTATTGAATATGAAAATTATGAAGAAGCTGAGAAAGCCATAGCCACAATGGATGGAGGTGAACTTCTTACTCAAACCGTCAATGTTGATTGGGCTTTCAGTAGAGGTCCTTTCAAAAGGAGAAATAACAGGAGGAGGTATGTTCATCGCATTAATCACCAAATGTATTTTTAACATCCAATGTAATTAATGCAGAATACCGAGGTTTGTATTCTTCATTTCTTGTTACTTTCATGTGTAGATCGCCACATGGGCACAGGTCAAGGAGTCCTAGAAGGAGATTTTGATTTAGTATGCTACTAAAGCATATGGTACGGTTTGATTTATGGTTTAACTTGATCGATGCGTGTTGTGCCGAGTGAACTGCTTAGCAGAGAGGATTTGTTTCTCATATTTGTTTCCTTGCTCTTATCCTTGAAAATTTTAATTCTCAGGAAGTCTTTTTTTCTTTTCTTTTAGAAGTTGATTGTAATGTAATTGAAGCTTGTTGGATGATGCTCTAACTATGATTTTGTTTTTTTTGTTTTTGGTTGCACTAGATTATGATAAACTGGATGTATTTGGCCTGCTATAGTTTCTAAATTGTCCTGCAGAGGTGAGGTTCAGATCCAACTTACACTAGTTTTTTTTTCCTTCCAACTCTCATTTGACGACTGGCACAAGTTGTGTTTTACTGGATTTCATTGGTTAGTAGGGAATTAGTGGACCCCATGAGTTTTTCATTAACAGGTTCTCATGGTTAGTAGGGAAATAGTGGACCCCATGAGTTTTTCTTTAACATGTTCCAACGGTTGTAAAAAAAGTGGCTGACAAGAAAAGTGTTTCATAAACCTTTTTGCAGCTATGCAGCAATTGATGGCATTAGCCAAGCTTTAAAAGTAGGGAATCGTGCCTCGGGACATTTTCCCTTTGCCTCATGAGGCGTAAGCCTTGAGGCGAACTGATGCGGAAATAAAAAATAAATTAAAAATAATATATCTTAGAAAAAATAAGATACTAATTGCATCATCAAATTCATCAAAAACATAAAAACACACATAAAAAAGACAAAATGTTTGAAATTGACACAAAAAGTTTTTTTTAAAACATCAAACCCCCGCTGAGGTGCCCTTGAGGCGCATCTTTTCTTACTGCCTCAGCTCTATGAGGTGAACATGCAAAATAACTCCCTGAGGTGCAGCCTCGGACTCATTTTTTGGGTGCTTCACTTTAAAGCGCTTCAACCGTTTTTTAATAGCCATGGCTGCTGAGTAGATGTCAGGTTAGGTAATGGGTCAAAACAAGTTAAGTTGAAATGGACATCTAGTTAAGTTGAAATGGAAATCTTGAAATCTTGAAGGGTAGGTCATAACAAGCCAAGTCGGGTCGGATAACTTTGCAAACACTTTCTATGCCTTTTTTTAACAATAGAAGCATGTATTTTTACAATAGAATCATGAATTTACACAGGATCTATTATGGCTGGTAATGCTTGTAAGCTTTATTGTTTTCTATTGTAACCCTGCTTTGTGTTCTTTAACTATCATATGTACAATAACTGTTAATACTTTTCGCTGGTCGACTATCTTCATGATGCTGCGGCATTCCAATAGACGGCATTGCAACGGGTTGTTGGAGATCCTATTGTCCGCCACCACACCCATTGTAGATTCTCTGTTCTTCGCATTTCTGCTAACTGCAACTCAAAACAAAAACAAAACAAAAACAAAAACCGAGCATAAATTAAGTATGTTTTCTTGCCTTGGTAAAGTTAAAATAAACATGTGTACGAAAAGATCACGGTTTTACCCTTCCGTCGTTTAGCTCAAATATCACTGTATTTTCTGTAAATGGAATTGGTCGAGTAGGCGCCACCTGTGTACAATCATCACAATATCAGTCATTTAGAATGACCAGAAACACGCGTAAAACTGTAAAAGCAAACCTTTGGATCACAATTTTCGGTTTCTTCATGGTACTCCTTATGAGTCTTGACCCAAATTTCTTGGTCTATGCAACCTTCTCCCTTGTGGTTTTCACCAACAACGTTGCCCGTAGAAGGAAACCCGCAGTCATTCCATTTCCAAAGTGTTTGATCCCAATACCTTAAATACACATTCCCGTCCAAACCAATTAAAAACAACTGGTTCCCCGCAAGGCATGGGCCGGTTGAGCCAACTAAGGTCACCCCTGGATATGGTGAACCATGTTCCACCCAACCCCAACCATCCATTGGGTTCCAGTAATATTCAATGAGCCTGCCGTCTTCAGATATCATGAAAAGAGATCCAGATAATGATTGTGGTGAGCCTCTCATAGCAGTCCCGGGTTGTTTTGAGAGCACCATGTGTCGTGATTGGTGGTGCCCATGCCATAGTCCGCTCACCTTGTTGTACTGGTACAAGTGACCGTCCGTTCCAACCACGAAAACTATGTTTTCTCTAAATACTTCTTGGTCTATGATGCTCGCGATCTTTGTATTTGAAGGGTTTCGACAATCTTTCCACTTTAACTTCTTCAATGCTACCTGAAATCAACACCGACTCTTTTTAATATAATCAGGTTTTGGGTTGTCATATTTAACCTTTTTAAGATACATATCGTATTCGGGGTGCCTGGTTAATTAAACGGGTTATGTTAAGGTTGACATTGTTGACCCGTTTAATTAAAAAGTTGATTCGTCAATCCGTTTAACACAAACGGTTACACCCGTCAACCCATTTAACTAGTTCAGATATATGGATTAAATTGGTTGTGTTTGGATTGACAGTCTTAACCTGTTCATTTAAAAGGTTGGCCCGTCAATTCGTTTAACAAATTTACAACCTGTCAACTGGTTTGACTTGTTTAGATTAATGGGTGAGGCTCAGGTTACCTAATTTTGAGTGTGATTGGGTTAGAGTTAATGTTTGTTAGACGGATAAATCTACTGGGCTTATTCAGGTTCATCGGATCAACCTGACAGATATGTTATATAAATTTTCAATTAACCTGTCCGATTTGACCCAGTGACAACCCAAACCGACCCAATTCAAAGTACACCTATTGAGTTGCAGACTTACTGTCAACTGAAGCAACCCACCACTTTTACCAACAAAAAACATCGAGTCATCCGGTGTGACCTTCTGAGCTTTCGACGGAGCCACATCCCAAGGGGGCCCACCAACCACCCGCCTCCCTCTCTTCATCGCCGAGCCGTTTATCCACGTAAACTCATTACCCCCTCTTTCTCCCACAATCAAATCATCATTCTCATTCACCAAAAACAAACTCCCATTATAACTCCCAACCACACCTTTCATGCCCACAACATGCTCATGCTTAAGCCAAAACCACAAGTTCTCAGCGTTCACAAACTCATAACTGATCCCATTTTTGGTCACGAGAATAAACGACCGACCCTCGTACATAACTCGTAACCGAAAATCCACATTGACTGAACTTACCCGATCAACAAACACATCATCTTTTGTTTTACTTGCGGTTGACACTAGATAATAATAACTTTCTTGTCCTTTGTTATTTCCTGATCGTCTTCTGAACGATCTAGTGGTGGTTTGATCATCGTTGGTTTTGTCTTTTACTCCGGAGATGCAGTTTAATGGGCCACGATCTTCTGTGCAGTATTCTGCGTTCCATCCTTCGCTCTCTGGTGCGTCTATTATTGACCATGTGTATTTTGTGGACATGCGTCTTCGGTTTACTGGGGGGGTTGGGCCGACCCCGTCTCCTCCGGTTTTTGATTGGTGAAGTTCTCCGAGCCTACCGTCGTCTAAAGGGAATATGAGCCTGCCCATTTGAAGTTGTAGCCCGGAAACGCCTTTGGCCACTTTTGCATGTGGTGGATGCATGTGATTGACCCAAGTTTTTTTGCCTGTCTTTTTATAAGTAGTCAGGGTGCATTTTACCATCAAATGAATTCAAAAGGGGTGCTATACGGGCCATATGGGCCATGTGACAGGTGAAAAATGGTCATACGGGCCGTATGACTCTGGTCACTTCTGTGTCAGTCCAACACATCATACGTATGATTTTGACAAATACTCATACGCTCCGTATGATGTGTCATTATAACACACCAACACGGCCCGTATGACTATATGATGCGTGTGAAACGTCAATGATGTGTGGAATGTGGATAGCGTGTCAACGGTGTTTCTTTAGTACCAGGCGTTAAAAAACGATATGTAAATATACCTTCTTGTTTAGAAATGTTATATTCGATGATGGATCCTGAGGTCGTCGCTAAAAACAAAGAGAACGAACTTGTGTATGTTTCATCGACTGTCACGGGTGTCATGGATGTGAATTGTTGATCTTTCGGGCTTCCGTGGACGACCCATTTCCATTTCCTTTGGTGTAGTCTTCTTTCAACCAAATTCCCACCCTATAATTTGATAGATTGAGATCAAAAAAGAATAAAACTTGTGGATTTCAAGAAAAAAGGTTGACTTTTTTGGATCAAGTACTTTGGTTAAAAGAAAGAGCGAGTCGGAATGAGGCCCGCTTCGTTGGTGTGCTGTGCAGCTAGTCATTGGTGTCAATGTAGTGTCATGTGTCGATTTTTGGCTCCATATATGTTTCTTCCACAATGGTTTTGAAGAAGGATCGAACTCGTATAGATCACCGCTTGAGCTGCATTTTGGTAACAAATACCATCAGGGGTTCAAGTCATGAGGTTCACGGGTTACGAGAAATCTAGAGAAACAAAGAGACAACCTTATAGTGAATACAACTTGCGGTCTAATTTCAGGAGCATCAACTATGGCTGCAACATCCGCACCAGGAGGCTTGCCATGGTTCATCCATCTGCTCACATTGTGCTATGACATAAATGCTAAAAAAACCCTTTATAAAATAAATAAATAAATAAAAATAATAATAATAAAAATTAAACCTTGGTGTGTTGATCTCACTAAGCTCTAATAGGAGCCCATCTTTTGTGGAGAAGTAGATCTTCCTGTTTTCATTATGCCCAAGTCAATCAAAAAGAAAAAAAAACAGACTTTGCTTTACTAAAGAAGTCGACCCATATGTTTTTAATTTGACCCGTTTGAGATAAACATAACTAACATCAGCCCATTAAAGTAAACGGGTTGAAATAACCGCCTCTGCTCTCGATCAAACTTACTCCATATCATGTGATATAACTCCAGATTTGATTTGTATCGTCGTGCTAGATTCTAGAATTGGTGGGAACTCGACCCATATCGGCTGTGAATTCTCACTTAGCTGCATCTGTAAGTAAATAACAAAATTAGGTTAGGTTATAAAGGTTATTTAATTTTAAAAAAATAAAAAAAAATATGTTCTCAAATTAAAAATTTTAATATAAAGTACCTGATATAATATTCCAGCCTCAGATAGAGCAAGAACTATATGTTTGATCAAGAACACAGAAACTGCACAACCTGCTTGTAATGGCAATTCATGAGGAGCAATCACCCACTGAATTCCATTCCAAAATCGCTCGTAGATCGAACCACTTAACCCGGTCACCCAAATCGAATCATCGGTCATTTTTGTCACAGAAATTCTGTTTCTTGATCCCAACCCCCCAATCTTTCTTTCATCTGTTTTGACTTTCTTCCTTTGACCCTGAGTCTTTATCAAATCTTGTTCTTGACCCAATTCAATTCTTGTTTGATCATCATGATCATGATAATCATCATCACTAACAGGTTCAATGATGCCCACTTTTGTACAGTTGTTATTAACACATGATAAAAGATCATAAGGTGACTTCACTTGGACCCAAGTGTTGGATTCCTCTTCAAATTCCCAGAAAATGGTTGTTTTTTGTTCGAATTTTCGATTGGTTTGTTGATGAATATGATGGTGTTGACACAAAGATGATGAAGAACAAGATAGAATCTTGATAGAGGAAAGTGATTGGATGATGATGGCCCATAAAAGTAATGATCTTGGAAAGAATCTTGACATGTTAATTTATGTGCATGACAGGGTACAACTGATATTAGATACAGAAAGATGTATCTATATGTGTTTTTATGTATGAGAGTAAAGATGGGGTAGAGTGGTACCTTTGTTGGTGAGGATTCCATCCATGGGCCATGGCTCATATGTTGGACACTTCCCCAAATAGCCTAGCAAAAACCAAGATATTACATGTTTGTGTGTGTATATATATATATATATATAGAGAGAGAGAGAGAGAGAGAGATTAGGTGTGAGGTGTTCATGAGCATCGGATGGTATTAAAAAATAACAAGACTTCTACAAGTGCTTTAGATGATATCAGTACTCTCACATATCACTTTCATCAATTTTTTTTTGACGTAACACAAATAATTTTCATACATACATAAATACTAAATAATATATACACGGGATGTTTGATGAAGACCGCTGTTAGATAGAACAATTGTGATAACCACATATTTTAAGATTGTTTTTGCAATTTTATATAAAAGATATAAGTGTTTATTTGGTTCTTACGGTTCGTTAACTTATTATGCGTTAACACACTCCTCTATATAGTATTTTGATGGTCAATACTTAAGGTCATGTAATATTAGAGCATTATTTAAAAACATAAACTTTTCTCTAGTTTATCATTCTTCACGAATATTTTAACATTTATACATAATTTTATATTTAATATATATTTTTCATTACTAGACTATCTATTATAATAAGATATTTACTTTTTTAATGTTATGTTATTTGATTTAATAATTATGTAACTATATGTTTATAAATTTTACAATAACTAAGTTCTAATTTTTCATAAATTTTTTTACAATTTAGAAATTTTCTTTACACAGTTTACAAAACTTTTAAAAAACTCTAATAACATACGAATTTTTCAAAGTTCACAAATGTTACAAATTTCTGAAAAAAAGTTACAAGCTATTATACATACATACAAAATTTCAAAATTATTACAATTTTTTACTTATTTAAAAAAGTAACATAGATAATGAAGTAAAAAAAGTTACAACTTATTATACACTAGTATTAATATTCTCGCATTGCAACGGGTTATAACATTATGCTAAGTTTTTGTTTGAAGATTAACTTTCATTAACATAGGGTTGCCAAACAAATAGCATAGACCTATTAAAACTAATTACGGCATATAAAGAGGGCCTTTTACACCACGCCTTCCGAACAATACACTTATGTCTGGATCTATGTTTTTATCCAAAGAAAACCCAAAGATCTGATATCCCAAAGATGTCATTGTTTTCCCCTTTACCATTTGTAAAAATTAGACCGAAATGTAAAACACAACATAACTGCAAAATGAGATAGAACCAAAGTTGAAAGTGAAAAAAGTGTTAGGATTAATTATAAAAGATAAAACTATTAGTGTTAAAAGTAAAAAAAAAACAAAGATACAACCTATAAAATATGAAGTACAAACCATAATGCATAATTATGTTGGAAGTTAATAATATGTATAATTGATATTGTTAAATGCACATTTAACATAACCACAATTTTAAAGTTGGAAGTTAATATGTATAATAATATGTATAATTTATATTGTTAAATGCTCATTTAACATAACCACAATTTTAAAGTTGGAAGTAAATAATATGTATAATTTGCATGTTGAATGTACATTTAACATAACCACAATTAATAAAAGAATATTTTTATTCAAATTGTCATGGAATATAGTGAATTAATTTTATAAGTCGTTGGAATATAATGAACTAATTTTATGAGGTATAAAGCGTGTGTATAAGCTAAAGCCTCTCATTACCTTGTGCAAAATCGACGATTAATAAAAATATATTTTTAAAATTCTTACTACATATGGAGTAAAAATATGTTCAAGATATATAGTTTTAATTACATGTGCTTTGGATAAATCTAATAATTGTAATGCTAATGTGATATGTAAGTAAATCAACCATTTTTTAATAAATTACATAGTTCACGGATTACAAATCAATTATTGTTATAAAAAAAAAGGATAAAGATTAAAAAATGTTAAAATATTAAATTAAAATTAAATCATATTAAATTTAATTAAAATATAGATAAAGTAATATAAGATTGAAGAATAATATGGCATGTAGCATTGTTTAGAATCATCTAAGTTATATTAGATAGATATAATATTAAATTAAAATTAAGAGATTTATAGAATAATAATAATAATAATAAGGATAACAAAATACTTTTAAATAACAATAAAAATATAATTGTGAGGTTGAAGGAGAAATTATCATGTAGCATTAGTTGGAGTCTTCTATTAATATTTAGACTAGATTATTCACCCCGTGTGTTACACAGGTTAAGTAAAGAAGAAAATATGATTTAAAATTATATTAATAATATATTAATGTCACGTGTTATTCACTCGATTAATTTAGGAATAATATTGTCTATATTATTGACTAATAATAATATATATTAGTTTAATAATACAATATATTAGTTTCCTACTTTAATATCTAATACATTGTAAGATCCTATCTTTATTTTACTGAATTTCTATTAAAGGTTTCATATTTAAACATGTAATTACGAATACACGTCACTCAAATTTTCAAGTTTATTAAAACTTTTTCAACATCTTTAAACAATTTAATATGTTATCATTGATTAGTTTTGTTATCAAAACCGAGTGAAGCTTCGTCTTTGATCGTGTTCGGTTCTTCATATAGCTTGGTCCTCCTCCGGTGCTCCCAAACATCACCTATATTTCATAAGTTATGAAATACGTTAGTTATAAATAGAATATAGCTAACGGTCCTAGCTCACTGTCTTACGGTTAAGACTTCCAGTTCCATTACAGCAGCTGCCTACCGTAAGCTACGGTAGACCACCGTAGCTTACGGTGGCTTGCTGCAAATTTTCTCTTATTTGCCGTTTTAGTTACGACAATTTCGTAACTCACTCAGTTTTCATCCGTTTTACTCGAAACTTGTTTCTAAAAGTCCGTAGATTATTTACCTACATATTTAGCTTGAAATCCTTAACCCGGATTCTTAATTCTTATGAATTATGCATCCACTCTTGGTTTATGCGCATTTTCATTTTGACCGATTTAGAGATTTAAGCGCATAAACTTAAATCTCACTTCCTCTTATCTTGTTTCTCATTTTAATACTAAAATATCTACTTATCTTCCACCACAACTATACTTGTGGTGGATTGGTTGTAGATATTTTCAATTTCTACCATTCGGTTGACATTTTACGAAAAAGACCCAATATGAGGCATTAAGCCAAAACGGCTTATGCCATTTGCTATTACACTACCGCAAGGGTGAACCTTCTTATAAAACTCATCATCATTTATTTTAACTACCCTCAAGGTCATTTACTAGCTTTATCACCCGAGGCATTTTGGTCAACTTAGACCCCTCTTTTACGACGAAGGACTTTCAATCGCATGATTTGATCAAAGAACACATTTAACTCGTAATCATATTTAAAATCATTAGATTCCTGTGAATCTGATGTCTACCATTTAGATTATGAGATTTACCTTGCTTTAGGTAATCCGATATTCATTTATGACTCGCTTATCTCTCATCGGACCTTAAATTCCTAAAGAGAGTTTGACCCATTACACATACCTGGCTCGAGTTATAGCATTGACCCGTTTAAATACCTTACACTGCTAATCATTAATTAATAGCGACGCGAACCAAACGCCATTTCCCTGTGAACACAAAACTCGACAAGCGTTCATTTGATATTATTGTCAAATGGTGATGACCACACCATTTGACCCATTTGGTCTAAATGACCATTTTATCATTATGAGATGGTATTTATTTACCATCTCACCATTTACCCATTTCAGTTTACACCCCATTATATCATATTACTTAAATTCTTTTCTCATTTCGTTCGATCCTTTATGGCATACGCCATAGGGTGTCTATTTCAAAAAATATTAAATACTTATTTGGCAACTCGTGTCTAAATTGTCATTTTACTCTTTTTATTCCTTATGACTTACACTATAAGGTAACTTTTTCTGAATTCCTTGCTTATTTGTCGTTACATGACTAAATTACAGTTTTACCCTTTTTGTCATCAAATATGATTTAATACCCTTTTCATTTGTTCCAACCCGTATCTATCCGTGTTGGAACTTTATATTTCGAAATCTCGTTCCAAATACCCAAAACGCTTATTCAACTATATAAGTAAATCTACTATTTTAAATATGTAAGCTTTACTTACCTTGAAATCCGATTATGTCTTTTTCCACGTGTATTTGCTCCGTTTGACCCGCTTCTCTCCAAGCTTCCTCCTAGCTTGTCAAGCGTCAAGCTACCTTTTATCATATGCAAGATGGTTAGGTTAGTCATCATTTAACATGACTATTCCACCTTACGAATTTTACATCAAATTTACCATTCAATCTTATTACAGATCAGTTTGACTTTTAAAAAGTCAACTGCTTATTTAGTCATTTCGTTAATTACCTAGTAAGCGCTATTCTTAGGCCACCATTATAGCTACATTTCCCAAACCAAATTCATGTCGTTTCTTTCACTTAAACAAATTCAAGCGATTGTTAACATCAGGTTAACTTAACTTTTGATTAGCAATGCTTATTTATCCATTAGCTAGGTTTTCATCTTTATGTAGCAACCCATTTCATCATATTATTAGACATTCATCCGAATACCTATTATTACCAAATTTTACACACTAACTAGTAGACAACATGATCTTATACCCTTATTAACATTAACTTAACATATATTTCATCATTTTATACAAAACCATTCCATGGCAAGTATGAATACGTACTCAAACTCATAATTTGTTCAAGTATCTTCCTACTATTATTATGCATGATGATTCTAAACATAGATATATCATCAACTTCATCATATTATTAAAACTCATTTTATAATCTACTTGTTAATCACTAACAAGTAATCTTATATCAAATTTGCATAATTTCTTTAAGTTTAACGAAATCAATCATACACATATACTTAATATCAAATTTGGATCATAATCCAACTATCTAATTGCAAATAATCTAATTGTCTCAAATCGCAAATTTCACCAATCTAGGTTTTAAGACATACCTTATGATCCCTTAGATTAAGTGATCGTTTATATGCTTTCATGCATCAATTCCAAGCTCAATTCACCCTTCAATTCCATGATCCCTTTGTTTTGCTCCTGGTCGTTACACACACACACACCTTTTGTGTGTGTGGTGTTTTATTTAAGTTTTATTTTTATATATTCAACTTTTCAACCTTTCCTCTTTTGGTCCCTTATATTTGAGGTCTTATTTATTAAGAGCTACAACTCATTGTTTATTGCTATTTCCATATTACTAACTAGGTTAATTTGTTCCTAGTTATTTTGTTTACCGTTTTACTTTTACTTCTAACGGTCTTTTATCCGCTCTTTACTATTAACATGATTTGATTACCAAACTCGTTTTTGGGTGTTACATACATTATATATTATTATATATATAATAACATATAAATGCTTATATATATTATATATATATATATATATATATATATATATATATATATATATATATATGAATTCTTAAAACCATATGTATGATAATAAAACAATTTCGGAATTAAATTTGAGGTATCTTATATAACATTCATTTTTTTGTTTCTATTTTAGATAACTAACTATATTTTATTTATCAGATGATATATTTTTTAGATAACTAATTCTATTTTCTTTATTAGAGAATATGTTTAATATTTCATACTCTATAGAAGCACATTTAATATCAATGACATTATATCATTTTAAATATTATTTAAGTATAACATTATGTATTTTTTTCTCAGATGTTACAACTATACCAGCATAAAAGAAAATTTCATCCTCGAAGTTACTAAATAAAAAAACAACTTACATGGCATGTGAATAATAAAGACATAAAACCTAAGTTAATGGAGACCGATACATAGTTCAAAATATCATACATCTATAATGGATGAATATGAACAATATTTACAGCTATAACCTTACTTGTACATATATTCTAACAACAGATCTACACATTATCTTACATATTTAGTTTTATTAAAAAAATTCATATCATCCGTTTTTTTTTTCATCCAATTTTTTTCATGACCCTAAATAAAGAAATGTTATATAAAGTGACCTTATATAAAGAAATGCTTTATAAAGTAGAAAATAGTAACTTAACCATATTATGATATTAGTAATTTTTTTTACTAACTTATGACATACAATCATAATAATAATAATGACGAAAGCATTTTTAAATAAAAGTAAAGTAAAATTATGAGGTTGAAGGAGAGATTAGATTAAATATTAAACATCACACAATAAATGTGTTAACTACTACTTTGTTTATAGAAGATAAACAGTTTATCTATGTTATATGAAATTATCAATTATTTCAAACAACGGAAGCCTAGGTTTTTATAATAATATTAAAATTAAAATTGAAAGAAGTAATAATAATAATAATAATAATAATAATAATAATAATAATAATAATAATAATAATGATGATAATATTCATAATAAAAATAAAAGATAAGGATGACAGTTTTTTATAAATAAAATAAAAGTAAAATTAATAATAACAATAATAGAATAAAGGATAAGGATAACAATTTTTTTAAATAAAATAAAAGTAAAAATATGATGTTAAAGGAGAGATTGCCATCTGGCATTATTTGTATTCTTTAATTAGTATTATTAGAAGATTAGATACATGCAAAATTTCAAAATTATTACAATTTTTTACTTATTTAAAAAAGTAACGGAGATAATGAAGTAAAAAAAAGGCTTAACATACAAATGTTTTTGAGTATTTATTTTCAACATTCATAAATATTGACGCTCATCAATTAGGTTTTAATACTATTGTACTTATAACAATTAAGGTTTTAATACTATTACTTGTAACAATTAATTTTTAATATATCTAATCTAACTTATAATAAAAGACTTCAAATAATGTCACATAGTATTATGTCCTTCAATCTCATAAATTTTATTTATATTTGTTTAATAAATCTCTTTTAATATTAATATTAATAACTAATATATAGGTATCATTTATTTTTATTCTTATCTTTATCTAAGATTAATAAATAACTTCAATTTTACAATTTAGATCCTTTGTTTTTTTACTTTTAACCCACAGTTTTTCATTTTTTCCAATTTAGTCTCAACTCTTTTTTATTTTCAATTTCGGTCCACTATACTTTTCATCTTTTTCAATTTTTTCGTTTCGTTCAAAATTTTGTGAGTTAACGCATCACAACGTGCGTGTGGGGTTCAACATTGTTTCGTATATTTTTTCCTGTTTGACTGGCCCATTGCAACACATCTATTTTATCTGTTTGACAAGTTCGTCCAACGAACGGGTCCTGGATTGACTTAGTTATTTTTTTCAATGTTTTACGTTTCGGTTTAATTTCTTTGCAACGAGCGTGCGTGACTCAAAGATTTTACGTTTGCTTTTCGCTCGACGTTATTTTTTCCGTTTTTATTTGTTTTGCTTTACGAGGTTTTCCGGTGTTGATGGTTACTGACAGTGGTATAGCATTGGTACTACCTGACACAGTTTTACGACAACCGCTGCAACCACTTGTACCATAAATATTGACACTCATCCTTTAGGTTTTAATACTATTGGTAGGGATCCTAAGAGAAGTCCACCATATTTAAAAATTTTGAGAAGCATTTTGGACCACACATTTTTCTAAGCTTTTCGTAATATACACATACGTATATTTTAAAATTGACTATTATACACATATGTATATAGTCAATTTTAAAATATACGTATCTGTATATTGCGAAAAGCTTATAAAAAATGAGTAGTCCAGAATACTTTTCAAGTTTCTCAATTAGCCTATTACTTCTTACACAATCCTAACCCTTAATACTATTATATATACTTTTAACAATTAATGTATGCATCACCAACCCATCTAGGTAAATACTGTATTACGCTTGCTTGGAATCTTGGATATTTTTTATGAATACACAATTTATTTTAAATTCTTAAATAATTTTACACACATATCATAACTTAATAATTTTACACACATACCATAACTTAAAAAGTTAACGAATAGCATTTTTTAGTATTATATCACGAATCTTTTTAGTGGTAAGGTTTTTTTCTTTACCTAATTTTATGACTTTATTCACAGGTTTTCAACACAATAATTGACTAGCTAATCACATGCATATGGTGAAATGCTTTTTTCATAAGATGATATAATACAAACAAATGAGCATCAGGTAACAAAGTCTACAAGTTTTGTTTTATAATGAAGTCTTCGATTATCTGTGATCAGTTCTGTTTAAACACAATAGAAAACATGAATAAAATATTTGTGATGGCAGACAGACCAGCAGAAAATCCAGTCAGAGACGCAGCCATGGAGTTCGACATCTTTGTCAGTATGGTCTGGTTCCTCCTTAGGGTGTAAGATTATGATGGTAAAAACCGAACTAGGGATGAATTCAGTTTAGGTTATGGAGAGAGAGGTTGGTGGCGGCTTTGATGATAATGATGCTATTGTAATTATCTAACCCTAAGCCTCTCTAATCATCTCCTTATATATACACCCAGAAGGAAACCCTAATTAGTTAATAAGGGTAATATGGTTCATCAACAATTACCAACTAATATATAATATGACTAATATATATTTTGATCTAATATAATATCAATGATTATAATGGCTACATGATTAAATATTATAAATAACATATTTAATCTTACATTATCAACTATTAATGTAAACCTTTTTTATTAAACAAGTTTTGTTTCAGTACGATAATATAAACCTTTTTTTATAAACACATATCAAGTATATATTATTAAAAGCAAATTAGGTTAAAATTAAAAAAATTATCATTAATATGATTTAACCATCCTTACAAATAATTTTTACTTATAGGCTAAAAAGTAAAAGTAAAAGTAGTTTTTATCTTAAATCTTTTATAGATACATAAGTACATAACACTGACGTTACTTGATCAGATCTATTATAAAAAAGAGAACTTAGTTTTATACAACATGTACTTTTGGAAGCTATACTAGTTGACTATAAACTACAATTTACGAACATGTAAAATGTGGTTTGTACTATTTTATCAAACTTATAATTAAGGATTACAAATAATTTCACATGGTGGTACGTTTTCCTTTAACCTTATAATTTTCTATATATTTTATTAAAAAAAATTTATCCTCATCCTTATCCTTATTGTTATTATTATTATTTATTATTATAGATCTCTCAATTTTAACTTAAATATTATATATATATATATATATATGAATAAATTTTGACCAACAAAATCAGTCAGATTTTTCTAATATTATAAAATAAATACTATGACAAACACGTTATATAATAATACAAATAATATTACAAATTTACTTTATAGTATATCACCTTCGCACAAATCTTATAAATAAAAATTTGATTTCTTGTTCTAGTCTTTTGTAATTACTAGGTTACCAAGTTATCGCATTTTATTATAGTTTTTTTATATTTATTTGAATTTTTAATTTACCTTTCTACTCTTACAACTAAAAAAGATAAAAGGGAAAATAATACATTATATTAATTCTTGTTAGTGATATATAGTTTCATCTTCTTGACATCTTTATCCTCATTTGCCAGAAAATGTTTAACCAGTCCAAAATCTATCTTCTGGTTATTCTCGACAACCATATCCCGCCGGCTTCCAACTCCGTCGCCAATCATGTTATTGCCTTGGTATTGCTTCCACGTTTCACGACCCAAATCAATTTCACAGCCATAGATTCCGGTGAACAATGGAACTTTCCGATCTAGGATTCATCCCTTCAAAACGCTTCTTAATGAACACTTTTAGTTTTATAAATCTCTTATGAAGCTTCGGTATCCTTTTGGTCATAAGCCGAGCAACGTACTTCTACGACTCAATGCTCCGACGAAATGGTTATTGGAAGAGGTGGAACGTAGAGAAGACGAGCAATACGTCATGTGAAGAAAAAAGGACCCTACACGCCGAGTCTTTTAATTGAAGGCAAGATCTAGTTGCTGGAGATATACGTTTGTAAAGTCGTGAAGATGAGGATAGTTACGAAGAAGAAGATCTGTACTATGTTTTTGTTTTGTTTTTGGGTTTATGCTTTTGTTTTTGTTAGTAATCTTTTGAGTTAAATGTTTGGTTGGTCCCTGTGGTTTGCAAATATTGCAGACTTGGTCCTAGTGATTCGTTAATTACACACTTGGTCCTAATAGTTGTAATTTTTGCACTCGGGTGGTCCTTACCACTAACCTATGTTAAGTTTTTCAGTTAAATACGTGTAAAATTACTAACTTGCCCCTAAACAAATAAGAAAAAAAGAAAAAGAACTGAACCTTATATATTATATATATTACATAAATATCACTTTATATCCCCTTTCTTTCTTCCTCTCTCTTATCACTTAATTAACACCACCAACATCCTCCCCACACCACCATACTGCCATCCACCCCACCATCGTCCTCCGCAGCCACCCACACCACCACCGTCCTTCGCAACCACCCACACCACCACCATACTCCCCAGCCACCCACCCACCACCATACTCCCATGTTCCAGAACCATTGGCCACCACCCACTGCAACCACCTACCCCATACCACCATCCACCGCTTTATTCGGATCTAGAAGCCTGTTCCATATAATATCGAAAACAAACGGCGATGGAGTCAAAACCACTTAATCTAGAAGCTTGTTAGGGTTTTGATTTTGGGTAGATAGAGGATTAAATGTAAGGTTTTGATTTTGGGGGAAAGCGGAACGGTGGTGCCGTCGTTGGGGGGTGGTGGTGGCAGTGGCGAGAAGGGGTAGGAGATGGAGTCGGGTTCGGTGCCCAACCTTTGAGGTTTCAAAATACCACATCAATAGTCTCTCATTCAGTCACTTTTCCTCGTCGGACTTTATATATTTCTTCCGGCGAACTCTCCGACGATGCTAACAGAACCGACTATTTGTGATGATGGTGTTGTGGGTAACAGAACCGACAACGGTTTGTGGTGGTTGGTCAGTGGGACGGTGGTAGATAGAGGGGACGTTGGACGGCGGTTTGTGGTGTTTGGTCAGGTGTGGTGGTGGTAGAGAGGGGGAGAGAAGTAGAGAAAGATAGAAAGATGAGGGATGAGTTCTTTACCGAGTGTTGTTTTCGATTGTACCATGGAGTTGATGCACCAGAGTCGACGCACAGGAGTGTTGTTTTTTATTGTACTTCCGGCGATAAGGATTCAATGGCGGAACCATCGGGAGAGAGTTTGCCAGCGGAGGTTGCTGCCGGTAGTGGTGGTAATGGACGGTTTAATTGGCTGCGAGATTCCTGTGGTGGTGGCAATGGAGACTTGGAGAGTTGTGGAATTATCAAATAGTTCTTTTTCTTTTTTTCTTATTTGTTTAGGGGCAAGTTAGTAATTTTGCACATATTTAACTAAAAAACTTAACATAGGTTAGTGGTAAGGACCACCCGAGTGCAAAAATTACAACTATTAGGACCAAACGTGTAATTAGTGAACCACTGGGACCAAGTCTACAATATTTGAAAACCACAGGGACCAACCAAGCATTTAACTCTAATCCTTTTGTTTTAGTTTTTTTGTTGTTTTTACGTGAAAGGGTAAAAAGGTAATTACAAAATTCCACATAAGAAAAAAATAAAATAAAAAGCGGTTACCTGATAACCTGCTAACTACGCAAGATTAGAACAGGAAATCAAACTTCAGTGACTTTGGGTAGTGTTTGGTATGTAGGAATGAAGGGCGGAATGGAATGGATCATTACGAGGTAATGAAAAAAAGGTGTTTGGTTGCTCAATGGGATGGAATCACCCATTCCATAAGGCATTCTATTCCTCAAAATCATTCCATACACCCCATGTTTTTTTCATTCCATCTCTCTTGCGCCATTCATCAACGACACCACTGCCCACCACCCACCACCACCACCGACGCCATCGCTGCCTCCACCCGCAACCCGCCACCGTCTCCACCGCCACTCCGACAGCCACCACCCGCCACCGTTGCCACCCACCGTCGCCAAAAACCACCACCACTGCAACCCACCCCACGCCACCCCGACGCCAACGCCACCCACCGCCACCACCACCACCGACCCACCGCCAACCACCACCATCGACGACCGCACCACACGCCGCTGCCACCCTGACATCGCCACCCACCGTCGCTACCTCCACTGCCACCCATCGCCGCCTCCGCCACCACCGACACCTATAACCACCCACAATCACCACCACCAAGCACTACCACTCACCGCTGATTTTATTCCTTCGCTTTTCTTGCCTACCAAACAATACAGAATAATAATTCATTCCATTCTCACATTGTAACCAAACAAGACATGTATTGGTAATGATTCATTGCATTCCCTCGTCCATTCCATTATCTCGTCCATTCCATTCCCTTGTCTATTCCATTACCCTATACCAAACAGACCCTTAGAGCGGCAAAAAAAGATTGAGTAACTTTAACAGTACAAATGTGAAACTTGATTACTATTCTACAAAGTTACCCCTAAATAATATTATAATTTATGAAACAATTGATATACCCCTCAGTAATACGCATATTCAATAATGTGATAAGATTATATAATCGGGCTAGGAGTTGGCTACAAAGCCTAGATTTTCTAAAAACTGTAAAAAGTTATAAAACACCAAAATATCAACCATAAACACACCAAAAACCCACAAATAACAAATGAAGATTACTAAAACATCATATATGTGGGTGGTGTTTTGTGATTTGGATGATAAGGCTCTGACTATCGAATGACAAACATTAATGTGTTTTATGTTGATTAGCATGTTGTGTTTCATATTCTTAGTTCTACGACCGTGTGTTTGGAGTTTATATGGACTATTATGGTTTAAATATGGTGTTTTAGTAGTCTTTAATTTGTTATTTGTGGGTTTTAGATGTGTTTTACGGCTAAAATTATAGTGTTTTATGACTTTTTTTTCACTTTTTTGGAAATTTAGACTTTGTTGTTGAACACCACCCTAATTAGTTATTACATTTATTAATCGTATTACACATTTTTATAAGATTATATTATATTTCCTCAACCCGTGCGATAAAGTTCATGTCACACCCCCGTGTTATCCCTTTGCATCAGAGCGGGGCGTGACATGAATGACATCTTCATCACACAGCAGAAGCAGACGTGGGAGCTAGGGTTTCTAGTAAATGAACGCCCGCTAACTACTCGTATCCCCATGGGTTCTCCTATTCCAACCATGCTATACTTGTAATCACAACCTGAGAAAGAACATGCGAAAAGTCAACATAAGTTGACGAGTTCATAGTTTGTTTGTTTTTGTTTCAAATGAGTCATAAAACATTTGAAAGTCTTGCATTCGAAAAACTGGTTTGTGGGATCATAGTATCCCAAAGCATTTGAAAAATCATGTCTGTATAATAGTATTGAAATGTTTTCCATGTTATTTGCAAATCCATGCATACAACTGATATGTTTATAAACCGGTGATAAAATGTTTTCAATCGTATCTGTAACTAAACCGGTATTGAAATGTTTTCTGTTATCTTTGTAAAACTTGTATAATTGTCAACGTCTGCGTTACGTTATCATTTGAGAGTTCATATATAAAAATGTGGTATGTACCGCATCAATGAACTAATTAATGTTTTACAAGGACATTAATATGTGTGCCGACATGGGAAGTACTCAACCCTAGCCGATTTCTTCCGGTCCACCCGGTTGGGACAACAAAAGCACTACATGCGGCCACACAAGGACCCATGAGTGGGGCTCGCTACACCCGATAGATCTACCACTCTTGTTCCTCGGTCTTATAAAAGATTAATGGCACTTAAGAGAGAGCCTATTCGCACATGATCTAATATTTCATTCCATAGCTAAACCATACCATCGAAAACATGTATTCCCCCCAAGAGTTATAAACCGAAAACATTTAAGAGAAAGGGGGACATGAACTCACAGTGTTTTTGTGCCTCGCACAAATGAGAATGGGCCTAGCCCGTTTGAGTCGAAAAGCAGGACCAACCAGTCCTCTTATTTGTATGCAGGACAATCCAGTCCCGTTGTAACTAGGACAATCTTGTCCCTAGTTATGAAACTCATGCATGTTTAGAAAATACTCGTGTGTTTTGTAAAACTGGTATGTTGAGTATAAACTTTTCGTAAAACATTTGAGTTTATTGAAATCCATTCGCAACATGGTTTAGAAATATGACCTTTCGTTCATCGAAATGTTGTGTACTTTTGCAAAACTTGCATGTCTTTCCACCCCCGAAAACATTTGCAAAAATGTAAAAATCGTAAAAAGTGGGGGTTATGAACTCACCTTGATATCCTTGTGCAAAGCTCGTTCAATGCAATTCCGTAATGTCGTCTCCACAACTGACTAGCTAGCATGCAATCTATGACATTCCTAAAACGGAATAACTTATAAGTTTCGAAATATAACGTAGCTAAACTACGTGATACCGAGCTCTACCGAATCGTTACTCATACGATTCTATGAATGTGTTATTGACTTAACTCGGTTAACCAACCTGTGGTTTTATTAGAAACGATTTTTTTTCGAGAGACTTGAAATATATGTTTACATATAAACATAACTATATTTCATGAAATCATAGTTAGTCGTCATGTACGTCGACGGATAATAGTACGACTCTACGTAGTTTTCGTAAGGTATATTATATGTATATACTTGTAAATATACCAATATTGACAATACATTTCGTATTCGCACGAGAGTCTTGCGGTATCGTTTATAATAAATAAATAACGATGTAATCGTACGCTTGTTATAGTCTTGAGGAATTGCGTCGTACCTCGTTGAAGCATTTAAATCGATTATAACCAATATATTATTGTTATAAAATCCTTCGAAAGTATTGGCAAGTGTTCGCGTCGTCGACTTTTGAAATAAATATAGCTATATTTATTTTATAAAAGTATTCAACGTCTCGACATTCGTATATCATTATATTTGTGTTGTACGATTTCCGAATTTTTTCGTTTGAAATGATACGCGCATTGTATTTATCTTGTAAAAACGTTCGGAAATCTTGGCGTTTCGAAATAAATATAAACAATATACTTATTCTTATATCGTCGTTCGAATAAATTATCGATGTTTGAAAACTAATTCCCGAATCGTTGACATTTGAAATAATATAAATAATTATATTCAATTATAATGGATTACCGAAACTTGTTGTCTTGTAGTCACGTGTATTAAATGTTATCGGATCGATTCGTAAGTGTCGTCCAGATAAATATATGTATTTATTTTATAACAATCATTTGAATCGGATGTTTTGACTTTGAATTACAACGCGTTTTTGTGTTACATATTTTACGAAAATCAGGCAGAGTTCCCTCTGTTTTCGGACGATCCCGACAATGCTAGTTGTCGATTATTTAACAAAACGAAATCAATCAATGTAATAATAGTATATATATAACGTTCTTGTTGTTTTCGAATATCAAGTTTCGTCGATTATGATTTCCGATTTATATATATATATATATATATATATATATATAACACACATTGTAACGTCGATTCGATTCGAATTTTGTTTATTTATTATGTTTTTAACTTTGACGATATATAATTGTTTACGGTTCGGTTTGAGCTTGGTGTTCGCGGTAATGAGTATTATTAATATTATTATTAATAAACTAATATAATTGAACTTCGCGTCGTAATTAAATTTTACCGAGTCTCGGGTTGACCCGTTGACCAGATTTGACAGGGTTTGACTCGTGTTGACCGGGTTTGACCAGAGTTTGACCGCATTGACCGAGTTGACTTTTGTTGACCGAACCGAACCGATCACCGAACCGAGACCTGAAACAAACAATTTAATGTTTAAACTGAACCGAAAACTAATTCGACTCGAACCCAAGCCGAAGGTGAACCGGAACAACCAAAACCCGAAACATGAACTTGTCGCGAACCAGAACTGAACCGAGTTTGAATTGAGTGTAGTCATGACACCACTGCCGCCATTATTCAGCCACAACCACCTCCGAGACACCACCACCACCACTGCCGCTGTCGGCCGACCACAGCGCCGCCGACTGCGGTTGTGTTGCTGCCGATGATACCCTGTCCCAACCCGATGAACCCAAACCCGAGAACAATCACTACAGCCGCCGTCATCGATCGAAACCGGAACTGGAGCCGCCGCTGTCGGCGTTTTTGTTGAGACGCGACGGCTGTTGCCGCCGTCGAAATCCCGTCGCCGCCTCCATCTCTCTATGTCGACTCTCTCTCCTCACAGCTCTCTCTCTCTCTCTCATCGCGGCCCTTTCTCTCTATGCGTATGTATGCGGGGGTGTGTGTATTAGAAAGGAGACAAGGTGTCGGTGAAGTGGTGTGCGGCGGCCGGATGAGGTGACCGTAGGAGGTCACCGAAAATCCGGTGATCGAATTCGGAGAGAGGAGAGCAGGGATGTTGGAGCAGGCTCCACGGTGTGCTAGGGTTTTGATCTTGAAGAAATGAGAGATTTTTAGGGTTAGGGTTGTTTATACTAGGGTTTCTTTAAATGGGTTTGGCCCAAGGCCCGTTAATCGTGTGTAAACCCAATACGTATACGCAGCCCGTTTTCGTTTCCCTAACCTCGTGAAATGTCGTAGAACAAAATTTAGGGTCATAACCATATAAAATGTGTCGGTATTCGATATTTATCACGTGCGTTCGTCGGTTTCGGTTACATTGCGCGAAATGCTTCGGTTGACGTTTCTTGTCCGTTTTTCGATCCGATTTCGACTGTGAGCATTAAAATTCGAAAACGAAGCCAAATATATCATAATATATTAATATTTAGACGTAATTCTCGTCTGTGGCTTCCGTTTCGTTGTTGGTGCGTTTCGGTTTTCCGCGTAACTTCCGTGTTGTGCTTTGCGACGTTCAACGATCCAAATTTATCGCATAATTATGAATGTATGATAAATACAAGTACAAAATTCGTATTTTTAGGCGTTGTCAGTATTTGAGCGGTATTAGTTTGCTTATCGTTCAATTTCACGTTTAGTGTCTTCGATTATCGCCAATTCGCGTAACGTGAATCAAGTAGACGTTTCTAGGCTCTCCAGAGGCCTGATCGAGTTAATTTACGTCTAATTACGCTAATTATAATGGTATTACTGTTCGTTAAGCGCTTAATTAAGACCAGAAACTGCCGGTTGTCACAGTTCATGACTTATGAATGTATACGATTATATAATTTCTATCCATTGCGATAGATGTAAGACTTGTAACGCTTCGCATTTCTGTACTTTCCTTATTTAAAAAGTGTTATCATATTTCTGTTTTTGGAAACTTGTATCGTATTCGTATCTTTCATTTTCAACCCTTGTACTATGAGATTTTGATCATAATGGAAACTTATTTGATACTTACACATGTTACATACTTAAAACATACGTTATACACTTGAATACGTGATTGCATACAAGAAATTCATACTTGGAATACTCGAATACTCGATTTTATGTGCATTATACTTATATAGCACTCTCGTATGCTTAAAATACTTAAAACCAGCTAAGACACGCGAAAACGACCCAAACAAGCCAACTTCGCACGAAGTGATGGTCACCTCGCACGAGGTGAGGCCACCTCGTACGAGGTGATGTCCAACTCGTACGCAGTGACGCCAACTCATACGAACGGACCCTGTTTTCTATAAATTCGTACCCCACTCCACTCCTAAACCCTTTGCTCACTCCGGAAACTACTCCCAACTTGCTGAATTTCTCTCTAACGTACCAGATCCATATCAGAAGGTTTCTAAGCCTTCTAACTTACTTTATTTACTTACTTTTGATGTATTGTTCTACATTTTCCCTCGTTCTTAATGCATGCATTTTCAAATGTTGAATGCAACTGAGCTCATCATCCTCCATATGATTATGCTTAGGTTGGCAGTAGTGTGAACACTAGAAGCCTTGGCTTCTGAATTAGTTCCACCACCTCGTTTCTCCATTGCATGTCATTCAATAGGTTTGCTAGGACCAAAGTAACCTAACCCTGTTTGGCCTCCGACACTTAGTTAACTCTTTTCATGTCGGGAATGGCTCACTTGGGTGAATCGTACTTGCCCACTTGTATAATAAATTTACATTCTGTTATTCATGACCAACTGGGTTTTATAAACCTTGTGCTTTGGTGAATCATATAATGAGGTGTTCGCACCCCCATGCTTGACTTCTATGACAAACTTGAAGGACTAAGTAATGTATACATATATAAATACGTATTTTACCATTCTGACCAATTCACGATACTACTTGAATTATAGTTAACTGTTATGAAATCATACTATTCTGCCTCGTTCATAAACTTCCCATTCACAGAAAACAGTGTCGAAATGGTCGTTAAATGAGTATAGCATTCCAGAACTGTCATTTCGCATGAAGTGGATAGTCACTTCGTACGAAGTAGAGCAGACTACGCATTCCTTCCGTATTTTCCAACTCCGAACCTGAATCTTTCACCAAATACAGTCTATTCACGCACCTTTGTTTACCCATTGTAGGGTTACTCTGGTGTTCATCACCTCAATATCTCATGGATTTCTAGAAAGCTTGCAAAACCGTGAGTATACTCGACCCGTTTTACTTTTAACACTTTGGGTGCAATATATGTACTTTATCCAAATCACACAAACATGCTTATGCTTAAATCACAAACAATCTTTGTATACATACTTATTATGCTATACTTAGATTCATACGTGCTTATACTTGTTATGCTTATACCTCGTCATTAGCTTTGTTCAAGCCTCCCTTAACATGTATAGCGCTATAGGAGTAATGCACCACCCGTATTCGTGAGGTCATGTTAAGTAAACAAAACGGTCTAGTCATTGCTGTGATTAGATTACGCTAACGGTAAACTTTGGGTTGACTTGTGTAATTGCATGATAGTTTTGCCATGTTAGTTTCAAGTTAACATATATGCATGAGGATTTGTTAAAACGTTTATTATGCTATTAGTCAAACTTGTATACTCGCCAATGCCTTTTGTGTTGAACTATACTTTAACATGTGTTGCAGGTTGATGACGATGATGATCTATGGAATCTAGTAGGATGGACTTAGAAACTCATCTTAAATTAGATTTATGTAGGATCGTGTTTCTAATTGAAATGTTGTATTTTGTTGTATTTGTATTCAATTTCGATGTTGTATTTTGTTTCCAAAAGCTTTGTACTTGAAATGTTAGAAATGAAATGGAAATTTATTGTTTAAATTACTTGTCACCAGTTTAGCGTTATGAAGTCTCGAGCAATCTATTACGTCCGCCCCAATGATTCCGTCATCGGTTGGGGTGTGACAAGACTTGCCTACATCCACCCTTCCCAGACCCTATCAATAGTTTGACTATATGTGAAATTATACCATGTAAGCTTGTTGTTATTGTTATAAGATTATATAATTATTATAACTTTTTTAACCGTGTGATAAGGATTACATAGAAGTTTATAATTTTACATTTTTTCAATATTCAACCCGTGTAATACTTGAGTTTGTAATACTTGTAAATTAAAATAATAAGTGATACTAATCTGTGTAATACACCTGTAAAAAATCCTTATAATAATTATTATGATGATGCATTTTTATTTTTATTATTATTATTGTTATTAATAATTAGTTAGTTAAATACTAAACAAACATAAAAATACAAATAAGATAGATAAACATTGTTAGTGAAGAAAGAGTAAACTGTAGACTACAGTTTGTTATGAAAAGTATGCATGCTCACAATAAAGGTAAACTGCAGTTTACCCACCTTTATTTTTTAGGATTTATACACTAGTGTAAACTGCATTTTATTTTAAGGGTAAACGAGGTGTATCAATTGTGAGGTTGAAGGAGAAATAGTTATCACCAAACTGATACGAGGTAACAAAATGAGTGGATGTCACCCACGCTGCCCTTCGTGCCACTCGCGAGTCAGTGTGTCCGATGCGGAGAGACTTCTACGCCTCCAAACCATGTCCACTCCGTATGATATAACATTATAAACTTCAGCTTACAATCAACGAGTGTAGATTCTCAAAGTACATGATGTATAAAACTAGATGCTCAATATTAAATTAGTAAAAAGAAAAAAATATATTCTTTGTAGTGTCCTATGATAATAATACCTTTTTTAAACGCCTAAATTTAAAACATTTTTTAAATATTATTTAAAAAAACGTTATAAATAAATTGAACTTAAACTTAAAGTTTCTTTGATCACAGTAGCTTAAAAACAACAATATATCATTAAATCTACACAAACAAATAAATTTGAGGTAGATTGTAAACATAAATTCACTAGCATTTTGTCGCTTTATTACAACTTTCTATGAAATTCCTTTCACATGGATATAAAAAAAAATTGATGCCTGAATAGTTTATTTTTATATGGTTAAGTGCTAGAATACAAACCTTGGATACATTACATCTATGACGTAATACTCTCTCTATATACTAAAAATAACTAATCGGGATAAAATCATGCAACCTACTTATAATGTTTTATAACTCGATTAAGCTTAATTACAATTTTGCCATTTAATTAATTATATTAGATGTCTTCTTTTGACTTTATAATCTTAATTTTTAATTCGAGATAATATAAGAATCTTAATCACCCATACATATTATTTTAATATTTTGAAGTTGAATTAAATAATAACGATTGAGAATCTTAAGACGAGGCCATTTTGGGAATTTAACATGATGACCTTCCAAAGAATCTTGAAAGAAAAATACTGCGGGACCTTGCTCAAATTTACTTTTATGTTACTATTTTATTTACTGTTAACGTGGAACCTTGCTCATATGTACTACATTTTTTCGTGGATCATTGCTATGTTCGGCTAGGAACAGTGGCGGATCTAGCCATGTTTTATGGGTTTACATGAACCCACTCAGATTGGAAAAATAGTAAGAACCTTGTATGATTTGAAAAAAGTTAGTGAGAATCTACCAAAATGAACCCATTGAAAAAAGTTTCTGGATCCGCCACTGGCTAGGAAGCATTATACAATGGCATTGGGGATGAAAGAGGCAATTGCCAACAAGTGTGGAGCGGTTAGCCGTTCTAAATCAGGTAAATATACAAGGAGGAGAGGATAAATGGACATTGAAGTCGGATACAACAGGCACGTCTTCAGTGAGGTCAAGAGCTAGCGGGTGATACATGAGCAGTACAAGCGATGAGGAGTTACTATTTTATTGGGAGAGCAATGCAAAACAAAATTCCGACTAATGAAGGTTTGGTAAGAAGAGGTATATCAAATTTAAATCTATTATATATATGTCCGAATTGTGGCATAATTGCAGGAGGGGGTTGAGGGCGTTGTTGCCGGGGAAATGAATAGTGGCTGAATCTTTGGTGAAACCGAGTACTTCAAAGTGGCCGGAAAAAAATAGTTCTCCTGGGACTCTACAAGATTTGATTCATCTTAATGAGGAGTAACGTGGTAGGGTGGTACTACACTATCTTTTTTTTCTTTTTAAATTACGAATACACAATAACATACCTACTATATTCCATAAATAATAAAGTTATTAGTGATGGATCACACAAATGTCCTAGAAGTGTATATAGACCTACCTTTTATTAAACTAAAAGTTAATATTTTATTATATAATGTATGCATTGAAAGATTCTATATACATTAATAACTTGTAACTCAATTAAAAATAAAATACACCTCAACTTAATAAAAAATCGAAAATAAGGATGAAGTTAGTTAGCTAGATTCATTTTGAAAAAAAAAATACAAATTATAATCTGGCAAACAAAATTTTTATATTTTAGATGTACGTTATAAATTATAATTCCATCAGAATCACATACATGAAAAACGAAATTTACACAGTTACATTGTTATTTCCCATTTTTAACCCTATAAGCACTAATGCCATTAAATAAAAAAAAAACAAATTAAAATTTGGGATTGACTACAATATCTTGAAGTCTTCTATGGGTAGCTACTGGTCACTTGATAGGACAGTTTCTAATAGTCAACCGATGCTTGCTACAAATTAAATACAATGTCTCACTCTCTCTCTATCACACACATCCCTCACATTTTTTTAACGAAAAATTAGATCACTGACGGACTACTGAAATATCATGATGCTATTAGTGAAATCATCCGATCATATTCATCTCCACTAACCAATAATGACTATACACTAATTCATAGGAACCCCAATAAATCTGAAAATATACACGTTCCCTATTTCTTTAACAGTAACATCTTATTTACAGGTTGCTATGCCGGCAAAAAATAACCATGGAGGGAAGTTAATACTTGTACCGCTCGTATTAATTGAAGTTATATAGCAAACAACTATGCAGATAAAGCGTTTGGAGCGAAGAAGGATATGTATATACGAATAAATTTGGCGAAGATCTTTTTATATAACATGTAAAACTCATTTGTTTACACATAAAATACAAATTCTGTATAAGGAAATTAAAACAATATATTAACATAAAACTAATGATCTCTTGGTCTAGTGGTCAAGAGCCAGGTGAGAAACATTGCTTCTCTTTGAGGTTCTGGTTCAAATCCAGACAAGAATTTTAATACTAATTTTTGGTGATACTAACTACTAACCCGGTTAACAACATTCTAACCATACACCGTTCAATTTTTTTTTAACACGAATGCGAATTTACTTTCAATAAATAATTAAGTACGACGTCATTTTAATTTTGTATACGTTTGACAAACACATGACTATGACAAATGCTATCATATAGCAGTGAGTTCACATTCACCCCTATTCAATTCGCAAAAAATGATAAAAATCACTTTTTTTCACAAAAGTTAAAGTTGTAATCAATAAATAAAAATTAAAGGTGTAATTAATAAATGAATTTTGCTCGTGGTTGGGCCATGAGCCACAAAAGTTTCCGTACTTAGAAATATTCCGCAGGGCGGGGCGTCTCCTAGATGATGTTCGGGTTCAATTGATAGCACTAGAAAACTTCTGCAAGTCCCATTGTCACGCATAGTCCCATTATCACGTGTGATGAGATGGAAATCGGCTTGGTGAACAAGGAGCGTGATGATAGAAGGAAGGAGAAAGAGAAGCGATTGGGGGGGGGGGGGGGGGGGGTTCATGTGAGTTCACTACCGCAAGTGATATGGGTTCACTTGGGTTGAAATAGGTGGGCATGCTATAATTGATTGATAATGTGGTTCACACGGGTTAGAACATTTACACCTAGTCCACCCCAATTACATGTTATTATCTTTGAGTTTAACAATTCTATTTCTTAATTGTAAGTTGTTATTTGACTCGTTCAAAAGAAAACATCACAATCACATAGCATATATCTCTATCTTCACTAAGGGGAGAAGAAAAGTTAATATGAAAAGAAAAATAACAAATGGTGTAATGGTAAACATGAAATAATTTATAACTCCTATTATTTCTCTCTCTCTAATTAATTAGTCAAAATAATTTATTATACAAATATCAAAATTTATCATACTTTTATCATACACTTTATTCTATATCAAAATTTATCATACACAAATCAAAATTTAATCTTCACGTTAATTAAATTTGTTTTGAAAAGGTATCTTTTTAAAATAAGTTATTAATTTAATTTAATTAGCTAATTCGGAGTAGTACAAATATACAATAAATTAATCAATACATAAATATGCACTTACAATAATATTAGATACATATATTAAACAAAACATTTTTATTAGTTAAAAGTTGTTATTTCTATTATTATAAAATATTTTCATCTCGTTGGAACCCTGTTAACCACATTAAGTGTAAATCAATATATTTATTGCATTATTAACAGCTTACTATCTTTGTTCCATTATAGATGTTCACAAGACAGTTTGCTTCACTGTGTTTCTTTCTCCATATCACATGTCATTTAGTGCTCATGGTATTGCGTTCAATTAGGAAGGATTTAATAAAAATTGTACTTTTTAAGACATGAGGTATTTTGGCATAGAGCTTTTAGAAGTTTCTAAGCTTCAAGCTTTTAGAAAAAGCTTTTACTCAATAAAAAAAGTTTTATTTTGTTGAATGAGCTTGAAGCTTTTAGGTTAGAAGTTTGAAACTTTTGGTTAAACGCTCCCACTAGTAGCGTTTAGAAAGAGCTGCAAACTTTTAGAGAAAAAATGACTATTTTAACCTCTAAAGATAATAAACTTTTTAGTTATGTTTTTTAGTTACGTCCATTTTGGCATTTTATACATTTTATTAAAAGCTACAACTACTTTGCCAAACACCTAAATATATCTAAAATGCTACAGCCATCAACTACCAGCCATCAGCCACCAGCTATTTTTGCCAAACATACCCATGGTCGAGGATAGGTGTTCTGGAGACATAGGATTAGAATTAAGGACTTTTAGGATGTTGGTACGGTTGGGTATTAGAGACCTGTCTTAGGGGACTTGCTTTTTAGTTGTTTTAGGTGCCTTTGCATTTTAGTGCTTGCCTTTGTGTTTACTGCTTGCGTGTACGTTATTGTTTTCTTTATCGCGTCGTATCTTTAAAATGAATATTTCCAGGAGCTGTGTTTTCTAGTTGCTTCTAAAGCAGTTATATGCCTATTTTTGATTCATTTGACGCTTATAGCTGAATGTGGCTTTGGAGTTGGGGGTCTCACCGGAAGTAGCTTCTTTATCCCTTGGGATATATGTAAGGTTTTCCTACATCTCACCCTCCCCAGACCCTACTAGTAGCCTGGCTATGAGTGGGATTATACTGAGTATGATTGATTGATTGATTAACTGATGGTATTGCGTCCAATAAAAAATGAAAAAAAACTATATGTCAAATCATACATGTTAAATTCATTACACTCATACAAACGAACGACACACACATGCTAAATCTTTCGAACACTCGCATCTCAAACAAAACCTCCAATCTAAATCATACCCTTAATCGTATATCATAACCGAACCAACTTCAAACCACACAAAGCAAAACATAAAATGAATAAGCTTGCATTACATACCCAAACATCATTGGATATGTTTGGCATGAAGCTTTTAGAAGTTTCTAGCTTTAAGCTTTTAAGAAAAAGCTAATACTCAATAAAAAAGCCTTGTTTGGTTGAAGGAGCTTGAAACTTTTAGGTTAGGACATTGAAGCTTTTGTAAGACCCTAACTTAATTACTCGAAATTCTATAAAATTTTCGCATTTAAATGTATAAATGGAAATGTACGTCCATAAAAAAATTCGAGTTTGATAAAACTTTATAAATATCAAGTTATTTCAACTAATCTTATTTTTTAGTTACTTTGCGACTAAACAAAGTGCGGAAGCTTGAAATTTATTCGCATTCAGTTCCTCAATGAGCTTGATCGTCATCCGGTGCATCAAAACAATACCTATATTTCATATACCATGAAATATGTTAGTTATGAGAAGTCTATGACATAACAATTAAACCCAAAATCTCAAAATAACCAAAACAACATTTTTGGATTTTACCCGCTGTAAGCTACGGCTCCACACCGTAGCTTACGGTACAGGGATTCTGCTTGTTATAGCAGCTGCCTGCCGTAAGCTACGGTAGGCCACCATAGCCTACGGTGGTGTAACATCCCAAATATGGAGTTGGAAATTTAAACCAACTTAACCGGGAATGAGCAGGTAAATAACATTAGTGGTAAAAGTTAACTCGGTAAACATTAGGATTTAAATAAATAAACCCTAATGTTAAATAAAAGGTGAATGGATGTTTTTTAGAATAATAAAGTTTATAAAAGGTCCGGCTATCGGGATATAAATTAAATCGGATAGTGGCATCCCGAACTTAATAAATAGAATTATCATATTCATTTTATAATTGACATGAGGTAGATAACTAGATGTATAAACCTAGTTAAGTTAAGTTGTAGAGGTATGTTATAAACAAACCAAATACAACCAAACTAATAGGGGCTAAAAGGGGCCACAAGCAAAAGACATGGGTATTTAACTTATAAAAACACAAAACACACACACAAGAGTATTAGTGTGTGTCGTGAGTTCTAGTCAGAGAAAAGGGAAGAACCCTAACAACTTTCAAGCACAAAATCAAGAAATCAAGAGTGAAATCAAGTGGATTTTGATTGCATGTTTGAAGGTTCTAGCGAACTAACATCATCTAAACCTACAAATCACAAGGTATGTGATGATTTTGTGTATGATTAGTTTTTATGTTAATTAGGTTTTGATGATATGATTAAATTGATTATGTATAGATGTTCATAAGCATCATACTAGTTTGTAGGTGTAAAATACTTGACCAATTAAGAGGTTTAAGTATATGTTCATACGTGACATGAAATGGGTTTCGTATGATATAATAAAATCGATGTTATATTGATGTTGAAATGTGTTTGAAATCATCATGTATACAAGAATGTGTGAAGAACTTGAACAATTTAGGGAATTAAGTGTATGCTCATACTTGTCATAAAATGGGCTTTTATGATATGTTGAAATTATGAGTATAGTTAAAATGATGAATTAGCTCATGATAATTGAAAGTTTATGTTAACTTGAAGATAATGAGTATATGAACTTATTGTATGAAAGAAACATGGTAGTTTTGAATTGTAAATTGAGCTAATAGGATGACCTAAAAATGATGCCCACCGAGTGATCGATAAAATGCCTAAGTGGGTTTTATCGAATTAATAGTCTGGCTAAGTATGTAGATAGGCAGTTTGATTTTTAAAAGCCAAACTAACCTATAATAGAATCGAATGCGAAATATGGTATAAAAGTACATAAGAGTGATAATCATGATATTGATGACTAATTTAATTATCTTGTGAATATTACGTGATAGTTTGACACTTGACAAGCTAGGTGGGAGCTTGGAAAAGAATGGGTCAAACGGGTCAAAGACGCGAGAAAGCTCATTCGGACGCAAGGTAAGTAAACCTTACAACTCCTAGAATAGAATTACAACTTACGTGATGGAAAGTATTATCGTGATTAGTGACAAAATGTTAAAATGTGACCCTATGGTGTCAACCATAACGGGTCAAGCGAGTAAAATGGTTCGTAACCACTTATCGTGCTTTGTCCAATAAATTAGTTGTTGGCGACAAGTAGGTCCTTTACTTGCAGAAATTGTTTCGAGGTCTTAACCATTGAGTTTTGGCACAATATTTGTTAGAAGTTGTTTCACAATGTAAAGGACATTTGGTAATTTCTATAGACGTTTCTAAAGTTGTTTGACAAGGTTTTCGTGGCTGTTTTGTCAATAAAATAGTTGTTGACAGTAACAGGTCCGCTACTTGCAGAAATTGTTTCGAGGTCTTAACTATTGAGTTTTGACACGATATTTGGTCAGAAGTTGTTTCACAACGTAAAGGACGTTTGGTAATTTTTATAAATGTTTCTAAGTTGTTTGACAGGGTTTTTGCGGCTGTTTTGTCAATAGAATAGTTGTTGACAGCAACATGTCCGCTAATTGTAGAAATTGTTTCGAGATCTTAACCATTGAGTTTTAACATGATATTTGGTCAGAAGTTATTTGACAACATAAATAATGTTGTGTAATTTTATAGGTTTTTCTAAAGTTGCCTGACGGAGTTTTCGCGGATGTTTTGTCAATAAAATAGTTGTTGACAACAATATGTCCGCTACTTGCAGAAATTGTTTCGAGGTCTTAACTATTTGACATGATATTTGGTCATAAGTTGTCTGACAATGTAAAGGGTGTTTGGTAATTTTTATGGGTGTTACTAAAGTTGTTTGACGGGGGTTTCGCGGCTGTTTTGTCAATAAATTAGTTGTTGACAGCAAGCAAGTCCGCTACTTAAGTATAAAAAAATGGGACCTAATTATCCGCATTTGATTAAAATATTTCGAAAATGGGTTGAGTGTTACACGTGGCCTGCTGCAGCCTTTGATAGGTTTGCCGTTTTAGTTACGAAAACTTCCGTAACTTATTCAATTTTCATCCGTTTCACTTGAAACTTGTTTCTAAATGTCCGTAAAATGTTTACATACATATTTAACTAGAAATCCTTAACACGGATTAATAACTTTTATGAATTACACAACTGTTACTTGTTTTATGTGCATTTTTATTTTGACTCGTTATGAGATTTAAGCACTTAAGCTTAAATTATCCACATCCTTTGATATCTCTTATTACCGCTTTGTGATATTTATTCATCTATCATCACAATTTCAATTGCGATGGATTATGATAGAAAAAAATATTATATTCGCATTCTACCCTCGTGACGTCACTTTTACGAAAATGAGCCATTAGGTATCATTATGCCAAAATGATTTAAACCTTCTACTATATATTACCAGAAAGATTTGTTCAAATTATAAGGCTCATATTTAAACTACCCTTAAGGGTCGTTTGCCCGGTTTTAATTTGAGGGCATTTTGGTCAACTTTAGTCGTTTTTACGACGATGGACTTTTAAAAGCATATTTTGACCAAGCGAGCACCTTTAACCCATGTTCTATTAAAATTTCATTATGTTTCTAAGAACATAATGTCTTCAATTTAAATTATTAGATATACCTCTCTTAGTTAATCCAGTGTTCACATATGACTCGTTTAACTCTCATCGGACCTTAAGTTCTTATTGAGAGTTTGACCCATTACACGTACCTGGCTCGGGTCATAGCATTGACCCGTTTTAATACATTGCAATATTAATTTTTAATTAAAAGCAATGCAATCCATATGCTATTCTCGCTGTGAGCACAAAACTCGACAAGCGACCAATAGTCATTATTGTCAAATGGCGACAACATCACCGTTTGACCCGTTCGGCCTGTATGACCATTTTATCATTGTGAGATGGTATTTATTTGCCATCTCATCCATGTAACCCTTTTCAGTTTATACCGTATAATCATATTATTAAAAAAATATTTCTTAATTCGTTTGACCCATCATGGCTTACGCCATAGGGTGTCTGTTTCATAAACTATTGTCTATCCATTAACTCGTAACCAAATTACCATTTTACCCTTTTTACCCATTATAGTTTACACCACAAGGTAACTTTTTTCGAAACTCCTTGTTTATTCGTCATCACGTCACCAAATTACCGTTTTTACCCCTTTTACCATAAAAATGGTTTCTTACCATTTTCACTTGTTCCGACCCATATTATTCCGCGTCGGAACTTCATATTTCAAATACTAATTTACCTTGTTCATAACCAATACAATAAGTAAGTGTTCTACTAGGAGGGTGTAAGTGTTACTTACTTTGAAATCCGATTATATTTTCCACGCGTATTCGATCCGTTTGACCCGCTTCTCTCCAAGCTTCCACCTAGCATGTCAAGCGTCAAACTACCTTTCATCATTTCGCAAGATGGTTGGATTAGTCATTATTTATCAAGACTATCCCACCTTACGGACTTTATTTCAAAATTACTATTTGATCCTATTATAGGTCAGTTTGACTTTTAAAAGTCAACTGCTTATTAACATTTGCAAACACACGGTTAAGTTCAACGAACTCATTTAGGCCTTTATCAATTACCCGACATGCAATATTTTAGGCTACCCTCTTATCTAAATTCATTCCCAAACAAGTTCATGTCATTTCTTTCACATAAACAAGTTCGAGCAATTGTTAAAATCAAGTTAACTTAACTTTCGATTATCAATGCTAATTTATCCATTCATTGTACTAGATATAAGGGCTTTCATCTTTATGTAAAAACCCATTTCATCATATTACTAGACATTCATCCAGATATCTAATATAATCAAGTTCTACATACTAATTAGTAGACAACATAATCTCTAACACTTATTAACATTGACATAACATCAATTTCATTATAAGAAACAAAAGCCATTTCAAGTCATATATGATCGCTTACTTGAATCTCTAATTTGTTCAAGTATCTTACATATACATACAAATATGATGATTATAAGCACTCATATACCATCAATTTCATCATATAATCAAAAAACCCACTTCACATAGCAATATATTTAAAGCTTTCATTTAGGGTTTGTTCCTAAGCAAGTATACATCTCTTATCTTACTTCAATTTCTGAAATTCTTACATGGATTGGAATCCATGAAAATCTACCTACATTCATAATATCACCAAATTAAGATTTTTGACATACTGTTTAGGTGATCATAAATATGCGTTCATGCATGAGTTTGAGACCCAATTTCCCCTTAAATTTTGATAACTTGGATGAACTAGGGTTTCCCCATTTTTTCTCCTCCTGATGACTGTTCTATACACACACACACACACTATGTGTGTGTTGTGTTTTAATTTTGTTTATAAATCCTTAGTTTCCATTTTGACAAGTTTGGTCCCCCACATTTAGTTTTGATTACAAATGAGACTACAACTTATTCTCTTGTTACTTATATCCATGTTATTAACTAGGTTAATTTGTTCCTAGTTATTTTGTTTATGGGTTCACTTTTACCACTAACGATCTTTTACCCGCTCTTTAATTTTAACGTGGTTTGATTACCAAACCCTTTATTTGGGTGTTACAGCTTTTGGTTAAACGCTCCTATTGGTAGCGTTTAGAAGGAGCTACAAGCTTTTAGGGGAAAAATGACTATTTTAACCTCTAAAGATAATAATTTTTTTAGTTATGTTCATTTTGGTCATTTTATAAATTTTACTAAAAGTTCTAGCTACTCTGTCAAACATCTAAATATATCTAAAAAACCACCAGCTATTAGCCACCAGCTACTTTTATCGAACATACCCATTGACTCCATCGGTGAATGTCGAGTGGGTTGGGTGTGTTTTGACGTTGTCATATTTGTTAGAAAGAATACCTTGGAGAAATGGGGTGGACTATTTTATAACAATTTCATAATAGTATTAGTTTAATGATTTGTGTAGCGTACCGGTTTTATTTGTATATTAGCTACATTCAACAAGTAATATCCAGTACCATGGTTTTAGTGGTACAAAATAGTTTAGATATAAGTGGCCTACACTTAGACAAAAAATATTTGACATTTATGTGAGTTGATAAAAACTGATATGATCCGAAGTACTAAACCAACACCACACATACATAATCAAGTCTTAAGTTTTTATATGTGTTGATGAACAAGTAATGTTGGGATATTTAGCCAGGCTAAATTAGCCCGTTCAATTGAATATTTCTTGTTCGATTGAATTGTTTAAATAGTTTAATTAAATAAATCGATCATTCAACTCGTTTACAATACCCATCTATTACAACCGATCAACTCATTTATGTCCTTGATAACACACAAAACTTAATCATTAACCTTTTACAATTTACCAACCCCTCATTAGCTAACTGAGTTAAACATATCATTTGCAAGCTACACCATTTTAACTTTTAGTATGCTGGACTTAGGGCTGTAAACGAACACGAACAATACCTTATTAACATTCGTTCATTTATTAAACGAACGAATATAAACGAAGTTCTCGCCAAACAATTAATGAATTGTTCGTTAAACGTTAGTATAGCCAAGGGATCGCTTTTCCACAACCCTGAGAACATTGGCATAGTGAAGGGATCCCTTTTGTAACTTCTTCCAATTACTTTGTACAACTTTTCCCAAAAACCCTCTGCAAACCCTCTTCTCCAACCACCGTATTCACCGTCACTGCCACCGCCGCCGCCGTGAATACTGCCGCTTCCGTCGCCTACTCCGTTTACAGGCAAGTCCACTTTTTGCTCTTCATTTATTTTATTTTACCTTTCATCTTTATCACTATCGCAATCAAATTGTGTAGTTATAGAACCAAAATTTTATCATTTTTATATAATTTAATCGATATAATTGTCTTGTTACGGACGATTATTAGGTCGGAAGTTTCAATTTCAGTGAAACTGAACGTAGAACATCACTGTTAACGGTGCCCTAATTTCTGTTAATGAAATGCAGGAGAGAAAATGGAACACAGGCTAGCTAATTCACTAATAATGACAGTAAATGAAAAGAAATTCATTGAAAGTGCATTACTTGCAGACATTAGGGTTGATGGTAGGAGGCCTTTTGACTATAGAAACCTAACTATTAGTTTTGGCAGGTAATATACACCTAAAGTTTATATTTTTGTAAAACTTTTTTATGTTAAAATGTTAGGAGATGAAATATGAAATTATGAATAGCCTGTTGGCATGTGTGTTATAAATGTAGTGAAGATGGTTCAGCAGAGGTGCAGCTTGGTCAGACTCAAGTTCTCGCTTTTGTCACTGGTCAACTTAGTCAACCGTATAGAGACAGGCCAAACGAAGGGTCTTTCGCAATCTATACCGAGTTTTCACCGATGGCTGATCCTTCGTTTGAACCGGTTCGTCCTGGAGAGACTGCCATTGAACTGGGTCGAATTGTAGATCGTGGTTTAAGGTGTCAGTGTAATATTTTCAAATAATCATGAAGTGTACACGTATTTGATGAGATTGATCTTGCAGGGAAAGCAGGGCGGTAGATACAGAATCGCTTTGTGTTATTGCAGGGAAGTTAGTATGGTCTATTCGGATTGACCTTCACATTATAGACAATGGAGGGTAAGTTTGAAAAACTCGATACAAATCCAAAAGGATGTATTATTTTTGTTGTCATTTATATTTATATTCAGTTAAAGATCGTTTATGTGAAAACAGAAATCTTGTTGATGCTGCCAATATTGCTGCTTTGGCTGCATTGTCAACATTTAGGAGGTCTGAATGTACATTAGGAGGAGAAGATGGTCAAGAGTTGATAGTACATCCACCCGACGTGAGTTTTCTCTGCGTTTTCACTAACATAATAATAGTGTTTGTAGACGTTATAGAAAACACTATTTTCAATAATGAAACTCTCACGTGTGCATTGAACAGGAGAGGGAGCCACTTCCATTAATACTTCACCATTTTCCAGTAGCAGTAACGTTTGGATTTATCGGTAAAGAAAACACCGTGGTATGCAAAATGAATCTTAAAACTATATTCTATACCTCATGTACGGTTAGGTTCTCGTAATTTAATTGATGGTGCAGGTGATTGACCCGACTCACTACGAAGAGGCTGTGATGGGTGGATCAATGACCGCTACACTCAACACAAACGGTGATGTTTGTGCTATTCAGAAAGCTGGTGGTGATGCAGTCTCGCAGACTGTTATTATGCAGTGTTTGCGCATCGCTTCCGTGAAGGCTGGTGATATAACCAGTAAAATAAAGGATGCCGTGAGTCTCTTCAAGTTTATATAGTTTTGAATATTTTTTTTCAATCGTAATATAATGTATTGATCTGTTTGCAAATATGTATTTTCAGGTTGAATCTTATAATACACAAAGATCATTAAAGAAAATCAAACGTCATAATCCCGATCAACAGGGTTCCAGTGAGGTGGCAAAGCGTCACATGGAAAGATCAACAGTTGGTTCAGATCAATCTGGTATTGCAAGCCAATTCAATGAACACGATAAAACAAACAAGAGAAACAGCACGTTGAAGGGTTTTAGTGGTGGTCCTGCAAGTTGGTATGGCTCAAGCTCGAAGCTCACCCGAAATCAGCTCGTGAATTAACGAGCTGGGCCGAGTGGGCCACCCCTGAATGGTTTCTTATAAATATTTGATGTATATTTGTCAAAATTTTTTTCAGGGACCCGTATTCAAAGGGTGTTGATGGCGATGCGTTGAGAACTTCTCTAGCTTCTCATGGTATTTAACCTAACTTTTTTTTATTAAACTGCTACAAACTATTCGTCACCAACATATATCCTTAATTTCTTTCTTATGGGTGAATTTACAGTTGCGCCTCTAGACAAGCCAAAAGAAGAATCGAGTCAAGTGAATCCCGAGACCAAATCTAGCCCAAAATCTTCTGATACCAACTCGAATGCTTTGACACACGAAGTTGGATTAGAGAAAAAACAATCAAAGTCATTAAAAGACGCAGTGAAGCCCAAGCACAAGAGAAGAAACAAGTCGAATGCAAGTTAGATCAGCAGGGACCGGGCCAGGCCTTTTTTGTTCAACCTGTACAATATATTCTATCATTGAAGCCGATTTTTGTTCTTGTGCTTTGATTTTGGCCCAGGCGTTATTTGACTTGAGAGGATATGGGTCTCAGGCTCTCAGCAACTGAAACTCTTTTGTGGAATGAACGAACTATGTGTATAAGGACGAGCTTAGAAGTTAAGTGATCCGTTGTTTCGATGTTCTGAAATCGAATGCCATCTTCTGGAGTAAGTCCTTATTTCGATTTTGATTATACCGTCTTAAAAAAGTCATGTATTGTTATTTCTTGGTTTTGTTAATTGTAGAAGTTTTCAACCTGTTTTGTTAATTTTTTTAATCCATTGTATACTTAGGCTATTTACGCTCTAGATAGTTTTGGCTGTAGTGGTACGGAAAGAATAATGCATTGATTTGTGGTCTAATGTAACTTTTAAATGTTCTAGATCTTCGCCTAGAATGCTAATACTATCAGTCTGGCCCTGGATACGCGAGATCCTAGTATGTTGGTCATTTACATCGTATCAGCTCCCCAAGTATTAGACATCCTAATTTGACTTCATAAAAGGGTACTTTAGGGGAAAGAGGTATCTTTGTTGTATATTTATACAAATGTTAGTTTTGTAGAGTTAGATGCAGTGACAGATCTAAGAAATCTTTTACTGGTGTAACCGAATTTGGTCTTCAAATATCCTAGACGTATTTTTGCTATATTGGACAAGGTCACTTACTCTAAAAAACATAAAAACAACTTAAAAACCTTAGTAATCTTGAAAATAAACAACAATACGAGTAAACATGACATCAAAAATTTAAAAATATTTTACTCAACTGATTAACTTTAAAATAAACAATGAACTAATATCATAAACAGATAAAAATGTTCTAATCATTTTTGTAATCATAATAAGGGACAAAATATGTGAAAACTTATTTAGAACATGAAAGTAAATGTGTTGTGTTTGAAACTAGTAAATCTACCCGCGTGATGCGGCGGGTACAAATGTAAAGTAACTTAGATTTGTGCAGTAAAGATCTGAACTGTTTTTAAACAAAATTTACGTTAAAACGTAGATAAACTAAACATATACATAAAAATAAGCAGGAAAGCGAGAGAAATTTACGTCGAACACAACATGAACTTATACTGATACATACAAAAGTTAAGTAAAAAAATATGTTTTTTTAAGTTAAAAATGGTACCGCGCGTTGCGGTGGTACGGAAACGTAAAGTAAGCCGAATTTGTAAAATCTAATGAAAATATATTATATTTGACGCGACTTGTTTTAAAACTAAATTTATGCCAAAACGTGGATTAACTGAAAACGTACAAAAAAAACGAAAAAAACATATTATATCTGAGTCTTCCCGTTTTCAAGGAAACGTAATCAACTTGAATTTATACCGACACGTTCATAAATACAAACACGTAAAAATGATTATAAAGTTGAAGGGTTGCTACTGACAATACTAAATGTTGAAAGGTAAAGACTAGAATAAACTAAAACTTACTAAAAGACAAAAAAAAACCGTAATCAACATGTATTTATACAAACACATACATAAATATAAACACGTAAAAAATGATTATATAGTTTTTAGAAAGTTGAAGGATTGTAAGTGTTAATACTAAATGTTGAAGAGTAAAATTAAGAATAAAATTTTTAGAAAGTTGAAGGGTTATAAATATTAATACTAAATGTTAAAGGGTAAAAAACCTCGACTAATGGCAGGCTGCCATACAACAACCTGCCAGTGTTGATCCAACTTATTTTGTAAGCTTTATAGAATATAGAATATAGAATTTTGTATGTGCATGTGTTGGAGATAGAAGTTGTGAACTTGTGATCGATGTGACACTAATGTGTGAAGTCATGGCATGGGCCGGCCCTTTTAATCAACATTAAAAGCTAAGTGCAACCACAAACCACTATTATGATTTGATTAATAGCATTTAATTATGTAACATCAATGTACTTTACGTGTAAACATTAGGAAGGCCCATGACCTAGCCTACGACCTTCAAATCACCTTGAAGGGCCTCTTGTCTAAAAAGAAATATCCTTACAACCACCATTGAGTGTGACCGCGAGTGAGATCCAACAATGAAATTCAGAGGTTAGTTCTAAGGATTTAAGTGTCATGTTCGAGCTTTATAAAATGTCATTAGTCCCTAACGAATTAAATTATATAAACTAATTTTTTTAGTATTTTAATGTTATTAATTTCTTATTAAGGTTAAGGAATAATCTTATTAAGGTTAAGGAATAAATATTGGGCTCAACAATTTTTTTGGTATTGGGCCAATAAAGTTTAAGATTTTATATTGGGTTTGGTCTATTTTTAATTTTTTAAGTAGTAGGCCAATGAGTTTTTTAGGTTTTATATTTAAAAAATACATATAGAAAACATTTAGACTCTCTAAAAGACGGCTCAGACATGGGGTCTTCCGTACCCATGCTCTGGGCCGGCTCTGGTCAAATTCACAAGACCGGGAAGCTAGAGTAAATGTGATATACGATATAAGCTCAATGAATTCATTTTTGTGGCGACAAATTCACAAGATCGGCTATGGTCAAATTCATTTTTGTGGCTGCAATGAATCGAATATTTGTTAAATCATTGAAAAGTTAATGAATTGAATACTCATTGTACTAACTGTGAACTGTTTTCTATAAATCCATTTATTAAACAAATGGACACGAACACATTTTCTATTGATTTAATAGTAAAATTACGCAGGTGGTCCAACAAAATTACTTTTTATGCAGTCCCAATTATTTACTCAACGAGTTAAATGCTTGGTTGGTCCCTGTGGTTTATGAAATTGCAGATTTGGTCCTAATGGTTCATTAATTACACACTTGGTCTCAGTAGTTTTAATTTTTGCACTCGGGTGGTCCTTACCACTAACCTTTGTTAGATACTTTAGTTAAGTATACGTAAAAAAATTACTATATTACCCTTGAATAATTAAAAAAATAAAAAAAACATAAAGAATAGAGGCCCACTACTCATCTTCTTCATCACTCCTCCCCTCTCTCTCTCTCAAAAACCCAGTCACCACCACCACCTCTCCTTCACAACCTGCAACCACCACCTCCACCGTATACCCACCTCCTCCGCCGTCACCTTCGATCACCGCCTCTACCTCTACCGTATACCCACATCCTCCACCTCCACTACCACCATCACCTTCAACCCACCACCTCCGAGTGTCATCACTTTGCTTTTGTTCGCTGGATATTAATGTTAACTATAGTTATGAAATTATCCATCTGAACTGAACTGCCATTATTGCAATAGAGAACAAAAATTGGTTACTTCTTGAATCTTTGAAATCCCAATGGAGATAATAGAGAAAATTACAAACTGTGTTGTTGAGCTTATGAAATCCTATGATCTAAACTAAAAGAAATCTGGTCTTTTGCAACAGGAAATATGGAGAAATCTTGCTTTGTACTTATTCATTTTGACAAAGGAACACCAGCACATGCCAATGATATCAAGGAAGCTCTTGAAGGAAATGATGATACTGCAAAGCCAGATGCCATGAAAAAAGTAATAATGCTTTTGCTGAATGGGGAATCACTACCACAACTTTTTATCACTATCGTTCAGTATGTTCTTCTTCCTTCAGAGGATCACAAAGTTCAAAAGCTACTCTTTCTTTATCTTGAAAACTTCAAGAAAAAGATCAAACCTGACTTGAGTTTAATATGCCAAAACTTAAATAACAATCTCTTTAACGGAAATGATTACATTCGTGGTGTAACTTTAAGGTTTCTTAGCTGCTTCTGTGGAACAGAGATCATTAAGCCCTTGATTGGCGAAATAAAAGTTAGTATGTTAAGTATGAATCCAGTTGTAAGGAGAAGTGCCTTACTAGTAGCAGAGGCCATTTACAAGCTTCCAAACAGGGGTGACATAAAAGATTTGAATAATGTACATGTTATCAACTGAATGTGGGTATACGGTGGTGGAGGTGGTGGTTGCAGGTTGTGAAGGAGAGGTGATGGTGGTGATTGGGTTTTTGAAAGAAAGAGAGGAGGAGTGATGAAGAAGATGAGTAGTGGGCCCTTCTTCTTTATTTTTTTTATTTTTATTTTTTTAATTATTCAAGGGTACTATAGTAATTTCACATATACTTAACTAAGAAATCTAACAAAGGTTAGTGGTAAGGACCACCCAAATGCAAAAATTGAAACTACTGGGACCAAGTGTGTAATTAGTGAACCATTAGAACCAAGTCTGTAATTTTCGTAAACCATAACGACCAACCAAGCATTTAACTCTTTACTCAGCTATTGGCTATAGTTCGGTTTATCTTAATCAACTCATTTTTTATTAATCACCCACAACTTAAGTGGAAAAGGGTTATGAGTAAGTAAACATATGATATCATAAGAGTGGTTTCTAAAAAGTAAAGATGAAATGCAAAATTTCAACTTGGCACATGATGACATGAACCATTATTTGTGTAATTTACTATTAATACATGTAACAAACAAACGAAACGAACAAGCTTTAAATAAATATAAATAAAAAAAATACTTTGATAAAGTCATAAAGTTAAAGAATAGCTTGAATTTTTAATTAGAGATTTTGAATTCAATAACATCAACATTGGCCGATAGAATTTTTAACTTTCGATTTGTATCACTCCACTCCCAACTTTCAACTTATTGACCGATGCCACTTCCAAACTAACCCAGTTTGCTGACATCTGCTGTCACATCATTAAAAAATTCCATGTTAGATGCCACGTCAACACACAAGTACCACATCAGCAAAAAACTAATTGGGTTAGGGTTCAGTTATTTTGAGTGTGTTATCGACCAATAAGTTGAAAGTTGAGAATGATGTGGTACAAGTCAAAAGTTGAAAATGTTATTGAACAATTGGTGAAAGTTAGAATTATTTAAATCTAATAATTATATAAAAAAGAAATTGCATTGAAAGGTCAATCTCAAGCTATTGAAACTTTGAAAGTGATATCATATATGTATATTTATGATGAGTGTGGTTGGGGAAAGGGAAGACGACAATGTAAAATCGCTGATCATATATATCAAAACATATATCCATGATCATATATGCCTTATTTTATGATTAATTACTGTAACAAAAAAAAAACTTACTATATATTTGTTGATTTTCATATTTTTCAAACGGCTTTTGTTTGATTTTAATATGTTTAAATTTCAAAAACTACTAAAAATGTCATTGTTGGTTAGTTATAACAAAATCAATAAATAAAACTAGTAAGAAATATAACTGAGATTTCAATTTCTTTCTAGTAGAACAAACGGTCCCCTTGTATCACCAATGTTTAGTCTCATTCCACAGGTAACAAAGAATATCGTTATATACCAACTTATATCCTTTTCTCCTAAATTTAGTTTATTTGGAATCATTTGCCTTAGTATTTAACACTTGAGCCAACCACTTGCGAACTCAATAATTTTTATTCAGTCGAAATTTTTTAAGTGTTGTCTATCACCAAGTATTTTTTTTACGGTTTGAGTCAGACCTGATCACATAATAAAAATATAAAACCAATTTTTCAGCCCAAAAAGTTTCAAACCCAAGTTGCCAAGCCGAAAAAACTGAACCCATCGTAAAAACCCAAACTTTGAAATTTCCGTTTTTGGTTTAGTATGAGTCCAAAATTGACCCATACACACCCCCTAAAACCGATGACAAGTGTCTTAGCAAAATCGTTGATTGAGTTTTTAAATTGAAACTCGGGTGGGTGTGCGATCAATAAAAATGTGGCTCTTTCATCTCTTTTTTTACTAGTTATTAAAAAGGATAAATGGTGCCAAGGTTAAAAAATGGGCTTACTTATTATGTTTTTTGTTAATTATTTATAACAGGTTTATAAAATTATATATATGCATAATTTTTAAATCTTAAACAAATACGTCTTGGTATTCAGTGTTAAAATTTCATGGTTGGTTTCAAAGTTTTAAAGTTTCATTCATGGTTGGTTTCAAAGTTTTAAAGTTTCATTGAGGCCGTTGTCAAAATTTCATGAGAGTCGGTATCAAAGTTTCTTAAGTGTTGCTCGAGATTAAATCACATAGATAGGTAAAAAAAATCATGGAGTGCGGGTCAATCCCATTTTCAAAACATCGGTACGCTTATTAGCCCGGCCCTGCTCTTTAAGATGTTAAGAATCCTGATTCTGCTTGCTTGGCCACCCCTTCTTCAAACGTCCCCTTATTACGACCCATTGATGTCATGAACGTAAAATTAAACAATACAAGGCACGTGATACACTGAATGCATTTATGCATCTTTAAATGTGGTCACCATATTTCTTACCAGGCTTCGATTTATGTACTGAGAAATGTCTAGAAAGGCAATGGGAATTATTATATGTCTTTGTGTTTGTAAAATTTATGATAGTTTTAATTATATAAAAACTAATCAGAAAGAGATAATGTGGTAACGAGGTCATACAAATTAGCTAATCAAACAAAAGTCTTTTATAAACTAAAAATATACACATCGATCCAACAATATCAACTGTCGTTTTGAAAATCCATCACTTGTGGCCCAGTGGTAAGGAGACTTGGGTTCTCTGATGGGGACTCAAGTTTAACCCCCACTTATGTCACTTTGGTGGATTAGACAATTATAGATAGAGCCTAGCCTCCTTGCTGAGGTGGTAGGGTCTATCCTAAGCCCACCCTGGTTTTCGTCCCACTGTGAGTTACCTCAGAGAATTATGCTCTTGTGGTGACATAACGACTATCAAGTGGCAGCCATCGAAATATGTTGGTGCATATGATTGTATATTTTGATGTTGAAAAAATTAGATCATACAAGTTGAATGCCACATAATGGTTGCATGATCATATGTTATACTCCCATTTCTTAAATCAACAAAAGAGATGATAAGTAAATGCACTCTAATTTTCTTATTTAACGATCAAATTTTTCTTTCAGAAGAAATAGTGTCTGATTATTTACCTAGAAACAAAGTTATGTTTCTTAAGCACTTATTTAACGAGTTAACTGCCATTTTCGTTCCTATAGTTTGCCTAATTATGTCAGTCCTGACCAATTTTAAGTTTGTATCATTTCCTTCCATGTCAGTTCCATCCAAAAAGATGTCAGTTAACTGTCATTTTCGTCTTTGTGGTTTGTCCAGTTATTCGAATTAGCCTTAGGTTTTTTTATGAAACTAGCATGTTTCAAGAATGTTAGGGACGGAACTGGTTCAAATTTAAAATTTGGTCCGAACTAACATAATTGGACAAACCATTGGAATGAAAATGACTGTTAATTCTACGTTTAACATTACATTAGAATCCTTTTATTTTGAAATCGAGTTATATCTTTTTATGCGTTTCTACATTTCTTTATTACTTAAGGCGTGTTCCTTGTATGTCAGTTTAGTTTTATATTTTTTTTGTGTATGTTGGGTTTGCCTTTTTTATGTTTATTTAATGCTTTTGAATAATTATCCTAAAACTAAGTTTTTCATTCTATAATTTGTAGAATGTGCATCATAGTGTTCTACAACAAGGAGGATTTGACACCCATAAGGCTCAGTGGAGTCGAGTCCGGGGAAGAGTCGGGGAGATTTGGCCCCGACTGGTAATACCATCCCCTAGATCTAGGGTTTGTTTTTTCACTGAGAATCGGTTAAGCCTCATTAGTCCACATGGAGAGATGGGGATGATTGTGACCGTTAAGAAAATAATTTCAAATCTATAAAATCAACTAAACTAACTCATATTTCTCACAAAAAAAATTACTTTTCTCCTAAATTCTTCACATCATGAAGCGTCTCATGTACAACTACTTAGTCACTATTTAACAATGATAAACGTTACCCTAACGGTTTCGGATGGGTAAAGAATTGTTTTTGCAAATCGTATGTGACTTTGAGATAAAAGTACTTTCATACGATATACGATGCTAGAGGTGCTTTGAGTTTTATGATGTTACAAAAGTGCACGCCAGTTTTACGACAACTAGCATACAGGTTTACTCCGGATGCGCTTGATGATTGTATATGCATATGATTGAGAGAACATCACATGACCTCTTACAAGGGTTTTGCGATGGTGTTATTAGTTTGTATGCGGTACATGAGTGACAACATGGCTTTCTTGGAATGATAGGGAGCATAGATTGTATACACCGGCTTTGGAGAAACTGTCCACGAGAATGTTGAGGTCAATTCACAAGGGATGATTATAAGATTTCGACGATTATGCTTGAAGTGGTGATGTCTCAAGATTTGCGGTTTTGGCATGCGTTTTTTGGACCCCTTGTCAAACAACAACATCAACTTCCTCGACCGATCGCATTTGTTTGATAGTTAAATGGATGGATCCGCCCTTCACTGTCCTTTCGTGGCAAATGGAGTCCAATATATTGTAACACCCCAAAAAATGGGTTTTGATAATTAAACCACGCTAATATTAAAGAGCGGGTAAAGTACCGGTACCGATAAAACTTAACCCGTAAATAAAATAAGTAGAACAAATTAACCTACTTGGTAACCTGTAAATAAGTAATAAAACAATGAGTTGTAGCCTATTAAAATCAAAACTTAACTTGAGGGACAAAAGTTGTCAAAAGGAAACTTGGGTTTTATAAAAAAATAATAACACACAACACACATAGTGTGTGTGTAGGTCGATCCTCAGGAGAACAAAACAAGGCAAACCCTTGTTCTTTCAAAGATCATCAAAATTGAAGAAGGAATTGGACCCCAAATTCGTGCATGAACATAAATATCGATCACCTAGACGAGGGGATCACAAGGTATGTTTAAAAACCTAGATTGGTGAAGGTCATGATTTGAGACAAGTAGAATACTTGCAATTAGGTTGTTGGATTATGATCCAAAGATGAAATTAAGTGTATGTGTATGCTTGATTTCGTTAGACATAAAGAAATTATGAAATATTTGATGTAAGATTGCTTGTAAGTGACTAACAAGTAGGTTATGAAGTGGGTTTTGATAATATGATGAAGAAGATGATATACTGGTGTTTAGAATAGTAATAGAAAGATGCTTGAATAATCTATGAATTCGAGTACATGTTCATACTTGCCATGGAATGAGTTTTTCTATGATATGATGTAATATTCATGTTAAATGGTGTTTGAAATCATCATCATCATATATATATATATATATATATATATAATATCTGATGTTACAAGGGTAAAATGGTAATTTAGCTCGTGTTGACGAATAAACAATGAGTTTAGAAGAGTTACCTTATGGTGTAAGCCATAATGGGTAGAAATCGTAAATTGGTCACGTGTCGACGGATAATTAATGAGTTTTGAAAAGACACCTATGGCGTAAGCCATAATGGGTCAAATGAATAAAAAAGAACGACTATTAATTAATATGATCACACGGTGTAAACTAAAACATGCTAATTGGGTGAGACGTAAATAAATATTATCTCGTAATATATAATGTTTGGTCATCCCAACGCATTAGGAATAAGTCAAGAGGTGGGTAAAATGGTCATTTAGGCTAAACGGGTCAAATGGTGATACTACCACCGTTTGACAATAATGATTAATGATTGCTTGTCAAGTTATGTGCTCACAGAGAAGACTAGCATATGGGTACACATTGCTAATGATTAGCAATAACTAATTACAAGTATTGAAAATGGGTCAACGCTTTGACTCGAACCAGGTATGTGTAATGGGTCAAACTCTCAATGAGGACTTAGAGTCTGATGAGAGTTAAACGAGTCATGGGTGGATATTGGATTACCTAAAGTGAGGTATATCTAATAATTTAAATGGGAGAATTTATGTTCTTAGGAACACAATTATTTTAAGTAGAACATGGGTTAAAGGTGCCCACTTGATCAAAACAAGCTTTTGAAAATCCTTCATGATTAAAATGACTAAAATTGACCAAAATGCCCTCGAATGACAATTTGGGTAAACGACCCTTAAGGGTGGTTTAATTATGAATTTAATAATTTTGACAATCCTTCCGGTAGTATAGAATGGAAGTCTTGAATCATTTTGGCTTAATGAAACATTATGGGTTATTTTTGTAAAAGTGATATAACGGGGGTAGAATGGAAATATAATGAAGTTTTCTATCATAATCCATCACAATTGATGTTGTGATGATAGATGAATAAATCATAAAGCGGAAATAAGAGATTTGAAGGGATGTGGATAATTTAAGCTTAAGTGCTTAAATCTCATAACGGGTCAAAATAAAAATGCGCTTAAACCGGGTAAAGGTTATGTAATTTATAAAAGTTATGAATCCGGGTTAAGGATTTTGGGTTAAATATATAGGCAATTGTTTTACAGTCATTTAGAAACAAGTTTGAAGCGAAACGGACGAGTATTCGCGAAGTTATGGAGATTTTCATAAAAAATGACCAAAACTGAAAAATCTGCAGCTAAGCTGCAGCGTAACTTACGGCCACCAGCTGTAACTTACGGCCGGAGCTGGTTGTTTGAGGCAGGAAAGGTATACCGTAAGCTACGGCAGCCCAGCCGTATCTTACGACGGGCTTTTTAGCAAAAAGTTTGTTTGATATTTTGGAACTTCTGATTTAATTTGTTATGTTATAAACTCCTCATAACTAACGTATTTCATGGTTTATGAAACACGGTTAATGGGTTGGAGCACCAGATGACGATCAAGCATAACGAAGAACCGAACACCATCAAAGTTCAAGCTTCCGCATCTTGTTTAGTCGTTTACAAGACTAAACAACGATATCATGTATAATGTTCAAATCTTAAGAAGTTTTTGATAACTCGAAGATGTGTATAGACGTGTCTTTTATACTTATATATTTAAATGCAATTTTTTTAAATTTTTAATTCTTTAAGCAAGGGTCTTACAATATAGATGAGCTTATTATCTTGAGGATGCGATATACCCCATTTTGGCAATAGTAGTGAAGACGATGTCACATCCATCTAAAAACGATGAAAAACATTGTCGCAAGAAAAAAAGCACACAAAGTGGCACGAAAGGATGTTAAAAGAGCTTTCGGGGTCCTAAAAGGCAGGTGATACATTCTTGCACAACCACTAAATCCCAAATGATTAGAAAAAATTGTGTACACGTGCATTATCTTACACAATATGATTTTGAAATATACTAGTGTGGCGATATCTCTCGAATACATAGAGGATCCACCAAACGAAGGAACAACTAAAGACATTATTCTTTCACTATTATAATGACGAACAATTCATAGAAATCTTAAAGTGGATCTTATCGAGCATTTGGAACATTAACACCAAGCCTACCTCCAAATGAACCAAATGAACAACTAGGTTTATTTTAATAACATGTTGTAGGTTCTTTATATATTTATTTGTTTATTATTATTATTATTTTGTAAATTTATCATTTTAAGCATGTAGTTTTTATTTTGGTTATATACTTTTAACCTTTTGTTTATGTATTTTTTTTATTTTAAGCTATATTTAAAACATTTTAAATGTATAAATGTTTTAAGGTTTAAATTAACTTAAAATAGTGACGTGTCACATGAGGAAATCTGGCGATAATGGGACAACTCTTTTGAACCTAAGAGAACAAGCACCTAAGGTAACAACTACAAGCAATCAATGTGAATCACAGATGGTTGTTAAAACCCTAAGCTACAAGCAATCAATGTGAATAACAGATGGTTGTTAAAACCCTAAGTTGCGACTTCACATTCATACATCAAATTTGAAATTACCATTGAACGCGTAATGATAGTATTTATCTTTATAACTAAAAACTATATAACTCTTTTAAGTCACGATCTAGGTACTTGCATGTCTTCAACCAAATGCATGTGAAAAAAGGATATTGCTGGTATTCTAAGATGTAGTATGCAATATGCAGTCTTTTATTCTCCCCAAAGATGGAGCTTTTGCTATACCATTTGTGTATGTTTCCATTAAATGTTATATATCCTCTGTTTGTCATAAGGCGTGTTTGGACTCTTTTGGAGATCATACAGTGTATTGTAGAGAGCTTCTGGAGTTGAAGTACCGACATGGTTAGGGATGTCCTCTTTGACATAATAAGGTGTGCTGGCATTTATGCTAAGAAAGAGGTACCAATGAATTTCTTAAAAGACCCATTTGAAGGAAGATTTACCTTAGACCAACCAGAGAATTTCTTAACAGACCCATTTGAAGAAAGATCTACCCTCAGACCAACTGACATTTTGGTCTTTGGATGGACAAGAGAAAATCACACTTGTGTAGATCTAACATGGGTTTCCTCTCTTGTGGGTTTAGGGGGGTGCTTTCACGGTGGGCTAGATTGCTACAAAAGCTGCTTTGCACAAAGTGACTAAACACAAGAAAGTGTGCCTTAATAACAAACATGTGTTTATTCCATTTGCTTTTGGTTCTTTTGGTTTTCTTGCACCAGAGGCTGTGGTCCTACTTAGTCGAGTCTAGACGGTCAAGTACAGTAATATTATGACCTCGAGATCTATGTATGTACGTTTACATATAATAGATAGTTTGGATAATTAAGGTCGAATTAAGTTTGGATAATTAATGTAGAATTAACGTAATACTTGGGGGAGCTATTGTGCAAATATCGAGTGAACAATCCAACTGCCATCTAATAGATAGTTAGGTGTTAAACCACGCATTAAAGGAATGATACATAATGAAGGAAGCGGTAGCTGTGATTTGAGAATCAAAATTGGCTTTCTCTACATTATTTCCATTTTCTTATCTAACATTATAGCTCTAATAGGTGCATGCATTCATTCATTGACAATACAAGGGCCTTCTTAACTATAGATGAGTACTAATTAACTATGGAAATTTTATATATATATATATATATATATAGATTTAGGATTCTATAAAAAGATTAAATTTTTAAGAAGGATAAGAAAGAACATGATGATAACTCACGTTATTATTTAATTTATTAGGATAAGAGCAATTAAGTAATTTAACAAAAAACCTAATTAAATATAAAATTCAAAAACCCACATGCAATGCATATGCAACTTCCCCCGTCTTTTTTAAACGATAACTTTTTATATGTAACTTTTTTTAAAAAGGATTACACCATAATAACGAGTGTTTTTTATCTTTAATATGAGTACCAGATTGTTATGCTTATATGCAAAAAAAAATATGCTTCGATCGTATATTTTAGTCCATGGTGTTTTCTCTATATTGTTTTAATTGTATACTGATTCAAGGCATTGTGTTTTACCGTAAAACACCATGAACGTGCATAAAACACCATAACATTGCAAATACAATTTACGTTCAATCTTTCAATCTCATTTTCTATGGTGTTTTATTTTAGGATTTCAAAACAGATTATGGTGTCTTGTAAAAGGAAAAAATTAGCTCCCCTTGAATTTAATGATATTTTTTATTGCTAAAGGAATGGTTCTTTATATACTTGTATGGTGTCTTGTTTTCTATAGTGTTTTATTTTAGTTTCATGGTGTTTCTGTATAAGAAAATGGTTGTTTGCTGAATTCAATAGTATTTGCAATGTTATGGTATCTTATATACGTTCATGGTGTTTTACTGTAAAACACAACACCTTGAATCACTATATAACTAAAACAAAATAGACAAAACACCATGGACTAAAACATCCGATCAAAACATATTTTTTTCTCTATATAAGTATAGCAATATGGTACTCATATTAAAGATAAAATACAATCGTTATTATGGTGTAATTTATTAAAAAATTACGTATAAAAAGTTATTGATGTTTATAAAAGACATGGGGAAGTTGCATATGCATTGCATGTGGGTTTTTGAATTTAAAAATGCTAAGTTTACTTTTATACCCTTAATCTAGAAAATTAATTATTTTAAGGGTAATCATTATTTACATTTTTGTCATTATAATCTCAACCATTAGATTATAGATCAAATGGTGTAGATTCTTTCTTATACTTCTCACAAAACAAACCCGTTTTACAATAACCCTACTCTCTCTCTCTATATATAATATGTATATAATAAACACGCTACACAAACAAGTATTGTGATGACGTTTTATGACAAATAAAATGCATCGTTAATTTTGAAACGAGTTTGTTACTTGTTTACCTTTTATTTCGATGTAATTTCCCTTTGAGAGGTTTAATTAATTTTGGATTTCGAAGCAAGGATGATCACCTCTAAACTCTTTCGTACAACATACTTTTTAACAATGACTTACAACATCAATAACAAACCATATTTACCTGAACTTGCTAATCATTATTCTCATCTTTTGCAAAAATTAATAAAGATATCCTCTTTTATCTTTTGAAAAAAGTTCATTCAAATAGTTAAAATTTCTATGCCACATGAAGATCGATCTATGATCCATTTGAATCCTTATGATTAGAACTACTTAGTCCCATGTTTAAGTCTTTAGTTACTAACTTCCAAACATACTAAATGACTCAAACCTTAGATAAATTTTATGACCCTAAGTTAAAAACATATTTGGTTAAACTTAGGAATATTGTATTTTAATGATCTTAAATATTCGTCGTTGGCCGTCAATAGTATTAACTTTAAGAATAACCACTAGCAGTATCAACTATTAACATATTGGCCTCCAATGGACCCTGACTAACATAATCCTAACACTCTCCGGTCGCTGAAACGTGTTTGGCCGGAAAACTCAACATTTTCGTCCGAAACCTCTTTGTAACCTTATTTCGGAACTTTATGAACCTTTTACTAGTAAAAGCCCAAATTATTGAAGTCGCCGGAAAACTCCTTTTTCGTCGGGAAACTTATTTTGGCCAGAAAACTCAACATTTTCGTCCCAAACCTTTTTGTAACCTTAGATCGGATATTTAGAAACCTTTTTCTTGCAAAAAACGGTTTTCCGGCGATCGGAGACTAAGGGCGTTAGGGTTCTATTAGTCATAGTCCATTGGTGGCTAATATAACAATAGTTGAGACTGGCAGTGATTATTTTTTAAGTTGAGACTGTTGGCGGACAACGACGAATAATTGAGATTATTAAAATTCAATATTTCTTAAACAAATTTATAGTAGTTCAACTGAGGCTCCAACCGACGTCATCACAACATGTGCATGCGCGTACATATATTTATTTGTATATATTTTTATTAACAGTATTTAGAGAAGAAAAAACATCGTGTACCAAATTATATGTAATATGTCAACTAATTATAATGTTGATTAGAGAGTACATTTAATGATTTGGGGGCAACATTTCCAAAATCTTATAAAAAGTGGTCCCTCCAGCCAACTAGCTATGCATATTGAAGTGTCGCCTGCAAGGATAAGTATATTCTCTGAATTAGAAATAAACTGTTCTTTATTTCTTAAAGAGGAAAACCTTTTCAATCAGTAAAAAAAGTGTTTCCTGGTCATTTAAGTAGCACAATCATTAGATATTAGAGAAGAATAACCGCTTAAACACTTGTAGATTGTGTTTGCTATAGTACAAAAATGAAAAAGAGACAATTAAAATTGGTTATAAATGTTCAAAAAACAATATTGTAGTTGATATATAATCAAGTGAATATATATTCTTCGTAAAGTGTATCCTAGAAAGCTAGTGCTTGTTAATTACATTGATGCTTAGATATCCACCTATATCTACGTGTCGGTTATTAAAATATATATTTTTCATGAAATACATAATTATCTTTTTTTAATTATGGTTGGAGAACTCGGTAGGCGCTAGTCGGTCAGTGAGGTGGAAACTAGTGATTAATTGGATCAGACCTTTTCGTATAATTTTAAGTTTTATACATATATACACATATTTTTATTTGTGATTTTTTAAGTAGACAAGTTTTGACTGTAATCTGACAGGTTTTGGCCGGAATATGTGATTTTTTTCGATTTTTGCCAATTTTTCCCGATTTTGTAGCCAGCTAACTGGGGCTGATTAGGGCTGACTAGCGATTAATGGACCGATTCACGAAAATTAATCGGTTGAGACTTGATTTTTACACACTGGTATTATTTAATTACAATAAATAGAAGTTAAAGCATACTACGATTATTCTCAAAGAAAAATATTCATTTTACAATGAATGATTGAACCCATGACATTTAGTGATATCCCTAAGTTTCAAGATCTAATTTCAAAGACTAATATAACAAGAAGTTATAGTCATTCAACACCTAACCAACCGTTGCTTTCAAAATAAATGCATGGCCATGCTACATAACTAACCTATTCTCACCTCAAATATATATCATCTTTGAAAAAAAAAAGAGTAATAAATATCTTCAAAACCGGATTTAATTCTTCTTCTTCTCAAGATGAACATAGAAGTGGGAAAACATGGTGACAACGGTCGAATGGCGGAGCGTGGGAATGGTAGTGATGAAGGTGGTGGTGGAATGAGTATAGGTCCAAGTAGAAGTATAAACGAGAGGGCAAGTTATCTTGTGTGGCAAGATCTAAGGGTGATGCTTCCGAGGTCGGGTGATGGACCAACCAAACGGTTGCTCCATGGTTTAAACGGATATGCTGAACCGGGTCGGATCATGGCTATCATGGGTCCTTCTGGTTCGGGAAAGTCCACACTTCTTGATGCACTAGCAGGTTTATTTCATGTGATAATATTACTAGTTTAGGTAGGTTAGTTTTGAAAATGGTTACATATATTGTGATTTGGATTGTTAATGATATAGGTAGACTAGCGAAAAATGTGGTGATGACCGGAAATATTCTACTTAACGGCGAGAAGAAGAACCTAAGCTATGGTGCCGTCGTAAGTAACTTGATGCACCCATCGCTAGAAATACCCGAGTTTTATTTATTTCTGGGTGGTCTAGAAAAAAATATTATTTAGAAGGTTTTTGAACTTGTTTTGGTTTCTACGGGGTTGTTACTTAAATGAGCATGTATATACTCATTTTTTTTAGTTTTGTTATGCTAGTGTATTAAAAGAGTTTAGTTATGCAAATATGTGATGTTAGATTTGTCTAGAGGGAACTCTGTTGAAACCAAAATGCTCTACACTTCCAAACACCTGATAGAAGCAAGTATCAATTTCCTTTTCCTGGACCATCTAGAAATAAAAAACTTATGCAAATAATATTTTGATGCGAATTTAATTCGTAGCTAATTATTTCTAAGTGATGTTTTCATACACATCTTTTCTACAGAAAAACATTTGTGACAAATTTAACAAAAGAAAATACTTATTTTAAGTGTAAAGATAAAATATAATTATTCTTAAGATACAAAATGACTTTAACATACAAAGTGAAGGAAGTTTTTTTATTTTTTTTTTCTGAAAACTTTCCCTACTACTTAAGAATAATTTTAGTTGCAAATGTAAAAAAAGTCTTTCTTTTTTACAGTAGTAGAGTAATTATTATAGGATAATTATAGTTAATTACTCTACTAGTGTAAAATAATGATTCTTTTTTTTTGGATTTTGGGACTACAATATGTGCTTAATAAGTAGGGAAAAAGAATTTAAAAAAAATATCCTCCATTTCTTACATTAAGGGTATTTTGTATGTTAAGAACTATTTGTACAATAACATAACTCTATTTTTTAAATACTTATTTTCTTTTGTTTGTTAGCAAAGGATTTTATTAATTATGTTTTCAAACATTTATTTTCCCGATTTTGCTACGTCCTATATTAATTACTTGCTAACCATTCATTCTCTTGTTTTAGCTATGAATTTTGTTTGCAACAGAATACTCATAGCTAAGCCATAGCAAAATTTGCTACCAATTTTTCAGTAGCATTCCGTATCAAATACTTGTTTATGTTAGTGATATTTTTTATAATTTTACTTATAATAATTCCTGAATAACGAAAAGGATACATTCATCTGTAGGCATACGTGACACAGGAAGATGTTCTAATGGGAACCCTCTCGGTACGTGAAACAATCACCTATTCGGCCCATCTGAGGCTCCCGTCAACGTTGACCAAAGAAGAGGTCGAAGACACAATCGAAGGGACAATAATGGAAATGGGACTGGAGGATTGTGCCGATACATTGGTCGGAAACTGGCATTTGAGAGGTATTAGTGGCGGTGAGAAGAAACGGCTAAGTATCGCACTTGAAATCCTTGTGAGACCACGCCTTTTGTTTCTCGACGAACCAACAAGTGGTCTTGATAGCGCCTCGGCATTTTTTGTGGCTCACGCTCTAAAGGGCGTGGCTCGGGATGGAAGAACTGTCATTTCTTCCATCCACCAACCGAGCAGCGAAGTTTTTGCATTGTTTGATGACTTGTTTCTTTTATCCGGAGGCGAAACGGTGTATTTTGGAGAGACAAAGGAAGCTATAGAGGTTAGTAAGGAGATTACCCAACATAACTTAATAGAACACTATTTTTTTTTGTTGTTGGAACAACACACTCTTCACCAAGTGGCCACTGCGCCTTAAAACCTTCGTAAAAACATATACGACAGAAAAAATCAGTCGTAAGAGTTTCATCGCTAGTTTTCTAATAGAGTCATTTGTAACGGTAATGAACTTAGAGCATTCACATCCTATCCCCTAAATTCTGTGAGAGAGCTTTTCATATTTTAAAAATCGGTTGTAAGTGGTTGTGAGTGAATGAGAGAGAAAAATTATTCATCTTTATATTTGAAAGTATACTGTTCACCTATATAATTTTTAATATATTCTGAAAATGGTTGTGACTTGTAAGTCGAGCAAAGAGAAAAGGTAACAAAAAAAGTAAAAAAAAATATTATTTAGTTGACAGAAAAGAGAGAAAATATAGTTGTTTTTAATATAATTATTGGGTAGAAAATGATGGACGGGTACCGACGAACCAATTTGCGACGGATACTTACGACAGACATCATAACAGTTTTCGGTTGTCGCAAATGCCCCAGTGATTGTCCGCCTTTCATTTTTTCGGATTTATCTTTGGAGAAAGTATAAAAGAAAATAAAAAATAATAATAATACAACTAGACCTTAGTATAAATGTTTATCATGATATGATACATCTATTTTACAGTTTATTTTAAACCACTAATTTCTTTTACCTTATTTACAGTTTTTTGCCGAGTCCGGTTTCCCATGTCCCATGAAGAGGAATCCATCCGACCATTTTCTACGTTGTATTAATTCAGACTTTGATGCTGTAACAACCACTCTAAAAGGATCATCAAGAATCTACGTATGTTTTTCTTGTTCTGGCTTTTACTTGTCCCTTTATATACAAAAAAAGACATGTTTAATGTTCATGTATCAATGTTTTAATTTGTAGGAGGGACGAGAAAAATCAGACCCTTTTATGACTATGGTAACAGCAGAGATCAAGGCAACATTAGTAGAGAAATACAAGTGGTCAAAATACGCCGTGAAAGCTCGATCGAAGGTTAAACAACTCTCGGCAATCGTAAGTTTCTCCAAACTCTTCAAACACCTTTCGACATTTCGTGTATATGCGAATGGCTAGTGACTTTTATATGCAGCGTGGAACCGGGACCATTCCTAATATGGCGAGCCAAGCGGGTTGGTGGAAGCAACTTACTACATTGACTCGAAGATCGTTTGTGAACATGTCGAGAGATATGGGATATTACTGGTTACGTATAATTATTTACTTGGTTGTATCGATATGTGTTGGGACGATCTTTTATGATGTTGGTACGAGTTATACGGCTATATTAGCGAGGGGAGCGTGTGGTGGTTTCATAACCGGGTTTATGACCTTCATGTCGATCGGAAGTTTCCCTTCGTTCATCGAAGATATGAAGGTATGCAATTTATAGTGAAACTTTGTAGTTGTTGATTAGTTTTTTTATAAGACTGTACAAAAAAAATTGTGACTATATTGAATTTGGCTCAACTCGGTTTGTAAATAAGCCTGACTCAACCCAAGGTAAGCTTGATTATTGGCTTGTTAAGTTATTATATAAATGAGTCTTAATGTACAAAATATCTTTAACGTAAGAAGTGAAGGAGATTTTTTTTTTGAAATTTTCCCTACTTATTAAGCGCGTATTTTAGTAACAGAATAAAAAAAATCATGATTTTATACTAGTAGAGTAATTATGTAATTTTGTAGAGTGATGATAATTACTCTATTACTGTAAAATCACTATGTCTTTTACATTTTGCAATTAAACATCACTGTTAGGTAGCAGGGAAAATACTTTCAAAAAACAAAAATATCCTCATTCATTTCTTACGTTAAGAGTATTTTGTATGTTTAGACCCACCATTTGTATTCTTAAGCAATTGGGAAAAAAATCAATTTTTTTTCCTCTTTCACTTTTTACATTAAGGGTATTTTGTATGGTAAGACCCATTTGTATTTGATCTTTACACGTTAAGTTTAATCCCAAAGTTTTATATAATTTAAATTATAACTCAATACTTAGTACAAATAAATTATGTAGTTTTTATAAATTATAAATCATGTATTTTAAAAATTACTTCTATGGTAAAAATATATTTATTTCTTTTTTATACATAAAAAAGTATACGTAAAGAATACATTTTAAAAAAATCAACCTGTAAACTTGAATTCAAGCTTAAAATTTCTGCACGTTAATATAAATGTATCAGAACACAGCTCAGCTCAACTCGTTTATAGTCTTATTTTTGACACTCTTATATATGTACACTTTTATTCAGATATTTACTAGGGAACGACTCAACGGGTACTATGGAGTTGGAGTGTTTATACTATCGAACTTCCTATCGTCATTCCCATTCTTGGTGGCGGTTTCGCTTGTCACTGGGACGATCGCATGGAACATGGTGAAGTTCAATCACGGATTCTCACGATACGCTTTCTATTGTCTCAACCTTTTTGGCTCGATCGCGGTGATCGAGAGTTGTATGATGATTGTGGCATCTCTAGTGCCTAATTTCTTAATGGGGCTCGTAATTGGGGCTGGAGTACTAGTAAGATCAAATATGAACTGTGTATATATATATATATATATAAATTACTATTCTATATTCTATACATATATACAATTGCCAACTAAAGTGAATAGTAACTTTAATATATTTATATACATATATACAATTGCCAACTAGGATGAATAGTAACTTTAATATAAATATAGAATAGTAATTTTTACAATTGCCAGCTAGGGTGAATAGTAACTTTAATATAAATCATATATACAATTGCCAACTAAGGTGAATACTAACTTTAATATATTATTTACATATATACAATTACCAACTAGGGTGAATAGTAACTTTAATATAAATATATATATACATATATTTACATATATACAATTACCAAAACAAACCCAATGAATAGTATGAATAGTGTTTTTTTAATAAAAATATATAGTTTTTTTTTCACTTTTATTATTCTAGTATTGTTATAATAATTATTTTCCTTATTATTTTTTTAACTTTAATGATTTTTTTTCATGGGTTGGGTCAAATGTTACGTGATATTATTTGCTCATTCCAGATCACGGGTACCGTACGAACAATAAAGTTATCACACATTTTTTTTATTTTCTTTAGTTTTTAATTATTTCTTTATATATATATATATATATATATAATACTCGCACATTGCTGTCTTTCGTCTAAACCGAATTTTAAACTGAATTGTTTTGCATGATTCATAGGGTGTTATGATGATGACCTCTGGATTCTTTCGCCAACTTCCGGATCTTCCAAAGCCGTTTTGGCGGTACCCGGTCTCTTACCTCAACTATGGATCATGGGCAATACAGGTACAGGAACTATGATTTTTGAAAACGTCAAACCAACCCAGTAGAATATGGTGGGTTGGCTAGACTGGTCAGTTTTACCTGTTTGACCGTTTGGCTATATTTTTTTATCTTTTTTAATCAAAATTAATAAGCAGTTTATAATAAAAAGTACAAATTGATAATACCTAGTTTTTAGTACATATATAACTACATTACTCAAAAATGAAAAAAAAGATAGAAAAATAAAGGTTAAATGGCCGGTTCGGTTTACACGACCTGTTCTATGTTTAAAAATTGAGCAACCTTTAAACCATAGACTGTGAAAACCAAATTGTTGGGGATCTAAAACCAACCAAACCAGCCTACTTGCTACGTTTAGACGGTTTAGAAGATTTCAATTGTTTTTGAACACCCTTGGTTATCGTAGATTTGTGACTAGGGCTGCAAACGAAACGAACGAACATGAACAACACCTTTTTGTGTTCGTTTGTTAACAAATGTATGCGTTCATGAACACTTACCGTACGAGATTTTATGTTCGTGTTCGTTTGTTAAGGAAATGAACTTGTTCGTGTTCGTGTTTGTTTGTTAATTTTAGACGAGTGAAAACGGATGTTGATGAACACAAATGAGCACAAACTATATGTCCGTGAACACAAACGGAAACAAACAAACACAAGCAAGCTTTCATGAACAAATATATCATATACTGACACTTATAAAATATTTTATTTATCGGAATTTTGAAGTATTTCAATAAAATATATAAAACAAAAACACTAAATAAACATGTTAATGAATGTTCACGAACGAGACCTCTGTTCATGTTCGTTCATTTGACTAAAAAAATGAAATTTATTGTTTCTGTTCATTTGTTTAATAAACGAACAAACACAAACAAACGTCCCGTCGAAAGGTTCATGAACTGTTGGCCGAACGTTGATTCATTTGCAGCCATATTTGTGACCACTAAGTTATCTAACCAAGGAAAATGAATTGCAGGGAGGATACAAGAATGACTTGCTAAACTTGGTTTTTGATGGATTAGTACCAGGAGACCCGAAAATCACGGGTGCAGATGTTATTACAAAGTTGTACCGGTTGCCATTGAGTCACTCTAAGTGGTGGGACTTGTTCGCGATCTACACGCTTCTAGTGAGTTATAGAACGATTTTCTTTTTGATTCTCAAGTTGAAAGAGAGAGCAATGCCGTTTGTCCAGTCGATATACGCGAAGAGAACGTTACATCGTCTTAAAAGGCGAGCTTCATTCGTGAAGTTCCCGTCTTCAAGACGCTACCAAACTCTTCGCTCTTTATCATCACAGGAGGGCCTAACCTCTCCAATCCCATAACTAAACAACAATGTACATTCAATTTCATTCTTGAGAGCAATAAAGTGATCTACACACATACAGCTTATACATAAATGTTGACATGTAACAATTGGTGTTATACCATGACTATTTATGATGTCATGTACTTGTTTATTAATTAGCGGTCACTGAACAAATGTAACACATGTATTATACCTTTATTATTTTACAAAAGGTTTTTCTATTTTTAAAAATTTCAATACAAGCTAACGATTTTGAATACAATAAATTGTGTTCTAACAATCCAAGCAGTCAAATATAACCAGTTAAACTGTCGCGGTTGAACAAACCAAACCGGTTTGGTTTCTCATTTCTCAAACTCAATCGACTCGGAATTTTAGTAAAATCAATTGAACTAGAACATGTACTATATTGAATGTAAAGGGCTTTTAGGGCGCAAAGGATACGAAGCGATATAAACCACTGATTAAGAAAATCAAGTGCTAAGATAATGAGGATTTGCCACGTTTGCCCTGTTTTATGTATGAAACCAATCTAAAGCGATAAACAACATAATTAAAAATAAAATGCGATGTTGAAAATTCGCATCCAACGAGAAATCATTATGACAAATATAAAATGCCATGTTGGAAAATTGGGGCCCAAATCGTGAACTTCATGTATGAAATACTAAAACGTTGATGTATTGTTCGACACCCAGATGGTAAAACTTCATGCGTAAAAACACTCGGTTTAATTTTTTTAATTATGTTTTTATTAAAAAAATATAATAATATTATACTTAAACTAAAAACGCTCAATGACATAATTTTTTTTTCCTAAATAATGTTATATAAAAATTAAACACCTAAACAATTGGGGGAAATAGATAAAAAGTCAAAATTGGTTAGCTATTCATATTCTAACACTAACCAGTCACCACTTTATATTATGATACATATATGTGGGACCCCCCAATACGTTGATATTTCTTTAAATTAATGTTTTTGTTTATTTATTTATTGTTTCTGTAACAAAATCAATTCCTAAAACCGTAAAAGTAAAAACCAACTTCCATTCAGTCAAGTACCAACAATGTTACAGTTTAAGGAGGATAGACATAATTTAGAAAAGTGGGAACCAAAAGTGTAATATGGTCTTATCACAGGAAGCATCTGAGTAACTTAGCTCTATTGAATATATGTAATTGTTTGTAGCATATATGTAAATAGACGCTTATCTTTTATTATAGCAAGACTATATATTATAATTAAAGCAAAACAAATTCTCTTATTAGTTATGTAGTTTTAATAAAAAAGATAATATTATATAAAAAGGTCATAGATGTTGAAAAAGCAAGGGGAAGTATTTAAATATATAGTAATATCAAAAGGGAAGGTCATAGATGTTGAAAAAACAAGGGGAAGTATTTAAATATATAGTAATATCAAAAGGGAAGGGCCAAAAGAAAAGAAAAAAAGTAGGGTTGACGATTGATAATCACTAGATACGATAAGATATGTTTAATAAAAGTTATTATATAAATATTTAGTTAACAAGATAAAATTATGAGGTTAGACTTCAATCATTTCTCTTTCTTGACACATAAAACATACAACATGAAGCATAAAGTAGTAAATAAGTCGTATTAATGTCTGATGCTTGTGTTAATAGTGTCATTTCTAACCTATTAAACATGATAAGACCAGTTTTGCCAACTCTCTAAAAAGGCCATTATGCCGTTCAACCAAATTAGGCCATTAATTAAATTTAATTGTCCTTAAATGTAAAAGATCTAATATCAACTGTAGATTGATTATATTAATGGCCATGTTAGGTTTTAAGGGTTTAGTTAGGTGAATTTTCATGTGATAAACAATGTACTGCTCTAGAAACTCTAATTACATGAGAAAACAATGACAAATTACATTAAAAATGTTTTTATGATTCAAGAACATTTACAAAAGTAGTTATTTTTTTTTTCATTTATGTGGATAATACAATCATAATTATCTTGAATGTTGAATTTAGTTTTCAAAGTTTTAGGTAAAAATTTCAACTTTTAGTATTTTTCGATGTCAAATAAGTTTTCACGAAAAAAGAGGAAGACTTAAGATTCTCTTTTCCTAGAATTTAAATGACAAAATTACCTCTATTAACTTTACATAAATACTAATTTCGGGCCTAGATTATTTTATTAAACAACTAACGAACTGGGCCATTGTAAACCCACTGGGCTTTTGTATTATAGACTTATAGAGGAACTGTGTTTTTCGACTTGTACATCTCTTTTATTTTGTTAATAATCAAAGTATTTATTACATGGAATTTGAAATAAGTTTACGCTTAAGTGATACATGTTATATTTGTAACCACTTATTTCAGAGATATATTATAAATTAAAACCTTTATATATAATACTTTAAGAACCGCACAAACTCTTATAATTACTCTTTTAACGATGATACATATAACAAATTATCAATTATATAACGACATAGTCATCTCATTCTCTCTCCAACAATATTTGTCATACACTACGAGGTAAAAAGTTCGCGTCGAAGCTGTAGATCTAGATGGCTTTTCTTCGACAACCATGTGAGGAACAATTATAACTTAAGGAGATGTTCATAGACTCCTTTATTGCCTTAACTAATATATTACAAAAAGAAACGGATAAGTACACATTTGCCTTTTGTAGTAAATAAAAAAAATAAAATAAAACAAAATTTCATAAACTAGTCTTATGACTTTCGCGTTACGGTGAGGGGTGTGCTACCAATATTGCAGGGAGGCATAAAACCATGCTAAGTAGTAACCAATCGACGACTAAAATCAGAAAAAAGTGAAATGAAAACATGAGTTCTAATACCAAATAACTCACATGACGTAAAACGTAGACAAAGTTAAATTACCGACACGTATCAAAAGTCAAGTGGGTAAAAAACCGTAAGAGGCGAAATGCGACCATCCAACACTGTACTAAATAGCAACCGAAAATTTTAATAAAAAGTACAAATCCTTAAAATTAACTATGCAAAAAAAAAAAAAACACAAAACACAAACTACTTGAGACAAATAATTCGCTATTATTTTTAAATGTTATCAATTCATATATAATACAGATTACTAGCGATATATTACCCGCACGTTATGGCGGGGTGTTATACTTTGTGAGGCTCGGTTTCAACGACATGTACACCGGTAATTACCCAACGAAAAGATTAACATCAAACGACAAATTCAAAAGTTTATAAAATATCCATATTATAATGGTTGTAAAAGAAAAACAAAAAAAACTAATAAAGAGATGAAACCTTGAAGCAAAGTCAACAGCTTATAAGCCCATTCTTTGATAATTTGTAAAGTATTATGAAAACACTTTTCCAGTTACATTTATATTTATATCAGACGCAGATAAAAAGCAAATCATAATGTGACATTTTAATTTTTTGTAGAACACTATATTTTAAAACTTAATATAAGACTATAGGGTGTGAGGGCTTGGGTTGAGGGCATTGCTTGACATGTGGCACTTGTGGGCTTCACCAGTCCACACCCAAAATAGTGGGGTGTGGAGGGAGCGTGGATAGGCGGCGTGGGGTGACATTTGGCACCTATTTTTCTTTTTCTTTTTTTTATTCATAGAATTTAATTTTTAAAACACCTATTTAATTAATATTAAATAACTATAATAAAAAAATACATTACATCATAAAAAAAATCAATTATCTTCATCTTCATCTTCATCTTCAATGTTTTCAAATTTAGGAAGTGTTGAAACATGTTCTACCAAATCAGCACGAAGATTTGAATATATTGTCGTGGCTCGATTAGATTTTGGGTTTGCGTTCTCTGTTCGTCACTACTGTTTTCGTTATTTGATTCAGTCTAATCGGGATAATATTCAACTATTGCTCGGCCTTCATCCTCTAAAATCATGTTGTGTAGAATGATGCACGCATACATCACGTTTCTTATTTGATCTTTTTCATTCAATCGACAAGGCATGCTCAAAATGCGCCACCTTTTCTGCAAAACACCAAATGCTCACTCGATATCTTGGCGTGTCGCCATCTGAACTTTGTTAAACTTTACTGTTTTATGATTTAGGGTTTCATTTCTTGAAAAAGATTTCACAAAACAGCTCACTCAAGTTAAATTCCATCAATAAGATAGTACCTATGCTGGTATTCAACGTCATTTACAAAAAAATGTTCCTTTAGGTCCAACACCATTTATTAGATCATTGAAAAGGCGATGGATGAATAATGTTTATATCATTGTGTGAACCTGGCATATCAAAGAATGCATGCCATATCCAAAGATCTTATGATGCAACAGCTTCAAGCATTATAGCCGGCATTCCTTGATATCCACTTGTGTGAGAACCTTGCCATGCAGTTGGACAAAGTTCCCACTCCCATTTCATACGATCTAAACTACCTATCATCATACGGAGACCATGATATTCAGCGTGATGTTCCATAATTTGTTGCATATCACTAAACGTTGGTTTTCTCAAGTATTTTTTCATATATAGTTCAATGATATACACACAAAATTTGTGAAGACTTTCCCTAGCCACCCATGCCGACATTTTTAAATAGTCGTCCATTATGTCGGAATTATTCCCGTAAGCTAATTGTCTTAGCGCGGCCATAACCTTTTGCCACGTGGTAAATCCTAAATTACCACGCGCATCGGGTCTTTGTCGGAAAAAATCGTAATTTCCTCTAAATCCTTTGATATTCTTAAAATCAAATTTTTACTCATACGAAAAAACGACGCCTAAACATTCTTTCATCATACGTTGGTTCGGGTGACAAATAATCGCTTACCAACAAATCGTTAGCGGTTGCACGTTCATGAACGATATACTTTCTCCGTTTGGGTTGGGGTTGGGAAATCCGTTCTTCTGAATCTTCAACGATAGCTTTCAGGACCGTCCCCATTGTTGATAATAATATTTCCGCCCTGTTGTTCGATGAGGATGAATCATAACTATCAGATGAAGTGCTTGAACTTGAAGAATTCATTGAATATAAATATTTTTGATGATGGGAGGTGGTTTTTAAATATTTGAATTGTAAAATTTAGTTAGAATTGTTTGATTTATATTGAATAAAAGTTAAATAATTTTTTAAAAAAAAATAGCCGTTGGCCAACGGCTATCCCATGACCCAGCCAATCATAGCCATCCACATCATCTCTCCAACCCGCCCCACGCCAGGCTTCCTAGCCACGCCAACGGGACAACACCGCTACCCACGCTAGTCCGATATAGCTAAAGCGGGCATTACTTGGCTTTCTCCGCCCCCAACCATCGCCGACACCCCACGATCTAAAACTAAATTATCCCTAAAACTAATTATTATCATAACACAAATATAATAAAAAATTACAGCAGGAATCTAGTGAAAGAAAGAGAAAATTATTAAATTAAAAAAAAAACTAAAGAAGCCCTTGAATCTAGATAAAACAAAATTAAAAAATTAAGTTGATTTTATTTTATAATCAATAACAAAATCGAAGCAACAGTTGAATCCAAATAAAAACAAAATAAAGAAATCAAATTGACTAAAACAAACCCAAACATTGCAAATTTGAATGATATATAATTTGAGCCTAATACTATTCACATAAAATTTTTAATTGTATTGAAATTGAAATTGAAATTCAAATAAAAATAAAATAAAGAAATCAAATTGATTAAAACAACACTCAAACATTGCATCATATATAATTTGAGCCCAATACTATTTATATAAAATTGCTAATTGTATTACAGATAATATGTTAAAAATATATTAATTGAATGTATAGGTTAAGTTAAACGAATTTACATATTATAAATTAGTATTATGTTAGTGTATAGAAGTATTGTGTCTCATGCTTTGGAATGTTTTCAAAAGAAAAATTAACATTGACACTTTTAACCTATAACTCTTTGATTTTTTTACTTTTAACCAAAAGTTTTCATCTTTTTTAATTTAACCTCACAACTTTTTTTTACGTTCAACTTTGGTCCCTATACTTTATATACTCCTCAAAACTTTCTTATTACGTTTCATTCTAAATTTTACGAGTTAACACGACGCAACATACGTGTGTGGTTCAATGTTTTTACGTTTTGTTTTACACTACACTCTAAATTTTGCGAGTTAATATGGTGCAACGATGTGTGTGTGATTCAACGTTTTTACATCATCTATTTTTTTCCTTTTTGATAGGTTTTGTCACAACGTGCGGTTCCTAAATCGACTTAGTTATTATTTTCTATGTTTTACATTTCGCTCTGATTTCTCCGTATTAACAAGCGCAACTTCAATGTTGGTGGTCACTGGTGGTGGTGTGACAATAAGCTATTTGTCACGGTTTTATATCCCCGCTGCAACGCAGGTGACTTAATACTAGTTCCATTCAAAACCTAAGCTTCTATAATGCATGAGTATTAGCTTTGATTTTATGCATCAAACTTAACTAAACTCGTAAGCCTATTACTTACATTAATATAACAATATTTATTTAATAGATTATATTTTTATATAAAAACATTATTACATATAGATATGATTTAAGATTAATAATATATATTATGTTATGTGTTCTCACGTTGTGGTAGGAATTTGATTGATACATCGGTTTAGTTTATTATGATATCAATATAGTACCAACACTCGGTGTAACAATTAAAAGATTAAATCCATAAAATAAAGTTATGATATACTCAACAGGATATCAACATGTGTTTTACATTGATCGGAAACCATAAATATAATTATCATTAATGGTTCTGACAATACCAATATCAATAGCAATGTTGTTCAACCGAAATCGATGTGGTTATGATTTTTTGGAACGGTTGCAGTCTAGTTCATCACGATGCTAGAACTGTACCCACACTTGCAATATAGCTTACGATATAAAAATATACTTTATACCTCTACCAAACTTGTTTGAGTGGTAAAGGTTCAGTTTGTCATGGTAAAGAACAAAAACAAATCAATTACATTTGACGTGTTCGATTTTGTGCAAAACTTTTATTGAATGTACATAAAAAATAAGCACGCCATAACGGTATTTTCACAATTTTATGAATAATTACACTATATTAATAGAATAACAAAAAGGGTATACAAAGTCAATTTATAAAAAAGTAAATGTGAAGTAGCTTTCGATAACTTGTACCGCAAAGTATTCTCGGATAAAGGATTAACGATATCTAATAATATTGATTGTTTACAATATAATAACAAAATTTACAATTAAGTTATTTAAACATTAATATATCTAGCCTTAATTTTTTTCAACATTATTATTCCTACCATAATGCCCATTAAGCACGTAATATTACGAGTTGCAAGTCCGCTTAATTTTGACGAATTTTACCAAATTTTAGTTAGCTCGGTGAGTTTGTCGTTGATACGTTTGTCAAAATTGATAACATCTTATGGAATACTTGAAAGCCTTTCAAATACGTTGATATCTTCGTTAGAACTTGACATTCCAAACAAACAAAACTACATATCAGTTATGTTATATTTCAAGTCAACAACAATAATAAGTAAAATAATAGAAACTTATTATGAAGTTGTTACGAATAGGCTCGAACGCATCATTGTAATCATTTGCTTTTATGATCCCATTTTGGTTACAAAGATTATAAGAACAACTCATTCTTCATCATCAAGTTACTAATCAACCTGAATATAAATAACAAAGGACAACTTAGAGGGAAAAAATAAGCAGAAAGTTTGAAGGGAAAGTATAAGTATGTAGAAATTTTTATTGTTAAATTAATAATACTTGAAAGTTTTAGAAAGGAAACCTAGAAGGGAAAAAATTCAAAAAATACTTAGAAAGTTTGGAGGGAAAGTATAAATGTGTAGAAGTTTTTAAAAGGAAAATATTAATATAAAAGATAACTATACAACATTTAGAAGTAGAATAGTACTTAGAAAGTTTGGAGGGAAAGTATAAATCTGTAGAAGTTTTTAAAGGAAAATATTAACATAAAAAATAACTATACAATATCTTTAAGTAGAATACTTTATACTTAAAAAAAATACTAAACCGTATATAGAGCTATAATGAACCGAATGTTTAGTGAATAGTTCGGTGGGAAGTTCGTTTACGTTGGTTTGTTTAGTTATTGAACGAACATGAACAAGAAATTTCGTTCAATTAGCTTAATGAATGAACACGAACATATGTCTCTTTCGTTCAATTGCGTTCGTGAACGTGTTCGTAAACATTCGTTCATGATCGTTTGTTTACGTTGTTCATTAAATATTTTTATTACCGTTCATGATCGTTTGTTTATGTTGTTCATTAAATATTTATTTTACCATATATATATTTTATCTAAACTTTTATATTCCTTTAACTCTTATTTATCTCATTACCCAAACAAATAAAATATAAAACTCTATCTCTACCTTGTTTATGCACCGGTCCTCTTTCTTTCTCATTATTCACATCGAAAAATACTACCAAACTTCGTTGATTTTATCTGTGTTTGTTTGTGTTCATGAACACGTTCCTTTCCTTAATGAACGAACAAGAACAAAAAATATCGTTCGGCAAGTGGTTATGAACCGTTCGTAAACACATTATAACCTTAACGAACGAACACGAATAGACCTTGTTCGTGTTTGTTTGGTTCATTTTCAACCCTAACTGTATATGAATTATAAATGCTACTTGTGAGATAAAAAGTTTCAAAATCTTCTTTTGAGAATTCAGTCAATAATATATGTAAAAAATTTTTAAAAGTGTTTCCTGCGATCTCGTGGGTTTCGTTCGTAATTAAGAACAATAACCTTTTTTAAATTATGTTGTTAAATTATCCCACGACAAAACAAAATTATTATTAGATTTTAATTACGTGTGAATTGCGAGTAACCATTAGAAATTACCAACAAACTATTATATATTCATAGTCAATGTTAAATGAAAGACCACGATAAAATTTGCATTAAAATTATTTATTTGGGCAATCATCAGAAAAGAACACAAATTGTAGATACCAGATGTAACATGGAATTTGTTCAAACGTATATTAAGAAATATACTCTAAGTTTTAACAAACTGTTCCATGTTTCTTCTATCTCACCAAGTTATTGCCCCCGTCATAAAAGTTCCTGAATGGCCCGACCCCCATTTTGCCCCTATCATATAAAATCTTACATCCATCACTACTGATAAGCGACTATCATATCATTTGTCTTCTTAGAACAGTGGCACCTACGTACACGTCTCTCCCAAAATACCTGAGTTTTAGTCTTCAGTCATATATCTTTTTAATATCAGCTACCCATCTTTTAATGTTTCGATTTCAGTTATGCTTACATTATTTTTTTTAATATCAACGACCATCTTTTATTGTTTCGAGTTCAATTATGCATACATTAATCCTACAAATTTATTTTGTTATAGTACAAGCATTATTTAAATATAAATATCACCATAAAATGATAGAACTTTTTCTCTATTTATAAATTTAACTATCTATGGTTTTTTTGTCGTTTTTAGTGAATTACACAACCTTTTAAATGAGAGTTACATCTACGTCTTTACAATGCAACCATTGTAACAAAAGTTGCAAATTTTCAATTAAATTGACAACCACCGTAAAATTTGTAACTTTTAAGTAAAAGGTTGCAACTTCAATATAAAATTGTAACTTTCTATGAAAAAAGTTGCATTTGATATTTTAATGCAACCTTTATGTTGAACGAAAGTGCATTAGATTCAAACACAACATAATTGAAAAATGTTTCATATAAAGAGTTGTGTTAGTTTCATTTTCTAGTAGTAACATCATCAAATTCCACAATGGAAACTCATTAAAGCTTTTTATGATGGTTTGTTTCCCGGTGAGGTTAGGCATGCATCCAATAGTAGTAATGGGACATTTTTGACAAATCCATAAGATTATGATTGGAAGTTTTTGGAGAAATTAAGCAAGGAGTCTAAGATTCAAGCATCATCAAGTAAAAATTCATGACCAATAATTGTAAAAGCAATGGTTGATTATGCAACCAAGGACATGATTGATGTCCTAAAACGACAGTTGGCAAATTTCGGGCATAAAGAAAGAAGAGATATGTGAAATATATCTCAAGTGTATAGTGTGTGCGAGAGGTGTGGTTATATTGGGCATGCAATCATGAATTGTCCAAAACACTTGGGGAGAGGTGAAAAGGTAAATTAAGTGTACAAAGGCCATAAACAATATGATATGAACTCAGACACCTTACCTACGAGTTTATGAAACCATCCCAATTTTAAATATAGCAATGATTTATTGGATGTCGGAGTGTGTGTAGTGTGTGTTTTTTTGATAAAACAATTGAACAAATTAGAAATTTAACTTAACACTTATAAACAAACACATCAATATAACACAACAAGATTTGGAAATGATTGCAAAAAAATTTCATATTGAAATCATCAAAAATATAATACAATCACAAGGTACAAAGTACTCTCCCTCACCAGGTGCACTCTCTCACACTTAGTTCTTATGCACAAAGGCTCTAAGTGTTAACGATTACAATGAAAATGAAGAACTATATATAGGAGGAGAGAACTGTCACACCCCGGATTTCCATAATCCAAATCCAAACACCGGTGGGTCCGGATGGGGAATATTGTGACGTAAGTTGATACTATCATAGACAATTAAACATAGCACAATGGAAGTCTTGGAGTTAAATTACTATTATAAACCAAATGTTCAAAATACAAAATAATATACAAACGACTCATAATAGAAGATCCACAGGCGGATCATAAAATGTACAAATGTGTATATCAGACTTTGGGCAGATCTAGGATTTGCAAGATCCTCTTATCACTACGGAGCACTTCCAGCCTATTTTCATATTGTATCTGCAAGCTTAGTCTTTTGAAAATACGTCAGCTTTCGCTGTTAAATACACCCAGCTGGCTCATTTTGAAAACATTTGAAAATGTTTTAAGTGCACGTTGGCACAAAATCTTTTATAACTTGGGAAAGTTACTTTGTAACCTTGTTAACAGATTCACATGTTTGTCCATACATACAGGGCCCAGTGCGAAAACCGAGACATGATTAACGTACACACCACTTAAGAACTCATGAAGGAGTTATCCCCAACTTTGTGGGTAAATGCATTTGAGCGTCTGTCAGGTGTATGCCTGCATCCTGCGCTAAGGTCGTGGCCATTATATAATGTAATGAGCCGAGGATATCCAGGACACGGTAGTTAACCCCTGATGTTTAAGTTATCAAACAAAACTGATTAAAAAGGAATATGCGGATTTACTAGCCACAATCCGGCATTCGATTGATCCCATTTCCGATGAAGCGGTAATAATTTACCGTAACCCAAGCCCGTATAAGGGAAATAAGTCGAGAGTATTTATCTGAGCTAGTCTTCGTTTAAACGCATTATTTATTAACTCAGCCGTATACAAAAGTACTAAGTGCAGATAGCATTATCGGCAAGTCTCTAGTCTGGATTATGGCATAAGCTCACCAATTAAATACTAACGGTCTTATTTAAGTCACAGACTTAGACCGAGTAGCGTACAGGATCAATACGTATAACGCTATATTAAACGATGATCAGATAGAATGTAGTTTAATGCCAACAAGTACTTTGACTTGTGTAATATGGATAAACTATAAACATTCTGGATTTTGAGACTTAAATGACAAGGTTAGACCCGTTTCGGTTAATTTTCGTAAATTAGATACATATACTTAACCGTACGTATATCAGCGATATCGGGTAATCGGATAAGTCATGGACAAGTTCTATATACCATTATACTTTAAATAAGTTGTAATATCAGTAGGATATCAACTTATATGCCCGTAAGGTTTTAAAATGAAACTATGCCTCATAAGGGCGTATCGGTAATTTCATACCGTGTAAAAAGAACTTGAAAATAATTTTATGTTATGACCATTAATATTTTGGGAAAATAACTTATTTATGATATAACATTAGTAGGATATTAATTGTATGTGTAATTTATCTTTTATGACCAAACTATGCACCGAAGGGGCATTTAGGTCATTTTAGACATAGTTAACATGTCTTAGATATGTTATTAAATATAACATATCAGTAGGTAAAAGGTTTACTTTGAAAAGATATGGTTAAAACCATTTAATAAGCCACAAGGGCCTTATCGTCATTTATCAACATAATGCAAGGACTTGTTCATGAACTCAGTTTATAATCTGGTTTGACATCCCGAATAATCCTACTTATAATATTACATCAGTAGAAAACTCATTTTCAAGTTCATTATCATTTAAACCTCTTTATATGCAAAAAGGGTATTTTAGTCAAAATGGCATAATTACAGAACTTGTGCATAAACTCAGATTCTGATTATGATCATGTAATATAACCTCAGAGGGTTATGCTACATAATATTACAATCATAATGTAACTTTATATCAGTGTCTAACTAATCTAAATCGGGTCAGAATCGAAAGTCAAAGCAGAAGTCAAACTTCGCGACTTTCGGTTGCGAACCGACCCTAGAACTGAAGTTGACGAGCCGAACATGTTTTTACATGTTCTAATAATTATTTCCAACTTGTTTAAGTGTCAAAACATGTTTCATAACATATAAACTCAAATTATAATATTTCTGAAAAATGGCCTGTTTGACTTTTTAATATAATAATTTTGACCCGTCAATTGGTCTAGCAAACGTGATCTTTAAGAGGTATCCTTTATAGGGACTAACACCTACCTATTACGATCACTTAGCTATGTTCGTTACTAACAATGGCTAGACTATAATTGTCTTAACCGAAAGTCAAGGCGTTTTCCGTAAAACGCTTGACTTTTGGCTATAAAAGCCTATAAACGAAAATGCATAAGAAAGGAACACTTACAAGTGATCCCTAGAATGCAATAGAACTAAGTTGGATGCTCCTTTCAGTTAGGAACTTCCAGAGGAGGGAGATAGAGTGATATATGAGAATGGTGCAAGTTTAAATGGTGAAGCAGTGCACCTATTTATAGTTGGAGAGTTTGGAGGAGGTGATGCCAAATGTTAAGGGGTGTTAGAGGGAGCTTCAAGTGTCCTAAAACGTGGCATAGTTGTTTGAAAGTCCATGGTTTCGAAACAATGGTTTTTGGCAACATGTGTGGAGGCCAAGCAAAAATTCTGCAAACACAGGCCTCTCGCGCCCTGTGGCCAATTTCAAAGTTTGACACATTTAGCCCCTAAACTTATAAAACCTCATAAAACACCTTTTTAGCATATTTAGCCCCCCGTAACCAATATTTGGGGTACCCGGGAGTATGCCCGGACATTGTCGAGCTCTCGGTTCGTTAAAAGGTCACTCAGAGGTATAAATTAACATGTTGACACTTTTAACCCCTCCATTATCCAACTTTCACATATTTACAGAATTAACCTCTCCCGGCCAACAAGTGGCACATATGAGAGTTAGGACTTCATAAAGGATCACTTAGAGGCCCAGTATAAGCATGTTGACTCCGATGTCACTCAGAGGCTGGGTATGTTGACATATCAGTCACTCAGAGGCCAATGTTTATGCATGTTGACATCAAAAAATCACTCAGAGGCTTAGTTTGAGCATGTTGACACCTTTATTCCTTATTAGTCTTTAATAGACTAAAATAAAAATACACATATGTCACTATACTATTGGACATGATTTTTACGAGGTGTTACATCCTCACCCCCTTAAAAAAAATCTCGTCCTCAAGATTTTATTAAAAAAGATGGGGGTACTTTTGGCGCATAGTGGACTCAACCTACCATGTATACTCGGGACCTCCAAGCACGTCCCATTTAACCTTTACTATAGGTATCTTTTTTCTTTCGAGGCTTCTTAACCTGTCAATCCTTGATCGAAATTGGTTTCTCAACGAACCTCGGGTTTTCATCTATTTGCACATATTTGTGTGATATTGCTAGCGACTCACCTGCTAGACATTTCTTAAGGTTAGATATGTGGAATACATCATGAATTCCACTAAGCTCCTCTGGCAGCATAAGCTTATAAGCTATAGTGCCGACACATTCAACTATCTCGAATGGTCCTATATATCTTGGGCTTAACTTGCCTTTCTTTCCGAATCTCACTACACCTTTCCAAGGTGAGACTTTCAGCATGACTTTATCCCCTACTTGGGACTTGAGAGGTTTACGCCTCTTGTCAGCATAGCTCTTCTGCCTATCACGGGCAGCTTTGAGGCGATCACAGATTTGCACAATCTTATCCATGGTCTCCAGGACAATCTCAGGTCCTTATAGTTGGGCTTCCCCAACTTCTGCCCAACACACGGGCGTTCGACACTTTCTCCCATACAAGGTCTCATAAGGAGCAACCTTGATACTTGTATGATAACTATTATTATAGGACAATTCTATTAGGGGTAAGTGGTCATCCCAACTTCCACCTAAATCAATCACACTCTAAGCATGTCTTCAAAAGTTTGAATAGTACGCTCACTTTGTCCATCCGTCTGCGGGTGGTAAGCCGTACTAAAGTTTAATATTGTGCCTAAAGATTGTTGGAAACTTTTCCAAAAATGAGAAGTATATATAGTATCTCTATCAGATACAATAGATACCGGCACACTGTGTAGGGACACAATCTTGTCCACATAAAACTTAGCCAATTTGTCAGAGGTATACGTTTCTTTAATTAGGAAGAAATGTGCTGACTTAGTCAGCCGATCTACAATGACCCAAATCGTGTCATTACCACGTTTGGTCTTTGGTTACTTGGTAATTAAGTTCGTAGTTACCATTTCCCATTTCCATGTGGGAATCTCAAGTTGTTGTAAAAGTCCTGACGACTTCTGATGTTTGGCCTTAACTTGCGAAGACGTCAGACACTTAGCTACATAAGTGGCTATGGATTTATTCAAACCCATGCACCGATAATTCTTTTTCAAATCCTGATACATTTTGTCACCACCTAGGTGAACTGAGTATCTTGAATTATGCGCTTCTTGGAGGCTTAAATCTCTAAGTCCTCCTAAGATTGGAACCCAGATTCTTCCATTAAACCTAAGGATTCCATCCTTTCCAGGCGCTAACTGATCAACAGTTCCGCCTAATCCCTCATTAGGAATATTATCCTCTAACAGGCCTTGCTTTTGCGCATCTAATAGCTTCTCATTCAAGCTATTTCTGAGCTTAATGCTCTTGGGATTAATCCTAATAGGTTTAACCCTTTCCTTGTGACTTAAGGCGTCAGCAATGACAATTGCCTTGCCGGGATGATAGCGAATTTCAAAATCATAATTATTAAGTATTTCCATCCAACGGCGTTGTCGCATGTTCAATTCCTTTTGATTGAAAAAATGCTGGAGACTCTTATGGTCAGTGTATATAATACACTTTGTGCCATATAAGTAATGTCTCAACAACTTTAGTGCAAATACAACGGCACCCAATTCTAAATCATGGGTGGTGTAATTCCTTTCGTGCACCTTTAATTGTCGTGATGCATAAGCAATCACCTTGCCCTTTAGCATTAAAACACAACTCATGCCAGTGTGCGAGGCATTACAATAAACTACAAAATCCTCAATACCCTTAGGTCGAAATAACACAGGAGCATTGCTCAACTTGTGTTCTAGAATCTCAAAAGATTCTTGTTGTTTTGGACCCCAGTTAAACTTAATATTCTTACGGGTCAGGGTGGTTAAAGGACTAGCTATCCTTGAAAATTCCTCAATGAACCTCCTATAATAACCAGCCAATCCTAAGAAGCTACGAATCTCCGATGGAGTTTTTGGTACTTCCCAATTCATTATAGCTTCTACTTTAGCGGGATCCTGTCACACCCCGGATTTCCAATCCAAATCCATACACCGGTGGGTCCGGGTGGGGAGTATCGTGACGTCAGTTGATAACATCATTGTCAATTAAACACGGCATAGCGGAAGTCTTGGAATAAAATTACTATTACAAACCAAATGTTCGAAATACAAAATATTATACAGGCTCGTAATAGAAGATCAATAGGCAGATCGTAAAATATACAAAAAGAATATAAAACAGACTTTAGGGCAGATCTAAGGATTTGCAAGATCCTTTTAGTCACTACCGAGCAGCTTCCGGCCTATTTCATAATGTACCTGCAAGCTTAGTCTTTGGACGATACGTCAGCTTTTGCTGGTAAATACACCCGACTGACTCCTTTTAAAAACATTTTAGAAATTAGATTTAAGTGCACAGGGCACAAATCTTTTTATAACTTGGGAAAGTTACTTTGTAACCTTGTTAACAGATTCACATGTTTGTCCATACATACAGGGCCCAGTACAGAGACCGAGACATGATTAAATACACACCACTTAGAACTGACAGAGGAGTTATCCCCAACGTCTTGGGTAATTTGCATTTGAGCGTCTATCAGGTTTATGCATACACCCCGCGCTAAGGTCGTGGCCATTATCTAATGTAATGAGCCGATGATATCCAGGACACGGTAATTTAACCCCTGATGTTTAAGTTATCAAACAAAACTGATTAAAATGGAATATGCGGATTTACTAGCCACAATCCGGCATTCGATTGATCCCATTTTCGACCAAGCGGTAATAATTTACCGTATCCCAAGCCCGTATAGGGATAATAAGTCAAGAGTATTTACCTGAGCTAGTCTTCTTTTAATTTCAATAACTCAGCCATATACAAAAGTACTAAGTGCAGATAGCATTTACCGGCAAGGCTCTAATCTGGATTATGGCATAAGCTAACCAATTAAATACTAACGGTCGTTATTTAAGTCATAGACTTAGACTGAGTAGTGTACATGATCAAAACGTATGATGCTTGATTAAACGATGATTGGATAGAATGTAGTTTAAACCCGAAAAGTACTTTGACTTGCATAATATGGGTAAACAATTAACATTCTGGATTTTGAGATTAAAATGATAAGGTTAAACCCATTTCGGTTAAATTTTCGTAAACTAGTTACACGTACTTAACTATATGCATATAAGCGATATCGGGTAATCGGATAAGTCATGGACAAGTTCTATATGCCATAATACTTTAACTAAGTTGTAATATCAGTAGGATATCAACTTATATGCCCGTTAAGGTTTTAAAATGAAAGTATGCCTCATAAGGGCGTTTCGGTAATTTCATACCGTATAAAAGGAACTTGAATATAATTTAATGTTAAAATTATAAATATTCTGGAAACATATTTTATTTATGATATAATATCAGTAGGATATCAATTATATGTGTAATTTATCTTTTATGACTAAACTATGCACCGAAGGGGCATTTTGGTCATTTTACACATAGTTTATAAATTATTTGGGATTCTGAGTTTATAACATGTACCTACTGTAAATATATTTAAAATAAGTTTTAAAATCAGTAGCTAACAAGTCTTGGTCAAATAATATGGTTTAAAACCATACCATGCGCCGAAACGGCGCTTATGTCGTAAAATGACGTTTTATACGATGTTTAATGAAAACTGAAGTTAAGGTCATATTAAAATGTCTTAGATATGTTATTTCATATAACATATAGGTAAAAGGTTTACCTTGAAAAGATTTGATTAAAACCATTTATGAGCCACAAGGGCTAAATCGTCATTTGTTGACATAATTCAAGGACCTGCTTGTAAACTCAGTTTATAATCTGATTTAAAATCCCAAATAATCCTACTTATAATATTACATCAGTAGGAAACTTATTTTCAAGTTCATTATCATTAAAACCTTGTTTTATGTAAAAAGGGCATTTTAGTCAAATATGGATAATTACGGAACTTGCGCATAAACTCAGATTCTGATTATAATCATGTAATATAATCTTAAAGGGTTATGCTACATTATATTAAGATCATAATACAACTTTAGATCAGTATCTAACTAATCTAAATCGGGTCAGAAGCGAAAGTCAAAGCAGAAGTCAAACTTCGCGACTTTCGATTGCGAACCGACCCTAGAATTGAAATTGACGAGCCGAACATGTTCTTACATGTTTTATTAATTATTACCAACTTGCTTAAGTGTCAAAACAGGTTTCATAACATATATAAGATCAATTTGTGATTTTTCGAAAAATGGAATGTTTGACTTTTTAATATCATAACTTTGAGCCGTCAATTGGTCTAGCAAACGTGATTTTCAGGAGGTGCCCTTTATAGGGATTAACACCTACCTTAATACGATCATTTAGCCATGTTCTTTACGAACAATGGCTGAACATAATGGTCTTAACCGAAAGTCAAAGCGTTTTTCATAAAACGCTTGACCTTTGGCTATAAAAGCCTATAAACGAAAATGTATAAGAAAGGAACACTTACAAGAGGTTCCTAGAATGCAAGAGAACTAAGTTGGATGCTCCTTTCAGTTAGAAACTTCCAGAGAAGGGAGAAGAGTTATGAATAAGAAAGGTGCAAGTTCAAATGGTGGACTTGGACACCTATTTATAGTTGGAGAACTCAAATGAGGTGATGCCAGGTGTTTAGGGGTGTAAGAGGGAGCTTACAAGTGTCCTAAAACGTGACATAGCTTATTAAAAGTCCATAGTTTGAAAAAAATGGTTTTTGGCAATATGTGTAGAGGCCAAGCAAACTTTCTGCAGACACATGCCTCTTGCGCCCCGCGAGAGGCACAAGGCTTACCTTTCGCACCCTGCGAGCACCCCTTAGGCAGATTTGAAGTTTGCCACTTTAAGCCCCTCAACTTATTAAGACCTCCTAGAACCTCCTAAAACACCTTTTTAGCACTTTTAGCCATCCGTAACCAATACTTGGCATACCTGGGATTATGCCCGGACATTGTCGAGCTCTCGGTTCATTAAAAGGTCACTCAGAGGTATAAATTAACATGTTGATACTTTTAATCCCTCCAATGTCCAACTTTCATATAATCATGGATTCAATCGCTCTCGTCCAACAAATGGGACATATGAGAGTTAGGACTTCGTAAACGATCACTCAGAGGCTCATTATAAGCATGTTGACTCCGATGTCACTCAAAGGCTGGGCATGTTGACACAACGGTCACTCAGAGGCCAAGTTTTAGCATGTTGACACTAATGGTCACTCAGAGGCTTGGTTTATGCATGTTGACATCAGAAGATCATTCAGAGACTTAGTTTGAGCATGTTGACGCTTTTAGTCCTTGTTAGTCTTTAATAGACTAAAAATAAAATACAACACGTGTCACTAAACTATTGGACACGATCTTACAGGGTGATACAGATCCACTTGGATACCACGCTCGCTTACAACATGTCCAAGAAATTGGACTTCTCTAAGCCAAAACTCACACTTAGAGAATTTAGCGTATAACTTCTCTTGTCTTAACAGTTCTAGGATGCACCAAAGATGTTTCTCGTGATCAACTTGATTACGAGAGTAGATAAGTATGTCATCCATGAAGACAATGACAAACTTCTCTAAATACGGTTTGTAGACTCTATTCATGAGATCCATGAATGCTGCTGGTGCATTTGTGAGTCCAAATGGCATCACCAAGAATTCATAATGACCATATCGGGTTCTGAAAGCAATCTTAGGAACATCCTCGTTCCTAACCTTCAACTGATGATATCCTGATCTTAAATCGATCTTAGAGAAATAACTAGCCCCTTGAAGTTGGTCGACTAAATCATCGATCCTGGGCAGAGGATATCGGTTCTTAATCGTTATTTTGTTCAACTCTTGGTAATCAATGCACATCTGCATTGAACCGTCTTTCTTTTTAACAAAAAGAATAGGAGTTCCCCAAGATGAGGAACTAGGCTGGATAAAGCCTTTCTCTAAAAGTTCATCAAATTGAACTCTTAAGTCCTTCATTTCCGTCGGTGCTAACTGATATGGAGCTCTGGCTACTGGTGCTGATCTAGGTAGGATATCAATTCTAACTCCATTTGTCTATCTGAAGGTAGGCCTGGTAATTCTTCGGGGAAAACATCGGGATACCCTGAGATAACTGGAAGGTCTTCTATATTTGGTTTAGGCTCGTTGATAGTTACTTGTGCCATGTAAATGACACAACCTTTTCCCAAACACTTGGATGCCTTAAATAGCGACAACTTATCTGGAAATCCGTAGTGTGAATCTCCAGGGATGGTGATCGTTTCACCATATGAGGTTTTAATCTCGATAGGTTTCTTATCGCAGGCAATGCGGGCTTGGTTATGGGATAAACACTCCATGCCTAAAACTACATCGAACCCTGCCAATTTCATTAGCAAAAGGGAGATAGGGATAAAATGATTCTAAATGGATATGAAACATCCATCAAGAATGGAAGATGTTGTTTCTAATGTTACATCAGCAAGTTCTACCGCATAGGTTATATCTAGCGTTCTTATGGGCAGGTTCAATAGTTTACTAAACTTATGGTTAACAAAAGATTTATCTGCACCCGAATCGAAAATAACTCTAGCATATATGTCATGAATGAGGAATGTACCTGTTATGACGTTGTTGTCATTGACGGCCTCCCTGGCATTCATCTGGAATGGACGAGCATTCCCTTTCTTAGCCTCTCTAGGCTTTGCATCATTACTTTTGGGGTTCTTGGGGCAATTGAACTTAGTATGCCCTTTTTCATTACAGTCTTAACAAATGGCATTCTTAAGATCCTTACACTCTAGGGTCTTATGCCCCTTTCTCTTACAGATACCATAGGGTTTAGTCTGTGGATTAACACTACATTGCCCTTAATGTCTGTAGTTACAGTTCTTGCACAGAGGTTTGTCATTAGACGTGTGCTGGTTCTTCTTGAACCTGAAATTTCCTTTCTTTTTGAACCTTTGGGAGTTATCCTCCCCCCGTTTCATTTTTCGGTCAGTTTCAGTCCTAACTGACTTTTGCATCACTAAATCTAAGGTGAAGGAGAGAGATAGGTCTACAGCGGACCTATAGGTAGTAGGCTGAGCAGCCTTTACCATGCCCTTTATCTCGGGCGCTAACACATTAATAAAACGCGCAATGCATTTGGGTTCAGGGGTGATTAAGTAGGAAACTAACCTAGACGGAGAATTGAAGTAAAAAACATACTTCCGACAATCTAGGTTCTTCATTGTAAGAGTCAGAAAGTCTGACTCTTAACTTCTCCACCTCATGAGGTAGGCAGTAAGTTTCCTTTACCAAATCAACAAACTTAGACCATCCCAAGTTGTACAGGTGTACCTTACCTGTAGATTGGACCATAGCTTTCCACCAGATTAGGGCATCGCCTTTGAAGGACTGTGATACATACTTTACCACATCCTTAGCAGCACATCCGTTGATATCTACTATTGTTTCCATTTCGTCTAGCCATTTCAAGGCTTCTACTACTCCTTTCTCCCCATTAAAATCTCGGGGTTTACAGGGGACGAAGTATTTGTAGGTACATCCGTCTTTTGAAGAACGAGACCTATCAGCAAATTCTATTATCTTTGGTTCACTCTTCGCATTTAAAGAGTGAACCGAGCTCTCCTTATGAGCTGAGGATAGTGGGATTGATAATGGTCTGAAGCGAGTAGCGCTCAATTCTTTAAATTTCTTCATGGCTTTTCACACAGCTGCATCGATGCGAGCTTGGAAGTCATCGTTATCGACGGCTATATTTTCAGCCTTGTTAGAGTTAATCTCTCGGTGGCTACTTTGTGCCTCGTCCGAGTTAGCCATTCTTGGAGTTTTGGTTCTAAATACCAAATAAAATTTCTCTTAGCCATGGTATTAATAACCATATTGGCTTAAAACATTGGATATAACAATCCATCGCCTATCTAAACTAGTGTGAATAACATCACAACTCTTAGGCTTATCATATCTATATTTGGCCTAGGTCTCATCAGGACCATCAAAGGCAAATTACAACCTGGACATAGTCCTTATATTATTGGATAGTGGATCGTAATGTCACAACTGTCATTGTCATAATTGACAATTATATATAGCTTATAGGCTTGTCACTAACGGAAATAATAATATGGCACGTTGGCCTGTCACTTTGGACATAAAATATGGCACGTTGGCCTGTCACTTTGGACATAAAATATGGTACGTTGGCCTGTCACCTTAGACATAAGATATGGCACCTTGGCCTGTCACCTTGGACAATTTATGGCACATTGGCATGTCACCTTGGACAATTTATGGTACATTAGCCTGTCACCTTGGACATAAAATATGGCACCTTGGCCTGTCACCTTGGACAATTTATGGCACTTTGGACATAAAATATGGCACCTTGGCCTGTCACATTGGACATAAAATATGGCACCTTGGCCTGTCACCTTGGACAATTTATGGCATAATGGCCTGTCGCCTTGGACAATTTATATGGCACCTTGGCCTGTCACCTTAGACAATTTATGGCACATTGGCCTGTCAATCGTCATCACACTGATGACATTAGCCGGGACTATATTGATCACATAGGCTATATAATAGGTTTGCGGACTTAGTCCTTTTACCTAGACGGCTACTGTGGTTCCTCAAGTCACACTACCAGGAGTATGAACATTCCTTAATGTTAACATAAGAGTCACTTAATGGTTGATTAATAGTCCCGGTCACCTTGGACCTTAACGACTTTGGAGGCTTGAACCTAGTCCACCGCCTCTGGATAGAAGGATAACTTCCTTTAACTATCCCAATAAAAGGCCTTTTATCCTTAACTATCATTTCTTGGCCAATATGTGGTCTGTGCCACTTGGCATAATCAATTCCATTAAGGTCTTTTGGAATTATATAGCAAAGCATAAATTTCGAGTAAAATCGAGACGTTCGCTTGAAGAGGATGAATACATATACATATACATATACATATACATATACATATACATATACATATACATATACATATACATATATATATATATATATATATATATATATATATATATATATATATATAATTCCAAAAGACTTCATTAAATGCCATTAAGAAATTACAATACTAGAAATAAATGAAACAAACTATCCATGCAAGGACTAAAGAAATCAAAATGTCCACGCAGGGACTAAAGAAATAACAATGTCCTCGCAGGGACTAACACATATTATTAAAAGAGACTTCACTCGTCCTTCTTTCCCTTAACCAACTTGGAGAATTTCTTGAAGAACTTGTTTGTCTTCTTCTCTGTTTTCTCGGCTTGTTGTTGCATTTCTTTCATTCGTTCTAAGGCCTCATTGATGGCCTCAAGTGGCGGCGGAGGTTGTGGTTGTGGCATAACAGGATACTGGTATCCATAACTTGGATATCCAGCAGGTGGGAAAGGAGACAGGTAAAGTGCGTTATGCATGACTGCTGGCATATAAGGGTCATGCGATAATGCCTGGTAATTTACCATCGTAGACGGGTTAAAAGGATCAAATCCAGATGTATCCGGATATGTTGGGATAGGGTTATTATAACCCGATGGTGGTGGTTGAACTACGGATGATGGTGTTGGTTCCACCACAGGTGAAGCATTGGAGGGTCCTCCCATTTGTGGATCCTCTTGAATGGTGGGGTAAGGTTTGGGCAAAGGTGGCAGCGATCCCGACCGTTGACCCGCACGTACCGACATACATGCTTCACGTTTCCTCCCTGGTGGCTCAGGCGGTGGTTGGGGTTGTTCCACCGGTCCCACGTGCACACCTTCTTGTACAAGAGGTGCTGGGAATGATGGGAAGGAGTGTTAGCAAAGGTAATTTGGTTCCAATATTGGTCCCACTCATTAGGACCTTGATTTGGCGATCCAGCGTAGGAGTTCGAATCGCTTGAGATTTCGATGGGATGTGTGTGCGATCTTGATGGCGACATTTCTGGATCGGAGTCTTCATCCATGGGATTGGGTTGGTCTAATTGATTTTGGTCGGCTGGGGGTGTATTAAAGTATTGGTTGGGGTTAAAACTCATCATGGTACGAATGAGGAGAGTGGTGGGAGTGGTGTGATTGGTGCAAACGATACGAATGGTATGAAATTTGGGTATGGGTGGGTGAAGGTCTTGATAGGGGCCATGAATCCCCCGAATCCTCATAGGGATTCGAATGATGGGGTTGTGAAGGGATGTATCCTGATGGTCCTCCCCTCATTGGTCCTTTACCTCTTCCTCTTACTCTTGGCGGCATTTTCCTGTTAAAATCAAAGAAAAAACAATACTAATAACTTAATAATAAGATGAGTAATCCTAGGTCAAAGCCTAAACTCATAAGTCTAAGGAATGTGCTTGTGTAAGTTTGAGATTAAACACAAGAGGGATTGTGTTTAATTCTATCAAACGTTGGCTCTGATACCAACCTGTCTGTCACACCCCGGATTTCCAACCAAAATCCATACACCGGTGGGCCCGGGTTGGGAGTATCGTGACGTTAGTTGATAACATCATTGTCAATTAAACACGGCACAGCGGAAGTCTTTGGAGTAAAATTACTATTACAAACCAAATGTTCGAAATAAAATAATATACAGGCTCGTAATAGAAGATCCACAGGCGGATCATAAATTGTACATGGAAAGAATATAAAACAGACTTTGGGAAGATCTAGGATTTGCAATATCCTCTATCACTACCGAGCACTTCCAGCCTATTTTCGTATTGTACTTGCAAGCTCAGTCTTTGAAAATACGTCAGCTTTCACTGGTAAATACACCCAACTTACTCATTTTGAAAACATTTCAAAAATGTTTTATGTGCGTATCAACACAAAATCTTTTTATAACTTGGAAAAGTTGACGTTGCAACCTTGTTAACAGATTCACATGTTTGTCCATACATACAGGGCTTAGTACAGAAACCGAGACATGATTAAATACACACCACTTAGAACTCACGAAGGAGTTATCCCTAACGTCTTGGGTAATTTGCATTTGAGCGTCTGTCAGGTGTATGCCTACACTCCGCTCTAAGGTCGTGGCCGTTATCTAATGTAACGAGCCGAGGATATCCAGGACACGGTAATTTAACCCCCGATGTTTAAGTTATCAAACAAAATATGCGGATTTACTGGCAACAATCCGACATTCGATTGATCCCATTTCCGACCAAACGCTAATAATTAACCGTATCCCAAGACCGTATAGGGAAAATAATTCAAGAGTATTTACCTGAATTAGCCTTGTTTAAAATGCAAGATTATAACCCAGCCGTATTCAAAATTAGCTAAGTGCAGATTGCATTTACCGGAATGTCTCTAGTCTGGATTATGGCATAAGCTAACCAATTAAATACTAACAGTCTTCTTTAAGTCATAGACTTAGACCGACTAGCGTACTTGATCAAAACGTATAACGCTAGATTAAACGATGATTGACTATAATTTAGTTTAATCCCAACAAGTACGTTGACTTGTGTAATATGGATAAACTATAAACATTCTGGATTTTGAGACTTAAATGACAAGGTTAGACCCGTTTCGGTTAATTTTCGTAAATTAGATACATATACTTAACCATACGCATATTAGCGATATCGGGTAACCGAATAAGTCATGGACAAGTTCTATATGCCATTATATTTTAAATAAGTAGTAATATCAGTAGGATATCAACTTATATGCGCATTATGGTTTTAAAATGAAACTATGCCTCATAAGGGCATTTTGGTAATTTCACACCGAATTAAAGGAACTTGAATATAATTTAATGTGATAATTATAAGTATTTTGGAAAAATAACTTATTTATGATATAATATCAGTAGGATATCAATTTTATGTGTAATTTATCTTTTATGACCAAACTATGCACCAAAGGGGCATTTTGGTCATTTTACACAAGGTTTATAAATTATTTGGGATTCTGAGTTTATAACATGTATCCACTGTAAAAATATTTAAAATAAGTTTAAAAACAGTAGGTAACAAGTCTTGGTCAAATAATATGGTTTAAAACCATACTATGCGCCGAAACGGCGCTTATGTCATAAAACGACGTTTTATGCGATGTTTAATGAAAACTAATGTTAAGGTCAGATTAAAATGTATTAGATATGTTATTTAATATAGCATATCAGTAGGTAAAGGATTTACTTTGAAAAGATTTGGTTAAAACCGTTTTATGAGCCATAAGGGCTAAATCATCATTTATCGACATAATTCAAGGACCTGCTTGTAAACTCAGTTTATAATCTTGTTTAATACCCGAAATAATCCTACTTACAATATTATATCAGTAGGAAACTTAATTTCAAGTTCATTATCATTAAAACCTTGTTTTTTGCAAAAAAAGATATTTTGGTCAAAAATGACATAATTACAGAACTTGCGCATAAACTCAGATTCTGATTATGATCATGTAATATAACCATAGAGAGTTATGCTACATTTCATTAAGATCAAAATGCAACTTTAGATCAGTAGCTAACTAATCTAAATCGGGTCAGAATCAAAAGTCGAAGCAGAAGTCAAACTTTGCGACTTTCGGTTGCGACCGACCCTAGAACTGAAATTGACGAGCCGAACACGTTCTTACATGTTATAATAATTATTACCAACTTGTTTAAGTGTCAAAACATGTTTCATAACATATATAAGATCAATTTATGATTTTTTCAAAAAATGGCCTGTTTGACTTTTTAATATCATAACCTTGATTCGTCAATTGGTCTAGCAAACGTGATCTTCAGGAGGTGCCCTTTATAGGGACTAACACCTTCCTTATTACGATCACTTAGCCATGTTCGTTACAAACAATGGCTGGACCATAATGGTCTTAACCGAAAGTCAAAGCGTTTTCCGTAAAACGCATGAGTTTTGGCTATAAAAGCCTATAAACGAAAATGCAAGAGTAAGAAACACTTACAAGAGGTTCCTAGAATGCAAGAGAACTTATTTGGATGCTCCTTTCAGTTAGGAACTTCCATAGGAGGGAGAAGAGTTGAAATTGAGAAAGGTGCAAGTTCAAATGGTGAACCTTGGCACCTATTTATAGTTGGAGAGCTTGAAGGAGGTGATGCCAGGTGAAGGGGTGTAAGACGGAGCTTACAAGTGTCCCAAAACGTGGCATAGCTGTTTGGGAAGCCATGGTTTCGAGAAAATGGCTTTTGGCACTTATGTGTGGTGGCCAAGGAAACTTTCTACAGACACAGGCCTCTCGCACCCCGCATGAGGCCATGCCTTAGCCTCTCGCGCCCCTTGTCAGATTTCAAATTTTGTCATATTTAGCCCATGAACTTATTAAACATCCTTAAAACCTCCTAAAACACCCTTTTTGCATATTTAGCCCTCCGTAGCCAATTTTTGGCGTACCCGGGGTTATGCCCGGACATTGTCGAGCTCTCGGTTCGTTAAAAGGTCACTCAGAGGTATAAATTAATATGTTGACACTTTTAATCCCTCCATTACCCAACTTTCACACATTTACATAATTGAACTCTCTCGCCCAACAAATGGGACATGTGAGAGTTAGGACTTCGTAAAGGAACACTCAGAGGCTCACTATAAGCATGTTGACTCCGATATCACTCAGAGGCTGGGCATGTTGACATGTCAGTCGCTCAGAGGACAAGTTTTAAGCATGTTGACATATCAGTCACTCAGAGGCTAATGATTTAAGCATGTTGACATATCAGTCACTCAGAGTCTGTTATTTATGCATATTGTCATCGGACAGTCACTCAGAGGCTCGGTTTGAGCATGTTGACACCTTTAGTCCTTGTTAGTCTTTAATAGACTAAGTTTAAAACACAACATGTGTAACTATACTACTAGACACGACTTTACAGGGTGTTACACTATCACACCCTGGATTTCACAATCCAAATCCAAACACCGGTGGGCCCGGGTGGGGAATATCGTGACGTAAGTTGATACCGTCATAGACAATTAAACGTAGCACAGTGGAAGTCTTAGAGTTAAATTACTATTACAAACCAAATATTCAAAATACAAAATAATATACAAACGACTCGTAATAGAAGATCCACAGGTGGATCATAAAATGTACAAATGTGTATATCAGACTTTGGGCAGATCTAGGATTTGCAAGATCCTCTTATCACTACCGAGCACTTCCAGCCTATTTTCGTATTGTACCTGCAAGCTTAGTCTTTTGAAAATACGTCAGCTTTCGCTGGTAAATACACCCAACTGACTCATTTTGAAAACATTTGAAAATGTTTTAAGTGCACGTTGGCACAAAACATTTTATAACTTGGGAAAGTTACCTTGTAACATTTTTAACAGATTCACATGTTTGTCCATACATACAGGGCCCATTGTGAAAATCGAGACATGATTAACATACACACCACTTAAGAACTCACGAAGGAGTTATCCCCAACTTTGTGGGTAAATGCATTTGTGCGTCTGTCAGGTGTATGCCTACACCCTGCGCTAAGGTCGTGGCCATTATCTAATGTAATGAGCCGAGGATATCCAGGACACGGTAGTTAACCCCTGATGTTTAAGTTATCAAACAAAACTGATTAAAAAGGAATATGCGGATTTACTAGCCACAATCCGGCATTCGATTGATTCCATTTCCGACCAAGCGGTAATAATTACCGTAACCCAAGCCCGTATATGGGAAATAAGTTGAGAGTATTTACCTGAGCTAGTCTTCGTTTAAACGCAATATTTATTAACTCAGCTGTATACAAAAGTACTAAGTGCAGATAGCATGTATCGGCAAGTCTCTAGTCTGGATTATGGCATAAGCTAACCAATTAAATACTAACAGTCTTATTTAAGTCACAGACTTAGACCGAGTAGCGTACAGGATCAATACGTATAACGCTAGATTAAAAGATGATCAGATAGAATGTAGTTTAATCCCAACAAGTACTTTGACTTGTGTAATATGGATAAACTATAAACATTCTGGATTTCGAGACTTAAATGACAAGGTTAGACCCGTTTCGTTAATTTTTGGAAATTAGATACATATACTTAACCGTACGCATATCAGCGATATCTGGTAACCGGATAAGTCATGGACAAGTTCTATATACCATTATACTTTAAATAAGTTGTAATATCAGTAGAATATCAAATTATATGCCCGTTAAGGTTTTAAAATAAAACTATGCCTCATAAGGGCGTTTCGGTAATTTCATACCGTGTAAAAGGAACTTGAAAATAATTTTATGTTATGACCATTAATATTCTGGAAAAATAACTTGTTTATAATATAACATCAGTAGGATATTAATTGTATGTGTAATTTATCTTTTATGACCAAACTATGCACCGAAGGGGCATTTTGGTCATTTTAGACATAGTTTTATAAATTATTTGGGATTCTGAGTTCGTATCAAATACCTACTGTAAAAATATTTAAAATAAGTTTTAAAATCAGTAGGTGACAAGTCTTGGTTGATTAATATGGTCTAAAACCATACTATGCGCCGAAACGGCGCTTATGTCGTAAAATGATGATTTATGCGATGTTTAATGAAAACTGATGTTAAGGTCTTCACATGTCTTAGATATGTTATTTAATATAACATATCAGTAGATAAAATGTTTACTTTGAAAAGATATAGTTAAAACCATTTAATAAGCCACAAGGGCCTTATTGTCATTTATCAACATAATACAAGGAATTGTTCATAAACTCAGTTTATAATCTGGTTTGACATCCCGAATAATCCTATTTATAACATTACATCAGTAGAAAACTCATTTTCAAGTTCATTACCATTTAAACCTCTTTTTATGCAAAAAGGGCATTTTAGTCAAAATGGCATAATTACGGAACTTATGCATAAATTCAGATTCTGATTATGATCATGTAATATAACCTCAGAGGGTTATGCTACGTAATATTACAATCATAATGTAACTTTAGATCAGTGGCTAACTAATCTAAATTGGGTTAGAATCAAAAGTCAAAGCATAAGTCAAACTTCGCGACTTTCGGTTGCGAACAGACCCTAGAACTGAAATTGACGAGCCGAACATGTTCTAATAATTATTACCAACTTTTTTAAGTGTCAAAACATGTTTCATAACGTATATAGACTCAAATTATAACATTTCAAAAAATGGCTTGTTTGACTTTTTAATATAATAACTTTGACCCGTCAATTGGTCTAGCAAACATGATCTTCAAGAGGTATCCTTTATAGGGACTAACACCTACCTTATTACGATCACTTAGTCATGTTCGTTACTAACAATGGCTGGACCATAATTGTCTTAACCAAAAGTCAAGGCATTTTCTGTAAAACACTTGAGGCTATAAAAGCCTATAAACGAAAATGCATGAGAAAGGAACACTTACAAGTGATCCCTAGGATGCAATAGAACTAAGTTGGATGCTCCTTTCAGTTAGGAACTTCCAGAGGAGGGATATAGAGTGATATATGAGAATGGTGCAAGTTCAAATGGTGAAGCATTGCACCTACTTATAGTTGAAGAGCTTGAAAGAGGTGATGACAAGTGTTAAGGGGTGTTAGAGGGAGCTTACAAGTATCCTAAAACGTGGTATAGCTGTTTGAAAGTCCATGGTTCGAAACAATGGTTTTTGGCAACATGTGTGGAAGCCAAGCAAAAATTCTACAGACACAGGCCTCTCGGACCCCGCGAGAGGCCAGGGCCTTTCCTCTCGCGCCACGTGGCTAATTTCAAAGTTTGACACATTTAGCCCCTCAACTTATAAAACCTCCTAAAACACCTTTTTAGCATATTTAGCCATCCATAACCAATATTTGGCGTACCCGGGAGTATGCCCGGACATTGTCGAGCTCTCGGTTCGTTAAAAGGTCACTCAGAGGTATAAATTAATATGTTGACACTTTTAACCCCTGCATTATCCAACTTTCACATATTTACAGAATTAACCTCTCTCGTCCAACAAGTGGCACGTATGAGAGTTAGGACTTCGTAAAGGATCACTTAGAGGGCCACTATAAGTATGTTGACTCCGATGTCACTCAGAGGCTGGGCATGTTGACATATCAGTCATTCAGAGGCCAATGTTTATGCATGTTGACATCAGAAGGTCACTCAAAGGCACAGTTTGAGCATGTTGACACCTTTAGTCCTTATTAGTCTTTAATAGACTAAAATAAAAATACACCATGTGTCACTATACTATTGGACACGATTTTTACGAGATATTACAAGAACTGCTGGTGACGTCACCATGAAAACGCCCCTTAAGAGCTCATTAAATGATGTAACTGCCAGTAGTTATTAAAACTGTTGGATAGTTACATTGTTACATTGAACTATTTCTTTTGATGTGAGATAAAGAGAACCGGTGGATTTAACAAAAGTCGGAATTTTTATTTTTCCAACCAGAGTTTTAAGAACTTCTAAACTGATTCTGACTTCCTACGAACTCAACCTACTCTTGCTTCATTATTGGACAATCAAGAGTACCATGACCTCTCTGACACATCTCACATTTATCTACTTTTAACTTAATCTCTTTCATTTCTCGGGTTAGGTTTTCCAAAGCAACGGCCACATTAGTATCCAATGTGACTTGGTGAACACCTCGTGTAGACGAGGTTGTACTAGTGACAGAAATTGAATTCCTGTTTGCAGACCATTGTTCATACTCAGAATGAGCAAAGCTCTCAAACATGTCATTGCATTCAGCCATAGTTTTCTTACCATAAGGGAGCCTCCTAAAGAAGCATCAAACTGAGCTCGGGTCTCATAAGTAAGACCATTGTAGAATTTCTAAACAAGTTCCCAGTCAGATAAACTGTGTTGGGAGCATCGGGCAAGTAGATTTTGGAATCTCTCCTACGCTAAGTAATCTAACTCATCAGATTCCATCTGGAATGAATGGATTTGGTCTCTAAGCCTAGACGATTTGGCTGGTGGGAAGTATTTGTTCAAAAATCCTTTGTGAAGGGCTACCCATGTGGTAAACGTACTAGCAGGCTGAGAATCGAGCCAAGTAGCAGCTCATCAGCCAAGGTGAATGGGAACAACTGATGGTATATTGCATCATCTATGGCACCTTGAAGCTTGAAAGTACCACAAATGCGGGTTAAGAGGGCGATGTGAGTGGGTGCATCCTCGTCATCACGACTATGGAATTGACATGAATTAGCTATAGGGGTCATGATGTACGAGGGAATTTACCATGAGTTTTCCTTTGTGATGGGTGGCACGGTAATGTGAGAGTTCACACCAGTGAAACCCTGGGTGGCTTGCTAATGGATGGTCCTACAGTTTTCGGCCAAGGTAGGACGTGGGCGAGGTGTATTAGGTGGTGCAGGTGGTGTAGATGGTGAAGTAGAGTTAGAAGGGGCTGAAGAAGAAGAAGATGTACTAACATTGAATTTTAGATCTGAAAGCTTGGTAATCACAAGCGGTGGCATTGGTCCTTACGAACGCGTATGGGGCATTCACTGCAAAGACAGACACAAAACAAGTGAGAAGACTCTAAACACGATTAAAAGACTAAAGAAAAGACAACAACATAGATATAGCAAGAAGATCTAATCAAAGCTAATAAACGCAATGGCCAAGAGTCTCCGGCAACGGTATGTACACGAAGTGGTCAATTAAAAACTAACTAATTTTAACCTAAACTAGACATGCCAAGTTTTAAATTTATTAAACTAAGACTCTCTAAGACCTAAACCACACAACCAACAAGTGTACCGATCAATGTAGTATAGCTAAAGTAAGTCCGAGTATCGAACCCACGAGACTCTACTAATTACGTTTACTAGACTCGATTACTATTACAAACTGACTCGACTAATTTGTATTGTTGTTTGGGGGTCTTCTAACAAACTATTGATATTAACTAGATTGACTAAAACTGACTAAACACACGAACTAAGACTGAGATTTGATCGGATGAGGGAAAACACAGTTTTGGAACTAATGTAGAAACTGGGTTCTTCATATACTAAACCTAAAGGATAACTGAATAGGACCCTCGGCCCTTCTCGAGAAGACACCTATGGCAACCTAATAAGTTGTTACTCTACCGGTTTAAAGGACTCCTTCATAGGTTCTCCTAGTATAATAACAAAACACCCTTAAACACTCTACCTCACGGCACAAAAATCTAGGGAAATATGGTTTATAGTCTAACTTAGATAGCAGAGAGAGATCGTAAACTAGGGGATCTTCTCATGAAGAATCTGACCAAGAAACCTAATCATTCGAGACTAGCTAACAACCTCTCACCTCACGGTTATCAAGATTAGTAGAACACTCAATCCTAATCATAGTTTCTACAGGAAATCATATACTCTTAACCATAAACTAGCCGCTACACACAATCCACGACCTACCAAGCCTTCATACATAGAAGACATCCACAAGAACGCAAGTGAAACATATGATAAAGATTTAATCAAGCTTAAGCATGCATATACACTAGAACATTGAAACCAAAGTTTAATACTTTACTAATCAATTCCACAATTCATGTCCAAAATCGAATAGAAACATTGTTAACAAATGTATTCATCTTTTAACCTAGGTAGTGATAAGAAAATTAGCCTAACATAGTCTTGAAAACAAAAATAATCATCTTCAAGAGTTTAGCAAACATGGTAAATTGAATATAAACAAAAGAACCAGGTAATAAGATACTTAACACCCGAAAGATAGGATCCCACGCTTCAATTCGTCACTACCAAGCTCTCTTGATCTTCAAAATCTCCGTTATCAGCTTTTAAATTCGTCTAGGGTTGTCTGGGATATGATTAGGGTTAATTGTGGGCTTAAATAGGGTCACAACTGAAGACTTTCACGCTGATCAGGTGCATCCTCACGTCACGCGGCCTCCATCAGGTCTCTTCGCCGCGCGGCGCGATGAGCAACTGTATGCAGAAAACCATTTTCGTCATAACTTCTTCGTTTCAACTCGGGTTCTTCACCGTTTTCGCCTACGTTTCAATTCTCTATCATCCCATCATCTTAAATATCCATTTTCATTCCATGGGAATCCTTCACTAAGCCCGAACCTTCTCCTATGTGCTCGTTTCTTTAAAGTTCTAGCTCGTTTTTACTTCCAGAACCCTGCAAAACACACACGACATGATAATATACAAAAACAACGCTAAAACGACACAAAGCAACTCGAATTATTATACAAACTATACATGGAAGCAGATCTAATTTACATTACATCAATTAACAACAAGGGACCTCCTTGAAGTCGAAGACCCACTCGTGTTGATCTAATGAATAAATTCATCAGCAACAATGCTTCCGTCAGAATAGGAAACTCCTCATTCAAAGCCAAACCTAATAAAGGGTCATCCCGTGAAGGGGCCCGTTCATTCTGACGTAAAATCCCAAACGGGTTCCCGTCTTCATCCCACACCTCCTCAACCATGGTGTCCATCTCAATTCTTACTCCTAATTCTGGTTCAGCTTAAACGATTCTCTCATGTAGTCGTTCGATCTTTTCATCGGATGGTGGATTGGGATTGTTTAAAGTGCTTAGTTTCCCGTGTTTAAATTTGCATTTTTATGTGAATTTAAGTTCTCGAACGCCCTACACTGAGATGGTTTGCATTTTGCAGGTCTAGATAAGTTTAAGGTTCATTTCAGGAGCTAAATGGGGCTTTGGATTGGAGCTAGGAGGCATCTAATGGAAGAAACGAATAAATCTGGAAAAATTAGAGGCAACCACGTCGACGACAGGCTTTAATGTCGTCGCCAGTGCCATGTAACCTGTCGCGTCGTTGATCTGTCAGCAGCAAAAAGTTGTATCGAAAGCACTATAGCATCGCCGATGCCACTATAGGTCATTGGCGATGTTACGTCTTACTCAAACATCACCATATCTTGTCAAAACTCGGAATTAACTCAAATTTTGGGCATTAGTTGAGGGATTTTGAATTCTTGAGAGTTACATAATCGTTGGGGATTGTTTTCCATCATTATCAATCATCCTTGAGCACTCTCAATCACCATATCATACCGGAACTTAAGAGCGAATGCTATTTTCTTCAAAAATTTAACCTGGATTCCTAGTTTGACAAACCATGAGCAGCTAATCTCCTAGGTTTCACCACAGTGTAGACTTTGTAAGATTACATGGTTATTGAAACCTTATTTTAGTTATGAATCATTGTGTTTTTGTTTAATTATTTGAACAATCGTGTTAATTGTGTTTATCTTATTTTGTATTTGCAAATTGCTGATATATACTTGCACCATTTACTTTGTTAAATAAATTAGGTTACTTTTGCTTTGACATGATATTAGGGTTTGTATGTTCTTGCGTAACGAAGCGTATTCTTGTTTAATGTTTGATGTTGATAATTATTGACGCCTAAGCCTTAAAACACCAAACTTGTTAATACCAAATTGTGATTGTGATTCCAACCCAATTGTGTTCGAGAACCTTAAGTCTTATAATCTCGAACCGGGTATGATTCCTTGTTACCAAATCTTGTTTAATCAAAATCAAAGTATTGCAATTGTTAGTTAAACTTGATAATTTAGTTTTTAGTATTAAACACAACTCATTGGATATTCCAACACCCTTTCAAACAAACAAACAAACAAACAAACAAAAGATTAAAATTAGCAAGCTTCAAAAACGTATTTTCTAATCAACTTAGTTTTAACACGAACCACAGTCTCTTCATGGATTCGACACCCTTATTGCCACTAGATACATAATTTGAGTTAATTAGGAACACACTTTAACTCTATCATTGACCAGACCGCGAAATTCGATTAAATGGCCCAAGAATGAACGGACGATATTTAAATTACTTTAAAAAGCCACAAATTGAAAGCTTTGACCGTTTTCTTCAATAAAAATAATAATATCCATGTCTAACAAACCGAAAACCCTAAATACTCTTTAAATAGTTCAATCACAATCTGAGAAAATTAGGAAAAAGTATAGATAATGATAAAACTTCCTTCCCTTGAACCCACCCTTACTTTCTCAATCATTTACCTACTACAGTTGTCTCTTGCTTCCCGATCATCCTTCACCCCACATCCGCTGTCGTTGGATTACCCCTCTGGAGCTCTTCCTAACCCAACTTGGCCCAACTCATTAATAGATCCAAGACCAAAGGATGCTCTTGTATAAGTCTCGACAGTCCACCACCACACCACCACTACCTCTTGTATCTAGATACTCGAAGATCACACCTTGCAGGTAAAAATTGTCATCGACTCCAAGACTTTTCTCTTTCTAGACCTCTCACTCGATTACCCCTTTAACTTACACATAACACGCTTCTACTATATTTCACATTCAAACCATGTTCTTCCGTTGCATATAATCTCACTACTGATTATTTGGATGTTACATTTGATTTTCCTTTGTACTTATCAGAGATCGAACTTTCGATTCTACATAACACAAATAACTTCTAACTTCATATTAATGAAGAAAATTTTAAGATTAACGAAGAATCCAAAATTCCAAAACACCTTAAAACGAACTTTCAAGACAAAAAAGGACCATAGAAGGTTCTGCAAAATGTTGTTTCATTCATTGTCCGACTATACAAAGTGAAGATATTCTAAGAGTCTTAAAAAGCAATCCTCGTGATGAAATGTAGCCTTAAAAAAATAAACATTAAGTGAATTTTAGTGACCTCTGGGGTTGGAGGTCCAATGGCAAGGCAAAGCCAAGGTTCCTCCCGAAAAACTGCAAAATGTTGTTTCATTCATTGTCCAACAATACAAAGTGAAGACATTCTAAGAGGCTTAAAAAGCAATCCTCGTAATGACATGTGGCTCTAGAAAAACAAAATTAAGTGTATTTCAGTGACCATTGAGGTTGGTAGTCCCGTGACAAGGCAAAGCCTTTTAAAAGAAATAAGTGTGTTTAGTACCTTTTTGAACCTATTCAAATTCCTCATTTTTTTTAAACGTAAACAAACTTTTTATACAATATTTTTTAAACAAGTATACCATAATATCAAGAACTTTTTTATCCTTACTTTGATAATAGCATTTTTTCTCTTTAACTTGTTTTACCACTGTAGCCAAAATTATACCAGTTTTACCTTGTATAACTATGTTGTTCAACCATTATTGTGATGGTACCCTTATAATGGTAAGACAACATATTATATTTGCTATAATGATAAAATGATACAGTTATATGATAACACATCACATATGTATGCCATATATATATATATGTATATATATGTCTGTGTGCGTGCTTGTGTATAAGATATTTACTATTGGTTGAGTTGAGTTTGAACACAAATCTCACTCAGTTTCCCAAAGTTATACAAATACGTAAACATATATAGATATGCAATTATACACACAAAGAAAGTGAATTACACATCCATACATATTCTACCAACTTTCTGAACCCTATTCATGGTGGCATTAAAACTTACTTTGCCACATTGAGAGCTAAATGACACTATACTTTCTCTTTTGGTAATAACATCTTCTCAGACCAGAAAGCCCTTTGTTCTATCTCCCTCTTATCTAACACATTAATCACCCTACCCACCCACCCCCCACCCCTCCCTCTACCTATATTATATATCCATGCAACAATAACAAGTTTTAACACAACCTTATTGATTAAGTGAGATGGAGATAGAAGTAGCACGGCGTGAGCCGGTGGAGGATAAGTTGGCCGTGTGTTTGACCGCAGCGGCTGCAGCTTTGGTGCGTATTTGGTTTGGGAAGATTTGACGGTGGTGCTTCCAAACAATAGCAATAAACCAACAAAAAGGATATTGAATGGGCTGACAGGGTTTGCTCAGCCATCTAGGATTATGGCTATTATGGGTCCTTCTGGTTTCGGGGAAATCTACACTTCTTGATTCTTTAGCAGGTATGAATATTATTTATCTGGCTTAAAGGTGTTTAATGTACTTTTTTATGTCAAGCAAACAAACGTTAACAAATATCTCTAGCTAAGACACAAAGACAAAAAATATTTGTTGTTGTTGTTGTATATCTTCAGTTTTTTGTTAAATATATAATGATTGCTGTTTGCAGATATGAAAGTTTTATAGATGCTCTAAAGATTTCACTGTCTTTGATTCTAAAATAGAAATTCTCCATACAGATATAGAAATATACATATTCCCTTCATTTATCGCTATTACGGCAATATGGTCTTGTGGCATGTTGGGCTGGGATAAGGTTTAAGGACTATTAGGTTTTGGGTTCGATTCCTACAAACGGGTTTTTCTCAGAGTTATTGAGTTTCTTCCTGAATTTGTGTATAGGCATTATAGCCTAGAGAAGATAAATATGATTAGGTGGTTCCGTTAATGAGACGATTATGCATGAAATAAATTTTATTTTAAGAGTTATCTACCTAAAAAAAAACTCACTTAAGTTAAAAAAAAACTCAAGAAAACTTTATGTAACATTTTTTTTATAAAAAAGTTAGGGAATGTAAATTACATTTTAAGAACGTTTTGTAACAAAAAAAAACCAAAAAGCACTGAGTGGATTTTTTATAAAAAAATTAAAATTCAGTTTTTTAGCATATATATATATATATATATATATATTATATATATATATATAAAACTGAATTTTAAAAATGTTTATAAAAAATCCCTTCGGCGCTTTTTTTTGTTACAAAACGTTCAATAACATGTAACCTACATTTCCTAATTTAAAAAAAAAATGTTGCATAAGGTTTTCTTGAGTTTTTTTAACTTAAGGTTTTCTCTCTATAATTCCCATATATATATATATATATAGGAGATAAGTCATGAGAAAACTAGTTTAAATGAGAAACCCAAAAAACTAACTAAAAAAAATATCAAAAAAGAATTTGAATTTCTTTTTAATAAAAATTGCTATATATAATATATAAAAAACATTTTTTCAAAAAACAAAAAGTTGTATTGCACATGTGTATTAATATGAAAAAGCCTAAATCACCTAACCCACCCCAAAAACCTAAACCCCCTCCCCCACACCCAAAAGCCTAATCCTAATCCTAAACCCTAAAAAAAAACTAACCCTAAAACCTAAACTAAACTCAAAAGCTAAATTGAACCATATAATGCACATGTGCAGCCAAAGTTTTAGTTTTAGTGTTTTTATACATAAAAAGTAGCGATTTTTTATAAAAAAATTGGTATGTTTTTAGGTTTTTTTAATTTTCTTAGTTATATGTAGTTTTATTATGATCCTCTCCCTACACACACACACACACATATATATATATATATATATAAAGTATACTGTATAATTAGCTTTAACGTACGGTCGTACGCGATGTGAAATCCGTATGTTATAATCCTCAAAAACGAAAACCCGCATGTACAACAGACATACAAATCACCAAAATCCACATGTTATAAACATACCAAATCCGCATGTTATTTTTTCATCTTGTACACTGCGTACATTAAGGTTAATTATAAATTAACTATATATACACATATACAGTCTGGCTTAATTCAGAATACTGCCGATTCAAAAAGTTCTTTTAGAAAATCTAGAAAGAAAGTTCAGCCAAAGAGTTATTTTTAGTGTCATTTAAATTTAAAAAAAAATCATTATTTCTTCCAATCATAAATACTTTATAACTTCATTTCTTAAAACTATATTATAAAATCTACAATTTATGTTTTTCAATTTGATATAAACATTGTTGTAGTACTTTCGAAACGACGTTTTTGAAAAGTGCAATACATTATTGATTATAATGAATTATCTATTCTTGTGTCACCGGTGTCCAACTTTTCAATAAACTATTGATTATAATAATTCATTCAATCCATTACAATAGTCTGTGAACTTTCCTTGTCTAATTTAGTTTTGTAATGAGTCTAATCACATAAGTACACTCTTCTCTCATTCAATTCGTATATTATACATACGACTTTAAGTATATTGCTTAAAAACATGTGTATTCTAATATATATGTTTCTAAAGTCACGTATATGTCGACAAGTCATATTTCGAAACCTTCTCTATAATTTGTTTGTATGCATATGTCATAAACATTATATATACTACAAATATAAATGGTGGCAACGAATATTTTTTTTCTTTTTATATGGTTGATCAATCACTTTTTGCTCTGGACACACCACTTTATGTGAGGCTGTGGGGTGTAGTGTTTGGAAAGGAATGGGGAGCTAAGGTGGGAGATGGGGGCCGAAGAAACCACCCTCCCTTAATTGAATTTCGGTGATTTTCACTGATCTCCCTGATATAGTGTTGATGATTCGGAAGCTTATGAGTGGATGGGATTCCTCACTCCTCTCGAAGGGATGGAGAGGATGGTGATGTGAGGTAGAGGTGATATGACAGATAGGGGTGATCAGTGAGAATAAAAACCACACCCTACAGCTTAAGCGATGAATTACGTATTATGAAGCGGAATCAAATAAAATTAACTTGTCATATTTAAATAGTGTTAGGTATCTTTTCAAAGTTCCGACATTTCGTATTTGAAATGCTATTATTTATGTGAAAACGAATGACAAAATAAAGAATTATGGAAGCAGCTATAATAATTATAAATAATATAAATAAATTGTTTCTATTCTTTTAGCAAATAAGATCCAAAATTTTCATTCGACTGATTACATGTAAAATTGTTGTGTATTGTAGTTTTCGTTGAGTATTTTATTAATCTGTTTGTAAATGTTGCCCTTGCTATTTATAACTTTTGTTTTCATCCACTTTTTTTGTTTGCGGTGCGCATTAACGGGTTTTTCAATATCCGCCAGTCTTAAGTATATATAAAACATAATTTAAAGTTAAATATTTTACGTTTAATTTGAATTGATTTTATCTATGTGTTTATGTGTAAAAACATATTTTAAAGTAAAATATTTTACGTTTAAAATGAATTGATTTTATCTATGTGTGTATGTGTAGAATATATTAAATAACTGTTAAAGTTAATTTGTTTGAATTGCTGATAATATATTTTGGCTCTCATAATTTCTACACCCTTAAACTATTAGTTTCACACCATTACATCTATACGATCCGTATAAAGTTATATGGGTCGTATAGGAGAATATTACACACAAAAAATGTTAAGATGATGGTTTTTTTGTCTCCATCTATACGAGCTCTATAGCATTATACGATCTGTATAGAATGTCATACGACTCATTGTTATATGACTCAAACCTCATATAATGTTATACAATCTAATATTTTCTCAATCTATACGAGCCGTAATCCAACGTTTGTCATGTCAGAATATTCTATACGGCTCGTATAGCCAACCATATATGACCCGTATAAAGAGTGATTTAAGGGTGTGGTTTTTAACACCAATTTTTTATTTTTTTGTTTTAATTTCCCAAAAGTTATGAAAAGATATATAACCTATTTTCCGAGCATCTCCAACCAAAGATATATTTTGGTTTAACTAGTCTTTTAATATTGTAAACTATAATATAATATTTGAGAAAATTATCGAAAATGGCCAAATACCTAAATGATTTGCGAAAATGGTCAGTTCATGAGTCTTTGGTGCTACTCATCATGCACCGGATGAGTCTTTCGCCACCTCATGCGTCCTTGGCCCACCTCATGCGTCCTTTAGACGTCTCCGGCGAACCTCCATAGTTTTCGGCGAGATTTCAAACTTAAACAACTCCAAAAAGACCAATCTTTCTCAACAATCCCACATCGTCTCCGGCGAACCTTCATAGTTTCCGGAAAACTTAAACAACAGGTCCAAAAAACTCAATCTTTCTTAACATTTCCACATCGTCTCCGACGAACCTCCATACTTTCTGGCATCAACATCAACTCCAAGAAACCAAATCTTCCTCAAGAATTCCCCATCAACATCACACCTTTTGTTTTGAAAGTTTTTGGGACCTGAGGCGTCTGGGACCTCATGCGTCTGAGACCCCACTTGCAAGGAAGGAATTACAAAGACTCGTCCCATCCATGATGAGTCGCTCCAAGGATTCATAAGATGGCCACTTGTCCATTTTTTATTGGGGATCAAGGAAGGGATTTCCAAAGACTCATCCCATTCATGATGAGTCGCTCCAAAGACTCATGAGCTGGCCATTTTCGCAAGTCATTTTGGTCTTTGGCCATTTTGGTAATTTTTCCAATTATAAAGTTAAAAGTGGGAGTTTTATTATGTATGTATTCAATATTTATGATCTATTGATCTAGTGGCATGGTGCCAATATAAACTTATGAATTCAAATCTTTACAAGTTCAAGACAAATGAAATTATGGTGTCAAAAAAATTGCCGTAAAAAATATATATTCCATGCGATTTCGTTTTCAAGCATATACCACCTCTCAATCCAGCATTAACTTTGATTTGGCTTGACTTTTTTTAGTTTCTGAGAAAGAAATATGTACTTTGTATTTTTTTTCATTTAGTTAACATTAAAAAAAAATTAGTAACAAGTATTATGTCTGTCCTTTGTTCTTTCTTAATATGCAATTAAAAACTCATATCCAATGTTTAATAGTGCATAAAGGCTTGTAATAATTCTTTTCAATTTATTACATGAGATAAGCTTTTAATAGGCTCTCTTTCACTATCTGATTATATTTTTTATGCATTACATACAAATATCCATGATATAGTATATCTTGTAACTACTCGATTGTCTAGATATTTTAGATTCTTGTTGGCTCTCTTTCTATGTTTTTATAGAGTTTCTGTTAAAAAAACAAAAAAAAAAACCCTCATAGTTCTCCGCATCAAATTTAACATAATAGTAATCTACTTCCACAAAACATGAAGAACGTTTTTTGGTGATGACATCATGGTATTTAATTTAATGTTTCTTGGTCATAACTCACCTGCATACTTCTCTTTCATATCAATAAATATAAAATAAAAATAATTTGTCATCATTTAGATGTGGATATATAAAATTCGTTGTAGTTTCAGTTGTAAGTCTGTTTTATAAAATTAATATGTTTATTATAACCAAACGCAGGAAGATTGGCTGGAAATGTAATAATGACTGGAAGTGTCCGAACGGGAAAAAAAGGAGGCTTGATTATGGTGCCGTAGTAAGTAATGCATATCGCCACTAAACTAACCGTCGTATATAAGATCAAATTTACACATTTAGTTTCTACACATGTAGGTAATTTTAAATATTTAATTTTTATACATGAATGTACATGTATTTATATATATAAATATATATATAATGTATGTAACTAGCTACATATATGGCAAATCGACAGATGCTTGAGTGGAGACCAAAATATACACACATGGCAAATCGACAGATGCTTGAGTGAGGGCCATGTTATTATGTATGTAGCATGGCGAATTGACAAATACTTGAGTGGGGAAGAGAGGGCCAACTGAGAAAAGTTAGAAGAGTGTCATAACCAAAGCCAGTTTATTTATAAGGAAAATTAAGAAGGCCCCCACTTCTTCTTTCTAGTTTTTTTTATTTGATATTGGATTTTATTAAACTCAAACTTTTACTAATTTTCAGGTACTAGTTTTAACTTTCAATTTGTACAATCCCCCCCACTTGTGGCTTAGTGGTAGGAGGTTTGGGTTTTCCAATGAAGACTCAAGTTCAATTATCATTTGTGTCATATTGGGGTGGATACAGGTAATGAAGTATTTGGACTAGGCCTTGTGTGAGGTTGTTAGTTCAATTCCTGAGCCCAACCGGCTTTTCATCCCATCGTGTGTTACGTCAGAGAGTTCTGCTCTTGTGGTGGCACAACGACTGTCAAGTGGCAACCGGTGGTATGGTTTCACGAGGGAACACCCAAAAAAGCCAAACTTTGAAGCTAGCGTGAGCCCGGTTAAGACAATATATCTAGCTAAAATGGGGCAATATGGGGCTCTCCGATTTGAAGAGTGTGGTAAACTTATACATGAAGTTTACCATTCAAAAAAGAACTTTCGATTTGTACCACACCACTTGCAACTTTCAATTTATTTTCCTATGGCACTCCCAAACTAACTAAACTCTAACCCAGTTAGTTAATGTCAAATGTCACATCATAAAACATGCCATGTTAGCTGCCACAACAATTGTCATGTCTTCAAAAAATGCCATGTCGGATGCCACATCAGCAGCCATGTCAGCTGCCGCATCAGATGTCATATCTTAAAAATGTCATGTCAGCTGCCATGTCATCAACACAAAGTGCCACATCAGCAAAAAAACTAACTGGGTTTAGGTTCAGTTAGTTTAGGAATGCTACAGGAAAATAAGTTGAAAGTTGAGAGTGTTATGGTACAAATCAAAAATTGAAAATTATATCAGACAATTAATGAAAGTTTGAGTTATTTAAATCTAATATTCTTTTTTCTAACGGACTATTATACCGTATAGTTACAATGGGAGTTAAAACACTTGCCATTTAGAATGGAGATCATTTCAGTACCTTGATGTCATGGGTTACATGTTCTTTGGTTCTTCTTTCTGGTAATCACATGATTAGGCCCCATAGCCCATTTTGATATCTAGAAATAGAATCCCGAAAGGAAATTTTCAAATTAATGTTATCAGGCATACGAAATTACAAATTTTCTAAGGAAACTACTATGCTTTTTTAAACAACATTACAGGAAAAAAAATCTAAAATACGTCATTTGAAGTCGCCTAATGATGGAATTTAGGCATCGTAGTCACTTTTATGCATGATGTTAGTAATTATTTTGACCCGCTTGAACCAAGCGTTTATTTTCCTCACTTGAATAAAAATCATGTATGCTTCACTGTATATATATTGGTTGAAGAAAATTCACTGTGTGTTGTTATCTAGAATATATAAATATTACCGTTTGTATTTAACTCTTAAAAAATGTGATATATTAGTAAAATTCGTGTAATCATATAATACATATTTTCTTTTGTAAACCGTATGGTATGCACTAAACACGATTGGTCATAGGTCTATGACTATGGTGATGGAGACATATGCCTACTTCCTCGCAGAAAAAAAATGTGTAAAAACACAAAGACACTATATAAAGATGCAATTCATGAGACTCATTTATTTAAAGAACCTAATTCGTGTTATATTCAATGTAATCACATGCATATGTAGTTAATTTGAAAACTTTGTTACAAATAAAGCATGATAAATAAGTTGAACATGTATATCTTATATAAAATAAATACCCATGATCTAGTGGGTCTAGAGGTATGATGCTTGTACTTTACAAAAGTGATGTAAGTTTAAATTCTTATAAGTATAAGATTAGGTGGTGAGTAGAAAATGTTGTTAAAAAGGTTAAAAAAATTAATAATTAAAATATTATTTAATTAAAATCATTAAAATATTTTTTTTGAACAGACATAATTAAAACCTACTGAATCTCTTTATTCAAAAAGTCATATTATTATCTTAATAATTTGTTTTATGAATTCTAATATGTTTCTTGTAAAACTTAGATTGGAGGAGCCTTTTTTTTTAAATATACTTTATTTATCTCTAATAACGTGGAATGAGACCCTTTTTATTAGTATTTTCTTATTTAGTGTTAACAAAAAAGATTTAGGTTTATATTTATTTTTTTCCTTTTCACCAATATTTGATGACATTTGACAGATCTACTAGAAGAAATTGACTATAATTGGTTTCTGTACTGTACAATTGGACATGCATGCACAAAATTTTAATGATCAAGTATTAATTAATGTGATATTTTTCTAACGGTTAATTTTTCCACTTAGATACTTACACCTCTCAAAGATTAAACCTTGGTCTCTCCATAAAAGATAATTTCTCTTGACCACTAGGCTATAGCGCAATTAATGTGACATTTGAGTGTGGTTGTTTTCATTGACAATTTTAACACAGGCTTATGTCACCCAAGAGGATATACTAATGGGAACACTAACAGTCAAAGAGACCATAACATACTCAGCAAAACTGAGATTACCAGGAGACTTAACCAAATCTGAGGTCAATGGAATTGTTGAAGGAACTATAATTGAAATGGGTCTTCAAGATTGTGCAGATAAACTCATTGGCAACTGGCATTTAAGAGGCATTAGTGGTGGTGAGAAGAAAAGACTCAGTATTGCCCTTGAAATCCTAACTAAACCCACCCTATTGTTTCTTGATGAACACACAAGTGGACTCGATAGTGCTTCCGCTTTCTTCGTGGTTCAGGCGCTAAGAAGTGTGGCTCGAGATGGTAGGCGAACCGTTGTCTCCTCTATCCACTAGCCGAGTAGTGAAGTTTTTGCACTTTTTGACGACCTATTTTTGTTGTCGGGTGGTGAAACTGTTTTCTTTGGTGAAGCTAAACTTGCCATTGAGGTACTTGTGTTGAGTACAGAAGAAACCTTATATTAAAGACCAAACCTATTAGGCTAGGGCCTAGTTCAGTTGGCCCAATATAGGGTATCCTCTATGGGTAACGTGTATATTTATTATTATGCTAGTCACACATAGATACTTACATATTTTAGTGACATTTTGATTGATGGCATTTTAGTTCTTTGCGGAAGTGGGTATACCATGTCCAAGTCGAAGACACCCTTCGGATCACTTCCTCCTGTGTATCAACTCCAATTTTGACAGGATCAACGCTACGTTGCAGGGTTCTCAGAGACTAAGGGTACAATGTTTTGCATTTAGGTAGCGTTTGGTATGAAGGAATAAAAGGTGGAATTGAATGAATTATTTTGATGGAATGAAAAGAAACATGTTTTGGTTTGTAAATGTGTTTAGATATAAAAAGAGTAAATTACACGAATGGTCCTTGTGGTTTGGGAAAAGAGTAATGTCAGTTTTCTTTTCTTTAAATCCTAAAACTAAACACTTAAAAAACACACCCTTAATTATATCCTCAAAAACCGGCCACAGTTAATCTGATTCTTAGGAAACAATGTTGTTTTATGTACTGCATGCAGGACACAAAAATCATGCGCACCACTAGTTTCCCTTGTTCATCAACTGCACAAATTAAAGGAATGCTTGTTTACAAGTACAAATCCTCAGCATATGCAGCAGCTTCAAGAACCAGAATCAAAGAAATATCAACTATGGTAAGTGTTAAACCCTCTTTCAACTTAAATACAGTAAGATATAAGAGTACATCTTTGTTCTGACTGTTTTAAACTCTTCCAAATTTGGTAGGAAGGTCTAGAGGTTGAAACAAAGAGTGCTGGAAGCAAGGCAACTTGGTGGAACCAGCTAAAAACATTGACAAATAGATCTTTCATAAACATGTGTAGAGATGTTGGCTACTATTGGCTGAGGATAGGGGCGTACATTGTTGTATCAATCTGTGTCGGTACGGTTTTTCATGATATTGGAACAAGCTATCATGCGATGTTTGCTCGTGGAGCGTGTGGTGGATTCATTTCGGGTTTTATGATCTTCATGTCTATTGGTGGCTTCCCTTCTTTCATCGAAGAAATGAAGGTATGAATAACTTAGTTGGTAATTTTAGTGTTAGCAACGTATATTATCATAAACACCTCCAGACACACCTAGTCAGCTGTCACATCAGATTTCAGCTCATACTTCAAAACATTTATTTCCTCTTCAATGCTACTTCTTTTAGAGCATTCACAATGGAACCTTCATCTCTATGTGAGTGCAACCTCTATATTTGTGAAAGTGGTTGTAAATTGTTGTGAGAGGAGAAGAGAGAAATTTGAGAGAAAATTACTCTTAATCTGTAAATTTGGAGGACTGTTCACCTCTATAATTTATTAATATTTTTTTAAAGTGGTTGTGAGTGGAGGACAGAGAAAAGGTAATGATAAAAGTATACAAAATATTATTTAATTAAAAAAGAGAGAGAAATATAGTGTTTTTTAGTGTAATTATAGAGATGGAGTAAGAGGGTTGATTGTCAATGCTCTTACAAACATCCTTACATTTTCAGTGACGTATAATGAATCATTTTTACAGATATTCAAAAGAGAAAGGCTCAACGGACACTATGGCATTGCCGTATTTATCCTTTCGAACTTCTTATCTTCCTTCCCATTCTTAGTAGTGATGTCATTCAGTACCGCAGCGATTACTTACAACATGGTGAAGTTCCATCCGGGGTTCTATCGACAAGTGTACGCTTGTCTTGATCTTCTGTTATCCATTGCTGCTGTTGAGAGTTCCATGATGGTTATTGCTTCCTTTGTTCCTAACTTCATGATGGGAATTATCATCGGTGCCGGTTTCATTGTAAGTGATAGCATAATGAGAGAAAATCGAAACAATATATAGACTTAAGTTTGTTTATTAGCATTTTAGTGTCTTGAATTAGATATCCACAAAAACCCTAAATTTTGAATGAAAATCTATATTTACAGGGTGTGATGATGATGACAGCAGGGTTCTTCCGTCTCCTCCCTGAACTTCCAAATATATTCTGGCGATACCCGGTTTCATACATCAATTATATGTCATGGGGATTGCAGGTAACACTAACACTATAATAGTGCAGAGTCATACTTGGGTCGAAAGTGGATAGTAAAATTAAACTCTATTCATGAAAAAAATAATTAAATATTTTTCTATGATTCATGTGTGCATGCATAATTATAGACTACAAACCTGTTAGGATTAGAGCACACACGAACAATAAACGAAAACAATAAAGAAGACGAGATTGCGTGGTTCAGTGTGTAGCAACTAGGGTTTGTATTTTATTGTGTGATGATTTGTTTGCAAGTACAAGAGATTATATATAGACTACACTAATTAGGGTTAGACCCTTCTAACTTAATCAACAAGTTAAAACTGGGCCCATTAGGGTTAGGGCAATCCGGTCCCTTCTTTCTTTCCTAATTCACAGCTCGCCCAAGTGGGCCGAAGACAACAACTCCAACAAAACCCAGTATCAACAATCCCAAAACTCAAATTATCTATATATAATTATTTGTTTAGAATTTGGGGTTTTTTTAGAATTTGAGGAAACTAAGGAAGTGAGGACCCAAATTAATGTCTGTTTTATTTCACTCCCCTTTGCCGCCTCTGTAAAGTGTTGTGTACCTTTTTTTCCTCATGAACTGTTCTTGTTATACGCAAATTTTTTTAGGGTGCATACAAGAATGACATGATTGGGTTGGAGTTTAATGCTGAAAACGAAGGCGAACCGAAGCTTCCAGGAGAGTTAGTGCTAACCACAGTGCTCGGGATCTCAATCGAGCATTCAAAGTGGTGGGACTTAGCAGCAGTGATGTTGATTATTCTCGTGTATCGACTATTGTTCTTCGTTATACTCAAGTTAAAGGAACGAGCTAAACCAATGGTTAGAGAGATTTATACCCGAAGAACCCTAAATCATCTGAAGAAAAGAGCATCTTTCAGGAAAACGTCACCGTTTCCTTCAAAGAGACACCAACCGGCGTATCCGTTGTCGTCTCAAGAGGGGCTTAACTCACCACTTCACTAGATGAATGTGGCTATGTTTGGAAGATTGGTCAATCATCAATTTATTAAGTGTTTTTTGCTTCTAGCTTGCATGGTTATAAGTTACAACATGCATCGTTGTAAATGTTTACAGTTTTCAAATATGCAAATCTCCAAACTTAAAACTCAAAAGTGATTTTGATTATGGATGCTTCGTTTACACAATTACACACTGCATTAGAAATTGGCACTTTTTGTGTCATGTAAAACTATACTTTTTAACCTTTCAAATTAAAAATAAAATAAGGTTAGGATGTTGAAATCAAACTAAGAAATTTGTTATGTACATAGTTTTATTTATTTTTCTCATAGTTGGGTTTATTCACAACAATCCGAATTCATTCAAATTCACTTACAAAAAACAAAACTCGATGAACACCGCTAGAGCCAATGGCCTTAGTTCGATCAGTATACTAGACCGATGATAGGGACGGCGTAGCTACAGTCAATCACTAAAGGTAAAGTCCTTAAAATTCTTTAGTGTTATTTATGTTTTTTTCTCATCACTTCAATTTCAAAGTAATGTAACTAAATTTGTGTCTTAATTTGTCTACTTATTTTTCTATTAAACTTATTTTAGGAACTAAAAAATAGAGAAAATGCGCGGATATTACTTGTGATTTGCTCAATTTTCAACTTTAGTCTCTAACTTTTAAAAATTACACATATAGTCCTTCATTTTTATAATTTCTTTTCCAAATAGTCTCTGCATGGATGAGAGTTAGTTTTTTATGTTGGGTAGGTGTGAATGACAAAAATATCCTTAGTGTCAAATTAATAATTAAAAAGTTTAAAGAAATATAATTAATATTTTCAAATTCATACGGACCCCCACCCACTCTATCCACTTCTTCTTCCCCACTCCACACCACTATCTTCACCTTTCACCACCATCCACCTATCACCACCGGTCAATACAACATTTAATTTTAAATTGTCTCCACTTCTTAGAATCTACACATAAATCCACATAATTCTAGATAAACCCTAAAGATAACATGAACAGTATACTATCGTTGTGTTCTTCAAATCACATATTGTATCCCTAAACTCACTACTTTAAATGATAAGCTGTGACTACGGCAGCCTGAGACTTAATTTGTTGACAATTAAAGATCAATTCGATGACTATTAAAACCAATTACAAAGTAGCAAACAAAATATAGAATTGAACCTGCAAATCTGTGATTCACACCGTTGACGAACTCGAGAAGTTTCGGTAGTCGTGTGCGCCGCCGTCGATGAAGAGATTATTCTTGCTATCAAGCGGTTTCAAGCCCTAGGTAACGGAGGTGAAACTGATTTAATTTGGGAGTGTGTTTGATGTGAAATCTCAGAGTGATTTTAATTCAGTTATGTTGACGAAGACTCACGAGAGGAATCGTTGTAATGACTGTTTGACAGAAGATGATGCGGCTGTGATAGGTGGAGACGGTGGTGGTGGTGTGGAGCGGCGAAGATCGGGTTGGTGGGTTTCACATAAATTTTAAAATATTAATTATATTTTTTTTCTTTTTAGTTTAAGGGTATTTTTGTTATTTCACACATACCTAACATCAAAAACTAACCTCTATTTACGTCAGGGACTATCCGGGAACGAAATTTTAAAAATTCGGACTATAGGTGAAATTTTAGAAAGTTAGGAACTAAAGGTGAAAAATAGGCAAACCACATAGACTATCCAGGCATTTTTTTCCTAAAAAATATTATATTATTAAAGCATATGTTTGTTGTAAAACAGTGGCCTAGTAGCAAGTAACATACAACAAAAAAAAAACAAAAATAAAGAGAAATATAGAATGTATAATTCTTGTTCATTGAGTTGCAATCATGTAATACAAAGGAGTCTATATATATATAGGGTTCTTACATTAATTAAAAAAAAACGAATAGACGAGAGTTAGAATATGGATAGTCACCACAATATGGTTTATTTGTAACACTGCCCTTTGACTATGCACGTGATAAAAGAAAACAATTATTATACGCTTGGTGTGCTGCCTCGTTAAAAATCTTGCTAGGAAAACCCAGTGGGACAAAACCTCGGCTAAGAGCAAAAGAGTACATCGCGTATTTTCCCCCTGATACTTGTAGATTAGGTATGTTGACTCATTAAAAACCTTACTAAGCAAACCTATTAGGATAAAACTTAGTTATGTGAAATAGTGCAACATGTATAATTCTCCCCCTCATTTTTACATATATCCTATAATGACTAGTGTCTGGCTTCTTTGAAAGTTTCTCAAAACTTTGTAATCCATTGATGTGCAGCTTGATATGTTGCTTGATTGTGAAATCCTTCAATGAGCATTGATGTATGATCTTCATGTGAAGCTTTACTTACCTCCACTTGTAAGTAGATACCATAAGATTCATGAATGTGTTTTATTACATTTCCTGCATTTACAAAACTAACCAAACTTGTTGATAGGTTAGTAAAATATGAATCCATATCTTTTGTACCTTAAGGGTATAAAAATATATGTTTTACCCGTTACATTATCTCCTCACTTTACATGAGTTATATCTTGTCAATGAATTTCATGACATATGTTCGTATATACATACTAGCAAGATATATTAATGTAAGCCGTATTTAACTATGGTACTTCTGGACCAAGGATCTTTACTTCTTTGATAGAAGATGATAAGAGTCATTTTCCATATCAACTATTTGGACATCATAAAGTCCACTTATACCACAAGCTTTATGCGTATGAAAATTTCCACCATCTTCTAGATGTATTATGACTGATGGATGATAATACAAATGCATATTCTACATATTGAGCCATAAATTTGCCACCATCTTTAATTTGCAGATTCTTAGTTTAAATATTTAAGCCTAATTTGATATGCCATCGTTAATGACATTATCAACATATACAATAATACTTGTAGACATTATATTGTTCTTTTAATGAGAACAAATGGGTCAACTACACCATATGTATTTCTCTTTTTTTAAGCTTAGCAGCATTTCGATTATACCACATTCGACTATACTATTTTAGTCCATATAAATCTCTTCTTCACTTTATAAAGATACATTGCCAAGGTTTTGAGCTTTAAGCATTTATATTCATTCACATACTTCTTTCTACTTTGAATAATTATGTATGTGCATACACTTTTTAGGAGTTCCATCACGTAAACTTTCTCATTAATTTTATATCACCTGTAAAGATGTCTTGAACACTTGCTTATTGATAAAATCCATAGTACACCATGCTTATTCGTTGTATATTGAGATATCATAATCACTGGGTACAAGTTTTCTATGTATGTTTATTGGTGCTTAAAAACTTCATCATTAAGATGTTTTAATATTACCTTTTAAGTACTAGACTGCTTTAGTAAACTCATCAAGAGTTGTAACTATATTTAGCCTATATAGAATATCCATAATGTATGCAAATCTGAATCATGGTGTTCTCGAGAACTTACTTTACATGAGTTTGATAATTTAAATCCTTCGAGGACTTGTATGTAAACTTTTAATATCACGTGATACATAAAATTTACAAGACGCATATCAATTCTTTTTTTATATTACCGAACGAATAAAATATTGGAAAGTCATTGCCTCCACCACTAGAAAGTGTGCATCTTTATAATAAATCATAGGTCTTTGCAAAAATCTTTGGGCCACCAGTTTTGCCTTATTTCACTTAATTTGATTTCACATGAATCGCATAAAAGACCCATTTATATCCAACATATTTTACAACTTCAGTTGTATGGACTGTTGGTCCAGAAACTTTCCATTTCATTAGAGAATTCAATTCTGTCTTATTTGTGTCTTTCCATTTTGGCCAATCCTTTATATGTTTTCATTCATAGGCAGATATTAAATCATGATCCTCGTCATTTCATCATTTCAAGCGCTATATATACAGAAGTATAACGAGTTTGATTTTGTTTCGATTCTATACACTTCTAGACATGATATAATTTACTAAGAGCTCCTTATTTTCAGGTAATTGAGGTTCTTCCAGAACCATCATGTCTAATTTCTCTTCAAGAGACCTTTTTTTACTATAACCTCGACTTGACCATCTTCTTCATGACTTGCTCCAATTTTTTTCGATGAACTTTTTTTTTGAAATCGACTAGTCTACCACGTATCAGGCATGCAATAGACTCATTACTAGTATATGGTTTTCCTAATAGGACAATTAACTTAATTTGAGCATTAGCAGCTGACTATGTGACTTATTTAGTCGCTATATTTAGGTCAGTGAACATGTCTGGTGATTGATTCTTAATATAGGTAACAAATTATCTTTTGAACTTCTTATTCACACAATTTAGTTTGAGGATCAATGATAATTCATGCATACTCATTCCTTTTCCAACTGCCATTAATCTCCCCCTAATGTTGGGAAAGTTAATTTACTTAAAGTAAGATCCAATGACCCGTAAATAAATCTCTTGGTAATTGCTTTAAGTATGTAATCATAAATTGTATTTTCACCCAACATATATTCCCAACATTATTTGAGTTTTAATCTTTATGTGTTGTGGTGGATAAATTCCAATGTATACCGCACAACAAAAAGTTTGGTGGGAAATATTTAGTTCCTGACCAAAACCAACTATAATGGGGAGAAACTATTACAACATGTTGGCTTGATGTGAAATAATGTTACCACATGTAATATCACATGTGCTCAAGTATGAACTTTTGCTCTCTTGATTATTGGCCTTGCAATCATTTTGTAGACGTTATATCATCGTCTTCAACAAAAGCAATTTGTGCCTTAAGCATTTAGAAAGTTTAATACTTATTCCAATAATCATTAGTAACAAGGTAATTAAATTCAAAGTTATAACCACTATAAATATGATAATCTGGAATAATATATTTGCTATCTCATTAGCTAAGCTACACACAACTTCAAGTTCTAAATTTGATGACCATTTAGATGATGCATCAATTTAAAAACACTAAGCGGCATCATGTTCGGAAATATACATCCTTCGTTCATTCCATAATATTTTAGGGATTCACACCCTACTTTTGTTGGTAAATAATTAACTTTTGTTGAGAGGAACTATGACATGTTTAATTTGTCACACCCTAACCGCAGCGAAGGAGAAGTCGGGGCATGATTGAGTTTTCATCAAAGCTCATGACATTTACTATAATTAAGTTTCATATTTATTATTCAAAATTTAAAGGAAAATATCCAATCACAAAGAAACATACAAGCACAAGAAACATTGTTCTAAACAAGATATATTTTATTCATCTTCTAAGGCCAATCCTAAGTTTTCTCTCCTCAGCCTGTCCACCTGTATCATGTGTAAAACAAAAGTTTGGGTCAGCAAAAGCTGGCGAGTGAATCTAAATTTAACAATTAAACAATTTATTATATTGGTTGTTTCAATAAAAATGTGCATGGACCATATATGAACTTATGTATATATAATTAAATCACAAACCATATAACAAACAAATGAACATGATGAATGATGAACTTGAGATCAAGACTCAATCAAACGAAGCCCATTTAATGAGGCACCTGATGCTCAACTCGTATCCTACGAGGAACTGATGGGCCTTAAATGAATGATTGCACTGAAATGATAAAATGTAACCACACATAACTACAACAAACAAATATATACATTAGAACACATAATGGTGGTAGCATATGTATTTGTATAAATAAAATAAATGACGACACATGATACACCCCAAAACGTGAATAAAAAGGGGAACTTGTAAGGATTCACTCACAGTGGGTGCGTTTCCTTAATCGAAGACGAATGCGAACGAGTTTGAGATTTAACCGACGAAGGGAAACTAACTTAAAATAATAACGCGATAATTCAATAAATAAATAAAATATACATTTTTAATGCTTTTTATTATATTTTTAGGTTATTTTTGGTAATTAATACAAATTTTTAAAGCTTTAAAACCTTATTTTTAGGTATATTTTAACTAATTTTTAAAGAATTAAAAAGGATTTTAATTAAAAAAATTACCCTTTTTCTCAGGGTTGACTGGTCAACGGCCGGTTCGACTGGTTTAATTATTGACATCGTGTGAGGTTCGAACTCGTGACCTCCCGTTTGCATGCACGCAGCTCTACCAACAGAGCTACGTATCTAACCGAAAGTTATCTGATTTTAATTATTCTTATATCTAACTACAATATTTCAGAATATATTTATATTAAAAAGGATTTAAAATCCTTTGAACCGGCGTGTATACCCGCCTCGAACCTGTATTTAAAATCCTTTGAACCGGCGTGTATACCCGCCTCGAACCTGTAACCTCCGCGTTGTTTTGCACCCAGCCCAACCAACTAGGCTGGGTGTCTAACCCAGTTAAGATAGAAATTATAATATATTTATAGACTTACTGAGCCTTGATTTACTTAAGTTTTTAGAAAAAGAATTTTACTGCAGAAAAACCGGTTATGTACAAGAGTCGAACCTGGGCATGTTGGCATATAATGCACACAGTCCACCACTGGACTGTGTGTCTAACCCGGTTAAACATACAATTTTAATTAGATTTATACACATTTAAGACTTCATCTTCTTCCTTAAAAATAAATCCCAGAATTAAAATTCTTGGCTGGGATATGATTAACGACCTTTTCTGTTTCGTGGTTAAAGTTAGCACATGGTATAAACGAATTATAAAAAGAAGAGGAAAGGATTTTTACCAACAACGAAGGCTTTCGTTTTTTCCGGCGGAGACCCGGGTTCGAAACCCGGCTACTCCTTTTGAATTTTTGTTTTATTATTTTAAGGTTTATGTTAATTTACTTATTATTATTATTATTATTAATTATTATTATTATTATTTATTGATTATTGTTTTAGTTATGTGCCAATCATTAATCAAGAATATTAAATAAAATAACTAACACTAATAAATACGCAAAGAAACTTTTAAATGAATACTTGATTCTCAAACGGAGCGGGTTTATGGAACCCATTTTACACAAATGTTACAGTATCCTTTACTTTTAGAAATTTCGTCTCGACATTTAGGTAGTAGCTGTAACTGGAAAAAGATGTGGGTATTTTTCGCGCATTGAGTCTTCGCGTTCCCAAGTAAACTCAGGTCCTCATTTTGATTCCTAACGCACCCAGACTATTGGAAATACGACTTCTTCTTAAACGGTTTTCACTAAAGTCCATGATTTCTACAGGTCTTTCAACAAAATGCATTGATTCGTCGATTTGAATATCTTCTAAAGGAATATGGAGGTTTTCCTCGGTGAGACACTTTTTCAAGTCTGATACATGGAATGTGGGATGGATTCTGTTGAGTTCTTCTGGTAGGTCAAGCTTGTATGCTGTAGGACCAACTCTTTCGAGTATCTTGAATGGTCCCACATAGCGTGGTGCTAACTTGCCCTTTTGACCAAAACGAACCACTCCCTTCCACGGTGATACTTTCAAAAGTACTTGATCACCAACACAAAACTCCAGTGGCTTACGTCATTTATCAGCGTAACTCTTTTAACGACTTCGAGCTGCTAGAAGATTATTGCGGATCTGAAGGATTTTTTCAGTCGTTTCTTGGATCAATTCAGGTCCAGTGATTTGCGTTTCACCAATTTCGTGCCAACATACAGGAGATCGGCACTTGCGGCCATATAAGGCTTCAAAAGGAACTATGCCAATGCTAGAATGATAGCTATTATTGTACGAAAATTCAACTAACGGTAGATGAGTATCCCAGTTACCCTTGAAATCTATGACACATGCTCTCAACATGTTTTCAAGGGTTTGTATGGTGCGCTCAGATTGACCATCAGTTTGAGGGTGAAAGGCAGTGCTGAGATCTAATCGTGTACCCAAAGCTGATTGTACAGCTCGCCATGTTCATGAAGTGAAACAGCCGTCTCGATCTGAAATGATACTTAAGGACACACCATGACGGCTTACAATTTCATTAATATAGATACGAGCTAACTTCTCGTTCTTATAGTCCTCACGGATTGGAATGAAATGAGCTGATTTAGTGAGATGATCGATGATAACCCAGATTGTGTCATACCCACTGGAGGTGCGAGGTAACTCGGTAATGAAATCCATGGTTATATTTTCCCACTTCTAAACAGGTATTTCAGGTTAGACGAGTAATCCTGAAGGTCTTTGATGTTCAGCTTTTACCTTAGAACATGTAAGGCACTTGGAGACAAATATAGTGATATCTTTCTTCATACCAGGCCACCAATATGAGTATCGTAGGTCTTGATACATTTTATCAGCACCTGGATGTATGGAGTATCGTGTTTTGTGAGCCTCATTCATGAGAAAAGCACAAAGATTGTCACGATCTGGTATCTAAATACGATTTAGATAATAAAGGATACCATCAGACTTGGTTTCTATCTTGAGTTCAGCTCCACAAGACAATTCATCTCGCACATCATTTTCCATGACAGAAGTATGTTGAGCTACTCGAATTCGGTTTTGAAGATCGATCACAATTTGAGAACACAACAAACAGATGGAGTTTGCATACTCTTTTCAACTGAGGGCGTCAGCCGCAACATTAGCCTTGCCAGGATGATATCGAATTTCACAATCATAATCGTTTAGCAGTTTGACCCAACGTCTTTGCCTCATGTTCAACTCTGTTTGATTGAAGCTATGTTGAAGACTCTTGTGATCGGTGTAAATTTCGCACTTGGTACCATAGAGATAGTGTCTCCATATCTTTAGAGCGAACACGACTACTCCAAGTTCGAGGTCGTGAGTGGTATAGTTCTTTTCTTGCACTTTGAGTTGCCTTGAGGCATAGGCTATCACCTTTCCTCTTTGCATTAGAACGCAACCTAAACCTTGCCCTGACGCGTCACAATAAACCACAAAGTCTTCGCAACCATCAGGAAGTGTAAGAATAGGTGCATCACAAAGCTTTTGCTTCAATGATTGGAAAGCCTCTTCTTGCTTGGGCCCCCAAATTAAAGGTTTACCCTTGTGAGTCACGGCTGTGAGTGGAACGGCGATACAAGAGAAATTTGTGATGAAACGTCGATAATAACTAGCTAGACCAAATGACCTAACTTCGGTAGGAGTGCGTGGCGCTTGCCATTCTTGTACCGCTTTGGTCTTTGCAGGGTCGACATGAATCCCTTTGTCGTTAACGACATGACCAAGAAACTATACATCTTTTAACCAAAACTCGCACTTCGAGAACTTAGCATAAAACCTTTCGGTCCTCAAAAGTGTTAGGGTAAGTCGAAGATGTCGCTCATGATCGGATTTGGTCTTGGAGTAGATAAGAATATCATCAATGAAGACTATGACAAAACGATCGAGATAGGGTTTACACACCCTATTCATAAAATCTATGAAAACAGCAGGAGCATTGGTTAAACCAAAAGGCATAACCATGAATTCATAGTGGCCATAACGAGTTCGAAAAGCAGTCTTTGGAATATCTTCTTCACATACTCTAAGTTGATGATAACCAAAACGAAGATCGATTTTTTAAAAACAGGTGGCACCTTGAAGTTGATCTAGAAGATCATCGATACGAGGTAATGGATTGTGATTCTTGGTGGTCAGCTTGTTGAGCTCTCTATAGTCGATACACATACGGAAAGTTCCATCTTTCTTCTTTACGAAAAGAACCAGCGCACCCTAAGGTGATGAGCTAGGACGTATAAATCCCTTGTCAGTCAACTCTTGCAGCTGTCTAGCTAATTCTTGCATCTCAGATGGGGCTAACCGATATGGAGATTTTGCGACTGGTGTAGCACCAGGTACAAGATCAATTCGGAATTCGACTTCTCGCACAGGAGGAAGTCCTAAAACGTCAGCGGGAAATACTTGAGGAAATTCTTTAACGATTGGAATGTCTTCGAGCTTTCTTTCCTTGCCTTCCTTCTTGACGATGTGAGCTAGAAACGTGATATAGTTTTTGTGAAGGTATCTTCGAGCTTGGAGGCATGACATCAATTTGAGCCCTCTGGAAGGAGTTTCACCAAAGATACATAAAGTTTGACCGTCAGCGAGAGGAATTCGAATAAACTTCTCGTACCAAACAACTTCAGCATGATGCTGACTAAGCCAGTCCATACCGATGATAACGTCGAAACTACCTAATATCATAGGGATAAGATCAATTGAGAAATCGTGATCATTAAGGGTGAAAGTGCAATCTCGAATAATTGAGTCTAACGTAATAGGTTCACCATCAGCAACTTCCACCGTGAAAGATTCGGCTAAACTAAAGCGAGTAAATCAAGAATAGATTCGAACTCTAAGGACACGAAACTCTTATCCGCACCAGTGTCAAATAGAGTAGATGCATAACTACCGTTAATAAGAAACGTACCGTTGACCACAGTATTATCAGCCCTAGCTTGGTTGGCATTGATGTTGAAAGCTCTTCCTCTAGCAGGTGGATTAGCTTGGTTGGCTTGATTCACTGGGTTGGCTTGAGCTTGGGCATTTATGATGTTCACCAAGCATGGGCAAGTGTTTCAAAAATGGGTTGGATCGCCACAGTTGAAACATGCTCTGACTGGTTGTATCATCGGGTAATTGGGTTGGTAGTAGGGTTGAGCCATGGGTTGAGCAGGTGGTAAGAGCAAAGGTTGTTGTATTAGGCTTGGCCTACTACTTGATTGTTGGTTTGAGTTTGAGGCTGATTGCGGTTTGGCTTTTGGAGGATGTGACTAGTTTGAATTGTGTGACCTGCACGACCACAACTTGTACAATATTGACATTGGTTCTCAGGAGGGTGGTGATATTGGCATCGGTTGCATTTTGATGGGGACCAGTGTATGGTTTCTTGAATGGAGCAGCAGGAGGAGCGACTTGTGTGATTGGGGCAGCAGTGATAGGGGAATTGGTTTGGGTAACGACGAAATTCTTCCCATTGCGTTTCCTTTTACAGCAAACTAAGAAGACGAACCTGCTTGAGTCGGGGTTGAGGTTTCGGCAGATGTCTTGTCTTTCTTCTTCTCATCTTAAAAATCGCCATTTCGGATGCGATTTTCTGTGAGCTCAGTGGCTAGCTCCATTGCAGCATCAAGGGTTGCAGGTGTGGTACTTAACACAGAATCTTGAATTTTCGAGGGAAGACCTCGAATGTAGTACTCAATTAAACGATATAGGGGAGTGAACAAGTTGGGGACCATCTGATTCAACTCGAGGAATCTCTTATTGTATGTTGTATGGTCTCCCTCCTTTTGTTTCAAAGAGTAAAACTCATCCTCCAATTTCTTGATTTCGCTTCTTGGACAGAAGCGTCTTGTCATGATCTCCCTCAACTCTTCCCAAGTCAAGGCCATAGCTGTCACACACCCGACCCGGAGCGGAATTAAAAGTAGGGGCATAATTGGGTTATCACCAAAGCTCATGACATTTACTAATAAGTTTCATATTTATTAAATTGAAATTAAAACTTCAAATATTCAAACACAACGAGTCATACAAACACAAAATCAAACATTTTTCAGAACGAAATAATTTTATTTAATCTTCTAAGGCCCTTTCTATGTGTTTCTCTCTTCAGCTTGTTCACTTGTATCATGCGTAAAACAAAGATTTGGGTCAACAAAAGTTGGTGAGTGAATCTAAGTAAAACAATTTAAACAATTTTTTTAAATTAAATAAAAATCGTGCGTAAATCATAAATGAGCATATGCACATGTACACACAATCACAACTACACAATATCCACAATAACTCCAAGACATGATGCATGATGAACCTGAGATCAAGGCTCAATCAAACGGAGCTGATCTAATGAGGCACCTGATGCTCAACTCGTATCCCACGAGGAACAGATGGGCCTTAAATGAATAATTGCACTAAAATGATAGAATGTCAACACACATAATCATACCAATTAAAATGCACATTTGATCACATTAGGATGTTAGCACGAGTGTTAAAAATAAATATATAAGCATGTACGACACATGATACATCCCCAAAACATGATTAAAAAGGGAATTTGTAAGGATTCACTCATAGTGGGTGCGTTCCTGAATTGATGAAGGGTGCGCACGAATTGGGGATTTAATTGACGAGGAAATCTAACCGAAGTGGTGGAGGTTGATAACGAATTTCACAATCATAATCATTTAGAAGTTCGACCCGTCGACGTTGCCTCATGTTCAATTCCTTTTGATTGAAGATATGCTGGAGACTCTTGTGGTCAGTGTAGATTTCACACTTAGTACCATAGAGATAATGTCTTCATATCTTAGGGGCGAACACAACTGCTCCAAGTTCTAGGTCGTGAGTGGTATAATATTTCTCATGCACTTTGAGTTGCCTTGAGGCGTAGGCTATCACCTTTCCTCTTTGCATTAGAACGCAACCTAATATTTGTCCTGACGCGTCGCAATAAACCACAAAGTCTTCGCAACCATCAGGAAGTGTAAGTATAGGTGCATCACAAAGTTTTTGCTTCAAAGTTTGGAAAGCCTCCTCTTGTTTGGGTCCCCAAATAAAGGGTTTTCCCTTGTGAGTTAAGGCTGTGAGTGGAACGGCGATATGGGAAAAATTCATGATGAAACGACGATAATAACCAGCTAAACCTAGAAACGATCTAACTTCGGTAGGAGTACGGAGCGCTTGTCACTCTTGTACTGCTTTGATCTTTGCAGGGTCGACATGAATCCCTTTGTCGTTAACGACATGACTAAGAAATTGTAATTCTTTTAACCAAAACTCGCATTTCGAGAACTTAGCATAGAGCTTTTCGGTTCTCAAGAGTGTTAGGATAAGCCGAAGATGACGCTCATGATCAGATTTGGTCTTCTAATAGATAAGAATATCATCAATGAAAACTATGACAAAACGATCAAGATAAGGTTTGCATACCCTATTCATCAAATCCATGAAGACAACAGGTGCATTGGTCAACCCAAAAGGCATAACCATAAATTCATAGTGACCATAATGAGTTCGAAAAGCAGTCTTAGGGATATCTTCTTCACGCACTCTGAGTTGATGATAACCAGAACGAAGGTCGATCTTTGAAAAACAGGTGGCACCTTGAAGTTGATCTAAAAGATCATCAATACGAGGTAATGGATAACGATTTTTGATGGTCAGCTTGTTAAGCTCTCTATAGTCGGTGCACATACGAAAAGTTCCATCTTTCTTTTTCACAAAGAGAACAAGCACACCCCAAGGTGATGAGCTAGGACGTATAAAACCCTTGTCAGTCAACTCTTGCAACTGACTAGCTAACTCTTGCATCTCGGATGGGGCTAACCGATAAGGAGATTTTGCGATTGGTGTAGCACCAGGTACAAGATCGATTCGAAATTCGACTTCCCGCACAGGAGGAAGTCCTGAAACGTCGTCGGGGAAAACTTGAGGAAATTCTTTAACGATGGGAATATCTTCGAGCTTCCTTTCCTTGCCTTCCTTTTTGACGATATGAGGTAGAAACGCGATATAGTCTTTGCGAAGATATCTACGAGCTTGGAGGCATGACATCAATTTAAGCCCTTTAGAAGGAGTTTCACCAAAAATGCGTAAAGTTCGACCGTCAGCGAGAGGTATTCGAATAAACTTTTCATAACAAACGACTTCAGCATCATGCTGACTAAGCCAATCCATATCGATGATAATAACGAAACTACCCAACTTCATAGAAATAAAGTCAATTAAAAAGTTGTGGTCATTAAGAGTAAGAGTACAATCACGAACAATTGAGTCTAATGAAATAGGTTCACCATCAACAACTTCTGCCGTAAACGGTTCAGTGAGACTAACGCGAGGTAGATCAAGAATGGATTCGAATTCTAAGGACACAAAACTCTTATCTGCACCAGTATCAAATAGTATGGATGCATAACTACCGTTAATAAGGAACGTACCATTAACCACATTATTATCAGCCCTAGCTTGGTTGGCATTGATGTTGAAAGCCCTTCCTCTAGCAGGTGGATTGGCTTGGTTGGCTTGGTTCACCGGATTGGCTTGAGCTTGGGCGTTTATGATGTTCACCAGGCGTGGGCAGGTGTTACGAAAACGGGTCCGATCGCTACAGTTGAAACATGCTCTGACAGGTTGCATCATTGGGTAGTTGGGTTGGTAAAAGGGTTGGGCCATAGGTTGAGCAGGTGGTAAAAGCAAAGGTTGTTGATTTTGGGCTTATCCCACCACTTGATTATTGGTTTGAGCTTGAGACGGGTTGCGGTTTGGCTTTTGAAGAATACGGCAAGATTGAATCGTGTGACCTGCACGGCCACAACTTGTGCAGTATTGGCAGGGGTTCTTCGGGGGATGATGGTATTGGCATCGGTTGCATTTTGGATGTGGACCAGTGTATGGTTTCTTGAATGGGGCAGCTTGAGGGGCGACTTGTGTGATTGGGGCAGCAGTGATAGGAGAATTAATTTGGGTAACGGCGAAATTCTTCCCAGTGCGCTTCCTTTTTCCAGCAAATTTGGAAGACGAACCTGCTGCAGTTAGGGTTGGAGTTTCAGCAGACGCCTTATCTTTCTTCCTCTAAACTTTAAAATTGCCATTTCGAATGCGATTTTCTGTAAGTTCGGTAGCCAGCTCCATGGCAGCTTCAAGAGTCGCAGGTGTGGTACTCAGCACAGAATCTTGAATTTTCGAGGGAAGACCTCGAATGTAATGCTCGATGAGATGATAGAGCGAATTGAACAGGTTAGGGACCATCTGATTCAGTTCGAGGAACCTCTTGTTGTAGGTGGTGTGGTCTCCCTCCTTTTGCTTTAATGAATAAAACTCGTCTTCCACCTTTTTGATTTCGCTTCTTGGGCAGAAGCGTCTTGTCATGATTTCCCTCAACTCGTCCCAAGTCAAGGCCATAGCAGCTTCAGCACCTCGCTTTCCCTTTCGGTGTTCCACCAGGTAAGTGTTACTCCAAATAGCCGACCAGTAGGATAGCGCACCTTGCGATCATCGGGACAATCACAATTGAGAAAAGTGCTTTCCATCTCCTCAAACCAACGGAGGAGAGCAGTGACATCTTCAGTCCCTTCATATTTTGGGGGATCGCAGGACTTGAAATGCTTGTAAGTACATCTGGTGGTGTTGGGAGGAGGGTTCGCGATATTTTTCCCGTCTTGGTTGGTGGGGTTAGTGGGATTGGTGGCGAGTGCTTGTTGAATTTGCACGACGATAACAGGAAGTACGAATCAGCCATCTGTTGAGCGATGTGAGTGGAAATACGCTCGCTGGATCTTCCCGACCTTCTACCGCCTCGAGAGTGTCTAGCAGACATCTACAGGAAATACGAAGCGAGGTTATGAATTGAACGTCTTTAGGCGTCATGTGTCGTAAAAAGTGAAAACATCATAAAATAATTTTAAAAAAATGTAACTACATCCATAGGATGTCTTGGGCTTGCTTTAGACTGGGCCTCCAAATGTCTCCCATACATCAGCCTTGGTAGTCACGTGGACCCCCATGACTACTGGGCTTGGTAGGGTTCTCATTGGTGTTGGACTGCTAATGCTAGCATTACCCGAATGAGAAAAAAAACATAAAACATAATGGTAAAATATAAAGTCAGAATCTGTCCAGGTATAGACACGATGACAACTCAAAGTGGGGTTAGTTCATACGACGTTTGGTGTGGCATGCTTTGGCCTAATATGTCCTTCGTGCTCTCATCGTTAGTCCCCAGGTAGGCAAACTGGTCCATTATTTGGATTTATACGAATGCCAAGCCTAGACAGGACGTTCCGACTACCAGTACTTGTACCCTTCCAGTTACTACATGCCCATCGTAGAACTCACTTTGATGTGATTGAAAATGGTGAAAACATTGCAAAACATTTGAGAAGAACCACAAAAATTTGAAATCGTGATGTGTGTGCTTGCGTAGACATGATATGCTATCAATATATATACCATAATGAACATCACATATTAGCTTACAAAAGTGAAAGTGCTTGCATGCATTTGTGTGGGAAGAATAAACATGAAACATATAAATATCATGACTTTGCAGGTAACACATAAACAATTAAAATCTAATCAACTATAGTATAGGCTCTAAGGGTCTAATAACCTATCCTATATCCTTATAGTCACAAGCTCTGATACCAATCTGTCACACCCCGACCCGCAACGGAATTAAAAGTCGAGGCATAATTGGGTTATCACCAAAGCTCATGACATTTACTAATAAGTTTCATATTTATTAAATTGAAATTAAAACTTCAAATATTCAAACACAACGAGTCATACAAACACAAAATTAAACATTTTTCAGAACGAAATAATTTTATTTAATCTTCTAAGGCCCTTTCTATGTGTTTCTCTCTTCAGCTTGTTCACTTGTATCATGCGTAAAACAAAGATTTGGGTCAACAAAAGTTGGTGAGTGAATCTAAGTAAAACAATTTAAACAATTTTTTTAAATTAAATAAAAATCGTGCGTAAATCATAAATGAGCATATGCACATGTACACACAATCACAACTACACAATATCCACAATAACTCCAAGACATGATGCATGATGAACCTGAGATCAAGGCTCAATCAAACGGAGCTGATCTAATGAGGCACCTGATGCTCAACTCGTATCCCACGAGGAACAGATGGGCCTTAAATGAATAATTGCACTAAAATGATAGAATGTCAACACACATAATCATACCAATTAAAATGCACATTTGATCACATTAGGATGTTAGCACGAGTGTTAAAAATAAATATATAAGCATGTACGACACATGATACATCCCCAAAACATGATTAAAAAGGGAATTTGTAAGGACTCACTCATAGTGGGTGCGTTCCTGAATTGATGAAGGGTGCGCACGAATTGGGGATTTAATTGACGAGGAAATCTAACCGAAGTGGTGGAGGTTGATAACGAATTTCACAATCATAATCATTTAGAAGTTCGACCCGTCGACGTTGCCTCATGTTCAATTCCTTTTGATTGAAGATATGCTGGAGACTCTTGTGGTCAGTGTAGATTTCACACTTAGTACCATAGAGATAATGTCTTCATATCTTAAGGGCGAACACAACTGCTCCAAGTTCTAGGTCGTGAGTGGTATAATATTTCTCATGCACTTTGAGTTGCCTTGAGGCGTAGGCTATCACCTTTCCTCTTTGCATTAGAACGCAACCTAATATTTGTCCTGACGCGTCGCAATAAACCACAAAGTCTTCGCAACCATCAGGAAGTGTAAGTATAGGTGCATCACAAAGTTTTTGCTTCAAAGTTTGGAAAGCCTCCTCTTGTTTGGGTCCCCAAATAAAGGGTTTTCCCTTGTGAGTTAAGGCTTTGAGTGGAACGGCGATATGGGAAAAATTCATGATGAAACGACGATAATAACCAGCTAAACCTAGAAACGATCTAACTTCGGTAGGAGTACGGAGCGCTTGTCACTCTTGTACTGCTTTGATCTTTGCAGGGTCGACATGAATCCCTTTGTCGTTAACGACATGACTAAGAAATTGTAATTCTTTTAACCAAAACTCGCATTTCGAGAACTTAGCATAGAGCTTTTCGGTTCTCAAGAGTGTTAGGATAAGCCGAAGATGACGCTCATGATCAGATTTGGTCTTCTAATAGATAAGAATATCATCAATGAAAACTATGACAAAACGATCAAGATAAGGTGTGCATACCCTATTCATCAAATCCATGAAGACAACAGGTGCATTGGTCAACCCAAAAGGCATAACCATAAATTCATAGTGACCATAATGAGTTCGAAAAGCAGTCTTAGGGATATCTTCTTCACGCACTCTGAGTTGATGATAACCAGAACGAAGGTCGATCTTTGAAAAACAGGTGGCACCTTGAAGTTGATCTAAAAGATCATCAATACGAGGTAATGGATAACGATTTTTGATGGTCAGCTTGTTAAGCTCTCTATAGTCGGTGCACATACGAAAAGTTCCATCTTTCTTTTTCACAAAGAGAACAAGCACACCCCAAGGTGATGAGCTAGGACGTATAAAACCCTTGTCAGTCAACTCTTGCAACTGACTAGCTAACTCTTGCATCTCGGATGGGGCTAACCGATAAGGAGATTTTGCGATTGGTGTAGCACCAGGTACAAGATCGATTCGAAATTCGACTTCCCGCACAGGAGGAAGTCCTGAAACGTCGTCGGGGAAAACTTGAGGAAATTCTTTAACGATGGGAATATCTTCGAGCTTCCTTTCCTTGCCTTCCTTTTTGACGATATGAGGTAGAAACGCGATATAGTCTTTGCGAAGATATCTACGAGCTTGGAGGCATGACATCAATTTAAGCCCTTTAGAAGGAGTTTCACCAAAAATGCGTAAAGTTCGACCGTCAGCGAGAGGTATTCGAATAAACTTTTCATAACAAACGACTTCAGCATCATGCTGACTAAGCCAATCCATATCGATGATAATAACGAAACTACCCAACTTCATAGAAATAAAGTCAATTAAAAAGTTGTGGTCATTAAGAGTAAGAGTACAATCACGAACAATTGAGTCTAATGAAATAGGTTCACCATCAACAACTTCTGCCGTAAACGGTTCAGTGAGACTAACGCGAGGTAGATCAAGAATGGATTCGAATTCTAAGGACACAAAACTCTTATCTGCACCAGTATCAAATAGTATGGATGCATAACTACCGTTAATAAGGAACGTACCATTAACCACATTATTATCAGCCCTAGCTTGGTTGGCATTGATGTTGAAAGCCCTTCCTCTAGCAGGTGGATTGGCTTGGTTGGCTTGGTTCACCGGATTGGCTTGAGCTTGGGCGTTTATGATGTTCACCAGGCGTGGGCAGGTGTTACGAAAACGGGTCCGATCGCTACAGTTGAAACATGCTCTGACAGGTTGCATCATTGGGTAGTTGGGTTGGTAAAAGGGTTGGGCCATAGGTTGAGCAGGTGGTAAAAGCAAAGGTTGTTGATTTTGGGCTTATCCCACCACTTGATTATTGGTTTGAGCTTGAGACGGGTTGCGGTTTGGCTTTTGAAGAATACGGCAAGATTGAATCGTGTGACCTGCACGGCCACAACTTGTGCAGTATTGGCAGGGGTTCTTCGGGGGATGATGGTATTGGCATCGGTTGCATTTTGGATGTGGACCAGTGTATGGTTTCTTGAATGGGGCAGCTTGAGGGGCGACTTGTGTGATTGGGGCAGCAGTGATAGGAGAATTAATTTGGGTAACGGCGAAATTCTTCCTAGTGCGCTTCCTTTTTCCAGCAAATTTGGAAGACGAACCTGCTGCAGTTGGGGTTGGAGTTTCAGCAGACGCCTTATCTTTCTTCCTCTAAACTTTAAAATTGCCATTTCGAATGCGATTTTCTGTAAGTTCGGGTTTTCGGAACCCGATTTATACAAATGTTACAATAGCAGCTTCAGCACCTCGCTTGTCCTTCTCTGTGTTCCACCATGTAAGTGCTACTCCGTACAAACGACCGGTAGCATATCGCACCTTGCGATCATCGGGACAATCGCAATTGAGAAAAGTGATTTCCATCTCCTCAAACCAACGGAGAAGAGCGGTGACACCTTCAGTCCCCTCGTATTTTGGAGGATCGCAGGATTTGAAATACTTGTAGGTGCATTTGGTGGTGTTAGGGAGAGGGTTGGCGATGTTTTGACCTTCTTGATTGGTGGGGTTGATGGGATTGGCGGCAAGAGCTTGTTGAACTTGTACAACGATGTCAGGAAGTACGACAGCCATCTGTTGAGCGATTTGAGTGGCCATGCGCTCGCTAGATCTTCCTGACCTTCTACCACCTCGAGAGTGTCTAGCAGACATCTACAGGAAATACGTAGGGAGATTATGAATTGATAGTTTCTAGGTGTCATGTGTCGTAAAAAGTGAAAACAATATTCAAAATAAATGGAAACAATATATTAACTACATCCATATGATGTCTTGGGCTTGCTCACGTTTGGCCCCCAAATGTCTCCCATACTTTGGCCTCGGTAGTCATGTGGGCCCCCATGACTACTGGGCTTTGTAGGGTTCACTTTGGTGTTGGCCTGTTAACGCTTGCATCACCCGAATGAAAATCATAAAACATGATTGCAAGGTATAATGTCAGAGGGTGTCCAGGTGTAGACACAATAACAACTCAAAGTGGGGTTAATTCACACAACATTTGGTGTAGCATGCTTTGGCCTAATAGGTCCTTCGTACTCTCATCGTTAGTCCCGAGGTAGGCAAACTGGTTCATTATTTTGGATTTATACGAATGCCAATCCTAGACAGGACGTCCCGACTACCGGTACTTGTACCATTCCAGTTACTACATGCCCGTCTAGAAACTCACTTTTATGAGATTGAAAACATTAAAAATATTATAAAACCCTTGAGAAAGAAATCTTGATAATTGTGAAATTGTGATGTGTGTGTTTGCGTAGGCATGATATGTTAATAATATATAGACCATAATGAACATCACACATTAACATGTAATAGTGAAAGTGCTTGCATGCATTTGTGTGTGAAATAAACAGGAAACAAATAAACATCATGAGTTTTGCATGTAACACATAAACAATTAAAATTCTAAACAACTATAGTATAGGCTCTAAGGGTCTAGTAACCTATCCTATATCCCTATAGTCAGAGCTCTGATACCAATATGTCACACCCTTACCCGTAGCGGAAGTAGAAGTCGGGGCATGATTGGGTTTTCATCAAAGCTCATGACATTTACTATAATTAAGTTTCACATTTATTATTCAAAATTTAAAGGAAAATATCCAATCACAAAGAAACATACAAGCACAAGAAACATTGTTCTAAACAAGATATATTTTATTCATCTTCTAAGGTCAATCCTAATTGTTCCTCTCCTCAGCCTGTCCACATGTATCATGTGTAAAACAAAAGTTTGGGTCAACAAAAGTTGGCGAGTGAATCTAAATTTAACAATTAAACAATTTATTATATTGGTTGTTTCAATAAAAATTTGCATGGACCATATATGAACTTATGTATATATAATTAAATCACAAACCACATAACTAACATATGAACATGATGAATGATGAACTTGAGATCAAGGCTCAATCAAACGGAGCCGATCTAATGAGGCACCTGATGCTCAACTCGTATCCTACGAGGAACTGATGGGCCTTAAATGAATGATTGCACTGAAATGATAAAATGTAACCACACATAACTACAACAAACAAATATATACATTAGAACACATAATGGTGGTAGCATATGTATTTGTATAAATAAAATAAATGACGACACATGATACACCCCAAAACGTGAATAAAAAGGGGAACTTGTAAGGATTCACTCACAGTGGGTGCGTTTCCTTAATCGAAGACGAATGCGAACGAGTTTGAGATTTAACCGACGAAGGGAAACTAACTTAAAATAATAACGCGATAATTCAATAAATAAATAAAATATACATTTTTAATGCTTTTTATTATATTTTTAGGTTATTTTTGGTAATTAATACAAATTTTTAAAGCTTTAAAACCTTATTTTTAGGTATATTTTAACTAATTTTTAAAGAATTAAAAAGGATTTTAATTAAAAAAATTACCCTTTTTCTCAGGGTTGACTGGTTTAATTATTGGCATCGTGTGAGGTTCGAACTCGTGACTTCTCGTTTGCGTGCACGCAGCTCTACCAACTGAGCTACGTATCTAACCCGAAAGTTATCTGATTTTATTTATTCTTATATCTAACTACAATATTTCAGAATTTATTTATATTAAAAAGGATTTAAAATCCTTTAAACCGATGTGTATACCCGCCTCGAAACCGTAACCTCCGCGTTGTTTTGCACCCAGCCCAACCAACTGGGTTGGGTGTCTAACCCAGTTAAGATAGAAATTATAATATATTTATATACTTACTGAGCCTTGATTTACTTAAGTTTTTAGAAAAAGAATTTTATTGCAGAAAAACCGGTAATGTGCAAGAGTCGAACCTGGGCATGTTGGCATATAATGCACACAGTCCACCACTGGACTGTGTGTCTAACCCGGTTAAACATACAATTTTAATTAGATTTATACTCATTTAACACTTCATCTTCTTCCTTAAAAATAAATCCCAGAATTAAAATTCTTGGCTAGGATATGATTAACAACCCTTTCTGTTTCGTGGTTAAAGTTAGCACATGGTATAAACGAATTAAAAAAACAAGAGTAAAGGATTTTTACCAACAACGAAGGCTTCTGGTTTTCCGGCGGAGTTTTTCTGGCGAGCAATCCGGAGATGTTAATTTAAGCAGAGGGTCTTTCAGAGAGTTTTGGGTGATGATTGAGAGAGTGTACGAGTTCTGTTTGAGGTGAATTTGATTGGTATTTATAAAGCGTCAAGACCGGCTATGCTTTCGGTTTCAAAACCATGATTTAAGACGAATGCTTCCATTCCGTTTGAACCCAATTGATTTCAATTTTTCGGTTATAACTGATATTGAAAATCAGTTACAATCGTTTAATCATAAGGAAAAACGTAATTTGCTTGATTGCAATAATTTTGTTTTTGACTGTTTCAGATTTCTGCGAATTTGTTCTTGCAGGTTTTTGTTTTGTTTCGATATATAACTTAATTGATTTAAGGTTTATTCATAATTGTGTGTGTGGTGCAGTGGTGTGTTTTGTGTGGCACATGTGGGAGACCCGGGTTCGAAACCTGGCTACTCCTTTTGAATTTTTGTTTTATTATTTTAAGGTTTATGTTAATTTACTTATTATTATTATTTAATGATTATTGTTTTAATTATGTGCTAATCATTAATCAGGAATATTAAATAAAATAACTAACACTAATAAATACACAACGAAACTTTTAAATAAATACTTGATTCTCAAACGGAGCGGGTTTATGGAACCCATTTTACACAAATGTCACATAATTATCATGAAGAATCTTCTGGTTATTCATTAAGTTTCACATCATCATTGGTCTAATGAGTCACGCTAACATATAATTATGATCCATAAACTTGTAAGACCCTATCTTAAAATATTTAAATTTCTAATAAAAATTTCACATTTAAATATATAACTCCGAATATTCGTCACTACCTATTTTCGAATTTATTAAAAACTTCATAAACATTAAACATTTAAACATATTATCACTGATTGGATTTGTAACAACAAAACCAAGTGCGGAAGCTTGAGCTTTGATCGTGTTCGGTTCTTCATTGATCTTGATCGTCATCCAAAGGTGTTCGCGATTACCTTAAACTGGAAATTTGCAAAATATTAGTATTATAGCAAATAACCAAAAAGCACAACATAACCGACTTGTCAAACTAGTCAAAACAGAAAATTTAAATTCTGATGTGGCGTCGGCGACGACAGTATGCCGCGTCGGCGACACCTTATCATTTATTGCGTCGGAGCTTTACCGCGTAGGCAGTAACTTAGGACGTCAGATCAAGATGCTTCGTCAGCAACGACCAAACATGGCGTCGGTGACGTCATCTTCTGCAGCAGTTTTCTTGCTGTGTTATTTAACTTGTCTGTTCGACCCGTTTCAAGTCCCGTACATTTAAACACGACCCGGGACTTATGGAGACGTATCCGTATAACACTAGTTTATATTTTCGATCAGTAGTTATCTACCATAAGCTACGGCTGGCCACCGTAGCTTAAAGTGGTGTACTGCAAGTATTTCCGTCTTGCCGTAATTATTACGAAAACTTCCGTAACTTATTCAATTTTCATTCGTTTTCCATGAAACTTATTTCTAAATGTCCGTTAAGAGATTTAAGCACTTATGTTTAAATCTCACTTCTTCTTACCTTACTTCTCATTTCCATACTAAGACATCTATTTAATTTCCATCACAAATATATTTGTGGTGATTGGTTATAGAAAATGATATATTTCAAAATTCTACCATTCGGTTTGATAATTTACAAATAGACCCGTTATGAGGTATTAAGCCAAAACGACTTATGCCATTAATATTACACTACCGCAAGGGTGTACTTTCTTATAAAACTCATTTTTAAAACTACCCTCTAGGGTCGTTTGGTCGATTTATCATTCAAGGGCGTTTTGGTCAAATTTTAGTCCTTTTTACGACGAAAGACAATTCGACGCATATTTTGACCAAACAAGCATCTTTAAACCATGTTCTATTATAATTTCACTATGTTCCTAAGAACGTAATGTCTAGAATTTAAATTATTAGATATATCTCTCTTTAGGTAATCCATTGTTATCCAAGTCTTGTTTAACTCTCATCGGACCTTAAGTCCTTGTTGAGAGTTTGACCCGTTACACGTACCTGGCTCTGGTCATAGCATTGACCCATTTTAATACCTTGCTCTATTAGTTGCTATTTAATAGTGATGCAAGTCATACTCCATTCTTCCTATGAGCACAAAACTCAACAAGCGACCATTAGTCATCATTGCCAAATGGTGACAATATCACCGTTTGACCCGTTTGGTCAAAATGACCATTTATCATTATGAGATGGCATTATTTGCCATCTCACCGATTTAGCCCATTTTGTTTTACACTGTGTGATCATATTACTTAAAAATCGTTTCTTAATTCGCTTGACCCATTATGACTTACGCCATATGATGTCTTTTTCAAAACTCCTTATTTATTTGTCGTCACATGAGTAATTTACTGTTTTATCCTTTTACCATCAATCATGGTTTCTTACCATACTCACTTGTTCCGACCTGAATCACTTTGCATCGGAACATCATATTTCAAATGCTAATCTACCTTATACTTAACCAATACTAAAGTATGTTTTCTAAAAAACGTAAGCTTTACTTACCTTGAAATCCGATTATGTTCCCTGCATATTCGATCCGTTTGACCCGCTTCTCTCCAAGCTTCCACCTAGCTTGTCAAGCGTCAAACTACCTTTTATCATTTCGCAAGATGGTTAGATTAGTTATTGTTTATCAAGACTATCCCACCTTTCGGACTTTATATCAAAATTACCATTTGATCCTATTATAGGTCACTTTTACTTTTAAAAGTCAACTGCCTATTAACATTTGCAAATGCACAATTAAGTTTAACAACTCATTTAAGCAATTCGTCCAATACCCGATAGTCATTATTTTTAGGCTACCATTTTAACTACTTTTCTCAACCAAGTTAATAAAATCGTTAACATCGGATTAACATAGTCTCAATCATTATCTGTTAATCTATCAATATTATATAAGAACTTGGGATTGTTTCATCATTATAAAACAATCCCATTGCACCACAAATATGGGATTTACCTAAACATTAAGCTTATTCGAATACTTTAAACATCCATAAACCATGATGATTTCAAACTTCATTTAACATGAATACAACATCTATTGTAACGCCCAAAAAACACAATTTTTAATTGACTAGTATGTTTCTTTGTGTAATGGCATAGAATAAAATAATCAAGCTATTTAACTTAGTTAAATAGTTAGTTAATTAACAAGAGAATGAAAATTAGTGTTATTGGTGACATAAGAATAACTAGAAAGTACAGTATGTGTGTCTGTGTATTGAATATTGTATAGATTAGATACGAACACACGACCCAAGTGCGAACACGAACTGACTCGTATGAGTGACAAGTCACTCATACGAGTGACACTGTCATTCTTACAAGTGATAAACATCTCACTCGCACGAACTGCTCACGCCTATATATATGTGTGTTGCGTGTTCACTATTTGGAAGTTTTGGACGCTCCCCAAGGGGAAACACTGGCGGATTCTCCCCAGGAATTTCCGCCAGCCAGACAAGATGTATATTACCGAAGCTTCCCCTGACTCTGTTTCTACTCCCTCTTTATAACATTCTACCGAATCGGTACTATCTTATGCCCAAACTTCCATCTGGAACCACCGTCACCGGAACTCACAAAAGTGGTATGTACGCCAAGTGTATGATAAAATTTCTAAGTGAAGTTAGGATGTGAAATTGAATGAAATGGCTTGACATATATGAATAAAATATGTTAATGATGTAATTAGTAGTAAACTAACTTGAAGAATGTGCTATAAATGGAACTCATATAAGAATTCGGGTTGAATATATGTTTTGGGTAAGATCATGCATTAGGAGCTTGTACCATGTGCTTGGATAGTGTGATGTTCATCTTGTATTTGATTGATTGTTAGTTGAAATCAAGAAGTGAAAGTGTACTATGTCCATAGCATACGGACTCACTAGTGACGAATGATGATGTGATTATATTAAAGTGACTATCTTTGTATGTGGTTGTCAAATGTTGAATTATGAAAGTATTAGCATGTGTATAAATGAATTATGTGTACGTTATATGAGTGACTCGTACGAGTGACAAGTGCCTTGTACGAGTGACAATGTCATTCGTACGAGTGATAAACATCTCACTCGTACGAGTGATTAACATCTCACTCGTACGAGTGATAAACCTCTCACTCGTATGAGTGATAAATGAGCTGCGAGAACGTGAAATAAGGTGGTCATTAGTACATGTCAATATATGCGATAGTTGACTAATGCTAGGCAAGAAATATATGAAGGGAAAGTAATGAATGTTAGTATATATGATTATATATATGCTAACCATGATATGATTGTGGTGACATGAACAAAAGAGGGTTAAAAACCCATAATTGCGTTTTGTTTCCTCTTTTTCGATCCAATCACATCCCGGCTCGGTTCTAATCACCATTTTAGCTCGTTTTCCCATCCTTCCAACCGTTTTTACGAACCAAGACCTGCACAACGCATTTGGATTAAAAGTAGATAAATTCTTGACAAACCCAAACGAAAACATGCTAAAACTATACAAACTTTACATGATAAATGGATGTATTATTCAATACATCAAATATCCACACACTTGCTCTTTTTTCGCCCTCGAAAAAGAATTGTGCATAAACGGAATCATAACCAAACAATTACTCGATTTCAAAAATCAAGGTTATTTTCATTAGGGAATAAGATTTATGTTAACCGCGATTGCAAGTATTGGATCCACTTAAACTCAAAATTCAGTTGAAACCTCTTATCATGTGAATTTAGTTTAAGTGCGGTCAATCTACCTAGGGTCTCACACTAGAGTCCACAGTACCCCTAATCCCACCTCAAGCTCATGGAACAAAAGGAACGAATTATTTATACCAAAATATATAAAGAATTTAAAACCAAGCAATTTTCTCTTTTTTTCATTTGAGCATTTGATTTCTTTTTGCATATCTAACCTAGAGGTTGTCTTAACCAGAGTCACCATCTCCGAGAGCGACAACGTGGGCTTCGATACTTAAAATTTCAACTAATCCTAGAGGGATTCTCGATCAGAGTCACAATCTCCAAGGGAGATTCCATAGGCCTCGTCTACTTTTCAATCAAGCTCATTTTTTTCTATTTTTTTTTATTTTTACATGATTAAAAATTCTAAAGATTTTAGCTTATAACGGCATTCCTTATACTATTTTTGGCGGTTTCAGTTTCCCATTTTTCCTAGATGAGTACCCACTAGCAGACCGACAATTAAGGTATATTAATCTCAAAGAATATAAGAACCGAATCAAGCCTACTCACATATCCCAAGTTAGACACAAACTCACCCTTTTTATTCTCATATTAATATTATTTGAAATTGAATAAAATTTAATTTTTCTATCTTTTTCCGTTTAAGTTCATGCAAACTTCTTTTTCAAAAGACATTTTTGGATTTTTTTAAATAAAAATAAATATACTACACTACTCTACTATCTCATCCCCACACTTAAATTTTTGCATTGTCCCCAATGCAAGGATGAGACAACCTACTTCTCAAAATAAAGCAAAACAGAATGAAGAAAGAAAAACACAATACAAAAGTGAAGTGACTTAGCTGGTAGTGTAAGACTGTCAATGTGCCAGTCAATCCACTCATGCTCTCCAATCCGAAAGCACTCAACGTACCACTCTCAAAGCTCTCATGTGAACGGAAACAACATACAACATCGACCTATCACCATGCACTTACAAAACATAATATGATAACGCAAATAAATAAATTGTTTTGAAGATTGTCCACCAGAATACCCAAACCACCCATCACCCCCACAAAGTAAATTGTTTAAAATTACAGACCATTAAGACATTAAAACAGCAGAACAGAAAAATAAAGATAAAGCTCCACTGTTGCTTCAATCGTCCTCCTACGACTCTTCTGACGCCTCGAATACCTGATACGGTTGAACGTCCTCCATACCAGCAAACTGACTTGACCCGGCTGACCACTTGGATGCTGAAAGAAGGATGGAATCCCCATGTTCAAATTCTGCATCATATACCTCATCCCATCTTCTAGCCTCCGCTGGCTAGCCTCATGCATGCACCTACTCTCCATCATGGTCTGGCAAACTCCACCAAATTGCTGGTCAACATAGCCACGCAGGTCCCCAAACCCCGTCTTCATCCTGTCACACAGAGAATCTAAAGTCAGTGGGTCTGGGCGAGGCTCACGAAGAGGATATTGTCGTCTTGGCAGCTCCTGACGCGTGACCGGCCCTGATATTGAATGGGGACGCCAGCCTGCATAGATGATGCAGCTTCAGATCCTGGAGGCGGTTGCACCTGAGGTCCCTGGTGGACTGGCTCCCAGCTAACAGGCTCTTGGGTCGTCAGAATCCCGGCAGCTTGGAGGTCTCTAATACTTATGACACAGGGGGCGGGGCCTTCTCTCAATCTATCTTGGGGATATCTGTCGAATACCCCTAAACTCTCGGCTAAGCACGTAATCAAGGGCCCACAATACACCCTTACCCCGGGGCCTCCCCTCCATAGCCGCTTCATCGACCATGCAAATATCGTAGCAAGGTTTGCCGGCCGTCCTTACACCATACACATCAGATAGAACAAACTTACCTGATTTACCTTATTGTCCCCCTGCCCTCTTCCAACCAGTGTAGCAGCAAGAATCTTGAATATGGAGCAGAAGAGATTGTACCCTAAAACCTGGCTAGCTCATCCGTCTGAACACTATGTGGGTGCCTCCTTTTGAAGACCCCCTGAAGACTAGTGGTGAAGTCCAGTGCCTGAACCTCCTCTAACGAGTATATCTGCGAGGCCACCGCAAACTGTCTAGCACCATAGTCCAACACCCTTCGGAACTTGCCTCCCCAAGGCGAACAAGACAGCATCACTCTCATTAAATTTACCCTGCTGGTATTCGAACGTAGAGTGATACTCGTAAGTGATCTCTTTGTACTGTCTAGCACCGCAGTCCAACACCCTTCGGAACTTGTCACCCAACAACTGTTCAATCCTACCCATTTGACCCAAATGGTCAAGCATATCCCAATCGATCCTCCTATAGGGTAGCAGCTCACAAGTGACTAGGTTAGAAAGCCTTTCCCATTCGTGGGAGTCTAGATCAAACTGGAGAAGGGGACTGTTCACTATTCTCGTGCTCTGCCCATGGGGAATACCGTCCCCCCTGTACCTGATTCTGCGGCAGCCAAAATACGAAGGTTGTTGTGGTGCATCAGCCCTCTCCTCTTCCGTCCGGCACGGCTTGAACTACCCTCTCCAGACATCTACATAAAGCACAAGTAAGACAAGTATGGAATTAGAAAGAAGCAACCACATAGAACAAACTGACCGTATAACATTTCATTTGCAGTCATGGTCTTAAAAAGATAAACACTTTACCACATAATTTTGGATACATTTTAGCAGTGTGTAACATTATTAATTAATAAAATCAAATCTTGCCCGAATGGAGATTGAGTACGGGCGAGACCGAATCCTATATGCATGACCATCCCAATGTTACTAACCCCCAAAATATATCCAAAACCACAACTACCCCCCTTCCACACTTTAATTGTCCTCTATTAAACCGATGTGCCAAAAAATGAGCCAGCATTGAGTGTAAATCTAAAGATAAAAACGGTATGAACATATCAGAAACAACAGGTTGAAGATCTTAAAAATCTGATTCTTATTATCAATGTTAACCAACCCGCATCCCCACACTCAATGTTGGACCTCACCAAACCCGCCAAGAAATACCCTGCATATACTTAATCTACCCACAGAAAGTAACAACCAGCACCATCAAAACGCAAACGAAACCAAGTTTATCCCAACCCGCAAAATAACCTAACATGCAACTGTCACTGGACCAAACACCAAAATAAACGCAACAACTATATATATGATGAAAATGAAAGCATAAAGTTTGCGAAAAAACATACCTTGGCACCGGTCTGTAAGACTAGCACACAAATAATTGAAAAGTTGCAACACTTAAAGAGCTCGGTTAAAGGGACAAAACGGAGGTTTGGACTTAAAAAATGGGTTAAGGTTGATGTATGGAAGCAAAGGGGCAAGATTTGGGTGAATGTGAGTTAAAAATGGCGAATTTTGGTGAGAAATAGGAGATGAGCGGTAAATGAAAGTGGTGAAAAATGGTTTGAAATGGGGAAAAGTGGAGGGTAGGGTTTAAAAATGCAGTTAGGGCCTCGCGCGAGCCGCAAGTGAGTCCTTTAAGTCTCTCGCGCCTTGCGACCGAGTGATGGTTCCGGAGTTTACAAGTCCCTCGCGTACCGCGAGCTAGGAGGCTGATGCATCTCGCGCCCCGCGAGAAGCCTGTTTTCACAGAAAGTTTTGAAAAAATTTCAAGTTTTGTGCCTTAGAAATTTTTTGAAACTTCATTTTGTCTATTATAGCTTAATGAACCACCCCGCTCGTGACCGGCTTTAACAAAACATACCTACAATTTTCCGCTCTCCATCAATGGTGCGTGATATAACCTGCAAAAACAGCTATACCGACCCACACACAAACACACAAAATACGAAACCATGAATTAAATAAAAAAACATGAAATGCAATTAACTACCAAAATGTACATACTCTACACTTGAGCCGAAACCCAAGAACCTACGCGGTATGAGGTGGAACTTCGAGAGGAGTTTCCTCTGTCTCAGTGGGATCTAGCGGTCCTCCTAAATAGTGCTTCAATCAATGCCCATTGACCTTCCACGTCCCTCCGTCAGCTTCATCTTTCAGCTCGATAGTTCCATACGGGAATGCCTCATTTACCACATACGGGTCGGGCCATTTTAACTTCAACTTTCCAACAAATAGTTTCAATCGCTAGTTTTATAAGAGCACTCTATCGCCAAATTGAATCTCTTTGACACTCTTCAATCTCCTGTCGTGCAGCGCTTTAGTTTTCTCCTTAATGCTCCATGAATGCTCATATGCCGCATCCCGAAGTGCCTCCAACTCGTGAATTCGGAAGTATCGTCTCTTGGCAGCTTCAGTGAGGTCCAAATTCACGATTTTCAATGCCTACAGTGCCCTATGATCAAGTTCAACCGGGAGATGGCAGGCTTTACCATAAACGATCATGAAGGGCGTGGTGCCTAGCGGTGTCTTATAGGCGGTGCGAAACGCCCATAAAGCATCATCTAACTTATCGGACCAGTCCTTCCGACTTTTGCCTACCGTCTTCTCGAGGATCCGTTTCACCCCCTTGTTTGCGTTCTCCACTTGGCCGCTCGTCTGCGGATGATAAGTGGTGGAAAGGCGATGAGTGACACCGTAGCGTGACAATGCCTTTTCCATGACGGCATTGCAGAAGTGTGTGCCACGGTCATAGATCGTGGGGGTACCAAAACGGGTGAATAGCTTCTTCAAGAATCTCACCACCACTCGGGCATCATTTGTGGGTAAAGCTTGAGCCTCAACCACTTGGAAACCTAGTCAATAGCCACAAGGATGTACCGATTCCTGCTAGAGACGGGAAACGATCCCATGAAGTCAATCCCCCATACATCAAAAACTTCAAGAATTTGGATCGGATGTTGGGGCATCTTGTCCTTGGATAAGATGTTGCCGGTGCGCTGGCAACGATCACACGTCTTAACGAACTCTAGAGCGTCCTTAACTACTGACGGCCAATAAAAACTGCAATCGAAAACCTTTTGTGCGGTGACGTGCGGACCATGATGACCTCCTGTCAATCCCTCGTGCACGTGCCTCAAAATCTCCGCCCCCTCTTCTCTACTAACGCAGCGTCTGAGAATCCGATCTCCCCTACCCAAAATAGAAACGGGTCATCCCAGATGTAACACCTCACATCGCGGAAGAATTTCTGCTTCTGCTACGTGGTCATCCCCTTCGATACCACTCCATTCGCTAGATTTCACGAAGTCGGAAAACCACGGCATTCCCTCCTTCTCCGCTGCCACAAACTACACTGACTCATGGGGAAATCTATCATTGATCTCTTCTTCCCTAATTTCTTCTCTACTAGGATCCTCTAATCGGGACAGATGGTCAGCGGCCACATTCTCTGCTCCCTTCTTATCTCTAATCTCTATGTAGAACTCGGAAAGCAAGAGAATCCACCGAATGAGACGAGGCTTTGCGTCCTTCTTTTGGAAAAGGAAGTGCAAAGCCGCATGGTCAGTAAAGACGATGGTTTTGGAAAGGACGAGGTAAGAGCGGAATTTATCAAACGCAAATACTACTGCTAAGTGCTCCTTTTCTGTAGTGGTGTAGTTCTCCTGAGCGTCATTAAGGGTTTTACTAGCGTAGTAAATAGGATGAAAATGTTTATCACGTCGCTGACCCAAAACAACGTCGACCGCATAGTCGCTTGCATCACACATGAGCACGAAGGGCAAGCTCGAGTCGGGTGAGACAAGAATAGGAACACTCACCAGTTTCTCTTTAAGGATCGTGAAGGCTTTCAAGCAGTCATCCTCGAAGATGAAGGGTACATCTTTTTCGAGGAGTCGAGTCATGGGGCAGGTGATCTTCGAGAAATCTCTAATAAACCGTTTGTAGAAGCCCGCATGACCGAGAAAACTATAGATAGACTTGACGCTAGTCGGTGGAAGGAGTCTGCTGATAGTATCTATCTTCGCCCGATCGACCTCTATACCTGCCCGCGAGATCATGTGCCCTGGTACTATGCCCTCTGTCACCATAATGTCACATTTCTCCCAGTTAAGCATTAATCTCGTCTCGATACACCGTTTCAGCATTGCATCTAAGTGAGTAAGACATTGATCGAAAGTGTTTCCATAGACAGAGAAATCGTCCATGAAAACCTCCATCGAGGTCTCGATCATGTCCTGAAAGATAGCGACCATGCATCGCTGGAAAGTAGCCGGAGCGTTACATAACCCGAACGGCATGCGGCGATATGCGTAAGTACCGAACGGGCATGTGAAGGTTGTCTTTTCTTGATCCTCGGGAGAAATCGGGATCTGAAAGTAACCTGAGAACCCGTCAAGAAAGCAATAAAATTGCTGTCCAGCGAGTCGCTCAAACATTTGATCGATAAACGGGAGCGAAAAGTGGTCCTTGTGGGTGGCGTCATTTAGTTTACGATAATCTATGCACACCCGCCAGCCTGTGACTGTTCACGATAGGATAAGCTCCTTCTTCTCATTCACGACCACTGTCATTTGACGTGAGGTCGTTGTCACACGCAAATTTAATCCCAAAACGGCTATTAGCTAGCGGTAAGTGGGTATCGAACACAAGGAATCGTGGAACTAATGTTATCAAAAGGTTGTGCTACTATAAATACCTAATTTGCAATAATTTAAATTCAGATTTTTATTGATGGATATAGACTTTAACTACTTAACAATTCAAAATTTGGTTTGTTAACAGATTAATAAGGGAATGATCATCTTGAGTTTGCGGTTCGAAACGCATATGTTCAATTTTACTAGAAAGAGTCACATAGACATGACTCGTGTTCGATTAACTATTTATGATAAAAGGGAACAAAGTACTCGGATTGAAATGCGAGGTCGTTACCCGATAACCAATTGATTAATACCCAACCTGTAAACCTTCCCGTGATATCTTGATTGTCAACGACACCAAGAACGTACGAAATAGGCAATAAGCACGATATCAACCAACAACTTACAAACAATCAACCAACACCATAAACACAATAACATAGCAATTATTCTAGAAATAAGTAAATCGAAACACAATTGTTTACAGAACCTTCCACACAAGATGCTCACCGAAATGTTTAGCCACTCATGTTCTCACAATCAAACAAACTTCAATTGTCTTGTTCATACGAATCGAACACACCAAAATATTGTTTAGAACTTGTTAGAATCAATGAAAACACACTCCAAATCGCCTCTTCTTCCCTCTGCAACTCGTTCCAATCATTGATAGTAATAAAAGACTCTTCAAACCTCTTAAAAATGGGCAGTTAAAAATTTCCCGTAGCTTACCACCATAAGCTACGGTGCCCACCGTAGCTTACGTTGGGCAACAATCTCTTATGACGGCAAGCCACTGTCGTACGGTGGCAAGCCACTGTCGTACGGTGGCATTGAGAATGGACTCCACCGTAAGCTACGGCGCCCACCGTAGCTTACGGTGGTCAGCTTGATTTTCCCATTTTACCCCTCGTTCAATCTCTTGAGTCCCATCTTCAATTAGGCTCTTGCAAATGCCCGATAAAGCACGTTTAAGCTCCCTCATTATGCTCTTCGGTACCTGAAAAGCCATACACACCGTAGACATCAAATCGTAACAAATAAATGTTTAAAGCATGGAATATTTATCATTTTAAAGCACTTACGGGTTGTCCAAAAGACCACCCGTCATCATTCCCCCCTTCTTGGGAACAACCTGAGTGGGGCTTACCTATGCCGAATCGGAGATCGGATAGATTAGACCAGCTTCCACCAGCTTGAGCACCTCTTTCTTCACAACTTCTTGCATATTCAGGTTTAGACGGCGTTGTGGCTGCACTACTGGTTTAAAGACGTCCTCCATGAGGATCCTATGTGTACAGAAGGTAGGGCTAATCCCCTTGATATCAGACAGTTTCCACGCGATGGCCTCCTTATTAGACTTTAGGACCTCGATTAAACGCTCCTTCTCCTACGTTGATAATTTCGAAGAAATGATCACGGGGAAGCTCGAATTGTCACCTAGGAACTCATATTCTAAGAGGGACGGGAGGGCTTTAAGCTCTACGGCTACTGGGTCTCTAATGGTATACTCTCGCTAGCGGCACTCACCTCACAAAACTCTAAGGTCTCGGGAACCTCTAGGAAATCATCCCCTATATCTTCGTTGTCGCTCTCCTCGGCTACTAAACTCTCATTCACTAGGTCGGCTCCGCTAATATACTCTAAACAGTGATCAACGCACGACATGAATGAATTCAGAAAGTATACGGAGTGACAAGGGCCACTATCGTTGTCGCCACCGCTCGGTGTGTTGCATCGATATTGCGATTTCGAACGTGACGTTCTCATCCCGGATGCGAAGGGTGATTTTCCCATCATGAACATCGATGAGCGCTTTCACGGTGCGCAGGAATGGGCGACCTAAGATGATGGGCACCTTCTCGTCGGCCTCCATATCGAGGATGACGAAATCTATAGGAAAGACAAATCTATCGACCTTAACCAATAAGTTCTCTACAATTCCCCTCGGATATTTAACAGACCTATCGGCTAACGACAGTGAAATACGAGTAAGGGTGAGCTCCCCTAAACCTAATCTCTCGTAGAGTGAGAAAGGCATCAGATTTATGCTCGCCCCGAGATAGGCTAAAGCAAGCACTGGAGCAATGGAGCCGCCGAATAGGCATGGGATCGTAAAGATACCCGGATTAGTCAGATTTTCGGGCAACTTGTTTAAAACCACGGCGGAGCATCCTCCAGTCAATGGGACATTCGAGAGCTCACCCAGCCTATCTTTACGTTTTAGAAGATCCTTCAAAAACTTAGCATATTTAAGCATATGCTGGAGGGCCTCGATAAACGGGAGATTGATTTTCAATTGAGTAAACATGTCAAAGATATTCCCATATTCTTTGGCATATTTTTGCTGTTTCAGACGTGCTGCGTAGGGTAGGCGTGAAGTATCTACGATCGGTGATGGCCTAACCTCTACCGGTTTTCTCTTTCCCTTACTCTCAACTGAAGTTCCACTGGTTGTTGCGGTAATTGTTGGGTCTAGCCTGGTGTGCACCCTAGGTGGAGCCTCCATCTCTATTTCCTTATCCACCTCATCATCCTGCTCCTCTACCTCTACCTCTACCTCTACCCCCCTCTCTACCCATTTCCTTCAAACTCCTACCACTGCGTGTACTAATCGCTTTCACGTGTTGGTTCGCTGGGTTTGGTTGGGTATTACCCACGAACTGGCCGTGTGGCTGCTCTTACAACTGTTTAGCGATACTACCTAGCGACCTCTGTAGATCTAAGAGTGTGGACTGTTGATTTTTTAAGAAAAGATCATGTTCCGCGTGAGTTATCTGAGTAGCCTGATCCTTAACAACTAATTGAGATAACAACCCTTCGATCCTATCTAGACTACCTCCTGGACCTCCACTCCTAGTCTGACCCTCCTGATTCGAACCCCCTCCACTAAAATGACTAGAATGACCTAACCCTCCACTATTGTAGTGACTCTGCCCCCTGTTCTGATAAGAACCTGATTGGAAACCAGGGGGTTACCGGACGATTGATAGTTATTATTATTATTATTACTACGCCAGTTTGGGTTATAATTGGAAGTATTATTATTAAATGGATTCGTCGGACCTCGACTCTGACCGGTGATAAACTCTACATGCTCGACAGTGAGCGTAGGACACTCTAACGTGTCATGACCCCCTCTACACACCTCACACCTATCAACCTTCTTCTTCAGCTCCTGGATCTCCTTAGTGACCTCCCTCTTAAAGCTATCTAAAGCAGCCGCTACCGTAGTTTCCAAGCTAACTTGGTGTAGACCCCGGTTAACCGGAGGCGTACGAGAAACAGGAATTGAATTCCTGCCGGCAGTGCTGTAATCTACATCGGAATGGGCAAAGCTTTCGAACAGGTAGTTACACTCGGCTACTTTTTTCTTTCCCATCAAGTGTCCACCAGCAGAAGTGTCGAATCGAGCGCGGGTCTTAGGGGTGAGACCGTTGTAGAATTTCTCTACAAGCGCCTAGTCTGATAGACCGTGTTGAGAGCAGCGGGACACTAAAGTTTGGAAACGCTCCCAAGCTAGATGGTAGGGCTTGTCAGGTTCCATTCGGAACGAATGGATCTGATCACGAAGGCGAGATGCTTTAGCGGGTGGGAAGTATTTTTTTAGGAAAGCAACCCGTAGAGCAGCCCAAGTAGAAAAAGTACCGGGTGGTTGAGAGTCAAGCCAGATGGCGGCTCGACCCCCGAGAGAAAAAGGAAAAAACTTGGAGGAAACGGGCATCGTTGCCCGCACCTCCATGTTGAAAGTGTGACAGAGACGGGTGAGGCGGTTTATGTGTGCGCGCGCATCCTCAGCGAGTTAGTGATAGCAGTCATGATGTAGGAAGGGATTTGCCAGGCTCAATCGTTGTTCATCGGTGGGAGGGTGATGGGTGAGTTTGCACCGGTGGTGGCCTGTTAGTAAACTGTTTGATTGTTATTAGCCATGTGAAAGTTAGGTGGTGGTGGTGGTTGGCTTACGTTTCTATGAACTACGCGGGGTGATGGGGAATCGGGTGGTGAAGGCTTTGGTGTAAAATTGAATCGGGCGGTATAAAGGGACGGGATGAACTTGAAAAAGTGAAAGAAGAAGCACTTACCTTTGGTGCGGGAGAGAATGGCGTATCCGTCGGCGGCTTTGGCGGAGGTCCTTGCGAACGCGTATGGGGCATTCACTAAACCGAAAACATGACAAACATGATAATTTAGCAAAAACTTTAATATATATATATATATATATATATATATATATATATATATACAAAAAAAATAAATATTAAACTAATTAATTAACTTAGACTCCTACGACACAAACAAAAAATAAAAAATTAAACACAAGTGTAATAACAAAGCCTAAATCGAGTAATCAACGCAATTGCCAATGAGAGGGTCCCCGGCAACGGCGCAAAAAACTTGATGTTCTAAAAGTAGTTACTTAAAAACAAATCAAATTACCCTAATTCTAGACTCAAATTAAACTCTAGACTCCTAAACTACACTAAACTACTAACCGGCAGGTGGACCGATCAATTGTAGAACAACATTAAGCAAGTCCGAATTATCGAACCCACAAGACTCTCTAATTACTATGACCACTTAACTTAGACTCAGTTAAACACTTTGTATATTTCAAAGAGGGGGTTTTTACTACTAATTCCAAATTATCAATTAAACTAAAACTACTAAATTGGAACAAACCAAACTATGAACTTTCTAGGAAATTGGGAATTAAATCAGGAATTACCGAACTAGTCACCTAGGTTGGATTTTTAGACTACTTCTCATTTGATTTAATAATAATTTATTAGGTTGAACGTTTTACCGGGATCTTGACATATTAAATTCTAGATTTACCGAACATGACCCCCGACCCTTCTTAGGAAGACACCTATGATAACCTATAACTATTATTTGTTTACCGGTTCTAAATATTTCTTTTCAGTTATCTTTTAATTTAGTAAAGTGTCTAATTAGTTATCTACTTCTCAATAATTAACCTAGACGAACTACAACTTCTAGTTTAGCTTAACTGACCTAATTGTGACAAGTAAATTAGATTTGAGAATTTCTCAAAACCTAAACCTAACAATTTATCTAATTAATTCAGCCAACTAATTGTTATTTCTCAATAACCAATTTAGGTATAATAACAAAACTGATTTTATATTTCATTCAACTGTTTTCCCGGTTTTATTGGCCAATTTTACCGACAACTTTCCGAATCCCTAAAGACACGAAAAGCAACACAAACCTATTCTATGGAAGACATCCACCTAGATTCATGTAAAACAACTAAACAATCACAACTCAATCAAAATCATGCAAACACACTAAACTAGAGAATTAAAGTTGTGAACTTTACCAATTAAACATTCAAACCAAAATTAAACTAAAATAAATCAAACTTTCATAAAATCCATCATCCAAACCTAGGTAACTGAATTAAATCTAGCCACGTAACATGTTTGAAAAACAAATCAAACAAGGTTTAGAACAAGAATGCATAATCAAGTAAACAAAGGAGTGCAAAGATCAAGAATGGTATGATAAAATCGTTAAAAGCTCCTGCCTCGAAACTCCTTGATCACCCGTACAATTCTTGCAGCCTAGATCTCATTCTTCTTGCTCAAAATCTCCAGAAAGATTGCTCCAAAAGCCCTAGATTCGTCCAAGTCGGTCCTAAGATGTGTTTAACTTCAATAATAACTCAATAAATAACAAAACAAGTCCAAACACAACTCTGTTTCAAAACTTTCTGGATAAAACACCCTCTCACCGGCCGCAAGAGGGTTTAAAGCTACCGGTCGCGCCTCGCGACCGAGTCATACATCTGGAGATAATTATCACCCTCTCGTGGCCCGCGAGAGGGATAAGACCTGCTGGTCGCGGACCGCCAGAGGGTTAAAAACCCATAATTGCATTTCGTTTCCTCTTTTTCGATCCAATCACATCCCGGCTTGGTTCTAATCACCATTTTAGCTCGTTTTTCCCATCCTTCCAACCGTTTTCACGAACTAAGACCTACAAAACGCATTTGGATTAAAAGTAGATAAATTCTTGACAAACCGAAACGAAAACGTGCTAAAACTATACAAACTCTACATGATGAATTGATGTATTATTCAATACATCATGTCTTATAATTTCTGATAGTTTGATCTCTTATTAACATGATGATTGCTGCACTTTTAATGGTCAATCTCATTATTAATATGATCATCATTACAATTTTCTCAATGATGCCCATGATTACAATGATCAATATATATTCACTTCATGAATCAGAGTAAAACCATACATTTTTTACGGTTTTTCATTATTTTCTCGAACATATAGATATACAATCGTTTCAAACCGTGCATACCCTTTAAATGATATTGCTACTTCAGGAGTATATTTGAGGTTTGACAAACAAAATTTGTTTTATCCGATTTTCTCTTATAAATGAAGTTCTCTTCGTATAACATCAATTGAGAAGTAACTATATGTCCGAGTCATATAGTATTTCTTTTATACTTGATAATAAGATACAAGGAGTATGACACTTTGGGTGTCAAATCGAAGCATGTTTCTACTTTTTCATGAGAATGACAATAAACCACAACTTTGTTTAGTCGTTCTATTCGGTATTATCGATGCAATGAAGTGATAACATATAGAATACAATGTATAAATAGCAACAAATCATACAATACATGACCTTATAGCATGTCATCATATAAAAACAACTTATAATGGGCGTTTATGAAATAAGAAACATTTTTATCACTAATAAGCAAACGCATATAATTTATGTAATAACTTATCATAGTATAACCAAACACAAAGATATCTTATATATTTTGGACACTTAATTTGAAATTTAAACATATATCTCTTTCAAAATCTGAGATCATTTATTATTTGTATTTGAAAATTTTATTTGAAAATTTGAATACTGATGAATTACATAACGTACTCATTTTTTCTTCTCAAATATTGATATTTTAACAACTGATGACATCACATAAGCAATCTACACATTGTACATATGAAGCAATAGCAATGGTCACTAGTTTATACTAGCAATAGTAATAGTTAATATGCAAATAAATTGTTAAACATTATGGCATGGCATAATGAATGAATAAGAGATACCGACATCGCTAGAAAGAGTTTCTCTAACAACAACTAATGATATCTAGCAATATTAATCTATTAGATGAATTTCTTATATGAAAACTTTGTTATAGCATTAACCCTAGTATAAATACCAAACGATATTTATATAATCATGTTATAATAATAATAGATTGCATTATAGATTGTATAGTTTATTTAAAACTAAATCAATTGATGTTTATAAACAGAATATTAGTATCCAATGAGCACTACTCACATAACTCATTTATATCTAATTGTGTAAAGGTCTTTTGGCATGCTATATATTAAAAATGACTAGTGAAAACAATTAATTACGATCCACATTAATATTTTATTTTCTTTTAAGGCCAACAAGCAAGCAAATTCAGTTAAAGGAATAAAAGGTACTTCACCTGGGGTTTAACAGAAAAAGTGTATGTTCTTGATCGAGTATCTAGTCAAAGAAACTTTGCATATAACAAAAGGAGAAAATACTTACACTCGAATTCAATTAATTTTCAATCTTTTTCATATATATCACTCGATTCATGAACACCAATAAATATAAAAGTTAAAATAACAATGGTTATAGTAAAATCAAATAAAACTACATTGTTAAAGATGATTATAGTATATATTGTTAAAGATGATTATAGTATATGTGAAAATCTTTTTTCATGATTCATATTAATAACATTAAGCATATTTGGACATATTAAGAATTTTTAACTTGTATATTCACAAATAATATTAATATAATGACTCTATCCAAATCATTTAAAACAATAAATATTAAAATCATAGTGTGCAACTTTGATAACCGTATGTGAATCTTCAAATTTATATAATATTCTAGAAATTCATTTACCATCATAAATATTTAAACTAATCATAACAAATCTCTAAACGGCCTAAAATGAAATATTATGTCAAACAAGAATAAATTATAAAAAAATCATATGTCATTCGTCTGAATAAATAGGTTTGATTCGTGGGACACCACACCACATGAAGTATAACTCAAATCAAATTATGATTTTATTTTTAACCACTAGAGTAGACAAATCCATTGAGTTTTAATTTATAGACACTACCTTATTTCGTTTATTATTTACCTTTTTATATGTCGTCGGAGATATACATATAAAAATCCAATAAAAAATTTCAAATAGTGACATGCACATGATTAATATATCATAATCTAAGATGATTTTATAAGGTTACCTTTTTTCTCTAATAAGGGACCTTTTGTAAGGTGTGGATGACACATCATCTAGAAAAAGTGACCACCGTGTTTACAATCCTTAAAGGCGATTCGGGTTCGTGTGATGTCGCTGGAGGCTAAAAAACAAGACTTTTAGAAAAAGCACCTTCGTGCTGAACCCTATTAGCAACTAACATACAACAAATAAGAACAAGGATAAAGAGATATATAGAATGTATGCTTTTTATTCATTGAGTTGTAAATACAAAGAAAATGAAAAGATGGTAATTAGAATGTGAATAGTCACCATAATATAGTTTATTTATAACAATGTTAAGTTTTTAAATCAATACATTTTATGATTAATTCTTAGTCATAAGTTATATGACTACTGAAAGTTGAAACAATGAATTGCAAAGATTTAGGCTTTAGTTTTAACTAGAGGTACACAAATCGAGTATTTTTAATAACCGATTCTGACTATGGAATTAGTTTTGGTTTCTTGTTTTAAGGATTAGAACTGGTTATTATTATAACCGGTTCCGGTTCTGGTTATTTGACCAAAAGATCATACTCTATGTACCATGTGCCGAGTAGGGTTCGGTTTCAGTTATTAAGAAATCGGGTACTAAAATTCCATATTTTCGGGTTTTATATTTTCATATTTTTTAATACTTAATGCGTTCTTATTACCGAATTTTCTCATATTTTTATTTATTATTATTAAATATGCATTATATAATTTTTTTTTTTATTATTAAATTTTGTTTATTATTATTAAATATACATTGTTTGATTTCGGATATTAATCGGGTATGATGATTCTGGTTTTGGTTCCAAGTATTGAGATCAAAATGCATACCCTATCCATACCCTATGAGTAAGGTCGGTTTCAGTTTTGAATACAGAATAACCAGGTATTAAAAAAACCGGTTCCAGGTTTTTTTTCCCGGATCTGATTTCAGATACGGTTTTTTGTGCACCTCTAATTTTAATCGATCAACACCAGGCTTACAAGGGCTTAAATTTGCTAAGCGCCAAGCTTTGGGTCATAGTGGGTTAGGTTATGGACTAAAACCAAATTGATATTGATTCATCACATCTGAAAAGTAATAATTTTGTCTTTTGTGTTTTGGTGTTTTTTAGCTTTAGGGTTTTTTTCATTTTTGTTTTACAAATTTAGTTTTTCTTTTTTATAATTGGTCATAAAAAGTTAAACAAGTTTAGTTTCTTATTAGTTTTTGTTTTATCTTTTTTATGAATTTGATTGTTCTTCAGTTGCTACTTAGCACAATGTTTGATGGTTACATTTGATCCTTTAATTATTTTTTGTTTGGTTGCTATTTTGCAAAGTGTTTGATAGGTTTTACGTTACATGAGCCCATTGGTGTTAAAAATTCATGTTTTTGTTTCATGTTTTATCTATGTTTTGGTTTTAGTTGTTGTCCGATTGCTAATTAGTAAGATTTTATGCCCTGACCCCACAACGCTAGTTATATGGTTCTACATCACCCACCCTGCAACACAGGGGTTTTAAGACTAGTTTACATCAATCTTTCAATTTTTTTTCATAACTAATGGGTTTCGATTATAAATGTTTCAGTTATTTTGGTTATTAAAAAATTGGTTTTCTTAGCTATATACATGGATGGATTTAAACTAATCTAATATAATAAATCCTACTATATCTTTCTTAATTAAAATATTAGTAACTCTTTTAATTTATAAAGAAAAATAACTGGCTAGTGACAACTGATATCTGATCTATAAAATATTTTCTGACAAGTAACAAATTATATATAAATAATGTTGATTATGTTCGGTTAATTAGGTTTGCATACAAAATAACCATAACTGAACCATAAAAGTAAATTATCAATAAAAAATCATAATCGAACCACTGATTTCTCAAACGACTTGATTGTTTTAATTACGAAGTTATTCAATTTTTCTGTCTAGAATCTTTAACGGCTCCACCATCATGATTCCTTGATGTGATCAACAATTAGCATCCGTCTTCTTCTTCTTAATACACATGTTCTACTATATATCAAATACCATTTTTAAATAATACTTTTTATACCTAAATATCATCTTCCTTTCCATTTGTAATAACTATTAAGCGGTAATTAGTACTTTTACAAACATGATAACACACACCTATAACACACCGTACATGTTATCTCAAGAAAGACTTGAAACTTCAACTTCACAAGAAATAAAAATATTAAAAAAAATCTTAATACCAGCCTAAAGCCCTTTGGTACTAGTAGTGGCGAATCTTGAGATTTTCGACCGGGGGTCGAAAACGTATATACCCAAAAATTTCTATAAGACCGTGGGGTAAAAAACGTATATACCCAAAAGTTTCTATACGAAAGCTACATACTCTCCACGAGCTAAAAATTCGAAGGGTCGGCCGCCCCCTCCCGCTCTATAAACGCTGCACCACTGGGTACTAGTAATAGTGCAATCCTGTGATAGAATCTTAAAAACCAGTTAATATATATTTGATGACTTTTATTAACAAATAAAGTTATCTTCAAGTTTCTTTGTCGTTTTAGAAGAACACAAAGAGTTAATTTACCTTTAATGAGCATGTCTATTTCATATGTGTTGGATAGTGCTTTAAACGGGCAAGGCAGCTTATTTATAGAGCATGTGCAGCTGCCTTTAAGTGGGCCTACACAACAATTTCTTTTAGATGCATACACAATAATGTAATCTTTGCTAAATCCTCAAAAACAATTATAAAATCTGAAAATAAATAAAACAATTATAATCATATATAATTCGTGGAAGTAAGTTGACGCACCATAGGTTTTGGGAAAAGTGTATGTGTTTCGAGTGTTGCCAAATCAAGTACACGTGGTAACAAATAATTTAACGACTTTTTGACTGCATTACGGATTATATTTGAATAACCAAATAAAAAATATATTCATTGGGATAGCGGCGGACCTACCATGATGGCTCAACTTTTCGCCGGAGTATAATTTTTTTTTTTTGATATTTTTATCGTTTTTTGGATTTCGCTACTTTTGAAAAACAAATATGTTACCCCTCTCCTCTAGCAGTGAGGAGGCAAGAACGAAAATAATAAATGAAAATTTTTACCACCAACTGTGGCGACGACGAGCACGAGGAACTATTTGCAGAGATGTAAATACAAAGGAGATTGAAGTTAAAAATATAATAAAATATATGCCTTGGTGTCACACCCCGGATTTCCAACCCAAATCCCGGTGGACCCGGGTTGGAAGTATTGTGATGTCAGTTGATATCATCATAGTCAATTAAACACGGCAAAACGGAAGTCTTGGAGTAAAATTACTATTACAAACCGAATGTTCAAAATAAAATAATATACAGGCTCGTAATAGAAGATCCACAGACGGATCATTAAAATGTACAAGAAAGAATATAAAACAGACTTTAGGGCAGATCTAAGGATTTGCAAGATCCTCTTATTCACTGCCGAGCAGCTCCCGGCCGATTTCGTATTGTACCTGCAGTTTAGTCTTTGAACGATACGTCAGCTTTCGCTGTTAAATACACCCAACTGACTCATTTTGAAAACTTTAAAATGATTTTTAAATGCAAAACGGCACAAAATCTTTTATTAATTTGGGAAGTTGACTTTGCAACCTTATATCAGATTCACATGTTTGTCAATACATACATGGCCTAGTACAGAAACCGAGACATGATTAAATACACACCACTTAGAACTCACGAATGAGTTATCCCCAACGTCTTGGGTAATTTGCATATGAGCGTCTATCAGGTGTATGCCTACACCCCGCGCTAAGGTCGTGGCCAATAACTAATGTATTGAGCCGAGGATATCCAGGACACGGTAATTTAACCCCCGATGTTTAAGTTATCAAACAAAACTGATTAAAACGGGATATGCGGGTTTACTAGCCACAAACGGGCATTCGATTGACCCCATTTCAGACCAAGCGGTAATAGTTTATCGTATCCCAAGCCCATATAGGGAAAATAAGTCGAGAGTATTTACCTGAGCTAGTCTTTTTTTAATTTTTAATAACTCGACCGTATACAAAAGTACCAACTGCAGATAGCATTTACCGGCAAGGCTCTAGTCTGGATTAGGGCATAAGCTAACCAATTAAATACTATCGGTCTTTATTTAAGTCATAGACTTAAACCGAGTAGTGTACATGATCAAGAGGTATAACACTTGATTAAACGACGATCGGATAGAATGTAGTTTAAACCCGACAAGTACTTTGACTTGCATATTATGGGTAAACAATTAACATTCTGGATTTTGAGATTAAAATGATAAGGTTAAACCCGTTTTGGTTAAATTCCGTAAACTAGTTACACATACTTAACCGTACGCATATTAGCGATATCGGGTAACCGGATAAGTCATGGACAAGTTCTATATGCCATTATATTTTAAATAAGTTAAAACATCAGTAGGATATCAACTTATATGCCCGTTAAGATTTTAAAACGAAACTATGCCTCATAAGGAGATTTCGGTAATTATATATCGTATAAAAGAAACTTGAACATATTTTAAATTTATAATCATGAGTATTCTGGAAAATATATTATTTATGATATAATATCAGTAGGATATCAATTATATGTGTATTTTATCTTTTATGACCAAACTATGCTCCGAAGGGGCATTTTTTTCATTTTACACATAGTTTATAGATTATTTGGGATTCTGAGTTTATAACATGTACCTACTGTAAATATATTTAAAAAATAAGTTTTAAAATCAGTAGTTATCAAGTCTTGGTCAGTAATATGGTTTAAAACTATACTATGCGCCGAAACGGCGCTTATGTCGTAAAATGACGTCTTTAAGCGATGTTTACGAAAACTGATGTTAAGGTCAGATTAAAATGTTTAAGTATGTTATTTAATATAACATATCAGTAGGTAAATGATTTACCTTGAAAAGATTGATTAAAATCATTTTATGAGCCACAAGGGCTAAAACCGTCATTTATCGACATAGTTTAAGGACTTGCTTGAAAACTCAGTTTATAACTTAGTAATATCCCAAACAATCCTACTTATGATATTACATCAGTAGAAACTCATTTTCAAGTTCAATACCATTTAAAACCTTGTTTTATACAAAAAGGGCATTTTAGTCAAGCATGGCATAATTATGGAACTTGCACATAAACTTGGATGTCGATTATGATCATGTAATATAACCTCAGAGGGTTATGCTACATTGCATTACGATCATAATGTGACCTTAATTCAGAAGTTAACTAATCTAAGTGGGTCAGAATCGAAAGTCAAAGTAGAAGTCAAACTTTGCGACTTTCGGTTGCGAACCGACTCTAGGACTAAAATTGACGGATCGAACATGTTCCCACGTGTTCTAATAATTATTACCCACTTGTTTAAGTGTCAAAAACATGTTTATAACATACATAAACTCAGATTATGATTTTATGAAATCTGACCCCTTTGACTTTTTAAAACATTAACTTTGACCCGTCAATTGACCTAGTAAACGTGATCCTTAGGAGGTGCCCCTTTAAGGGGTTAATACCTTCCTAGTTACGATCACTTAGCCATGTTCATTTCGAACAATGGCTGGACCATAATGGTCTTAACCGAAAGTCAAGGCATTTGTCGAAAATGCTTGCCTTTTGACTATTAAAAGCCTATAAAAAGAAAAGAGCAGAGATGGAGCACTTACAAGTGATCCACGGGAAACTTAGAACTCAAAGAGAAGCTCCCAAATGGTCAAGAACTTCCAAGAGTGTAATAGAGAGGAGAAGAAGTGAATGAGCAAAGAATGAGGTGAACTAGTGGGCTATTTATAGTGCAAGGAGGTATGTGAAGATGAAGCCAGGTGTTAGAGGTGTTCTAGGATCATCACAAGTGTCTAGCAAGATGTCAAGAGCTGCAAGAGTGTGGCAATTTGCAGGAGAGGTGGCATCTTGACAGAATTTTGGGGTTTTGACACTTTTAGTCCCTCAAATTTAGTTTTGTGGATTGTCATGAATTGTCCCTTGACTTATATCCAATGACATAATGATACAACTTGGTCTTTTCGTTCAACACGAGATATATTGAAGAATAGTACGAACAACCGAACGTTAACGAGTGTCACACTAGGTGTTCTTACGACTTATATGTGTTTACTAGCTTAAATGCGAAAGATATGAACAGTTATGGTTTCATGGGTTAAATTACCCAAACTAGTAAACTTAAAGGTTTGGTGAAGAAGCGAAATACTCAATGATGGTAAATCAAGAGATATCATGTCAACCGGAAGTTGTTCGTATCGAGAAATAACTTGTTTAAACAAGTAATACGGAACACATGTAGTCTAGGGGCCTCTCGGTAATTAGCTGAAAGTTAAAATGGTGAAAATCAAAGGCTTCAGACGCCTGCCGTAGGCTATGGTCACTAGACCGTAGCTTACGGTCAGTATAAAATCAAAACAGCAAGAATAAACCGTAGGTTACGGTTATTTTTATGAATTTTTGAGTTTTTTGAACATGTTTGAGTGGCTAGCTCATTAAGGTATGATCCGAGGGATTGCACACGTATCGGTTTTTTACCGAACACGAATTTTACGAGGTGTTACACTTGGGGTTAACAATAAGCCTTTAAAATCAATTTGTATGACACAAGTTTTAATTTTTTTACTATTTTCAATTTCATTTTTAAGGTGGAAATGGAAGGTTGAAAAGTGAAAATCAAATGTATATTTTGAAAATTTCTCGAACATATAAGTGGTAATTTTATTAGTATGAAAAGAAATTTGCAAATAAGTTTGAAACATTTTTTTTAACATTTTAGTTATGACTTATTCGATTCAGTGTTACAATTTATTTAGGTTTTTTATTCAATAAGTTTATTATATGTATTATTTTATTACTTCATCATTGTATATAATTAATTTTTAATTTGTGTTTAGTTTTCTGTCTTTTAAAAAATATATAATATTATATTTTTGAGTTATTATTACATCAATTGGTGAAAAGTAATTGATGTAAACTAATAATTGTGACCCTCTACTTGTAAAAGTTTGATTACTAAACATAATTAACAGAGAAAAACATATCAGTATTTTTTTAATCTTCAAGTTAGTGTTCTTTCAATAATAATATTCTCACAAAAACATGTTCCATCCCCATTATCATTTGTAAATATTCATGTTCAATCGCAACAGTTGTTAATAGAAACCATAAGGCTTTTATCCGGTAGATCAAAACGAGTAAATAGATAGTAATGTTACCTTAGATCGATGCTCGATTAAGAACTGGTGTGGCTTGATCGATATTGGCGATCTTCGGCAGAGTGACTGGCGACGCTTAACTTGACAACAGAGAGCGATATTTTAGTGTACGAACATGATGGTATGTGATTGTGTGCTAGAAAACGAGTAGAGCATTATTTGCATAATTTCGGCCAAAGATTTGACCTCGATTAGGAAGGATTTGACAGTTATAAACACGTAGAATGGGACAATTAAGTAGCATTTAAATAACATATATTTTAGGGTTTCAAAAATCGGGCTGTATGAAGTATGGTAAAAAAAATTAAACGTTACCCCTAAAATCTTGGTCTAGATCCGCCACTGCATTGAGAATGGCCTAATGATGTTGGTGAATTGGATAAAATGTAAGATAGATGAAAGTAATGGGTTAAATCTCTATTGTATATAAGTTTAGCTATTTAAAAAAATGTAAATAGTATAAATTATCATCTAAACACATATACATTTAAATTATATAAAATGTTAAAAGGACCTTTTTCTACTGATAACAAGTTACTGGATAAAACTTTGTATTTTCAAATGGTAATAGTTCAATCCTTTTATTAAAAAGAAAAAAAGTGTAGCTTAACAGTAGATTTGTCGTTATACATGAAAAATGTAGAGGTGATTAAGGAAATATACATCAGTATGCCTATTTTTAATTGCTTAAATTATATTAAATCTGTTTTTGGTGGGCCTCGAACCCTTGACCTCAAAGGGAGCAACACCTACCTATCGGGAGCAAAGCGGACAATATTGGTAGTATGAGAGGCTGGATGTTACAAATGATATTAAAGCACTTTTGTGCCGTTCGGGATGGTGGGGGCAAAACTCATCAAGGAAGATGAGTCTCTTAGGGGGTGATTGTAGCGATATCAGAAAGAATAACATAGACCACCGTAACACCCTAGGCAAATCCCACATTGTATTGACCAATGCTCCCGTCGTTTTCATGGATTTGATGAATAGGGTGTCCAAACCCTACCTCGATCGTTTTGTTATTGTCTTTATCGATGATATTCTTATTTATTCCAAGACCAAATTAGATCATGAACGACACTTTCGACTTATCCTAACACTTTTGAAAACCGAAAAGCTCTATGCTAAGTTTTCAAAATGTGAATTTTGGTTAAAAGAAGTTCAATTTCTTGGTCATGCCGTCAACGACAAAGGAATTCATGTCGACCCTGCAAAGATTAAAGAAGTGCAAGAATGACAAGCTCCACGCACTCCTACCGAAGTTAGATCTTTCCTCGGTTTAGCTGGTTATTATTGACGTTTCATCTCCAATTTCTCTCGTATTGCCTTACCACTCACAGCCTTAACTCATAAGGGCAAGCCCTTCGTTTGGGGGCCTAAGCAGGAAGAGGCTTTTCAAACCTTGAAATAAAAACTTTGTGACATACCTATTCTCACTCTCCCTAACGGTTGTGAAGACTTTGTGGTCTATTGTGACGCATCAGGACAGGGACTAGGGTGTGTCTTAATGCAAAGAGGAAAGGTGATAGCCTACGCCTCAAGGCAAATCAAAAAGTACATGAAAAGAATTGCACCACTCACGACCTGGAACTTGCAGCAGTCGTGTTCACCCTAAAGATATGGAGACATTATCTCTACGGTACCTAGTGTGAAATTTACACTAACCACAAGAGCCTCCAATATATCTTCAATCAGAAAGAGCTAAACATGAGGCAACGATGATGGGTTGAACTTTTGAATGATTACGATTGTGAAATCCGTTATCACCCTGGTAAAGCCAATGTTGTAGCTGATGCCCTTAGTCGGAAAGTATACGCTAACTCCATTCATCTTTTGTGTTCACAAATCGTAACTGATCATCAAAACCGCATTCGCGCAGCTCAACATACTTCTGTCATGAAAAATGATGTACGAGATGAATTGTCTTGTGGATCTGAAACCAAGTTAGAATCCAAGTCCGATGGTATCCTTTACTACCTAAATCATATATAGGTACCTGATCATGACAATCTTCGTACTTTTCTCATGAATGAGGCCCACAAAACACGATACTCTATACATCCAGGTGCTGATAAGATGTATCAAGATCTACGATACTCTTATTGGTGGCCTGGCATGAAGAAGGTTATCGCCATTTTTGTCTCCAAGTGCCTCACATGTTCAAAGGTTAAAGCTGAACATCAAAGACCCTCAGGATTACTCGTTCAACCCGAAATACCCGTTTGGAAGTGGGAAAACATAACCATGGATTTTATTACCGGGTTACCTTGCACCTCCAGCGGGCATGACATGATTTGGGTTATTGTCGATCGCCTTACTAAATCAGCTCATTTCATTCCAATCCGCGAAGACTATAAAACGAGAAGTTAGCTCGTATTTACATCGATGAAATTGTAAGTCGACACGGTGTGCCTTTGAGCATCATCTAGGATAGAGATGGACGTTTTACTTCACGAACATGACAAGCCGTACAATCAGCGTTATGTACACGCTTAGATCTCAGCACCGCATTTCACCCTCAAACTGATGGTCAATCTGAGCGCACACCCTTGAAGACATGTTGCGAGCATGTGTCATAGACTTCAAGGGCAATTGGGATACACACCTACCATTAGTGGAATTTTCATACAATAATAGCTATCATTCGAGCATCGGTATGGCTCATTTTGAAGCATTATACGGTCGTAAGTGCCGAGCACCGGTATGTTGGCACGATCGATGAGACACAAATCACTGACCAGCATTAATTCAAGAAACAACCGACAAGATTCTTCAAATCCGCAATAATCTTCTAGCAACCCAGAGTCGTCAAAAGAGTTACGCTGATAAACGATGAAAACCACTCGAGTTTTGTGTTGGCGATCAACTACTTTTGAAAGTATCACCATGGAAGGGAGTTGTTCGTTTTGGACAAAAAGGCAAGCTAGCACCTTGCTATGTGAGACCATTCAAAATACTCGAGAGAGTTGGTCCGGTAGCCGACAAGCTTGACCTACCAGAAGAACTCAGCAAGATTCATCCCACGTTCTATGTATCCAACTTGAAAAAGTGCCTTGCCGACGAACACCTCCATATACCGTTGGAAGATATTCAGATTGATGAATCGATGCATTTTGTAGAACAACCTGTAGAAATCATGGACTTCGGTGAGAAACGTTTAAGATGAAGCCGAATTCCGATAGTCAGCGTTCGTTGGGAGTCAAAACGAGGACCTGAGTTTACTTGGGAACGAGAAGACTCAATGCGTGAAAAATACCCTCATCTCTTTCAAGTCAAACCTACTACTACTTAAATTTCGGGACGAAATTTCTAAAAGTAGGGGATACTGTAACATTTGTCGTATAACGGGTTCTAAAACCCACTCCAATTTTTCTAATGCAAGTATACGCTATGATTCATTACGCTTTTATGCCAAGTGTTTTAGAATTCGTTATACTATTAGTGGTAAATAATAAATAATGAATAATAAAGTTCAAAGTAATAATAATATTAATATAAATAACAAAAATAATAAAACAAGAAAAGGGTGTGGATCGTGGGTATCGAACCCGGGTCTCCACCCAAACAATACATACAACACACCACTACACTACACACACATGTTTGAACCAAACCCAAATCAAATCAGCTTTATACCAAAACAACCCTCTGAAATCTAAATCCAAACAACCGCCCTGTAAGCGACTGTAACTCCCAAATCAATCACCATAAATTCAGTTTCCATTACTAATTAAACCAAGAAACCGTTCCCAATCATGAGTTAGAGTCAATCATGGGGCCAACTTAATCAATTCGGTTACACAATCATTCGATCATCAATTCTTTGACCGAAACTATCGAACCGAAATCCAACTTGAACCCACACCTTCAACTATATATAGCGATCCATGAACTCTTGTAGAACTCGCTCACACTCGCCATACACTCTGCACACTCTCTTTTTCTTAAAAACATTCACCGAAATAACCTTCAGTCGCCGGAAAACCTCGCCGGAGATCAGGAAGACACCTCTGTTGGTATATCATATACTCTTCTCTTTTACTAATTAATCATAATCTCGTATAAAAGTTGAATTGTTAATCATCACAACCAGATTGGGTTCTAATCCTTTCGGTGTTTGAAATGATGAAGATGAAGCGAAGTAAGTGTTTAAGAGAAATAAAAACCGGTATATAAACCGGGTTAGACACACACTCCAGTGGTGGACTGTGTGCATTTGAAATGCATGATCCCGGGTTCGAGTCTCACACACAGTAATTCCTTATATAATCCAAACCTTTTTATAACTAAAGTATAAAAAACTTAAATTGTATATAAATTTAATTAAAATTCCATATCCTTCGGGTTAGTCACACAACCCAATTGATCGGGCTGTGTGAAACACGAAGCAAAGTGCACGGGTTCGAGTCCGGTCGGTTACATGTTTTTGAAATTACCAAAACTTTTTAAAATAACAAGATTATGGTTTAGATCAGTAAGTGTATATATAATTAAATTCGGATATATTCCGGGTTAAACACGTAGCTCAGTTGGTAGAGCTGCGTGCACGTAAATGGAAGGTCACAGGTTCGAGTCCCACACGGTGCATATAATAACCCGGTTCGACCCGCTAAGGAGCATATTTTTTAAGTTAACCTTTTGTTTATTTTACTTCAAAAACTATAAAAATATTTAATAAAATAAGTCCTTTTTAACCATAAAAATTAGTAACAAATACTATAAAATTATCTAAAAACTCTAATAAAGTTCATTAAATAATAATACAAATTTTAAGTAAATATATTTACCGAAGTATACATGAATATTTAGGTTAGCTTTTCTCATCGGTTGGTATCTTTAAATCGCGCGCGCTCGTTATCAAATCAAGAACGCACCCACTGTGAGTGAATTCCTACAAATTACCCCTTTTATTCATGTTTTGGGGTGTATCATGTGGCATTTTATTTATATCATTTATTCAACACTTGTGCTATTACCATTATATGAACTAACGTGCTATGTGATATTTGGTGTATTGTTATTTGGGGTTATACTTTCTCATTTCAGTCAAGCTCTCACATTAGGCCCATTTGTTCCCTGTTACATACGGGTAGAGCGTCGCGTTGCCTAATTAGATCGGCTCTGTTTGATTGAGCCTTGATTTCACAGCACATCATTTATCGTGCTCACATGTACATTGCTAGATGATTATGTGGTTTTTGGTTAGATTACATATACGTTTGCTCATATTTGGTTTATGCAAATTTATTAAATTAATAAACAAATCAATTCTTTCTTATGTTTAAACGAGATTCACTCGCCAATTTTTGTTGACCCAAATCTCTATTTTTACATATGATACAGGTGATCAGGTTGAAGCAAGGAACACATAGGACTTGGGTCTTAGAAGAAATATAAAGCGTTACTTGAATGTCTTGTTTAGAACAATTTTTTTGTGCTTGTATGGGTTATGTGTTGGTTGGAATAATTCTTTTAATTTCAAATAAATATATGAAACTTTTATAATAGTAAATGTCATGAGCTTTGATGAAAACCCAATCATGCCCCGACTACCATATCCGCTGCGGGTCAGGGTGTGGCAATAGTAATGTTACCTCAGATCGATGCTCGATTAAGAACCGGTGTGGCTTGATCGATATTGGCGATCTTCGCCAGAGTGACCAGCGGCGCTTAACTTGACAACAGAGAGCAATATTTTAGTGTACGCACATGATGGTATGTGATTGTGTGCTAGAAAACGAGTAGAGCATTATTTGCATAATTTCGGCCAAAAATTTGAACTCGATTAAGAAGGATTTGACAGTTGTAAACACGTAGAATGTGACAATTAAATAGCATTTAATAACATATATTTTAGGGTTTCAAAAATCGGGCTGTATGAAGTATGGTAAAAAAAATTAAACGTTACCCCTAAAATCTTGGTTAGATCCGCCACTGCATTGGGAATGGCCTAATGATGTTGGTGAGTTGGATAAAGTGTAGGATAGATAAAAGTAATGGGTTAAATCTCTATGATATATAAGTTTAGCTATTTAAAAAAAATGTTAAATAGTATAAATTATCATCTAAACACATATACATTTAAATTATATAAAATGTTAAAAGGACCTTTTTTCTACTGATAACAAGTTATTCGATAAAACTTTGTATTTTCAAATGGTAATAGTTCAATCCTTTTATTGAAAAGAAAAAAACTATAGCTTATACATGAAAAATGTAGAGGTGGTTAAGGAAATATACATTATTATACCTATTTTTAACGGCTTAAATTATATTAAATCTGTCTTTCGTGGGGCTCGAACCCTTGACCTCAAAGGGACCAACACCTACCTATCGAGAGCAAAGCGGACAATATTGGTAGTATGAGAGGCTGCGTGTTACAAATGATATTAAAGCACTTTTGTGTCGTTCGGGATGATGGGGGCAAAATTCATCGAGGAAGATGAGTCTCTCAGGGGGTGTTTGTAGCGATATTGAAAAGAATAACATAGACCACCGTAACACCCTAGGTAAATCCTACATTGGTCATGGCCGGAACAGATTCTTGATTCATGAGATATGTCTCGCCACTTAAATCATCAACACGTTTTAGACTTAGTTGGCTTTGAAGCACATTAAAACTCCACAGTTAGGCATGCTTAGATGAGAGCAGTACCAGGATGGAAGACTTTTTAGAAAGTCTCCACAAAGTCAACCAAAAACAAATCCATATGAGACGGGTATTACATACAAATGGTTGATAACCTCGGCTCTCACGACAAACAATATTTTAAGCTGACTATTTTGACGTTGCAATATGCATGTTTGTAGTTTACCCTTATATCGTAAAGTTTTGCCCCTTTATAGTTCTGTTTTTTTTTCTCTTACAACTTTAATATGTAATTCTTTTATAAATTTTTTGAATATACTATTTTTATCTATGCTTCTGTGTATATTTTATTCAAAACTGAGTTATACGTGATAGTGCAAGTCATCAAAGCACAAACGAAAAAGTCATCAACGCTCCTTCAAGGTTTCATTTTTTTATTTTTTTCACATGAAACCTTTAAAATATAATGTTTTATAAAAAATCTGGCTTTTCCGTTATAATGTGATTATTTTGACAATTTTTCAACTTGAAATTTTGTTCATGGGGCAAATATTAATATACAGATTGTTGAAACCAAGTCCTACAAATTTCAGTAACCCTGTGGCAACCCGCGTATTTTGGCCACTAGTATGTCTATATTTGTATGTATATGTATGTGTGTGCCCACATATACATACATACACTATGGCTGGTTTTCATACAAAGGGATACTAGATTTAAATAACCCGAATTTTCACCAATTGACTGATAAACTCCAAACTTTTGATTTGTACATCAGCACTCCCAACTTTCAACTTGTTGGCTGGTAACGCATTTTAACTAACTAAACCTTAACCCAGTTAGCTGATGTCAGCTGCCACATCATCAACAAATGTCATGTCAGCTACCACATCAGATATCATGTCATAAAAATGACATGTCAGCTGTCACGTCATAAAAAATGCCACATCAGTAAAAAGGGCCGTATCAGATGTCACGTCAGCAAAAACTAACTGAGTTAGAGTTCAGATAGTTAAGGAGTGTTATCGGCCAATAAGTTAAAAGTTGGGAGTGCTAATGTACAAATCAAAAGTTAGAAGTATTATCTGTCAATTGGTGAAAGTTCGGGTTATTTAAATCTAATATCCCTTTTTTTATTAATAAACATAAGAATTCTTAAAAACAAACAAAAGCCTTTTTTATTAATCCAGAAAATCCATCATAGGGCCCACCAACAACCTTCTGGAATAGTTGGCTCGATAGGACCTCAGCCCCTCCAAACTCAAACTCGTCCACCTCACCCCTCTTATCGCTACCCTCGTCCACTTTAGTCGTCCGGATTTCAAACCAACGCATCGGACAGTGCGTTAGAGATGCTCTTACGTGCTTGCTAAGAAATTTTGTGAACATGTGTTTAGTTGGTATTGATAGTGAAATCATAGCAACTGACAAATGAATCTGGAATAAAACAAAAGTTTAGATTGTATTGATGGTGGAAGCAACACCAAAATTAATGAATCTAGAAGAAAAAAAACATTTTGGATAGGATTGATGGTGGAATTGATATCTTCAAAAGTATAAATAAGTGGTCTAATATATATTTGTTTTCTTATTAAAAAGGCGAATTCATTAATTGATAATTACTTTCTACACAACATATAATATTGAATACACGAAGGAATCTGTCCTAACACGTCTCTTCTTTTTACTACAGTACTATAAAATTTATTTAACATACAATAATTCCTACTTTGTGTTCATTTAATAATCTTCTTATAATTAATACATCATTTAACAAACATCTTATAACTCATACGTTATATGATAAACTTCTCCTAATCAAAACGTCATTTAATGATAAACGAGTGACATAGGTAATCTTTAATGAGGCTTCAAATGGATAATTTCTATTGAACCGGTCAAACGGCTCAAGTGATCCATTCCTTTTGTCATTTTATACAAAACCATGTTAAAAGTATCGTGGTGTGCGTTCTTTTTATCCCCGGTTCTAAAGACATATCTAGATATAAGAGTCATAAAAACATATATATGCATACAATTACATAAAAACTAGCAGAATAACTTATTGTAATACAAATTTTTTATAGTCATCTAATTACGTAGATATCTCGATATACACAACTAAATAAATTAAAAGTACTTAGCCTGAATATTAGGAACCATGCCCCCACTAGCGTGGTGCTAATTCGGTCGTTAGTGGCGTGGCGTGGCGTGAAGCACCACCCTTAAGGGGTTATTGTTGATTAAATCAAAGAGGGCGTGGGGACCACCCACAACGGTCATCTGATGATTCAAAAATAAAAAATAAAAAATTTAAAAATTCTCTCTCTCTCTCTATATATATATATACATATTTCACAATTTTTCTAATCACACATTCAAACCCTCAAAGTTCTTCTCATCTTTGCGTTAATCATTACAAATTTTCTATAAGATAAAATGTTTCTATGGAGCAATATCGACTCGAACAACCCGTATAACTAGGACCAAAACTCACCAAATATCTAAAACACATGGAATACCCTGAAAACACCAAACACTTACCTCTACTCTTCCAATGTATTCATCGGTTGTTATCAGGGTTTTTTTAATAAAAAAATACCAAACAGTTATCTAACACTATTCCTTGTTATGCGCTTTTGATACCATATACAATTGACTAACACACTTCCCTTTTCAAGAATTCTTCAATCTCCATCTACCAATGAAAATAGTCTTATATCCTTTGTACCAAATGCCAAGGCACTTTCACATTCCAATGTAACTCTATACATGTTTTCCATTTCCATGGTAATTAAGGGTTTGACAAAGTCATCATCTGTATCTGTAAATCACAAAAGGTGTTTCATTCCTTTCCCCATATTTTTTAGCAAATAACTTATATAATCTTTAACTCTATTTATCAATCTATATATTTATTCAATATCAGACTTGAACTCTCAATTATATGAGATGAGACACCTTTTTTATAACCCTTAATATCGCTAGGCCACGTGCTCGTTGGTGACTTCCTTATATGACTTGTAGTTAAATCAGCTTTGCGATACGATATGATTGGAATACGTGTCGCTTTGCAATATTTTGTTTTCTTAATATGTGATTGGAATTTGTGTAAAAGGATATAAGACTCGTTTCATTGGTAGATGGAGACTGAAGAATCCTTAAAAAGGGAATTTAGGTAGTCAATTGTATATTGTATCAAAAGGGTATCACGGGGAATAGTGTTCGGCAACTGTGTTATATTTCTTCATTGATCATCATCTTTTTTTAATTATTTTGTATTTTACTTTTAGGTCTTCAACTTCGTTAACATCTTTAGCCTTTCTATTTTTAAAAAGCTTTCTTTTTTTGGTAAAGTTTGTGTTAATGCGTTTTTAGTCCTTCTGCTTAACTTTGGTAGTGTACATGTTTAGTACCTCTACTAAAGGCCATGGCCAGGAATAGTGTGAGGCAACCTGACACTTCCTCATTGATTGTGGCATTTTTTGTTTTAGATATTTTGTATATTGCTTTAAAACCTTCAACTCTGCTTCTATTTTAAAAAGCTTTCTTTTTATTGGTTAATCTATACTATATTAATAAGCATATTCAAATGGTAACTTAAGGTAATTTGTCACTCCCTTAAAACTCCTTTAATGCATGAAGTACAACATCTTTAAGCACAATATGTTTGAGCGGCCACATTTTGCATTCAAATTTTCAATTCCCACTCATCCCAGTCCCTCATACACCCCTGCCACGGATATACATAAAGGGTTTTGTAGATCATGTCTCACATTTTCAAAATCCTCTGGCCCATTTCTCTCTCTGACGATTTAAGAACATCAAGGCGATTTCACAAGATCCAATCGATAGATCCAAATGATTTGAGATCTTCACTGACCCTCTCTCATTTTCATCTCATCTCAGGTTCAGATCTCTCATTTTCATCTCATTCTCTCTAGATCCAAACGATTTGAGATCTTCACTGACCCTCTCTCATGTTCATTTCATCTAATCTCAGGTTCAGAACTCTCATTTTCATCTCATTTTCTCTGTTTCTTCATCCATTCAAGATCTAGATCTTTGTGAGTACCAACATTTCCTCTCTCATACGGTAATTATATTGTTTAATTTTCAATTTGTCGACAGAATTTTGAATGTTCTTAATATAATGCTTTATAGCTCATCTGAAGATCAGGTCACTCGCTTAGAAGCTAAATGGTGCAACTTAAGGTAAACTAGATAAAACCAATTATTAATTCAAGTTAGAACTATGAACTTTATGGTAAAACAAAACCTGAATCTTGACCCCTCTTTGTTTACAGGTAGATGAAACGCCGCAGTCGATGCAACCGCAGCCAGCGCAGACGCAACAAGTTTATACGGTAAGCGATAGGTGCACTTTCACTAAAATGATTTCGTAATATATCTCAAGAAATAACAATAATATTAATCGTTATTGTTTGTCAGATTAGATCAACAACTGAGTGTAGCACGTCTGATTATGATGAAGAGAAATTGAAAGAAGGTTTAAATTGGGTGATACGTTTTCTTTGCTTTTTAGGGAGAAGATATGTGGTTCTCTCCTAGGGCTTACAAAACACAGGTTATTGGCGGCAGCCCGCCTTATTTAACATATAAAAAAACTCTATATGTTAAACATGGCGGACTGCTGCACGTAACCTGTGTTTTGTAACCCCTGTGGAGAGAAGCATCCATCTTCCTCTTACAAGGCAAAGAAAATTTATATATGTAATTAGTCAAACTACACTAAATTCAGTAAAAATATGTGTTGGATATAAAATATATGTTGGAATTGAACACAACAAAAGAACAGAGATAGAAAGTCAAAATATACTACAACCTCTGATCCAAACAATAATGTAACATCTGCCCAAGTCAAGGTCTGCTGAAGACTAAATGTCCAAAGTCTTCCATAGCTAAACTCTGTTGAAGACAAAACTCTGCTCAAGTCTAAAGCTGAAAGTCTGTCAAGGCAAAGCTCTGCTAAAGACTAAAGTTAAAAGTCTGCCAAGGGAAAGCTCTGCTAAAGACTAAAGGTAAAAGGTCTGCTAAGACAAAGCTCTGCTGAAGATCAAAGCTAAAGGTCTGTCAAGGCAAAGCTTTGCTGAAGACCAACAGAGGATGTATCATTAGTGTTTTCTATCAGTCCTTGTATTGTTTAGTGTATAGCAGTGGTTAGCTTAGCAGATGTTATTAGTTTGTTACTTTTTGTTAAGGGTCACTTTCATGCTGACATCATAATAAGATGCATAGTGGTTAGGATTGTAGTATAAAAGAATAGTGCTTGTACTGTTCTATTTGATCACTTTCATCGATTATCAATCTAAGCTATCTTCCTTACATTCTGTACGAACAAATTAGTGATCTTAGGCTGATGGGGAGATTATGAGTTATATGCAAGTAATCATATTTACGAAAGCATGACAATGAAAACAATCTCTCAACTGTTATGAATTTAAGCAAACTTGACATAAATGTCCACTGATGCAAACCATTGACTCGCTAATCACTGATGCAAACCAATGATACAAACCACTGATGCAAACCACTGACTCACTGATCAGAAACCACTGATGCAAAACCACTTATTCAACCACTGACTCACTAACCACTGATGCAAACCACTGACTTACTAACCACTGATGCAAACCACTGACTCACTAACCACTAATGCAAACCACTGACTCACTGATCACAAACCACTGATTCAATCACTGATGTTATTATACTCAGCAGTGGTTGTCTACCAAACACATGTAACGACTGTACTTTTAAATATGCTTTCACAAATGAAGCTGTAAATGATGGTTAATTTGGACCAACTGTAGGTTTGTCAAAGGAAAGCAGAAGAGGATGCAAGAGCTACCAAAAGGCTAAAAGACTTGATGGAATCACGCAAGGTTGCAGCACGATAGATGGAATGTTTGAAATCAATACGTTATTTGCGTATGTTATACTTTGTTTGCTAATTGACCACTAATAAGTTATATTTGGAATTTAAGGGTAAAGTCTGAATTTTCTTTATTCGATATTAAATAGTATTACAAAATTTTGAATTTGAAAAATATTAAAAATTACACGCTACAATCAACACTTCCTATGATATCTATGACTCTCACCTTCTTCCAAGCAATTTCATTTTTTCTTTTAATTTGAAGATCAGCTAGCATATTACAAGTCTTCTGATTCTTTTTCAGCAGCTTTGTGATAAACTCCTTTGCTTTATCTTTGAACTCTGAAGGAGGAGAATGGACAACTTCATCCAGCAATGCAATGCTACTCCAGGTTTGCTTATAATAATTGTCACTCACCATAGCAACTTTTTGGTTGAGTTCTTCATTTGTCCTCTCATCTTGGAGTGACCATCTTGAAAATTTCATTTTAACAGCGTTAGTATCTGCCCAGTGGTAGAAGGATCTGTTTGCCATTTAGAAATAGTGTGAGTGTTTTTGGATGGTTTGTTTTTGGATGCACAAATTTCAAAAATGAATTGTTGATGTTTTCAACTAAGCTAATCATGAGTCTTTTATAGTGTTTAAAATGTTTGATATGTTAAATGAAGAGATTACTCCTAATAATGATAACCTATTTTTGAAGGTTTAAAGTTTGTCCTTTGGATTTCTAGATATTTAATTTTACTTGTTTTCCCATGAAAACTCATTTTTGAAAGGTTTCGCGTTAAATGGACAGGGTTTTTGAATATAAATATACATGTTTATATTAAATGTACACGTTTTCCCTCTTAAATAATTAATGTACATGGTTTTTACATATAAATTTTTCTTTAATGCTTGTATCTAAATCTGACCTTTGGGCTGGTAGATATTTCACTATATAATACCATTGCCAATTCAAATGTTTTTTCATCATACACTGATTCATTCAGTGAAATAGAAGAGCAATTGTTATTGTTTTGCCTCAGTTCTTAGATATACATTAAAATGGCATCATATACTTCTGCACAATCTGACGAATTAAAGCAAGGCTTTATTAAACAAATCGAAGACCAAGTTTATGCTGATAGGTCTACTCTTCAAGAGCTGAAGAGGTGTTTTAACGGACTACAACTTGGTCTGCTGACCAGAGACCAGGTTTCGAGAGACCTGAGGGCGATGCCGACGACTTCCGTTCGTGACCTGTGTGTTGCGAGTAATATAGAGTGCAAAGCTAGAGATCTAGAGTTCATGACACAGATAAAGGACATACATCGAGAGGTTGAATGCTCAATTGAGTTTAAGTTAAAGTTTCTTGAATCTTGTTATTAGTGTTTAAATGTCTGAGTAGTTTTCTTTTCCATATGTAATTGTTAGTATTTAATACTTATTTTTATGATTTTAAAGATCTATTATTTCAAAACCACAGTAGTTGTATAGCAAAACCACATACTCATAAACCACTGATGTTATACTCAGCAGTGGTTGGCTACCACCAACAGTTTCTGCCTAACATCTAATGTTATTACTACATCAGAGGTTAGCAACATCATAAGTGTTTGTCTAACATCTGATGTTATTATTGATGAGCCAGCATCTGAAAGAATCCTCGCCTAACCTCTTAAAGAGTAATAACATCAGATGTTAGACAAACACTGATGATGTTGCTAACCTCTGATGGAGTAAGTTTGGCGTTTTGTACTTTAATGGCATTTTATAGATAAAGATGGCAAAATTAAACTTTTGTAGGTACCCTTTTGTTCTATTCTCTTGCACCTTGTTTTATACAATTAAGTAATTATTTGGAGTTAATAATAATATGTGATTAAATGAATTTTATTATAGTTTTGGTGTTTGGTGTTTGTGGCATTTGGCATTTTAAAAGTAATTAGAGAAACAATGTATTTTATTAGCTGAAAATTACATAACAAACCACAGAAAATGACAGAAAAAAGATATAGAAAAGAAAAAAAAAATGCTAATCTAATTTCTCATCCAAATCTTTACTGTCATCAGTCTCTTATTCTTGAATCTTTTGTCCCCTGAACCTTTGAATTCCTTAGATAGGTGTCGGTTTCCCTACACAATTGAAACGCCCTGCTCTAGGCGAAGCTGATCATTCAACAAAATATGCCTTTTTTACTTTTTGGTGTGATGTTTTGTTGTTGACTGTTGAAGTGGTTTTATGGATGTTGGAGACATAGATCGATGCCGTTTTTGTGGATGCTATTATTGGGGTGTGATTGTGAGTGGGTTTTTCTCTTGGATGATATTTGGCCATCATCTTCATGCTCATCCCACTCTTAATCATTTAACAATGGAGTCCAAAATAGCATTACACTGGCATAGGTCTCTCCTTCTCATCCAAACCTTCTGGAGGGGTATTGTCCCAAAAACCCTGCGCCTGCGCAAGGAACCATACCCTCAACAACATACTACTAGGATAACCTTGCGCGCAATGTGCAACGGTGCGCCTTCCTTGGAACCAATAGGTCATACAATAAACCTTGCACACTCAGCGCAACGGTAAATTAGACCAACACATGTAGGTCACACAATGAACATTGCGAACTCAGCGCAACGACAAGTTAGACCAAACAATATAAGTCACACAACAAACCTTGTGTACTTGGCACAATGGCAAAGTTTGACTTAGACGCGCAGGCTACTTGACCCTGCGCGGAACAAGCAGCCCTCTAGACGCGAATCCTAAAATCTTGCAAGGCCAAGATAAACATGAGAGCACCTCATAGTCTTGTGGGCAAAAGGATTTATCCCTGCCATTCTTCACTGGCCAGAAAGCACTGACAGCCTCACAGAAGGGATAAGCGTAAAGAGGTGTTGACTATATACAAGGCTACGGAGTGGCGGAGCTGTGACCAATGGTTGCTCGGCAGGTTGCGTCTGACAGCATCGCATGAAAAGTAGTCCAGATGCCAGACTGTGCACCAACCATACTGACGCCAGTGACGGTCACACATTCTCCACTTTCGGCTGATAGCAGGTCTGACGCCAGAGACAGTTGCCTTTACGCGTGGCACCATTCAACATCCGACAAAGCACACCTCTTGACAGAGAACATTAATTCTCCAGCAGGGAACAATTAATGTTCGGCACAAAGGGACAAAACGGATATATCTGGTTGTCTGGGCCAGGCCCAAGGCCCATCAGCCCATCTCCTAAGCCCACTTACTTTCGGCTATAAAATAAGTATCAGACCACAAGTTAATGCATTCAAAAATATACGAACTCATTTATCGCATGTTACTTTGAGCTCACTTGCTAATCACCAAATACTTATTCACACGCTGAAGTGTGGTCACGCAGAAAACTCACCCTTTTCCCCTTGACGAGGCTAACGGTGCTGCTAGTTTTGCAGATCAATCTGAGTGAGATCACCCTGAGGAACAAGCGAGGAGGCAAACTTTTATGCAGAAATCCCTCAGTTGTAACTAATATATCCCCAGATATCCCTAAGTTCAACTGGTGTTTCTTCATTGGCGTCATCCGCTATTTACTCTCTCTCACATCCGTTTCTTCGATTCATTTTTTCGTAAACCTCACGTCCAAATGGCTGATTTTCCATCCAACACTCCACGAAGTTCTCGAGTTGAAGGCAAGAACCTAGTTCATGCTTCTCGGCTTGAAGGACTAGTGGAAGAAGCTTCTTCCGGGAATGCCAGAGCTCATGACGACTCTGGCCGTGTAAACGTCCTGGTTACCCCCGGAGCACAAATGGACACTCCTTTCATACCAATCACCTCGGACTTACCCCCCGGGTGAGACCCCGATGTCTTGGTACATCAAGTCTCAGACGGCTCTAAACGCCATTTACACGCAACTTTGCGCACAAACAAACACTTCTACTGCCCAAGTGCAGCCCACTGCTCAGGTGCATGCTTAGTCTGCACCAAGAATACTCAGCTACGACTCGCCAGCTGGGGCGAGCGTACCATCTGAACTCCGCACCCAAGAGAAGGAGTACACTTAATCGTCGCCTAAACCTGAATCTCAAACTCATAGGCGAGCATCCGTCCACTCGCGGTTGGGCCTGCGTCCCCTTGGGAAGCAGTACACCCAACGAGAGGAGGACAAGACTTATGGCGAGGGTGATAGCGCCGGTGTGTTTCACCGGCTGCCAAAAGATCATGCTGCTTACAAATCTGCGCCAGGGGATGGTTACAACCCGGAGGCGGAGTACAACTATGATTTGATCTACAGGTCGGCTGAAGCAGCCGAACACTCAAAATTCATCACGGGGATCGCGCTCACACCGCTGGAACGTGCAAAACTTCCGTCCAACGTTGAGAAGTTCAATGGGTTGACAAACCAAGATGACCACCTACGCCTCTTCATCGGGGCAGGACTGATCGGAGGCTGGATGCTACCTATATGGTGTCACTTATTTGTCCAAACTCTCACAAGAGCTATACGCCTATGGTTTGACAACTTGCCCACAGGCAAGCTCGCGTCATGGAATGATTTGAAAGATAAGTTCCTGATGCACTTCAGCCAACAGCGGTGTTACATCAGTGTAACGCCTCGCGTTTTGTACTTTCCTTAATTAGAAAGTATAATCATATTTCTATTTATGAAAACTTGTATTCGTATCGCATTCGTATTTCTTTTCCCAATTTTGTAATCCAAGACTTGAATCGTAATGAAACTTACACTTGATACATACTTGTCTTTCATGCATTCAATCGTTTAATACGTGTTTACATGCTTGTTATACGTGCAAATACTCATACATGCATGATACCTAAAATTTACCTACACATACATTATACACTTAAAAAAATATGCTAAATTATGAGTTCTAGCATAAAATAATGGAATTATCAAACTATAGGGGTCAAACTACAAATTTGGAAAAATTATGTCGGGAAGCATGACCATGCTCACGATCCGCACGACCATGCTCATGACTCGCACGAAGTGCTCATGACCACTCAGTGAAGATTCATGACCCGCACGACCATGCTCATGACTCGCACGATAGTGCTCATGACCACTCAGTGAAGATTCATGACCCGCATGGCCATGCTCATGACTCGCACGATAGTGCTCATGACCACTCAATGAAGATTCATGACCCGCACGACCATGCTTGTCTCGCACGGTCATGCTCATGGCTCGCACGACCATGCTTATGATTGGCACGACCATGCCAAATGACCAAGTCTGGCAGAATCTTTCAAAATGCGCGAATTTTGACTCCATTTCCCTTCTTCCAACCCCCAACCACCACCAACTTCATTAATTACCTAAACCCTAATTCCCCATTATAAATAGAAGCCTTAACCTCCTCTCAAATCACACCTCAATCTTCTCATTATTTTCTCTAAATCTCTAAGAGCTCTCTTCTTCTAGAGATTCAAGGTTTCAAAAGTGAGATCTAACTCACCTTTTCCCTCCTTTGAATCTGTTCTTCTTCTTCACACTTGAAACACCTTTGGGGATACTTTCATAAGTTTTCCATGGAAAACCAACTAGGAATATCACCATATTTAAGGTCCCAAGTGTAAGAACCTTCTTGTTTCATAGGGTTTTAACCCACAAGTATTGTATCCTTCCAAGTTTATGCTTGAGTTGGTAGTGTGTGATCACTTGGAAGCCTTGGCTATCCTACCATCGATCCACCACCTCACTTGATGATTTTATTTATTTTTCGTCTTTACTTTATTGTTTTAACTTACTCATGACCATCCTTGTCATCCTTGTGACGACTTGTGCATTGGTGAACTATACGAAAGAGGTTTTAAAAGGAAGGTTATCCTCCTACCTCCATGCATGACTTCTATGAACTTCCATGATATTTATGATTTACTATTTACGTGCGCTATATAATATATGTATATATCCACTAACCGAACTCTTGATGGTAATCAAATGATTGTCCGTCCTGGTACTAGGTTACATCACCTACGTACTTAATCTCTCGTTACGATTCTAATGGGTAACCTAACCCATGAAAACACATCAACCCGAATGGGTCTTATTGTGTCAAAAACGAGTATTAAATCTAGATGAATATTTTCTCGTATAACATACTTTAGTATATTTAAATTCCTAAATCCTCTGTTATCCTCCGAATATTTACCAACCTATGTTTTCCTCATGTAGGATAACTTGGTGGTCCTCCAACTCCCAAGCCCTTCACGGAAGTAACAAGGGAAGCTTTGCAAAACCGTCAGTACACTCGACCCACTTTTCGTTTACAACACTTTGGGTGTAACATGTTTACTTATACCAAAACCACAACACTTAAACTTTATGAAATGCATAAACAATCCTATACACATGAATACTTGATACGCTTACGTGATGCTTATATCTTGGACATTCTTTATGTGATACTTTAGTCATTAACTTGTTTTAAGCCTTCGTTTGACATGTATAAGCGCTTTAGGAAGTAACGCATCCCCCTCCATCGTGTAATCTTGAGGCCATGTTAAAACATCATGATTGCGTTAAGGGTTTGACTAGTAGTATTGCATGCCTTGTATATGCTCTTGTAGAATCATAGTTGCCATGAGGATTTGTTTAAACTTTATTCGTATACGCATACTATGCTTAAACTTGTGTACTCGCCTTTGCTTTTGCATTGAATTGTTATTTTAAAACATGTTACAGGTTAATGAAGAGGATGCTATGAAATCAAATAGCAAGGACTTAGATATACACATTTAGATGTTTAGGTTAATGTTGTTGTATCAATTTTGTTGTATTGTGTTATTTAAACTTGCTAAGTCTAATTGTTGTATTTGTTTCAATGTTGTATTTTGACAATTATTCCTGAATGAAATACGACTTTAAATTAAATATTGTCATTATTAGTGTTGTGAGCAATGAGCAATCCCGTTATTGTCTCACTCCGATGTTTCCGCCATCGGTTGGGTTTGACAGTCAGAGACTCTTCTGACGTGATGAACATCTGGCGGCGTGACGAAGAGAGTCTGGAAAACTTCATCACCCGCTATAATAAAGAGGTGCTGGAGATAGGGGACGTGCACGAAGACCTGATTCATGCACAGGTCAAGTACGCTGTACGCTGCGACGAGAATATCAAAGTCTTGTTGAGAACTACAGGCCTCCCAAAAGCTGGGAGAAGCTTATGGCAGCTGCAAAGGTCTATGCGTAGATGTAGCACAATCTGAATAACAGTAGACCTCCCCTACCTCACCATCGTCCCCAAGACATGAGCAAAAGTTTTGGGAAGAAGAATAAGAGTTAGAGGGAGCACAACCAAAACCCTCCCTACTCACCAATCGACGCACGTGCATCCATTAATAAACTCGCTACCCAGCGAGCAATAAAGCAAGATAATCGCGATCGTCTGTGAATCCCACTGACGAAAACACCGACGGAGGTCCTGAGCACTGAAGACCATCAGTTCAAGCAGCCACCGCCGATGCGCAATAAGAAAGGTCAAGACCCCAACCTTTTCTGCGATTATCACAAGGATACGGGGCATACACTGATAACTGCATCTCCTTGCGCATGATGATCGAGAAAGCGCTCAAAAGTGGAAAGCTCACCCACTTACTGCAAAATGTGCGTAAGGAGGTGCGCCAAATCACTCGAGGCGGTGAGGGCCCGAGTAATAAAAAATAAAGTTTGTTCATATGATCCAGGGTGGCCCGTTGCGCAAGTGCAACCACCAAAACACGCCTCACTGGCGCGAGCAGCAGTTCATCTTCTCCGTAGCTCCGGGGGTCCATAAGAAGACCGATCGGTCGTGATTACTGGCATCTTCGGCCATTATCGCACCGATTATATGTTCATAGACCCTAGGAGCTCTATGGACATCATCTATGAACAATGCTTCCAGTAGCTTGACCCAGAGGACTAAGCGCGCCTAGAGCCGGTGGATTTCCCACTCACTGGTTTCTGTAATGAGGCCATCTTCCCTCTGGGCCAAATTTCTTTTCGGGTGACTCTTTCCGACGGGCTACACTCTCGTACGGTCTCGATCAATTTCATGGTTATGCCCACAACTTCGCGCCATGACGTATTACTAGGCCGGCGTGCTCAACAAGAGTTCAGCATGATCACTTCCACTCTTCACGCCGCCTGCGGTTTTCCCACAGAAACCGGGGTGGCCATTATATATGCCAGGAAGGAATTCATGTCTGTTGAAGAGGATACCGACGAAGCAACCAAAGTTATTATCCAACGGTGAACCAGAAAAGTGGGTACTAAACAACAAGTACTCAGAGCAAACAGTGCTGTTAGGACCCGCCATGATTCCCGCAATCAAAGCGCAGTAAAAACAACTGTTATTCCACAACATAGATATCTTGGCCTGGTCACCGGCGGATATGACTGTAGTACCAAAGGAAATCGCTGAGCATGCGTTGCACACATTCCCTTCAGTTCAGGCCATCGCTCAGAAGAAGCGCAGCTTCGGTCTTGAGAAGACCAGCGCAGTGAATGTATAAGTTTTAGAGCTTATCCAAGCAGGAATCATTCGAGAGGTACGCTATCAGACATGGGTAGCCAACCCAGTCATGGTCCAAAAGTCCAATGGCAGTTTGGCGCATGTGTGTCGATTTCAAGGACCTCAACAAGGCATGTACCAAGGACTGCTACGCCTTACCTGATATCGACAAAAAGGTGGACTCCCTCGCTTAATTTAGGTGGAAATGTTTCCTTGATTGTTACAAAGGCTACCACCAAATCCAAATGAAGAAGGAGGACGAAGACAAGACCGCTTTCCGAACTGACAAGGGCATTTTTTGTTACACAAAGATGCCTTTCGGATTGTGCAATGCAGGAGCCACTTACAAACGATTAATGGACCTTGTCTTTAGGGACGACATTGGCGAAACCGTAGAGGTGTACATTGATGCCCTCGTCATCATGAGCTCGAATGAGGAGAAGATACTGGAAACTGTTCGAAGGACGTTTGCATCCTTGCGCAAGGCAAACCTGAAGCTGAACCCCAACAAGTGCTTGTTTGGAATGGAAGAAGGCAAATTTCTAGGATTTATCATTACGCGTGATGGTTTCAAAGTTAATCCTGATAAAGTAGAGGCGATTTAGCGTATGCCTTCCCCCTCAACAATCAAATAAATGCAACAGTTGGCGGGGCGATTGGCTGCGTTGAACAGGTTCCTGGCCAACCACGCGATGAAGTCCTTCCCATTCATCAGCACTTTGCGGAACTGTGTAAAGCAAAACAAGTTTCAGTGGACTCCGGATACGGAGAAAGCCTTCACTCAAATGAAGGAGTGCTTAATTCAACTACCAACGCTCATGGCACCACAAAAGAACGGGCCACTGATAGTGTACCTTTTCGCATCAGATATTGCTCTGGGAGCAGTCCTGCTAGTAGAGCGCGCAGGAGTTCAAACTCCGATCTACTATGTCAGCAAGACGCTGACTGACCCAGAGACACGATACGCTATGATGGAAAAGCTTGCTCTTGTCCACGCATCCTGTCGGTTGCTTCGGTATTTTTCCGGCCATGTGATAACAGTTCTCTCGAACTATCACTTAGGCCAAATTTTGTCGAAACCGGACATATCTGGTCGGCTAGCAAAATGGGCGACCGAGCTTGGTGGACACAACATCGTGTACAAACCACGCCTAGCAATAAAGGGCCACGGTCACATCCCGGATTTCCAACCCGAAATCCAAACACCGGTGGGCCCGGGTGGGGAGTATCGTGACGTAAGTTGATAACATCATTGTCAATTAAACATAGCACAACGGAAGTCTTCGAGTAAAATTACTATTACAAACCGAATGTTCAAAGATAAAATAAAATAATATACAGGCTCGTAATAGAAGATCCACAGGCGGATCGTAAAATGCACAAGAAATAATATAAAACAGACTTTAGGCAGGTCTAAGGATTTGCAAGATCCTCTTATTCACTACCGAGCAGCTTCTGGCCTATTTCGTATTGTACCTACAGTTTAGCCTTTGGACGATACGTCAACTTACGCTGGTAAATACACCCAACTGACTCATTTTGAAAACTTTAAAATGATTTTTAAGTGCAAACGGCACAAAATCTTTTATTAACTTGGGAAAGTTGACCTTGCAACCTTGTATCAGATTCACATGTTTGTCAATACATTCAGGGCTCGGGACAGAAACCGAGACATGATTAAATACACACCACTCAGAACTCACGAAGGAGTCATCCCCAATGTCTTCGGAACATTGAATATGGGCATCAAAAGGTGCATGCCTACACCCCGTGCTAAGGTCGTGGCCAATAACTAATGTATTGAGCCGAGGATATCCAGGACAAAGTAATTTAACCCCTGATGTTTAAGTTATCAAACGAAACTGATTAAAACAAAATATGGGGTTTACTAGCCACAAACGGGCATTCGATTGACCCCATTTTGAACCAAGCGGTAATAATTTACCGTAACCCAAGCCCTATAGGGAAAATAAGTCGAGAGGATTTACCTGAGCCAGTCTTCTTCTTTTTTTTTAAATAACTCAGCCATATACAAAAGTACCAAGTGCAGATAGCATTTACCAGGAAGGCTCTAGTCTGGATTATGGCATAAGCTAGCCAATTAAATACTAACGGTCTTATAAACCGAATAGTGTACATGATCATTACGTATAACGCTTGATTAAACGATGATCGGATAGAATGTAGTTTAATCCCGACAAGTACCTTGACTTGTATAATATGGGTAAACTATAAACATTCTGGATTTTGAGACTTAAATGAAAAGGTTAAACCCGTTTCGGTTAATTTCCGTAAAATAGTTACATATACGTAACCGTGCACATATAGCGATATCGGGTAACCGGATAAGTCATGGACAAGTTCTATATGCCATTATATTTAAATAAGTTAATATATCAGTAGGATATCAACTTACATGCCCGTTAAGGTTTTAAAACGAAACTATGCCTCATAAGGGCATTTCGGTAATTATATGCCGTATAAAAGAACTTGAACATATTTGAACTTTATAATCATGAGTATTCTGGAAAAATAATTTATTTATGACATAACATCAATAAGATACCAATTATATGTGTATTTTACCTTTTATAACCAAACTATGCACCGAAAGGGCATTTTGGTCATTTTACACATAGTTTATAAATTATTTGAGATTCTGAGTTTATAACATGTACCTACTATAAATATATTTAAAATAAGTTTTAAAATTAGTAGGTATCAAGTCTTGGTCAATAATATGGTTTAAAACCATACTATGCGCCGAAACGGCGCTTATGTTATAAAATGACGTCTTTAAACGATGTTTATGAAAACTGACATTTGGATCAGTTTAAAATATGTTATTTAATAAAACATATCAGTAGGTAAATGAGTTACCTTGAAAAGATTGATTAAAATCATTTTATGAGTCATAAGGACTAAAACCGTCATTTATCGACATAGTTTAAGGACCTGCTTGAAAACTCAGTTTATAACTTAGTTTAACATCCCAAATAATCCTACTTATAATATTACATCAGTAGGAAACTCATTTTCAAGTTCATTACCATTTAAAACCTTGTTTTATGCAAAAAAGGCATTTTGGTCAAATATAGCATAATTATGGAACTTGCGCATAAACTTAGATTCTGATTATGATCATGTAATATTACATTAGAGGGTTATGCTACATTATCTTATGATCATAATGAAACTTTAGATCAGTAGGTAACTAATCTAAATGGGGTCAGAATCGAAAGTCAAAGCAGAAGTCAAACTTCACGACTTTCGGTTGCGAACCGACCCTAGAACTGAAATTGACGAGTCAAACATGTTCATACATGTTCTAATAATTATTACCAACTTGTTTAAGTGTCAAAACAGGTTTCATAACATATATAAGATCAATTTATAATTTTTCCGAAAAATGGCATGTTTGACCTTTTAATAACATAACTTTGACCCGTCAATTGATCTAGCAAACGTGATCTTCAGGAGGTGCCCTTTATAGGGATTAACACCTACCTTATTATGATCACTTAGCCATGTTCATTTCGTACAATGGCTGGACCATAATGGTCTTAACCGAAAGCCAAAGCGTTTTCCGAAAAACGCTTGACTTTTGGCTATAAAAGCCTATAAACAAAAATGCAAGAGCAAGGAACACTTACAAGAGGTTCCTAAAATGCAAGAGAACTAAGTTGGATGCTCCATTCAGTTAGGAACTTCTAGAGGAGGGAGAAGAGTGATTTAATGAGAAAGGTGCAAGTTGGAATGAAGCACTTGAACACCTATTTATAGTTGGAGAGCTCAAAGGAGGCGAAGCCAGGTATTTAGGGGTATAAGAGGAAGCTTACAAGTGTCCCAAAACGTGGCATAGCAGTTTGGGAAGCCATGGTTTCGGTTTTAATGGTTTTGGAGTTTTGTTTGGGAGCCAAGCAAAACTTTCTACAGCAGATGTTCTCTGGCGGGCCGCGAGAGGCACAAGCCCTGCCTCTCGCGCCCTGCGAGCGCCCCGAAGGCAGTTTCAAAGTTTGACACTTTAGCCCCTAAACTTTAAAAAGCTTCTAAAAACCTTTTTAAACACCTTTTTGGCACTTTTAGCCCTCCGTAGCCAATATTTGGCATACCCGGGATTATGCCCGGACATTGTCAAGCTCTCGGTTCATTAAAAGGTCACTCAGAGGTAAGAATTAACATGTTGACACTTTTAATCCCTCCAATATAAAACTTTCAAATATTATTGGATTTAATCACTCTCGTCCAATAAATAGGACGTACGAGAGTTAGGACTTCGTAAAGGATCACTCAGAGGCTTATTATAACCATGTTGATTCCGATGTCACTCAGAGGCTGGGCATGTTGACATATCAGTCATTCAGAGGCCAAGTTTCAAGCATGTTGACATATCAGTCACTCAGAGACTATTATTTATGCATGTTGACATCGGACCGTCACTCCGAGGCTCTATTTGAGCATGTTGACGCCCTTAGTCCTTATTGGTCTTTAATAGACTACATTTAAAAATACCACACGTGTCACTATATTATTGGACACGATTTTATAGGGTGTTACAGCCAGATATTAGCTGATTTCATTGCGGAAGTACCACATAATAAAGCGCAAGAATATGAAGATGTACAGAACCCAACACCGGTTACAGATGACCGCACATGGATACTTCACACAGATGGCGCATCCAACGATGACGACCCAGGGGCGGGTCTTCGCCTAATAAGCCCCGACAATCAATAGTTCACCTACGCCATCAGGTTGGATTTCAAAAGTACCAATAATGAAGTTGAGTATGAAGCGTTCTTGGCAGGCCTTCGGTTAGCAATCAAAATGGGCGCACAGAATTTGGAAGCAAATGTTGACTCCCGTTTATTCGCAGGACAGGTCAACGGCCTATACGACGCAAAAGGCGAAACGATGACTTTGTAACTGGAACAGGCGCAAGCCTTAATAACCAAATTCCAAAACTTCAAAGTAGCCCATGTCAACAAAAGCGAGAATAAACATGCCGACACACTCAGCAAATCAGCCGCTACAAGCTTCAGCACCTCGCGTGTGAAGTGCGCATTGAGGTACTCAAGAACCCTTATGTTCCTTTGCGTCAAGACAACATCATTGAAATGGGGAATCCTTCCTGGATGTCTCCCATAATCATGTTCTTGCAACACGGGATCCTCCCCAAAAAACAAAGCGGAAGCAAGGAAGGTCCAGAACAAGCTACTTAACTACGAAATAGCGGACGGTATCTTATACCGGAAGTCATACCTTGGACCACTCCTCCAATGTGTTGATCCGCAAGACGCGCAGTACTTAATCCGCGAAATACCTGAAAGGTTATGCGGAATTCACGCCGGTCCGCGCATGGTCGTAGCAAAGATCATGAACGCTGGTTACTATTGGCCTGGCATGCACCTAGATGCGGTCAAAATACTGTGGAAATGCGCATCATGCCAGCGCCATGCTTCGAAGACATTGCGCCCCAAGAATCCTTTAATCCCTGTGACAACAGCATGGCCATTCCAGCAATGGGCAATCGATATGGTGGGACCTGTCCCAGATGCCCCAGGCGCGGTGAAGTTCATAATCGTTGCAGTCGATTACTTCACCAAGTGGGTCGAAGCCAAACCCCTTGTATCCACCTCAACAACTGTAGTTCGGAAATTCATTTGGGAGCACATCATATGCTATTTTGGGTTGTCTGATGTTCTAAAAGTAGTTAATTAAAAACAAAACAAATTACCCTAATTCTAGACTCAAATTATACTCTAGACTCCTACTATACTAAAATACTAACCGGCAAGTGGACCGATCAATTGTAGAATAGTATTAAGCAAGTTCGGATTATCGAACCCACATGACTCTCTAATTACTATGATTACTAATTTAGACTCGATTACACACTATGTATATTTTAAAGGGGGGTTTTTTCTAATAAATCTAAATTAACAATTAAAACTACTAAATTGGAATGACCAAACTATGAACTTCTAGGGAATTTAGGATTTTAATCAAGAGATAATGAACTAGTTACCTAGGTTGGATTTTTAGACTACTACTCCTTCAATTTATTAATAATTAATCAGGTTTTATTTTACCGGGATCTTGACATATTAAAGTCTAGGTTTATCAAACAGGACCCCCGACCCATCTCAGAAAGACATCTACAATAACATATCCTTTTTATTTGTTTACCGGTCCTAAAGATTCCTTTTCAGTTATCTTTTTAAATCAGTAAAGTATCTAATTATTAATTACCTCTCAATAATTAACCTAGACCAACTATAATTTCTAGTTTAGATTAACTGATTCAATTATGACAAGGAAATTAGACTTGGGAATTTCTCAAAACCCTAACCTAACAATTTACCAAATTAATTCAGCGAACTAATTGTAATTTCTCAATTAACAAGTTAGGTATAATGACAAGTTTGATCTTATGGTTAATTCAATTGTTCCCCCGGTTTTATTGGCGAATTTTACCGACAACTTCACGAATTCCTAAGATCACGAAAAGTAACATAAACCTATTCTATGGAAGACATCAACCAAAGTTCATGCAAAACAAGCAAATAATCATAAAACAAACAAGATCATGCAACTACCCTAAACTAGATCATTAAAGTTGTGACCTTTACCAATTAAACATTCAAACCATAAATTAGTTCAAAATAAATCAAAGTTTCATAAATCCATCATCCAAAACCTAGGTAACTGAATAAGATCTAGCCTAAAAACATGTTTGAAAGTAATTTAAACAAAGTTGATAACAAGGAAACATGATTAAGCAAAAACAAGGAAATCAAAGGTGAAGCTTGATATGATAAAACCGTAACAAACTCCTGCCTTGAACTCCCTTGATCACCACCACACTCCTTGCATCTTAGATCAGCTCCTTCTAGCTCCAAATCTCCAGAGAATAGCTCCAATTCTGCCCTAGTTCATCCAAGGTTGTCCAATATGTGTTCAACTATGATTATGAGTCTTTTAAACAACCAAGTCCCCATCTTTCTCTGGTTTCGAAACTTTATGGATAAAGAGCTCTCTCGCGGGCCGCGAGAGAGATGGGCTAGGTCAGTCGCGCCTGCGACCAAGTATAATCCGGGCAGATAACTATCACTCTCTCGCGGGTCGCGAGAGAGTTAAGGTGTTCCGGTCGCGCCCCGCAACTGGGTTGTAGTTCTTGTTTTGCGTTTTGTTTTCTCGTTTCCGATCCACTCACGTTCCGGCTCGGTTCTTTTCACCATTTTCGCTCGTTTTTCCATCCTTCCAACCGTTTTCACGAACCAAGACCTGCAAAACGCGTTTGGATTAAAAGTGGATAAATTCTTGACAAACCGAAACAAAAACGCGCTAAAATTATACAAACTCTACAAGATAAATGGATGTATTATTCAATACATCAAATATCCCCACACTTGCTCTTTTTTCGCCCTCGAAAAAGAATTGTGCATAAACGCAATCATAACCAAACAATTACTCGGTTTCAAAAACTACGATTATTTTCATTTAGGGAACAAGACTTATGTTAACCGCGATTGCAAGTATTGGATCCACTTAAACTCAAAATTCGGTTCAAACCTCTTATCATGTAAATTTAATTTAAGTGCGGTCAATCCACCTAGGGTCTCACACTAGAGTCCACAGTATCCCTAATCTCACCTCAAGCTTATAAAACAAAACTGACGAATTATTTAAACCCTTTCCTAACCGTTTTAAAGAATTTTCTTTTTTAAAGAATTTAAAATCAAGCAATTTTCTTTTTCTCTTTTTTTCATTTGAGCATTTCGATTTCTTTTTGCATATCTAACCTAGAGGTTGTCTCAACCAGAGTCACCATCCCCGAGAGCGAAAACGTGAGTTTCGATACTTAAAATTTCAACTAATCCTAAAGGGATTCTCGATCAGAGTCACCAACCCCAAGGGAGATTCCATAGGCCTCGTCTACTTTTCAATCAAGCTCATTTTTCTACTTCTTTCTTCTTTTTTGCATGATTAAAAATTCTAGATATTTTAGCTTATAACGACATTCCTTATACTATTTTTGGCAATTTCAGTTTCCCATTTCTCTTGTATGAGTACCCACTAGTAGACCGACAATAAGGTGTATTAAGCTCAAAGAAAGTAAGAACCGAATCGAGCCTACTCACATATCCCAAGTTAAACACAAACTTACCCTTTTTTTCTCATATTATTATTATTTGAAACCAAATATAATTCATTTTTTCTATCATTTTCCGTTTAAATTCATGCAAACTTCTTTTTCAAAAGACATTTTTTTTATTTTTTTTTAATTTTTTTTCACTACTACACTACTCTAATATCCCATCCCCACACTTAAATTCTTGCATTGTCCCCAATGCAAGGACGAGACAACTATTACTTAAAAAAAAACCAAACCAAATAAAGAAAGAAAAGATAAAATACAAAAAGGGGGGTGACTTAGCTGGTAGTGCAAGACTGTCGATGTGCCAGTCAAACCACTCGTGCTCTCTAAACCGAACGCGCTTAATGTACCACTCTCAAAGCTCTCATGCGAACGGAACAACATATAACACCAACCTAGCATCACGCACTTACAAAACATAATAATGATAAAGCAAGATAAATAAATTGTTTTGCAAGATCGTTCATCAACACATACCCAAACCAACCAACACCAACACCAACCCCAAAGTAAATTGTTTAAAAGGTACAGACCATCAATAAATGAAAACAACAGAAAAGAAAAATAAAGATGAAGGTCTTCGGCTGCTTCAATCATCCTCTTCAGACGCCTTAAATACCTGGTATGGCTGCACGTCCTCCATCCCCGCAAACTAGCTAAAACCTGCTTGACCGCCTGGCTGCTAAAAGTAAGACGGGACTCCCATATTAAGATTCTGCATCATGTATCGTATCCCATCTTCTAGCCTCCTCTGGCTAGCCTCGTGAATCCGTCTACTCTCTAACATGGTCTGGCGAACCCCGCCAAACTGCTAGTCCACATAACCTCGCAAATCCCCGAACCCAGTCTCCATCTTGTTATAAAGAGAATCTAAGGTCAATGGGTCTGGGCGAGGCTCCCGAAGAGGATACCGTCGTACTGGTAGTTCCTGGCGGGTAACTGGCCGCTGATATCGGGTAAGGATGGCCACCTGCATAGAAGATGCAGCTTCGGATCCGGGAGGCGGTTACACTTGAGGTCCCTGGCGGGCTAGTATCCAGCTAACAGGCTCTTGGGTTCTAAGAATTCCGGCAGCCTGAAGATCTCTGATGCTCATGACACAGGGGGCGGCGCCTTCTCTCATTCAGTCTAGGGGGTATCTGTCGAACACCCCTAGGCTCTCAGCCAAGCACGTAATCAAAGGCCTGCAATAAACTCTTGCCCTGGGGCCACCCTCCACAGTCGCTTCAACGACCAAGCAAATATTGTCGCCAGGTTTGCCGGCCGTCCATCTACCATACACATCAGACAAAATAAACTCACTTGGTTAACGTTGTTGTCTCCCTGCCCTCTCCCAACCAGCGTAACGGCAAGAATCTTATGGAGAAACCAGTGAATGGGATCAAGAATATCACTCGCCACCATGTTGTTTGAGTACGGGGTAGAAGAGATGGTACCCCAAAATCTGGCGAGCTCGTCTGTTTGGACACTATGGGGGTGCCTCCTTTTGAAGACCCCCTGCAGGCTCGTGGCGAAGTCCGGTGACTGAACCTCCTCGTCTGAATATATTTGCGAAGCCACCGCAAACTGTGGGATTGTCATGTCAAAAATTTGCCTCCCCAAGGCAAAAAAAACCGCATCATTCTCGTTGAACTTCCCCTGTTGGTATTCGAATGTGGAGTGAAACTCATAGGTGATTTCCTTATATTGTCTCGCTCCGCAGTCTAGCACCCTTCGGAATTTATCCCCTAATAGTTGTTCAATCCGACCCCGCTGACCCAAATTATCTATCAAATCCCAATCAATTCTCCTATAAGGTAACCACTCGTGGGAGTCTAAATCAAATTGCAAGAGAGGATTGTCCACGATTCGCGTACTTTGCCCATGGGGACACCTTCTCCCTGATATCTAATTCTGCGTCTGCAGAAGTATGAAGGTTGTTGTGGCGCATCGGCGGGGTCACCTCTCTGACGAGGCGTTGGTCCCCTTCTCTTCCTTCCAGGCCTGCTCGAGCTACCCTCTCCTGACATCTGCATAGAGCACAAGTAAGACAAGCATGACTTTAGAAAGAAAGCAACCACATAAAATAAATGAACGTATAGCATTTCCTTCTCGGTCATGGTCTGCAACAGATAGACAATTTACCTCATGATTTAAGATACATTTGAAAAGAGTGTAACATTATAATTTGATAAAACCGAATCTCGCCCGAATGAAGATTGAGTACGGGCGAGATCGAATCTTATATGCATGACCATTCAGATGTTACCAACCCCCCTAAAAACATATCAAACACCAAACAACTACCCCCTCTAGACACTTTAATTGTCCTCAATTAAACTGAAGTGCCTAGATACGAGCCCATATTGAGTGTACAGTTAAAGATAAAACAGTTTGAATCATGGCAGAAATAACGGTTGACGATCTTAAAAATCGGATTTTTAGTAACAAAGTTAGCCAACCCGCATCCCCACACTCAATGTTGGACCGCAACAAACCCGCTAAGGACACCCTGCATGTACTTAATTTACCCACAAACTGTAACCAGTACCACTATCAAAACTCAAGTCAAAACCCAGTTGAACCCAACCCGCAGTTAACCGAACAAGCAACTAGCACAGTATCAAAACTCAAAATAACCGCAACAACGAGATAAATGATAATGAATGTAAGCATAAGAGTTGCGAAAAAAACACACCTTGGTGTAGATCTGTAGAACTAGTGCACAAAAATTGAAACTTTAAAACACCGGTGAAATGCAAGTAAAAAGGTGAAAACCGGGTGGAATCACGCAAAGATGAGTGAGGATTGATGTAGTGAAGAGAATGTGGGAGATTTCAGTGAATTTGGGTTGAAAATGGCGAATTGTTGGTGAAAATGGGGTGGTAGCCGTAAGTGAAATGGTGAAGAAAGTGGGAAAATGTGTTGAAAATGGAGGCTAGGGTTTCTTTTGTGCAGTCATGGTCTCTCGCGGCCAGCGAGAGAGAAGACTAAGTCTCTCGCGCCTCGCGAGGGAGGGATGATTCCGGATTTTAAGGGTCTCTCGCGGGCCGCGACCGAGGAGGCTTGTGCCTCTCGCGCCCCGCGAGAGACCTGCTTTCACAGAAAGTTTCTTATTTTTTCCAGTTTCATGCCTTAGACAAATTTTTTTGTTTTGTTAAAACTATCATTTGGGCTTTTTAGCTTACGGAATCACCCTCGTTTTACCGGATGTATCAAGCGTACCTGCAAATTGTCGCGCTCCACAATTGATGCGTGATATGACCTGCAAAAACCAACTAAACCGACCCACACACAAACTGTAACATCCGTAAAAAAAAGGATTTACCAAACCCGCTCCGGTTATTAACCGAACAATCAGTTAAAAATTTCGTGGCGTATTTAATGCCCAAATTATTTTTCAACGATACATAATTAATAAGTATATTGGAATATATAATTTATTTTTGAAAAAGTATTTAAAATAAGGAAATAAAAATAAAAGGCCGCTGCCGGGTTTCGAACCCGGGTCAGCCAACGTTTCAGCAAAGACTTAAATTCCAACCAACCAACCACTGCGCCACTTGTGTTTCTTGTTCATTAATGGAAACAATTAGTTCATAACATGAATCTCAATTTCAAAACCGACGCGCCTATTTGCAGTCGTCGGAGATCCCGACTATCTCGCCAAGATTGGACGGTTTCTTCAGTTTTAACGTAAACATTAACTACTACATCGGTTATAACCGACGTCTGAACCTGCGACACCAGTCATAACCGCCGGAAAACGTAATGACCGACGAATCAAGACGGAAAACAGACTAAATACGTCGATGTTCTGCCCTATAAATACCCCTCTAACCTCTGTTAGCTTTTTCGCTCACAATCACACATTTTCCCGACGTAATTTCACTCGCCGGAGAATTTCTGAAACTCGCCGGAAAACCGAGCCTTTCACTTCTGAGCCTTACTGAACACCCAGAACTCCTACCGAAGCCACTCACATCCATCTCAAGCTCGCTAAAGACTCTCTGCCGCAAGACACGCGTCGCCGGAATAATCTGCTGACACCGGAGTTTCGCCGGCGAAACAGAGGAGTCAAGTTCGGTATATCTAACACTTAACCTCTCATTCTTTTTATTTATCTCACCTGTAATTAACCGCAAAACACTAAAAGAACATGATTAAATCGACGAACCGGTCGGACTCCGATTCTGGTTAAGTCCAACGAAGAAGACGAAGTTTCAGTTGTCTATAAGTATAATTTAAATCAAGATATAACTTGGGTTAGACACACAGTCCAGCGGTGGACTGTGTGCAAATAAACACGCTTACGTCCCGAGTTCGATACTTGTCCCACGCACACTCGCCTTAATAAAAATGTTCCTTTTTATTACTGAACCGGATTCATTTCATATAGATGTTAAGTTTAATAAAAACCGGAATAATAACCAAGATAGACACACAATCCAGTGGTGGACTGTGTGAACGTTTAATCACACGTCACGAGTTCGAGTCCGGACTACCGCACCGATCCGGACAATTATCAAACTTTTTATAAGGCAGAAATGAAATAATGTAGTTTGTATATAAGTATAATAAAAATCAGATTATATAACAAGTTAGACACACAGTCCAGCGGTGGACTGTGTGTTAACCCAAACCACAGGTCCCGGGTTCGAGACCTGTGGAGAACACCGGTTCGATGCATTAAAATCGTTTTTAAAAAATGAATGATGTTCTGTTTAAACCAAGTAGTATATAAATATAATTAAAAACAGAAATATTTCGGGTTAGACACGTAGCTCAGTTGGTAGAGCTGCGTGCACGCGAACGGGAGGTCTCGGGTTCGAGCCTCACCCGGCGCACACAATTACACAGTCTGACCGGTCAACAGTCAACGGTCAACGGTCGCAAAAAGTCAACTTTTTTTTTATTATTTTTATTTATTTATTTTATTTAAAAATCAATTAAAAATACTTAAACATAACGTTTTTAAGGTTAGAAAATAGCCTTAAACTCACAAAAATATATCCAATCATCCTACTAAAATGGATTAATAAAATCCGTTTACTTACCGAACTATTATACCATTATCTAGGTTAGTTTCACTCGTGGTTAAAACCAACTTCGTGCGCATTCAACATCATCAACCGAACGCACCCACTGTGAGTGAATCTTACAACTCCCCTTTTTAATTACACGTATTGGGGTGTGTCATGTGTCACCAAAATTAACTCGTTTATTTAAACTTGTGCCATACCATATTGTGATCTAAACTTAGATTGTATATATTGTTTGTAGTTATGTATTTCATATTGTCAAGTTATATGCAATCCATTCATTAGGCCCATCAGTTCCTCGTGGGAGACGAGTTGAGCAACGCGTGCCTCAAAACAAATCCATTATTGTTCGTGTGTGTATTATTTAGTTTATATTGTTTGTAGTTATGTATTTCATATTGTCAAGTATATGCAAATCATTCATTAGGCCCATCAGTTCCTCGTGGGAGACGAGTTGAGCAACGCGTGCCTCAAAACGATCCATTATTGTTCATGTGTGCATTATTTAATATTAAATGATTGGTGAATAAGTTTACATCTATTTTTACTCATGTGTGGTTGTGCACTTTATTTTATAATCAATTAAATAAACTTGTTCAAATGTTTTTCATAGGATTCACTCGACAACTTTTTGTTGATCCAAAAACCATTTTTACACATGATACAGGTGAACAGGATGAAGCAAGGAAAACATAGGAAATGCCTTAGAAGAAAACAATGAAGCCTAGATTGATGTTTAGGACATGATGTATTTATGATTGTATATTTCCCATTAAAATGTATTAATGAATATGAAACGTTATAATAAATGTCATGAGCTTTGATGATAACCCAATTATGCCCCGATCACCTTTTTCCGCTGCAGGTCGGGTGTGACACAAACACACACAAATACGAAACATGAATTAAATAAAACACAAAATGCAACTGACTACCAAACTTTACAAACTCTACACTCGAGCCGAGAGCTGATAATCTACGCGGTCTGAGGTGGAACTTCGAGAGGAGTCTCCTCCATCTCGGTGGGATCTAGCGGTCCTCCTAAATAGTGTTTCAAGCGATGCCCGTTGACCTTCCATGTCCCACCGTCAGCTTCATCTTTCAGCTCAATACTTCCATACGGGAATACCTCATTTACCACGTACGGGCCGGACCATTTTGATTTCAGCTTGCTCGCAAACAATTTTCAATCGTGAATTATATAGAAGCACTTTGTCGCTTATTTGAAACTCTTTCACATTCTTCAATCTCCGATCGTGCAGCGCCTTGGTTTTCTCCTTCAAGTTCCATGACCACTCATACGCCGCGTCCCGAAGTGCCTCTAACTCGTGAATTTGAAAGAATCGTCGCTTGGCCGCTTCGGTGAGGTCCAAATTCACGGTCTTCAATGCCCACTGTGCCCTATGCTCTAACTCGATTGAGAGATGGCAGGCTTTACCGTAAACGATCATGAAGGGCGTGGTGCCTAGTGGTGTCTTATAGGCGGTGCGAAACGCCCATAAAGCATCATCCAACTTGTCGGACCAGTCCTTCCGACTTTTGCCTACCGTCTTCTCAAGGATCCGTTTAACCCCCCTGTTCGCGTTCTCCACTTGTCCGCTCGTCTGAGGATGATAAGCGGTGGAGAGGCAATGAGTGACACCGTAACGCGCCAATGCCTTTTCCATGACGGCATTGCAGAAGTGCGTGCCACGGTCACTGATAATGGCTCGTGGGGTACCAAAACGGGTGAACAATTTCTTTAAGAATCTCACCACCACTCGGGCATCATTTGTGGGTAAAGCTTGAGCTTCAACCCACTTGGAAACATAATCAATAGCCACGAGGATGTACCGGTTCCCGCTAGAGACGGGGAACGGTCCCATGAAGTTAATCCCCAAAACATCAAAAACTTCAAGAATCTGGATCGGATGTTGGGGCATCTCGTCCTTGGATTAGATGTTGCCGTTGCACTGGCAACGATCACATGTCTTCACAAACTCTAGAGCGTCTTTCACAACTGATGGCCAATAAAAACCGCAATCAAAAACCTTCTGCGCGGTGACGTGCGGACCATGATGACCTCCTGTCCGTCCCTCATGCACGTGCCTCAATATCTCCGCCCCCTCTTCTCTACTCACGCAGCGCCTCAAAATTCGGTCTCCCCCTACCCGAAATAGAAATGGGTCGTCCCAGATATAACGCCTGACATCGCGAAAGAATTTCTTCTTTTGCTGCGTGGTCATCCCCTTCAGTTCCACTCAATTCGCTAGATAATTCGCGAAGTCAGAAAACCACGGCATTCCCTCCTTTTCCGCTGTCACAAAAAAAATCTACTAATTCGTGGGGAAATCTATCACCGATCTCTTCTTCCCTGATTTCTTCTCTACTAGGATCCTCTAATCGGGATTGATGGTCAGCGGCCGCATTCTCTGCGCCCTTCTTATCTCTAATCTCTATGTCGAACTCGGAAAGCAAGAGAATCCATCAAATGAGATGAGGCTTTGCGTCCTCTTTTGGAAAAGGAAACGCAGAGCCGCATGGTCCGTAAAGACGATGGTCTTGGACAGGACAAGGTAGAAGCGGAATTTATCAAACGCGAATACCACTGCTAAAGCTCCTTCTCTGTATGGTGTAGTTCTCTTGTGCGTCATTGAGGGTCTTATTAGCGTAGTAAATAGATTGGAAATGTTTGTCCCGTCACTGACCCAAAACGGCGCCTACAGCATAATCGCTCGCATCACACATGAGCTCGAAGGGCAAGCTCCAGTTGGGTGAGACGAGGATAGGAGCACTCACTAGTTTCTCATTAAGATCGTGAAAGTTTTTAAGCAGTCGTCATCGAAGACGAAGGGTACATCTTTCTCGAGAAGTCGAGTCATGGGGCGGGTGATCTTTGAAAAATCTAGAATAAACCGTCGGTAGAAGCCCGCATGACCGAGAAAGCTACGGATGGACTTGACGCTAGTCGGTGGAGGGAGTCTACTAATAGTGTCCATTTTCGCCAGATCGACCTCTATCCCTGCTCACGAGATCTTATGCCCTAGCACTATGCCCTCTGTCACCATAAAGTGACATTTATCCGAGTTGAGCATCAGTCTCGTCTCGACACACCGTTTCATCATCACATCTAAGTGAGTAAGACATTGATCAAAGGTGTTCCCAAAGACAGAGAAATCGTCCATGAAAACCTCCATGGAGGTCTCGATCATGTCCTAAAAGATGGCTACCATGCATCGCTGGAAAGTAGCCGGAGCGTTACATAACCCGAACGGCACGCGGCGATACGCATAAGTACCATACGGGCATGTGAAGGTTGCCTTTTCTTGATCCTCAGGAGCAATCGGGATCTGAAAGTAACCTGAGAAGCCGTCAAGAAAGCAATAAAATTGCTGTCCGGCGAGTCCCTCCAACATCTGATCGATGAACGGGAGCGGGAAGTGGTCCTTGCGGGTGGCGTCGTTTAATTTACGATAGTCTATGCACACCCGCTAGCCCGTGACTGTTCGCGATGGGATAAGCTCCTTCTTTTCGTTCATAACCACTGTCATTCCCCCTTCTTGGGAACGACCTGAGTGGGGCTTACCCATGCGGAATCGGAGATCGGATAGATGAGACCAGCCTCCATCAGCTTAAGCACCTCTTTCTTTACAACTTCTTGCATATTCGGGTTCAGACGGCGCTGTGGCTGCACTGTAACATTTGTAAAAAATCGGGTCTCCAAAACCCGCTCCGTTTTGTAATCAAATACCAAGTTATGAAAGTACATTAATAATTTATGATTATTTTGGGTTTAAACATTACATAATTAATAAATAAACTAAACCATAAAAATTATAATTGATAAAAAGTTAAAATAAAATAAATAAAAAACATTTGTAGCTGCCGGGACTCGAACCCGGGTCAGCTGAGGAACTCCAACAACTTATCATCCTATCCCCAAACCACTCCGCCACCAAGTGTTTTCTGTTAACTTTAGGAGAGCATTTGGATCTTATATACAAACTCGAATAAACCGTTAATACCATCTGAATAACGGAAATCGGCAAACCGATCGCCAAATCACTTTGTTTTCATCTGGCCAACTTATAACCGATGTATTTCGGTTTCTAATTAAGTCGGTAATGAATGAACTTAAAGTTTCATCATTTTCGGTTTTTGAAACCGAAAAGTTATCAAACTCTGATTAATTCAAGTTCCAATCATTTGTGCGATTCAGAACTGTCGCAACTACACTCCATTTCCTTTTCGTCGCGTTTTCAAATCATTTGAGCACCTAAAACTGTTCGCCGGAATTCTCTGCAGAAATCGCCGGAAAACCGTGTTCAACACAAACCGGTAAGATATTCCTTCTTTGCGATTTCAATCTATTGTTAGAACTTTACTAACATTAATCCATCACTCAAAATCAGTCACAGACGACTTTGCTGGATTTTCTGTGTTCGCCGGAGAAATTCTGGAATTGCCGGAAACTCGCTAGTTAACGGTAAGCACCTTCAAACGTACTAATAATCAATGCACCCTGGTTCAATTTCAAATCTAATTCCTTAATTCTGTTGATAGACCCTCTCAGCCGAAGGTTCAAAAACAGAGCCGTCAGATTCTCGCCGGACTCTCTGAGGAAGACAACCTGTCCGGTATCTTCTTTCCCCAAACTGTTCGGTTGTGTACGTTCAAGCTAGTCGTCATGTTTATTAATTAGTTAAGTCATGAACCAGATGTTTGAGTAAAGTCTGTAATCGTAATGAAGAAGATGAACTTAAAAACGAGATAAGAATAATTAAAATTCGGATTATAAACGGGTTAGACACACAGTCCAGCGGTGGACTGTGTGCAAAGTTCATATACATGTCCCGAGTTCGATCCTTACTACGCACACGCTCTACGTAATAACATACCTTTTTATTCATAAACTAACCGGGTTAGAGCGGGTAGTTGTTAAGTATAATATAAATCAAGAATATAACCGGGTTAGACACACAGTCCAGCGGTGGACTGTGTGCAAAATAAACTTCACGTCGCGCGTTCGAGTTCCGTCACAAGCACCGGTCCATGGAATTAAAACGTTTTTGCCAAATAAAGGAATTTTCGGTAAAATCGAATAAGTATATAAATATAAATTAAACTGAGTTTCTAACGGGTTAGTCACGTAGCTCAGTTGGTAGAGCTACGTGCACGTGAACGGAAGGTCACCGGTTCGAATCCCGCTTGGCGCAACATTTACCGCTGACCGAACCGGTCAACGGTCAACGGTCAAACAGTAAAATAATAATATTTTTTTTATATATTTATTTGTTTATTTTAATTTAAAAATCAATTAAAAATACTTAAAAATAACATTTTTAAAGATAGAAAATATCCATAAACTCACAAAAATATATCTAAAAATCCCATTAAAATCCTTAATAAAATCCATCCATTTAATATATTTTTCCATTATTATTTAGGTTAGTGATTCCTCGTCGACTCGCTCGTCTAAATCGTGCGCATCTCACCATCTCAAATTCAACGCACCCAATGTGAGTGAACCTTTCAAAATTCCCCGTTTTAATCACTTTTTTGTGGTGTATCATGTGTATTTGTTTATTTACATATTATAACGAAATTATTGTGCATATATCATATCATGACATGTGTATTAGTTTGTTTGCTGTTAAGTAGTTATTATTGGATGCAAATTATTATTTTCAGTACATGCAATTGCCGAGGCCGCAGCTCCCCATCCATCGAGGTTGAGCTTGATCCCCATTTAATTATGCGGTTGATTTTGGCGTGCCCGCACGATCGGCTCCGTTTGATTGAGCCTTGATCGGTCATATCATTTTACATTTCAATACATGCAATACGCTCGGCTCCGTTTGATTGAGCCTTGAGTGCACAGTTCAATTTATATTTCCAGTTCATGCAATACGTTCGGCTCCGTTTGATTGAGCCTTGAGCGCACAGTTCAATTTACATTTTCAGTTCATGCAATACGATCGGCTCCGTTTGATTGAGCCTTGATCGCACAATTCATTTATGTTAGATATCATATGATATTGGTATGTTCATGTATGCTATCAAATGATAATGTATGTTATAATTGTAACAGCTAAATACCAATGTTGGATTACTTACATGTGCTCTTCTATGATTATGCACAACATTTTATTGATAAACTAACCATAAAATCATTGTCAAGTGTTTATCTATAAGGTTCACTCGCCAACTTATGTTGACCCAAAACCTCCCATTTTACACATGATATAGGTGAACCAGCAGCAGCTAGGAACACATAGGACCTGGATTAGAAGAAATAAAACGATTTAGTATTTGGATTATTATGTTTGGTTATTTCCCCTTGTATTGAATGAACATGTTTGGATGTTTGAGAAATGTAACTTTGACTTCATTTAATTATGAAACATAATAGTAAATGTCATGTGCTTTGGTGATAACCCAATTATGCCCCGGCTCTTATTTCCGTTGCGGGTCGGGGTGTGACAGATTGGTATCAGAGCCATGACTATAGGGATATAGGATAGGTTATTAGACCCTTAGAGCCTATACTATAGTCGATTAGAAACTTATAAGAATTTTGTGTGTTATATGCCAAATTTCATGATGTTTATATGTTTATGTTAAATGTTACATTTGATATTGTACAAGCATGTTCATAAGTATGTATTATCAAATAATGCTTATCATGAAATCGTATGATCATAACATATCACATCCATGCAAGCACACACCACATCATGATTGATTTTACAATGATTTTCGTGTTTTCAAATCTCATCAAAGTGAGTTCTCATGACGGGCATGTAGTAACTGGAAGGGTACTAGTACCGGTAGTCGGAACGTCCTGTCTAGGCTGGCATTCGTATAAATCCAAAATAAAGGACCAGTTTGCCTACCTGGGGACTAACGATGAGAGTACGAAAAACTATTAGGCTAAAGCATGCTATACCAAACGTCGTGAGAACTAATCCCACTTTGAGTTGTCATTGTGTCTACACCTGGACACGTTCCGACCAAACATCTCATGAACATATTTTGTGGTTTGCATTCGGGGGATGCGAGTGTTAAATTGCCAATACTAATGTGAAACCTACCAAGCCAATAGCCATGGGGGCCCACATGACTATGTAGGTGAAAGTATGGGGGACATTTGAGGCCCAACATGAGCGAACCCAAGACATCCTTTGGATGTAGTTGCATTATTGATATTTATGTTATTTTCATTTTCTTAAAGACACATGACACCTAAAAAGACACCATAAACTCACAATCTTCTCATTTTATGATCCTATAGATGTCGTCTAGACAGCATCGAAGAGGTAGGAAATCGGAAAAGTCTCGGGAACGTTTGGCCACTCATATCGCGAATCAAATGGCCACGATATTGCCTGACATCGTAGTACAAGTACAACAAGCCCTAGCTGCTAATCCTACTAACCCTCCTCAACAACAGGACCAGAACATCGACAACCCTCATACCGTCAAATGCTCTTACAAACATTTTAAGTCCTGTGATCCTCCAAAATTCGAAGGGACTAAGGGAGTCACTGCACTCCTACATTGGTTCGAGGAGATGGAGAACGTTTTCTTAAATTGCGATTGTCCTGAGGATCGCAAAGTTCGTTACGCCACCGGGAGACTACTTGGTGTAGCTCTCACTTGGTGGAATACTGAGAAAGGAAAGAGGGGAACAGAAGATGTGATGGCCTTAACTTGGGAGGAGTTAAGGGAAATCATGACTAGGCGATTCTGTCCTAGAAGTGAAATTAAGAAATTGGAAGATGAATTTCATGCCTTGAAGCAAAAAGAGGGTGATCACTCTACTTACAACAAAAGGTTCTTGGAGTTGAACCAAATGGTTCCAAACTTATTCACTCCAACCTACCGTCTGATCGAACATTACATTCGAGGATTTCCCTCGAAAATCCAAGATTCGGTCCTCAGCGTTTCACCGGTAACACTCGAAGCTGCCATGGAGTTGGCAACAGAACTGACCGAAAACCAAATTCGCAATGGGAAGTTCAAGGAGGAAAAGAAGAAAACCCCTGCTGAGGGACAAACCTCAAACCACCACACTCCTTCCTCTAAATTTGCTAACAAGAGGAAGCGTAACACCAGGAACTTTGCAGTCATCCAAACCAACACCCCTATTCCTGCTGCATCCATCACTCAAGCCACTCCTCCACCCGCGCCATACAGAAAACCATATACAGGGCCACTACCAAAATGTAACCGTTGTCAGTATCACCACTCCCCTGATTATCCTTGCCAATACTGTACCGGCTGCGGTCGCGCCGGACACACTGTTCAAAACTGCCGCACGCTTCAACGAACAAACCGCCACCAACCTATAACCCAAACCCACCATAAGTTAATGGGTCAAGCACAACAACAACTACCATTTCCACCCACTCAACATTTGGCCCAAACATACTATCAACCCAATTACCCTATGGGCCAACCTACGCGGGCTTGTTTCAACTGCGGCGATCCAAGTCATTTCAGAAACACATGTCCAAGGCTGGTCAATATTATTCATGCTCAGGCCCAAGCCAACCCTGTGAATCAAGCAAACCAAGCTCCTCCACCTGCTAGAGGAAGAGCTTTCAATATTAACGCAAACCAGGCCAGAGCTGACGGCAATGTGGTAAACGGTAAGTTTCTTATAAATGGTAGATATGCCTCTATGTTATTTGATACTGGTGCGGATAGAAGTTTCGTGTCATTAGAATTTGAACCTATCTTAAGTAAAAATCGGGATAAGCTCGCGGAATCCATAACGGTGGAAGTTGCGGACGGAAAACCTGTTTCATTAGACTCTATTTTACGCAACTGTACGCTCACCCTAAACGACCACGATTTCTCAGTCGATCTTATTCCTATGAAGCTGGGAAGTTTCGACATCATAATCGGTATGGATTGGCTTAGTCAACATGATGCGGAAGTTGTATGTCGTGAGAAATTTATTCGTATTCCTCTTTCAAACGGTCAGACTCTTCGATGTAACATTTGTAAAAATCGGGTCTCCAAAACCCGCTCCGTTTTGTAATCTTGTACCAAGTTATGAAATTTCATTAATTATTTATGATTATTTTGGGTTTAAACATTACATAATTAATAAATAAACTAAACCATAAAAATTATATTTGATAAAAGTTAAAATAAAATAAATAAAAAACATTTGTAGCTGACCGGACTCGAACCCGGGTCAGCTGAAGCACTCCAACAACTTATCATTCCGTCCCCAAACACCCGCCACCAAGTGTTTTTCTGTTAACCTTAGGGAAACAATTGGGTCTTATACGCAATCGCGAATCAACCGTTAATGCCATCTGAATAACGGAAATCGGTAAACCGATCGCCAAATAAGTTCAAATTCGTCTGGATAGCTTATAACCGATGAATATCGGTTTCTAATTAAGTCCAAATTGAATGAACTTAAAGTTTCGGTTTTTGAAACCGAAAAGTTATCAAACTCCGAATAATTCAGGTTCCAATCATTTATGTGATTCAGAACCGTCTCAACTACACTCCATTTCCTTTTCGTCACGTTTTCAAGACATTTGAGCACCAAAAACTGTTCGCCGGAATTCTCTGCAGAAATCGCCGGAAAACCGTGTTCAACACAAACCGGTAAGATATTCCTCCTTTGCGGTTTCAATCTATTGTTAGGACTCTACTAACATTAATCCATCACTCAAAATCAGTCACAGAAGACTTTGCTGGATTTTTGTGTTCGCCGGAGAAATTCTGGAATTTGCCGGAAACCCGCTAGTTAACGGTAAGCACATTCAAACGTGCTAAGAATCAATGCACCCTGGTTCAATTTCAAATCTAATTCCTTAATTCTGTTGCTAGACCCTCTCAGCCGAAGGTTCAAAAACAGAGCTGTCTGTTTCTCGCCGGACGCCTTAAGGAAGACAACCTGTCCGGTATATTCTTTCCCCAAACTGTTCGGTTTTGTACATTTAAGCTAGTCGTCATGTTTATTAATCAGTTAAATCAGGAACCAGATGTTTGAGTAAAGTCGGTAATTGTAATGAAGAAGACGAACTTAAAAACGGGATAAGAGTAATTAAAATTCGGATAATAAACGGGTTAGACACACAGTCCAGCGGTGGACTGTGTGCAAAGTTTATATACAAGTCCCGAGTTCGATCCTTACTAACACACACGCTTTACGTAATAACATTTCTTTTTATTCATGAACTAACCGGGTTAGAGCGAGTAGTTGTTAAGTATAATATAAATCAAGAATATAACCGGGTTAGACACACAGTCCAGCGGTGGACAGTGTGCAAGATAAACTTCAACGCGCGTTCGAACCCTGTCCCAAGCACCGGTCAATTGAATTAAAACGTTTTTGTAAATAAAGGTATTTTCGGTTAAGTCGAATAAGTATATAAATATAATTAAAACTGAGTTTCTAACGGGTTAGTCACGTAGCTCAGTTGGTAGAGCTACGTGCACGTGAACTGAAGGTCACCGGTTCGAATCCCGCTTGGCGCAAACATTTACCGCTGACCGAACCGGTCAACGGTCAAACAGTAAAAAAATAATTTTTTTTTTAATATTTATTTGTTTATTTTAATTTAAAAATCAATTAAAAATACTTAAAAATAACATTTTTAAAGATAGAAAATAGCCATAAACTCACAAAAATATATCTAAAAATCCCATTAAAATCCTTAATAAAATCTATCCATTTAATATATCTTTCCATTATTATTTAGGTTAGTATTCCTCGTCGACTCGCTCGTCTAAATCGTGCGCATCTCACCATCTCCAATCCAATGCACCCAATGTGAGTGAACCCTTCAAATTCCCCGTTTTAATCACGTTTTTGGGGTGTATCATGTGTCTTGTTCATTTACATATTATAACCAAGTTATTGTGCATATATCATATCATGACATGTGTATTAGTTTGTTGCTGTTAAGTAGTTATTATTGTATGCAAATTATTATTTCAATACATGCAATTGCCGAGGCCGTGGCTCCCCATCCATCGAGGTTGAGTTGGATCCCCATTTAATTATGCGGTTGATCTTGGCGTGCCCGCACGATCGGCTCCGTTTGATTGAGCCTTGATCGGTCATTTCATTTTACATTTCAATATATGCAATACGCTCGGCTCCGTTTGATTGAGCCTTGAGTGCACAGTTCAATTTACATTTCCAGTTCATGCAATACGTTCGGCTCCGTTTGATTGAGCCTTGAGCGCACAGTTCAATTTACATTTCCAGTTCATGCAATACGATCGGCTCCGTTTGATTGAGCCTTGATCGCACAGTTCATTTATGTTAATTATTATATGATGTTGGTATGTTCATGTATGCAATCGATTGTTAATGTATGATATAATTGTAATTGATATTTGCCAATGTGTGATTATATACATGTGCTCTTTTATGATTATGCACAATATTTTATTGATAAACTAACCAGAAAATCATTATCAAATGTTTATCTATAAGGTTCACTCGCCGACTTATGTTGACCCAAAAACCTCCTATTTTACACATGATACAGGTGAACCAGCAGCAGCTAGGAACACATAGGACCTGGATTAGAAGAAATAAAACGATTTAGTATTTGGATTATTATGTTTGGTTGTTTTCCCTTGTAATGAATGAACATGTTTGGATGTTTGAGAAATGTAACTTTGACTTCATTTAATTATGAAACATAATAGTAAATGTCATGTGCTTTGGTGATAACCCAATTATGCCCTGACTCTTATTTCCGCTGCGGGTCGGGGTGTGACAGATGGTATCAGAGCCATGACTATAGGGATATAGGATAGGTTATTAGACCCTTAGAGCCTATACTATAGTCGATTAGAAACTTATAAGAATTTTGTGTGTTATATGCCAAATTTCATGATGTTTATATGTTTAGGTTAAATGTTACATTTGATATTGTCCAAGCATGTTCATAAGTATGTATTATCAAATAATGCCTATCATGAAATCGTACGATCATAACATATCACATCCATGCAAGCACACACCACATCATGATTGATTTTACAATGATTTTCGTGTTTTCAAATCTCATCAAAGTGAGTTCTCATGACGGGCATGTAGTAACTGGAAGGGTACTAGTACCGGTAGTCGGAACGTCCTGTCTAGGCTGGCATTCGTATAAATCCAAAATAAAGGACCAGTTTGCCTACCTGGGGACTAACGATGAGAGTACGAAATACCTATTAGGCCAAAGCATGCTATACCAAACGTCGTGAGAGCTAATCCCACTTTGAGTTGTCATTGTGTCTACACCTGGACACGTTCCGACCAAACACCTCATGAACATATTTTGTGGTTTGCGTTCGGGGATGCAAGTGTTAAATTGCCAATACTAATGTGAATCCTACCAAGCCAATAGCCATGGGGGCCCACATGACTATGTAGGTGAAGGTATGGGGGACATTTGAGGCCCAACATGAGCGAACCCAAGACATCCTTTGGATGTAGTTGCATTATTGATATTTATGTTATTTTCGTTTTCTTAAAGACACATGACACCTAAAAAGACATCATAAACTCACAATCTTCTCATTTTATGATCCTGTAGATGTCGTCTAGATCGCATCGAAGAAGTAGGAAATCGGAAAAGTCTCGGGAACGTTTGGCCACCCATATCGCGAATCAAATGGCCACGATATTACCTGACATCGTAGTACAAGTACAACAAGCCCCTGCTGCAAATCCTACTAACCCTCCTCAACAACAGGACCAGATCATCAACAACCCTCCTACCAACAAATGCTCCTACAAACATTTTAAGTCCTGTGATCCTCCAAAATTCGAAGGGACTGAGGGAGTCACTGCTTTCCTACATTGGTTCGAGGAGATGGAAAACGTGTTCTTAAACTGCGATTGTCCTGAGGATCGCAAAGTTCGTTATGCCACCGGGAGACTACTTGGGGTAGCTCTCACTTGGTGGAATACTGAGAAAGGAAAGAGGGGAACGGAAGATGCGATGGCCTTAACTTGGGAGGAGCTAAGGGAAATCATGACTAGGCGATTCTGTCCTAGAAGTGAAATTAAGAAATTGGAGGATGAATTTCATGCCTTGAAGCAAAAAGATGGTGATCACTCTACTTACAACAAAAGGTTCTTGGAGTTGAACCAAATGGTTCCAAACTTATTCACTCCAACCTACCGTCTGATCGAACATTACATTCGAGGACTTCCCTCGAAAATCCAAGATTCGGTCCTCAGCGTTTCACCGGTAACACTAGAAGCTGCCATGGAGTTGGCAACAGAACTGACCGAAAACCAAATTCGCAATGGGAAGTTCAAGGAGGAAAAGAAGAAAACCCCTGCTGAGGGACAAACCTCAAACCACCACACTCCTTCCTCTAAATTTGCTAACAAGAGGAAGCGTAACACCAGGAACTTTGCAGTCACCCAAACCAACACCCCTGTTCCTGCTGCACCCATCACTCAAGCCACTCCTCCACCCACGCCATACAGGAAACCATACACAGGGCCACTACCAAAATGTAACCGTTGTCAGTAGCACCACTCCCCTGACTATCCTTGCCAATACTGTACCGGCTGCGGTCGCGCCGGACACACTGCTCAAAACTGCCGCACGCTCCAACGAACAAACCGCCACCAACCTATAACCCAAACCCACCAACAATTAATGGGTCAAGCCCAACAACAGCTACCATACCCACCCACTCAACATTTAGCCCAAACATTCTATCAACCCAATTACCCTATGGGCCAACCTATGCGGGCTTGTTTCAACTGTGGCGACCCAAGTCATTTCATGAACACATGTCCACGGCTGGTCAATATTATTCATGCTCAGGCCCAAGCCAACCCTGTGAATCAAGCGAACCAAGCTCCTCCACCTGCTAGAGGAAGGGCTTTCAATATTAACGCAAACCAGGCCAGAGCTGATGGCAATGTGGTCAACGGTACGTTTCTTATAAATGGTAGATATGCCTTTATGTTATTTGATACTGGTGCAGATAGAAGTTTTGTGTCATTAGAGTTTGAAATTATCTTAAGTAAAAGTCGGGATAAGCTCGCGGAATCCATAACGGTGGAAGTTGCGGACGGAAAACCAGTTTCGTTAGACTCTTTTTTAAGCAACTGTACGCTCACCCTAAACGACCACGATTTCTCAGTCGATCTTATTCCTATGAAGCTGGGAAGTTTCGACATCATAATCGGAATGGATTGGCTCAGTCAACATCATGCGGAAATTGTATGTCGTGAGAAATTTATTCGTATTCCTCTTTCAAACGGTCAGACTCTTCGAATCATTGGAGAGACCTCGTCAAAAGGGCTCAACTTAATGTCTTGTCTTCAAGCAAAAAAATACCTTCGCAAGAATTATGTCGCGTTTTTAGCCCATATCATCAAGAAGGGGACCGCAGAGAAGAAACTTGAAGATGAATGTAAAAGATTTTCCACAAGTTTTTCCTGACGACATTTCAAGACTTCCTCCAATCAGAGATGTCGAATTCCGTATCGATCACATACCTGGTGCTACACCAGTGGCAAAATCTCCATATAGGTTAGCCCCCTCTGAAATGCAAAAGCTAGCCAGTCAATTGCAAGAGCTGACTGACAAGGGATTCAGACGCCCCAGCTCATCGCCTTGGGGTGCACCTGTACTTTTTGTAAAGAAGAAAGATGGATCTTTTCGCATGTGCATCGACTACAGAGAGCTCAACAAGTTAACTATCAAAAATCGATATCCTTTACCTCGCATAGATGATCTTCTTGACCAACTACAAGGTGCCAGTTGCTTTTCGAAAATCGACCTTCGATCTGGCTATCATCAGCTTAGAGTGCATGAAGAAGACGTCCCTAAAACTGCTTTTCGAACTCGATATGGTCACTATGAATTCATGGTTATGCCGTTTGGATTAACCAACGCACCAGCTGTTTTCATGGACCTAATGAATAAAGTCTGCAAACCTTACCTTGATCGATTTGTTATTGTATTCATCGACGATATTCTTATCTATTCAAAATCTAAAGCTGATCATGAGCGTCATCTGCGACTTGTTCTTGCACTTCTAGAAAAGGAAAAGCTTTATGCCAAGTTCTCTAAATGTGAATTCTGGTTAAAAGAGGTGCAATTTCTCGGGCATGTAGTCAATGACAAAGGAATACATGTGGACCCATCAAAGATCAAAGCAGTTCAAGAATGGCAAGCTCCACGAACACCAACTGAAGTAAGGTCTTTTCTTGGACTAGCTGGCTATTATCGTCGGTTCATTTCAAACTTCTCTCGCATTGCGGTGCCACTCACGGCTTTAACCCATAAGGGAAAACCATTCGTATGGGGACCCAAGCAAGAAGAAGCTTTTCAAACTCTTAAGCAAAAACTTTGTGATGCACCGATCCTCACACTTCCTGAAGGTTGTGATGATTTTGTAGTCTATTGCGACGCGTCAGGGCAAGGATTAGGTTGCGTTCTCATGCAAAGAGGAAAAGTCATAGCTTATGCCTCAAGGCAACTCAAGACACACGAAAAGAACTACACCACTCATGACCTTGAACTTGGAGCTGTTGTATTTGCTCTTAAGATATGGAGACATTATCTCTATGGTACGAAGTGTGAAATCTACACTGACCACAAGAGTCTTCAACATATCTTCAACCAGAAAGAGTTAAATATGAGGCAACGAAGATGGGTCGAACTCCTAAATGATTACGACTGTGAAATCAGATACCACCCTGGTAAAGCAAATGTGGTGGCTGATGCACTTAGTCGAAAGGGATATGCGAACTCCATTCACCTTCTATGTTCGCAAATTATAACCAATGTTAAGGATCAAATTCGAGAAGCTCAACACGTTTCAATAACAGAGGAAGATGTACAAAAAGAGATGTCCTGTGGAGCCGAGCTAAAACTTGAAACTAAATCGGATGGTATTTTGTATTACCTGGATCGTAGATGGATTCCTAACCACATCAATCTTCGTGAAACACTCATGCATGAAGCTCATAAGACGCGATATTCTATACACCCAGGAGCCGATAAGATGTATCAAGACTTACGGTACACCTATTGGTGGCCTGGAATGAAGAAAGATATTGCCGTTTTTGTTTCCAAGTGTCTCACTTGTTCTAAAGTAAAGGCTGAACACCAAAGACCCTCATGACTTCTAGTCCAACCAGAAATACCTGTTTGGAAGTGGGAAAATATAACCATGGATTTCATTACCGGGTTACCTCGCACTTCTAGTGGGTATGACACTATATGGGTGATTATAGACCGACTTACAAAATCAGCTCACTTTATTCCTATTCGAGAAGATTTCAAGAACGAAAAGCTTGCTCGTATTTATATCAACGAAATCGTCAGCCGACATGGAGTTCCATTAAGTATTATTTCTGATCGTGATGGCCGTTTCACCTCACGAACATGGCAAGCAGTACAATCCGCTATGGGCACTCGACTAGATCTCAGTACCGCCTATCATCCTCAAACTGATGGACAGTCTGAGCGCACCATTCAAACTCTTGAAGACATGCTTAGAGCATGTGTCATAGACTTCAAGGGAAATTGGGACGCCCACCTACCGTTAGTCGAATTTTCGTACAACAACAGCTATCATTCTAGCATCGGCATGGCACCTTTTGAAGCTTTATATGGTCGAAAGTGTCGATCTCCTGTTTGTTGGCACGAAATTGGGGAAGCAAAAATTACTGGTCCAGAATTGATCCAAGAAACCACAGATAAGATTCATCAAATCCGAAACAATCTTCTAGCGGCTCAAAGTCGTCAAAAGAGTTACGCAGATAAACGACGGAAGCCCTTGGAGTTTAGCGTTGGTGATCATGTGATTTTAAAAGTATCACCGTGGAAGGGAGTAGTTCGTTTTGGTCAAAAGGGAAAGCTAGCACCACGTTACGTAGGACCTTTCAAGATACTCGAAAGAGTAGGTGCTGTAGCATACAAGCTTGACCTACCGGAAGAACTCGACAGGATTCATCCCACATTCCACGTGTCGAACTTGAAGAAGTGCCTCGTTGATGAGAATCTTCATATTCCACTGGAGGATATTCAGATTGATGAATCCATGCATTTTATTGAAAGACCAGTGGAGACTATGGACTATGGAGAAAAGCGTCTACGACGAAGTCGCATTCCTATTGTTAGGGTACGCTGGGAGTCGAAACGGGGACCTGAGTTTACTTGGGAACGTGAAGACTCAATGCGTGAAAAATACCCTCATCTTTTCCCTACTACTTCAACTGTTTAAATTTCGGGACGAAATTCCTAAAAGTAGGGGATACTGTAACATTTGTAAAAATCGGGTCTCCAAAACCCGCTCCGTTTTGTAATCTTGTACCAAGTTATGAAATTTCATTAATTATTTATGATTATTTTGGGTTTAAACATTACATAATTAATAAATAAACTAAAGCATAAAAATTATATTTGATAAAAAGTTAAAATAAAATAAATAAAAAACATTTGTAGCTGACCGGACTCGAACCCGGGTCAGCTGAAGCACTCCAACAACTTATCATTCCGTCCCCAAACCACTCCGCCACCAAGTGTTTTCTGTTAACCTTAGGGAAACAATTGGGTCTTATACGCAATCGCGAATCAACCGTTAATGCCATCTGAATAACGGAAATCGGTAAACCGATCGCCAAATCAGTTCAAATTCGTCTGGATAGCTTATAACCGATGAATATCGGTTTCTAATTAAGTCCAAATTGAATGAACTTAAAGTTTCGGTTTTTGAAACCGAAAAGTTATCAAACTCCGAATAATTCAGGTTCCAATCATTTATGCGATTCAGAACCGTCTCAACTACACTCCATTTTCTTTTCGTCACGTTTTCAAGACATTTGAGCACCAAAAACTGTTCGCCGGAATTCTCTGCAGAAATCGCCGGAAAACCGTGTTCAACACAAACCGGTAAGATATTCCTCCTTTGCGGTTTCAATCTATTGTTAGGACTCTACTAACATTAATCCATCACTCAAAATCAGTCACAGAAGACTTTGCTGGATTTTTGTGTTCGCCGGAGAAATTCTGGAATTTGCCGGAAACCCGCTAGTTAACGGTAAGCACATTCAAACGTGCTAAGAATCAATGCACCCTGGTTCAATTTCAAATCTAATTCCTTAATTCTGTTGCTAGACCCTCTCAGCCGAAGGTTCAAAAACAGAGCTGTCTGTTTCTCGCCGGACGCCTTAAGGAAGACAACCTGTCCGGTATATTCTTTCCCCAAACTGTTCGGTTTTGTACATTTAAGCTAGTCGTCATGTTTATTAATCAGTTAAATCAGGAACCAGATGTTTGAGTAAAGTCGGTAATTGTAATGAAGAAGACGAACTTAAAAACGGGATAAGAGTAATTAAAATTCGGATAATAAACGGGTTAGACACACAGTCCAGCGGTGGACTGTGTGCAAAGTTTATATACAAGTCCCGAGTTCGATCCTTACTACACACACGCTTTACGTAATAACATTTCTTTTTATTCATGAACTAACCGGGTTAGAGCGAGTAGTTGTTAAGTATAATATAAATCAAGAATATAACCGGGTTAGACACACAGTCCAGCGGTGGACTGTGTGCAAGATAAACTTCATAACGCGCGTTCGAACCCTGTCCCAAGCACCGGTCAATTGAATTAAAACGTTTTTGTAAATAAAGGTATTTTCGGTTAAGTCGAATAAGTATATAAATATAATTAAAACTGAGTTTCTAACGGGTTAGTCACGTAGCTCAGTTGGTAGAGCTACGTGCACGTGAACTGAAGGTCACCGGTTCGAATCCCGCTTGGCGCAAACATTTACCGCTGACCGAACCGGTCAACGGTCAACGGTCAAACAGTGAAAAAATAATTTTTTTTTAATATTTATTTGTTTATTTTAATTTAAAAATCAATTAAAAATACTTAAAAATAACTTTTTTAAAGATAGAAAATAGCCATAAACTCACAAAAATATATCTAAAAATCCCATTAAAATCCTTAATAAAATCTATCCATTTAATATATCTTTCCATTATTATTTAGGTTAGTATTCCTCGTCGACTCGCTCGTCTAAATCGTGCGCATCTCACCATCTCCAATCCAACGCACCCAATGTGAGTGAACCCTTCAAATTCCCCGTTTTAATCACGTTTTTGGGGTATATCATGTGTCTTGTTCATTTACATATTATAACCAAGTTATTGTGCATATATCATATCATGACATGTGTATTAGTTTGTTGCTGTTAAGTAGTTATTATTGTATGCAAATTATTATTTCAATACATGCAATTGCCGAGGCCGTGGCTCCCCATCCATCGAGGTTGAGTTGGATCCCCATTTAATTATGCGGTTGATCTTGGCGTGCCCGCACGATCGGCTCCGTTTGATTGAGCCTTGATCGGTCATTTCATTTTACATTTCAATACATGCAATACACTCGGCTCCGTTTGATTGAGCCTTGAGAGCACAGTTCAATTTACATTTCCAGTTCATGCAATACGTTCGGCTCCGTTTGATTGAGCCTTGAGCGCACAGTTCAATTTACATTTCCAGTTCATGCAATACGATCGGCTCCGTTTGATTGAGCCTTGATCGCACAGTTCATTTATGTTAATTATTATATGATGTTGGTATGTTCATGTATGCAATCGATTGTTAATGTATGATATAATTGTAATTGATATTTGCCAATGTGTGATTATATACATGTGCTCTTTTATGATTATGCACAATATTTTATTGATAAACTAACCAGAAAATCATTATCAAATGTTTATCTATAAGGTTCACTCGCCAACTTATGTTGACCCAAAAACCTCCTATTTTACACATGATACAGGTGAACCAGCAGCAGCTAGGAACACATAGGACCTTAGAAGAAATAAAACGATTTAGTATTTGGATTATTATGTTTGGTTGTTTTCCCTTGTAATGAATGAACATGTTTGGATGTTTGAGAAATGTAACTTTGACTTCATTTAATTATGAAACATAATAGTAAATGTCATGTGCTTTGGTGATAACCCAATTATGCCCCGACTCTTATTTCCGCTGCGGGTCGGGGTGTGACATTCGAATCATTAGAGAAACCTCGTCGAAAGGGCTCAACTTAATGTCTTGTCTTCAGGCTCAAAAGTACCTTCGCAAGAATTATGTTGCGTTTTTAGCCCATATCATCAAGAAGGGGACCACAGAGAAGAAACTTGAAGATATTCCTGTTGTAAAAGATTTTCCACAAGTTTTTCCTGACGACATTTCAGGACTTCCTCCAATCAGAGATATTGAATTCCGTATCGATCTTATACCTGGTGCTACACCAGTGGCAAAATCTCCATATAGGTTAGCCCCCTCTGAAATGCAAGAGCTAGCCAGTCAATTGCAAGAGTTGACTGACAAGGGATTCATACGCCCCAGCTCATCGCCTTGGGGTGCACCTGTACTTTTGTAAAGAAGAAAGATGGATCTTTTCGCATGTGCATCGACTACAGAGAGCTCAACAAGTTAACTATCAAAAATCGATATCCTTTACCTCACATAGATGATCTTCTTGACCAACTACAAGGTGCCAGTTGTTTTTCGAAAATCGACCTTCGATCTGGCTATCATCAGCTTAGAGTGCATGAAGAAGACGTCCCTAAAACTGCTTTTCGAACTCGATATGGTCACTATGAATTCATGGTTATGCCATTTGGATTAACCAACGCACCAGCTGTTTTCATGGATCTAATGAATAGAGTCTGCAAACCTTACCTTGATCGATTTGTTATTGTATTCATCGACGATATTCTTATCTATTCAAAATCTAAAGCTGATCATGAGCGTCATCTGCGACTTGTTCTTGCACTTCTAGAAAAGGAAAAGCTTTATGCCATGTTCTCTAAATGTGAATTCTGGTTAAAAGAGGTGCAATTTCTCGGGCATGTAGTCAATGACAAAGGAATACATGTGGACCCATCAAAGATCAAAGCAGTTCAAGAATGGCAAGCTCCACGTACACCAACTGAAGTAAGGTCTTTTCTTGGACTAGCTGGCTATTATCGTCGGTTCATTTCAAACTTCTCTCGCATTGCGGTGCCACTCACGGCTTTAACCCATAAAGGGAAACCTTTTGTATGGGGACCCAAGCAAGAAGAAGCTTTTCAAACTCTCAAGCAAAAACTTTGTGATGCACCAATCCTCACTCTTCCTGAAGGTTGTGATGATTTTGTAGTCTATTGCGACGCGTCAGGGCAAGGATTAGGTTGCGTTCTCATGCAAAGGGGAAAAGTCATAGCTTATGCCTCAAGGCAACTCAAGACACACGAGAAGAACTACACCACTCATGACCTTGAACTTGGAGCTGTTGTATTTGCTCTTAAGATATGGAGACATTATCTCTATGGTACGAAGTGTGAAATCTACACTGACCACAAGAGTCTTCAACATATCTTCAATCAGAAAGAGTTAAATATGAGGCAACGAAGATGGGTCGAACTCCTAAACGATTACGACTGTGAAATCAGATACCACCCTGGTAAAGCAAATGTGGTGGCTGATGCACTTAGTCGAAAGGGTTATGCGAACTCCATTCATCTTCTGTGTTCGCAAATTATAACCAATATTAAGGATCAAATTCGAGAAGCTCAACACGTTTCAATAACAGAGGAAGATGTACAAAAAGAGATGTCCTGTGGAGCCGAGCTAAAACTTGAAACTAAATCTGATGGTATTTTGTATTACCTAGATCGTATATGGATTCCTAACCACATCAATCTTCGTGAAACACTCATGCATGAAGCTCATAAATCGCTATATTCTATACATCCAGGAGCTGATAAGATGTATCAAGACCTACGGTACACCTATTGGTGGCCTGGAATGAAGAAAGATATTGCCGTTTTTGTTTCCAAGTGTCTCACATGTTCTAAGGTGAAGGCTGAACACCAAAGACCCTCAGGACTTCTAGTCCAACCGGAAATACCTGTATGGAAGTGGGAAAATATAACCATGGATTTCATTACCGGGTTACCTCGCACTTCCAGTGGGTATGACACTATATGGGTGATTATAGACCGACTTACAAAATCAGCTCACTTTATCCCTATTCGAGAAGATTTCAAGAACGAAAAACTTGCTCGTATTTATATCAACGAAATCGTAAGCCGGCATGGAGTACCATTAAGTAATATTTCTGATCGTGATGGTCGTTTCACCTCACGAACATGGCAAGCAGTACAAGCCGCTATGGGCACTCGGCTAGATCTCAGTACCGCCTATCATCCTCAAACTGATGGACAGTCTGAGCGCACCATTCAAACTCTTGAGGACATGCTTAGAGCATGTGTCATAGACTTCAAGGGAAATTGGGATGCCCACCTACCGTTAGTTGAATTTTCGTACAACAACAGTTATCATTCGAGCATCGGCATGGCACCTTTTGAAGCTTTATATGGTCGAAAGTGCCGATCTCCTGTTTGTTGGCACGAAATTGGGGAAGCACAAATTACTGGTCCAGAATTGATCCAAGAAACCACAGATAAGATACATCAAATCCGGAACAATCTTCTAGCGGCTCAAAGTCGTCAAAAGAAGACAACCTGTCCGGTATCTTCTTTCCCCAAACTGTTCGGTTGTGTACGTTCAAGATAGTCGTCATGTTTATTAATTAGTTAAGTCATGAACCAGATGTTTGAGTAAAGTCTGTAATCGTAATGAAGAAGATGAACTTAAAAACGAGATAAGAATAATTAAAATTCGGATTATAAACGGGTTAGACACACAGTCCAGCGGTGGACTGTGTGCAAAGTTCATATACATGTCCCGAGTTCGATCCTTACTACGCACACGCTCTACGTAATAACATACCTTTTTATTCATGAACTAACCGGGTTAGAGCGGGTAGTTGTTAAGTATAATATAAATCAAGAATATAACCGGGTTAGACACACAGTCCAGCGGTGGACTGTGTGCAAAATAAACTTCACGTCGCGCGTTCGAGTTCCGTCACAAGCACCGGTCCATGGAATTAAAACGTTTTTGCCAAATAAAGGAATTTTTGGTAAAATCGAATAAGTATATAAATATAATTAAAACTGAGTTTCTAACGGGTTAGTCACGTAGCTCAGTTGGTAGAGCTACGTGCACGTGAACGGAAGGTCACGGTTCGAATCCCGCTTGGCGCAACATTTACCGCTGACCGAACCGGTCAACGGTCAACGGTCAACGGTCAAACAGTAAAATAATAATATTTTTTTATATATTTATTTGTTTATTTTAATTTAAAAATCAATTAAAAATACTTAAAAATAACATTTTTAAAGATAGAAAATAGCCATAAACTCACAAAAATATATCTAAAAATCCCATTAAAATCCTTAATAAAATCCATCCATTTAATATATTTTTCCATTATTATTTAGGTTAGTGATTCCTCGTCCACTCGCTCGTCTAAATCGTGCGCATCTCACCATCTCAAATTCAACGCACCCAATGTGAGTGAACCTTTCAAAATTCCCCGTTTTAATCATGTTTTTGGGGTGTATCATGTGTCTTTGTTTATTTACATATTATAATGAAATTATTGTGCATATATCATATCATGACATGTGTATTAGTTTGTTTGCTGTTAAGTAGTTATTATTGGATGCAAATTATTATTTTCAGTACATGCAATTGCCGAGGCCGCAGCTCCCCATCCATCGAGGTTGAGCTTGATCCCCATTTAATTATGCGGTTGATTTTGGCGTGCCCGCACGATCGGCTCCGTTTGATTGAGCCTTGATCGGTCATATCATTTTACATTTCAATACATGCAATACGCTCGGCTCCGTTTGATTGAGCCTTGAGTGCACAGTTCAATTTATATTTCCAGTTCATGCAATACGTTCGGCTCCGTTTGATTGAGCCTTGAGCGCACAGTTCAATTTACATTTTCAGTTCATGCAATACGATCGGCTCCGTTTGATTGAGCCTTGATCGCACAGTTCATTTATGTTAGATATCATATGATATTGGTATGTTCATGTATGCTATCAAATGATAATGTATGTTATAATTGTAACAGCTAAATGCCAATGTTGGATTACTTACATGTGCTCTTCTATGATTATGCACAACATTTTATTGATAAACTAACCATAAAATAATTGTCAAATGTTTATCTATAAGGTTCACTCGCCAACTTATGTTGACCCAAAACCTCCCATTTTACACATGATACAGGTGAACCAGCAGCAGCTAGGAACACATAGGACCTGGATTAGAAGAAATAAAACGATTTAGTATTTGGATTATTATGTTTGGTTATTTCCCCTTGTATTGAATGAACATGTTTGGATGTTTGAGAAATGTAACTTTGACTTCATTTAATTATGAAACATAATAGTAAATGTCATGTGCTTTGGTGATAACCCAATTATGCCCCGACTCTTATTTCCGCTGCGGGTCGGGGTGTGACATGCTACTAGCTTAAAGAGGTCCTCCATGAGGATCCTATGAGTACAGAAGGTGGGGCTAATCCCCTTGATATCGGACAGTTTCCATGCGATGGCCTCCTTATTTGACTTCAGGACCACGATTAAACGCTCCTTTTCCTCCGTTGACAATTTCGAAGAAATGATCACGGGTAAGCTCGAATTGTCACCTAGGAACGCGTATTCTAAGTGAGACGGGAGAACCTTAAGCTCTACGGCTGCTGGTGTCGACAATGGTGTGCTCTCGGTAGCTGCACTCACCTCACAGAAATCTAGGGTCTCGGGAATCTCTAAGAAATCATCCCCTATATCATTCACTATCACTCTCCTCGGGTACTAAACTCTCATTCACTAAGTCGGCTCCGCTAATATAGTCTAAACAGTGATCAACGCACCAAATGAAGGAGTTCAGGAAGTATACGGAGTGACAAGGGCCACTATCGTTGTCACCACCACTCGGGTGTTGCATCGACCTTGCGATTTCGAACGTGACTTTCTCGTCCCCGACTCGAAGGGTGATTTTCCCATCTTGAACATCTATGAGCACTTTTGCGGTGCGCAGAAATGGGCGACCTAAGATGATGGGAATGTTCTCGTCGGCCTCCGTATCGAGGATGACGAAGTCTACAGGAAAGACAAATCTATCAACTTTAACCAACAATACGATTCCCCTCGGGTACTTAACTGACCTATCGGCTAACGACAAAGACATACGAGTAGGGGTGAGCTCCCCTAAACCTAAACGCTCGTATAGTGAGAAAGGCATCAGATTTATGCTCGCTCCAAGATCGGCTAGAGCATGAGCTTGAGCAATGCAGCCGCCGAATAGGCATGGAATCGTAAAGATACCCAGATCAGTCAGTTTCTCGGGAAACTTGTTTAAAACCACGGCGGAACATCCTCCAGTTAATGGGACATTCGAAAGCTCCCCCAGCCTATCTTTACATTTTAAAAGATCTTTTAAAAACATAGCATATTTAGGAATATGCTGGAGGCCTCGATAAACAGGAGATTGATTTTTAACAGAGTAAACATATCAAGGAAATTCCCGTATTCCTTGGCATATTTTTGCTGCTTCAGATGTGCGGGGTAGGGTAGGCGTGAAGTATCCACGATCGGTGATGGCCTAACCTCTACCGGTTTTCTCTCTCCCTTACTCTCAACTGAAGGTCCACTGGCTGGTGCGGTACTTGCTGGGTCTAACCTGGTGTGCACCCTGGGTGGAGCCTCCATCTCGATTTCCTCATCTACCTCTTCATCTCGCTCCTCTACCTTTACCTCTACACCCTCTCTACCTACATCCATCAGAGTCCTACCACTACGTGTAGTAGTTGCTTTCGCGTGTTGGTTCGCGGGGTTGGGTTGAGCATTACCCGCGAACTAGCCGTGTGGCTGCTCTTGCAGCTGCTTAGCGATACTACCGACCGACCTCTGCAGATCTAAGAGCACGGACTGTTGATTTTTCAAGAACATATCATGTTCCGCGAGAGTTTTCTGAGTAGCCTGATCTTTGACCACTAATTGAGATAATAGCTCTTCGATCCTATCTAGACTACCTCCTGATCCTCCACTCCTAGTCTAGCCCTCCTGATTTGAACCCCCTCCACTAAACTGACTGGTGTGACCTAACCCTCCACTATTGTAGTGACCCTGCCCCCGGTTCTAATAAGAGCCTGATTGGAAACCAGGGGGTTACTGAAAGATCGATAATTATTATTATTATTATTACGCCAGTTTGGGTTATAGTTGGAAGTATCATTATTAAAGGGATTCGTAGGACCTCAGTTCTGACCGGTGATAAACTCAACTTGCTCGACAGTGAGCGTGGGACACTCTAGCGTGTCGTGACCCCCTTTACACACCTCACACCTGTTTACCTTCTTCTTCAGTTCCTGTATCTCCTTTGCGACCTTTCTCTTGAAGCTATCTAGAGCAGCAACTACCGTAGTTTCCAAGCTAACTTGGTGTAAACCCCGGTTAACCGAAGGTGTACGAGAAACAGGAATTGAATTCCTGCCGGCAGTGCTGTAATCGACATCAGAATGGGCAAAGCTCTCGAAAAGGTCATTGCACTCGGCTACTGTTTTCTTTCCCATCAGGTGGCCACCAGTAGAGGTGTCGAATCGAGCACGGGTCTCAGGGGTGAGACCGATGTAGAATTTCTCTACAAGTGCTCAGTCTGATAGACCATGTTGGGAGCAACAAGATACTAGAGTTTGGAACCGCTCCCAAGCTAGATGGTAGGGCTCGTCATGCTCCTTTCGGAACGAATGGATCTGATCACGAAGGTGGGATGCTTTAGCGTGTGGAAAGTATTTCTTAAGGAAAGCATCTAGTAGAAAAAGTACTGGGTGGTTGGGAGTCAAGCCAGATGGCGGCCCGACCCCCGAGAGAGAACAGAAAGACTTAGAGAAAACGGGCATCATGACCCGCACCCTCCATATTGAATGTATGACATAGACGGGTAAGGCGGCTGATATGTGCGGGCGCATCCTCATCATCACGACCGTGGAATTGGCAAGAGTTAGTGATGGCGGTCATGATGTAGGAAGGGATTTGTCAGGCTCGGTCATTGTTCATGGGGAATAAGGTAATGGGTGAGTTCGCACCGGTGAAGCCAGTGGTGGCCTGTTGGTATACGGTCTGATTATTATTTTAGCCATGTGGAAGTTAGGTGGTGGCGGTGGTGGGCTTACGTTTCTATGGACTATACGGGGTGATGGAGAACCGGGTGGTGAAGGTTTAGGTGTAAAATCAAAGTCGGGAGGTACAAAGGAACGGGCTGAATTTGAAAAAGTTGAGGAAGAAGAACTAACCTTTGATGCGGGAGAGAATGGCGTGTCCTTCGACGGCTTAGGCGGAGGTCCTTGCGAACGCGTGTGGGGCATCCACTAAACCGGAAACACGACAAACACGAGAAGTTAGCACAAATAATTCAAATATATACAAAAATAAATATTAAACCAAGTAAACAACTTAGACTCCTATGACACAAACGAATACAAAATAAACACAAGTGTATAAGAAAAACCTAAATCGAATAATCAACGCAATTGCCAATGAGAGAGTCCCCGGCAACGGCGCCAAAAACTTGATGATCTAAAAGTAGTTAATTAAAAACAAAACAAATTACCCTAATTCTAGACTCAAATTATACTCTAGACTCCTAAACTATACTAAACTACTAACCGGCAAGTGGACCGATCAATTGTAGAATAGTATTAAGCAAGTCCGGATTATCGAACCCACATGACTCTCTAATTACTATGACTACTAATTTAGACTCGATTACACACTATGTATATTTTAAAGGGGGGGGGGGGGTTCTAATAAATCTAAATTAACAATTAAAACTACTAAATTGAAATGACCAAACTACGAACTTCTAGGGAATTTAGGATTTTAATCATGAGATAATGAAGTAGTTACCTAGGTTGGATTTTTAGACTACTACTCCTTCAATTTAATAATAATTAATCAGGTTGAATATTTTACCGGGATCTAGACATAGGAAGACACCTACAATAACCTATCCTTTTTATTTGTTTACCGGTCCTAAAGATTCCTTTTCAGTTATCTTTTTAAATCAGTAAAGTATCTAATTATTAATTACCTCTCAGTAATTAACCTAGACCAACTATAATTTCTAGTTTAGATTAATTGATTCAATTATGACAAGGAAATTAGACTCATGAATTTCTCAAAACCCTAACCTAACAATTTACCAAATTAGTTCAGCCAACTAATTGTAATTTCTCAATTAACAAGTTAGGTATAATGACAAGTTTGATCTTATGGTTAATTCAATTGTTCCCCCAGTTTTATTGGCCGATTTTATCGACAACTTCACGAATTCCTAAGAACACGAAAAGTAACATAAACCTATCCTATGGAAGACATCCACCAAAGTTCCTGCAAAACAAGCAAATAATCATAAAACAAACAAAATCATGCAAATACCCTAAACTAGATCATTAAAGTTGTGACCTTTACCAATTAAACATTCAAACCATAAATTAATTCAAAATAAATCAAAGTTTCATAAATCTATCATCCAAAACCTAGGTAACTGAATAAGATCTAGCCTAAAAACATGTTTGAAAAGTAATTTAAACAAAGTTGATAACAAGGAAACATGATTAAGCAAAAACAAGGAAATCAAAGGTGAAGATTGATATGATAAAATCATGACAAACTCCTGCCTTGAACTCCCTTGATCACCACCACACTCCTTGCAGCTTAGATCGGCTCCTTCTAGCTCCAAATCTCCAGAGAATAGCTCCAATTCTGCCCTAGTTCATCCAAGGTTGTCCAATATGTGTTCAACTATGATTATGAATCTTTTTTAAAACAACCAAGTCCCCATCTTTCTCTGGTTTCGAAACTTTCTAGATAAGGAGCTCACTCGCGGGCCGCGAGAGAACTGGGCTAGGTCGGTCGCGCACCGTGACCGAGTATAATCCGGGCAGATAACTATCACTCTCTCGCGGGCTGCGAGAGAGTTAAGGTGTTCCGGTCACGGCCCGCGACCGGGTTGCAGTTCTTGTTTTGTGTTTCGTTTTCTCGTTTCCGATCCACTCACGTCCCGACTCAGTTCTTTTCACCATTTTCGCTCGTTTTTCCCATCTTTCCAATCGTTTTCACGAACCAAGACCTACAAAACGCGTTTGGATTAAAAATAGATAAATTCTTGACAAACCGAAAGGAAAACAAGCTAAATTCACAAACTCTACAAGATAAATGGATGTATTATTCAATACATCATTGCCCCTACGCATAGTCAGTGACATGGCCCCAATTTCGCAGCTGAAGAACTACAGCAATGGATGAAGGAAATGCATATCGAGCATGTCTTCACTTCAGTCACGCATCCCCGAGGAAATGGCCAAGTAGAGAGCATAAAAAAGAGCATCGTCAAAGGGATGAAAACGAGATTGGGTACTGCACGAAGAGGCTGGGTAGATGAGTTGCCAAGTATCCTTTGGGCTCATCAAACCATGCCAAAGACTAGCACAGAGAAACTCCTTTCAGCCTTGTGTATGGGACGGAGGAAGTGATTCCTGCAGAGATAGGCTTCCCATCACCACGCAGGCTAGCTGCGCAAAGCCAAAACAACGAAGATGACCGCAGACTTGACTTTGACTTAGTAGAAGAAAGGCGCGAAAACGCCGCTATCAACGAAGCAAAATACAAGTACAAGCTTGAGAAATACTACAACGCGCGAGTCTGCATATGTACTTTCTTACTGAGTGACTTTGTTCTATGTGACAATGAAGCGACTAACGCCGAACGTCCTGGAAAACTAGCACCCAAGTGGGAAGATCCTTACATTATCCATGAAGTCCTAGGAAAGGACGCTTACACCCTTAAATGCTTAGACGGTACAAACATTCCTAGGGCATGGAATGCGCAACAGCTAAGACAGTGCTACATGTAAATTAGCAAGTTCATTATCTTAATATCTACCCTGTATATCGCTCTTACACCTCGTTGATTAATAAAGACAAGGGTTACATAGATTATTTTATCTTAATGTTTCGTTACAAATGCGCGAAGCCACTTTGGGTCTACGCGAAAACACCTCGGTACACAATGACTCTTGAACCAAAATTCACTACCTACTACATGCGCATGGGAGTGGATGCTCATACAAGAGTCCATTACCAGTTTTATTCGCTATACCTAGACAAAGTTGGTCCTTTTTCACGCAAATATTGTAACTGGAAAGAAACATTTCATTGAAGATAAACATATTTAAAAAGTATGTACAAACTCACGCAGTGTGCAGTGCATTCAAAGATCCTACAAAGATATTACAATAAGGATACTACACTAGTCTTCATCCGCAGTGGCCTCGGCTTCCTCCGATAATATGTCTTTTAAGCGATCCATGAACTCGTAGTGTGTGAGCGCCCGCTCACCAATTCCATAGCCGGGATGTTAAGACGGTTGTACTCCTGCTGAGCCCGGGAAAAAGCGGCTCCAGTATCAACACCATGAGTGGCAGCGCGGCTGTTGTCCCATGGAACATCCATTACATGAGTGACGTGTTGCGCACACTCAGCATAGCCTTTCGCGTACCCGTCGTGGCGCGCAGTGACCACCAACTTGGCCACTATGTCGTCCAGCTCCGCGGAGTTCAGAATGGAGTTTGCAATCTGCAATTTCAAGAGCAGGGTTAGAGTCAACACAAAATGACCAAACAACAAATGGATACTTGCATTGCAACCCCATGCTGTTGCATCCACTTCATTTTCCTAGTCAAAGACACCACCGACGACTCAAAGATGGCGCGGGCGTCGTCAGAATTCTATAGTTTCTTCTCGCTCGCGTCCACCTTGGCCTCCGCCAATTGCAGTCGCTCCTTATCCGTCAGGTGCCTGCGCTGAATTTCAGCCTTTTCAACCAAGGCCACCTGGAGATCTTTCTTCGCACTCTCCACAATGACGCAAGCAAAAATCTGGTCATATACATAAGATTAGTTTGACATCCTGTAAATCATACAAATGAAGTAAAAATAGTGAGGGAAGTCTTTTACCTCTCTTTGCACACTGCGCTCGCGATCCACCTTGGCCTCCGTGGCCGCAGCAACGGCTGCCGCCTTCTCCTTCTTCTTACTCCCTACCTCTACGCGCAAACGGGCCAATTCATCCCTTAATCATTTTTCTCGTTATTGTCCCTTTCACAAGCCTCTTTCCACAACTTGCGCTCCTTCGCAAGTATGGCATTGGAGGCTTCGGCCCTCCTCTTCCACCGCAGCGTGGCCCATTCTTCAACTAACTGGTGGTCGGCGTAGGCAATTTCCTAAGCCTCCACCTCAACTTTTCGCGCAACCACTTGGGTTCGCTCCTTATCCAGGTCCGCTCGGGTAGCTTCGAAATCTTTCTTTTCTTTCAGCAGGCCCCGCCATTCACGAACAATCTTGTGTGTAACCGAGGTGGAGCTTGAAGCTACCAGGACGTACGTGCGGTACATGGTTTCTTGTTCATGTTCAGCAAGTGCATGCACCTCCGCTGGGGGGAAGGCTCCTCTAAGCCACTCACGGCACGCCAGCCAGTGAGAGAATTCTTCTCCTTTCTTTAATTTCCACACAAGGTGTGGATCTCTTTAGCTTGAGCCGCAAAGTATGACCCGTAATAATAATCACCCGTGGTTTCGTCCGGGCGGATTAGAGATCCTTCAGTGGAAGGGCTTTGTCACACCCCAGATTTCCAACCCAAATCCATACACCTGTGGGCCCGGGTGGGGAGTATCTTGACGTCAGTTGAAAATCATCATAGTCAATTAAACATGGCACAGCGGAAGTCTTGGAGTAAAATTACTATTAAAAACCGAATGTTCAAAAATACAAAATAATATACAGGCTCGTAATAGAAGATCTACATGCGGATCATTAAATGTACAAGAAAGAATATAAAACAGACTTTAGGGCAGATCTAAGGATTTGCAAGATCCTCTTATTCACTTCCGAGCAGCTTCCGGCCTATTTCGTATCGTACCTGCAGTTTAGCCTTTGGACGATACGTCAGCTTTTGCTGGTAAATACACCCAACTGACTCATTTTGAAAACATTTTAAAATGATTTTAAGTGCACAGGGCACAAAATCTTTTATATCTTAGGAAAGTTACTTTGTAACCTTGTTAACAGATTCACATGTTTGTCCATACATACAGGGCCCAGTATAGAGACCGAGACATGATTAAATACACACCACTTAGAACTTACAGAGGAGTTATCCCCAACGTCTTGGGTAATTTGCATTTGAGTGTCTGTCAGGTGTATGACTACAACCCGCGCCAAGGTTGTGGCCATTAACTAATCTAATGAGCCGAGGATATCCTGGACACGGTAATTTAACCCCCGATGTTTAAGTTATCAAACAAAACTGATTAAAACAGAATATGCGGATTTACTAGCCACAATCTGGCATTCGATTGATCCCATTTCTGACCAAGCGGTAATAGTTTACCGTATCCCAAGCCCTTATAGGGAAAAGAAGTCGAGAGTATTTACCTGACCTAGTCTTCTTTTAACTTCTAATAACTCAGTCGTATACAAAAGTCCCAACTACATATAGCATTTACCGGCAAGTCTCTAGTCTGGATTATGGCATAATCTAACCAATTAATACTAACGGTCTTTATTTAAGTCATAGACTTAGACCGTAGTGTACATGATCAAGAGTATAACGCTTGATTAAACGATTATCGGATAGAATGTAGTTTAAACCCAACAAGTACCTTGACTTGTATTATATGGGTAAACAATTAACATTCTGGATTTTGAGTTTAAAATGATAAGGTTAAACCCGTTTTGGTTGAATTCTGTAAACTAGTTACGTATAATTAACCATATGCTTATAAGCGATAATGGGTAACCGGATAAGTCATGGACAAGTTCTATATGCCATTATATTTTAAATAAGTTAAAATATCAGTAAGATATCAACTCATATGCCCGTTAAGGTTTTAAATTAAATTATACCTCATAGGGGCATTTTGGTAATTTCATGCCATATAAAAGGAACTTGAATATAATTTAAGTTTATAATCATGAGTATTCTAGAAAAATAATTTATTTATGATATAATATCAGTAGGATGTTAATTACATGTGTAATTTATCTTTTATGACCAAACTATGCACCGAAGGGGCATTTTGGTCATTTTACACATAGTTTAAAAATTATTTGGGATTCTGAGTTTATAACATGTGCCTTATGTAAATATATTTAAAAATAAGTTTTAAAATCAGTAGGTAGCAAGTCCTGGTTAATAACATGGTTTAAAACCATATTATGCGCTGAAACGACGCTTATGTCGTAAAATGACGTCTTTATGCGATGTTTATAAAAACTGATATTAGCGTCAGATTAAAATGTTTAAATATGTTATTTAATATAACATATCAGTAGTTAAATGATTTACCTTGAAAAGATTTGATTAAAACCATTTTATGAGCCACAAGGGCTAAAATCGTCATTTATCGACATATTTGAAGGACCTGTTTGAAACTCAGTTTATAACTTGGTTTAACATCCCAAATAATCCTACTTATAATATTACATCAGTAGGAAACCCATTTTCAAGTTCATTATCATTTAAAACCTTGTATTATGCAAAAAGGGCATTTTAGTCAAAATGGCATAATTACGGAACTTGCGCATAAACTTGGATTCTGATTATGATCATGTAATATAACCTCAGAGGGTTATGATACATTATATTATGATCATAATGCAACTTTAGATCAGTAGGTAACTAATCTAAATCGGGTCAGAATCGAAAGTCAAAGTAGAAGTCAAACTTCACGACTTTCGGTTGCGAACCGACCCTAGATCTGAAATTGACGAGCCGAACATGTTCACACATGTTCTATAATTATTACCAACTTGTTTAAGTGTCAAAACAGGTTACACAGTATATATTAGATCAATTTATGATTTTTCCAAAAAATGGCTTGTTTGACCTTTTATTTTCATAACTTTGACCCGTTAATTGGTCTAGCAAACGTGATCTTCAGGAGGTGCCCTTTATAGGGATTAACACCTACCTTATTATGATCACTTAGCCATGTTCATTTCGAACAATGGTTGGACCATAATGGTCTTAACCGAAGCGTTTTCCGTAAAACGCTTGACTTTTGGCTATAAAAGCCTATAAACGAAAATGCACAAGGAATGAACACTTACCAGTGACTCCTAGGGTGCAAAAGAACTATGTTGGATGCTCCTTTCAGTTAGGAACTTCCAGAGGAGGGAGAAGAGTGTATGAATGAGAAATGTGCAAGTTGAAATGGTGAACTTAAGCACCTATTTATAGTTGGAGAACTCAAAGGAGGTGAAGCCAGGTGTTTAGGGGTGTAAGAGGGAGCTTACAGTTCTCCTAAAATGTGGCATAGCAGTTTGGGAAGCCATGGTTTCGATTTAACGTTTTTTGGCATTTTTGTTTGGAAGCCAAGAAAACTTTCTGCAGCAGAGACTCTCTCGCTCCTCGCGAGAGACCCTGGCCAGGTCTCTCGCGGCCCGCTACCGTTCTTGGCCAGTTTTTAAAATTGACACTTTAACCCTTAACTTTTTAAAGCTTCCAAAAACCTTTTTAAATACCTTTTTGGCAATTTTAGCCATCTGTAGCCAATACTTGGCATACCCAGGATTATGCCCGAACATTGTCGAACTCTCGGTTCGTTAAAAGGTCACTCAGAGGTATAAATTAACATGTTGACACTTTTAATCCCTCAATTATCCAACATTCACATATTTACAAAATTGAACCCTCTCTTCCAATAATTGGCACGTATGAGAGTTAAGACTTTGCAAAGGATCACTCAGAGGCTTATTGTAAGCATGTTGACTCCGATGTCACTCAGAGGCTGGGCATGTTGACATATCAGTCACTTAGAGGCCAAATTTCAAGCATGTTGACATATTAGTCACTCGTCTAATGATTTAAGCATGTTGACATATCAGTCACCCAGAGGTTGTTATTTATGAATGTTGAAAATCGGACCTTCACTCAGAGGCTCAGTTTCAGCATGTTGACGCCTTTAGTCCTTATTGGTCTTTAATAGACTATATTTAAAATACAACACGTGTCACTATACTATTGGACACGATTTTACAGGGCGTTACATCCTCACCCCCTTAAAAGAAATCTTGACCTCGAGATTTTATTCAAAAAGATGGGGGTACTTTTGTCTCATAGTGGACTCAACTTCCCATGTATACTCGGGACCTCTAAAGGCGCCTTTACTATAGGTATCATTTTCCTTCGGAGCTTCTTAACCTGTCGGTCCTCGGTCGAAATTAGTTTCTCAACGAATCTCAGGTTTTCGTCAATTTGCACATCCTTGTGTTACATTGCTAGCAACTCATCGGCTAGACATTTCTTGAGGTTACTGATGTGGAATACATCATGTATTCCACTTAGCTCCTCTGGCAACGTGAGCATATAAGCTACACTACCGACCCATTCGACTATCTCGAATGGTCCAATATATCTTGGGCTCAACTTGCCCTTTTTTCCAAAACGCATCACACCTTTCCAAGGTGATACCTTCAGCATGACCTTGTCCCCTAATTGGAACTTAAGAGGTTTACGCCACTTATCAGCACAGCTCTTCTGTCTGTCCCTGGCAGCTTTGAGACGATCACGGATTTGCACAATCTTCTCTGTGGTCTCCAGGACAATCTCTGGTCCTGATAGTTGGGTTTCCCCAACTTCTACCCAGCATACGGGTGTTCTACATTTTCTCCCATACAAGGCCTCAAAAGGAGCAGCCTTGATGCTCATATGATAACTATTATTGTAGAAGAATTCTATTAGGGGTAAGTGGTCATCCCAACTTCCACCTAAATCAATCACGCATGCTCTAAGCATGTCTTCCAATGTCTGGATAGTACGCTCACTTTGACCATCAGTCTAAAGTTTAATCGTGTGCCTAAAGATTGTTGGAAACTTTTCCAAAAGTAAGATGTGTATCTAATATCTCTGTCAGATACAATAGATACCGGCACACCGTGTAGGGACACAATCTTGTCCACATACAACTTAGCCAATTTATCTAAATTATACGTTTCCTTTATTGTCAAGAAATGTGCTGACTTAGTCAGCGTATCCACTAGGACCCAAATAGTGTCATTTCCACTTTTGGTCCTAGGTAACTTGGTAATCAAGTCCATAGTTACTATTCCCCATTTCCACATAGGAATTTCACATTGTTGTAGAAGTCCTGACGGTTTTTGATGTTCGGCCTTAACTTGCGAACACGTCAGACACTTAGCTACATAAGTGGCTAGGGATTTCTTCAAACCCATCTACCAATAATTCTTCTTTAGATCTTGATACATCTTGTCACCTCCCGGGTGAACTGAGTATCTCGAACTATGCGCTTCTTTAGGGATTAGATCTCTAAGTCCCCTAAGGATTGGAACCCAGATTCTTCCATTCAATTTAAGGATTCCATCCTTTCCAGTCGCTAACTGGTCAACAGTTCCGCCTAATCCCTCATTAGGTATATTAGCCTCTAATAGAGCTTTCTTTTGCACATCTAATAGCTTCTCACTTAAGCTATTTCTGAGCTCAATGCTCTTGGCATTAATCCTTATAGATTTAACCAGTTCTTTGCGACTTAAGGCATCAGCAACTACATTTGTCTTGCCTGGACAGTAGCGAATCCCACAATCATAATCATTAAGCGTTTCCATCCATCGATGTTGTCGCATGCTCAATTCCTTCTGATTGAACAAATGCTGGAAACTCTTATGGTCAGTGTATATAATACACTTTGTGCCATATAAGTAATGTCTCCACAGTTTTAGTGCAAATACAACGACACCCAATTCTAAATCATGGGTGGTGTAATTCCTTTCGTGCACCTTTAACTATCGTGATGCATAGGCAATCACTTTGCCTTTTTTCATTAGCACACAATCCATGCTAGTGTACGATGCATCACAGTAGACTACAACGTATTCAACACCCTCTTGTAGGGATAACATAGGAGCGTTGCTCAACTTGTGTTAGGAACCTCAAAAGATTCTTGTTGTTTTGGACCTCAATTATACTTAACATTCTTACGGATCAAGGTAGTTAAAGGAGTAGCTATTCTTGAAAAGTTCTCAATGAACCTCCTATAATAACCGGCCAATCCTGGAAAACTACGAATCTCCGATGGGGTTTTGGGTACTTCCCAATTCATGATAGCCTCAATTTTGGCGGGATCCACTTGGATACCACGCTCACTTACCATATGTTCAAGGAATTTGACTTCTCTAAGCCAAAATTCACATTTAGAGAACTTAGCATAAAGCTTCTCTTGCCTTAGCAGTTCTAAGATTAACGAAGTTGTTTCTCGTGATCAGCTTGATTACGAGAATAAATAAGTATGTCGTCTATAAAGATAATGACAAACTTATCCAGATATGGCTTGCAGACTCTATTCATGAGATCCATGAATGCTGCAGGTGCATTCGTGAGCCTAAAAGGCATCACCAAGAATTCAAAATGACCATATCGGGTCCTGAAGGCAGTCTTAGGAACATCTTCACTCCTAACCTTCAGTTGATGATAACCTGATCTCAAATCGATCTTGGAGAAGTAACTAGCCCCTTGAAGTTGGTCAAACAAATCATCGATCCTAGGCAGAGGATATCTATTCTTTATTGTTAACTTGTTTAACTCTTGGTAGTCAATACACATTCGCATTGAACTGTCTTTCTTCTTTACAAAGAGGATAGGAGCTCCCCAAGGCGAGGATCTAGGCTGAATAAAGCCTTTCTCCAAGAGTTCATCTAGCCTGCGTCCTCAACTCTTTCATTTCTGTTGGTGCTAGCCTATATGGAGCTCTAGCAACAGGTGCTGATCCTATAGGATATCGATCCTGAACTCCACTTGTCTGTCTGGAGGTAGACCTGGTAATTCTTCTGGGAATACATCGGGAAACTCTGTGATGGCTGGGAGGTCTTCCATATTTGGCTTAGGCTCATTTTTGGTGACTTGTGCCATGTAGATGGCACAGCCTCCTCTTAAACACTTGGATGCATTAAATAATGACACCTTGTCTGGTAATCCATAGTGTGAGTCTCTAGGGATGGTGATCATTTCACCAGATGGGGTTTTGATCTCGATGAGCTTCTTATCGCAGGCAATGCAGGCTTGGTTATGAGATAACCAATCCATGCCTAAGACAACATCGAACCCCGCTAATTTCATTGGCAGAAGAGAGATATGGATGGAATGATTCTTGATGGATATAGAGCATCCATCAAGAATGGAAGATGCTGTTTCTAAACTTCTATCAGCAAGTTCTATCTCATAAGTTTTATCTAGAGTTCTTATGGGCAGGTTTAGTAGTTTACTAAACTTATGGTCAGCAAAAGATCTATCTACACCAGAATCAAAAAGAACTCTAGCATAAATATTGTTAATGAGGAATGTACCTGTTATGACATTATTGAAAGGCACGAGCATTCCCTTTCTTGGCCTCTCCAGGCTTTGCATTATTATTATTAAGAATTTTAGGGCAGTTAGTCTTTTTATGCCTCATTGCAGACGTAGCAGACGACATCCTTAAGATCCATACAATCTAGTGTCTTATGCCCCTTTCTCTTACAGATGCCACAGGGTTTGGCCTGTGAACCAAAATTGCACTGTCCCCGGTGTCTATGGTTGCAAGTTTTGCATGTTGGCATCACAGCCGTTTTGCCTTGGTTCCCTTTGAACCCAAATCTCCCTTTATTTTTCTTATTAAACTTATGGGAGTTGTCATCTTCCCTCTTTCTTTTCCCGCCAATTTCAGACTTAACTGGCTTTTGCCTTACCAAATCTAAGGTAAGGGAGAGAGATAGGTCAACAGCAGACCTATAGGTAGTAGGCTGAGCAGCCTTTACCATGCCCTTTATCTCGGGCGCGCTAACCCATTAACAAAAAAAGCAATGAGTTTGGGCTCCGGGGTAATCAGATAGGAAACTAACCTAGATAGGGAATTGAATTGGAAACATATTTTCGACAATCTAGGTTTTTCATGGAAGGTCGGTCTCCAATTTCTCCACCTCATGGGGTGGGCAGTATGTTTCGTTAACAAGGTCCACAAACTTGGACCATCCCAAATTATATAGGTGTACTTTATAATGGATCATGGCCTTCCACCAGATTAGGGCATCGCCCTTAAAGGACTGTGATACATACTTGACCACATCCTTATCAGCACAGTTGCTGATATCTACAATCGTTTCCATCTCATCTAGCCACTTTAGAGCTTACACAGCTCCTTTTTCCCCGTTAAAGTCTCGGGGATTGCATGAGATGAAATACTTATAGGTACATCCGTCTTTAGCAGAACAGGACCTATAAACAAAATCTATTTTCTTTGGTTCACTCTTCGCATTTGAAGAGTGAACGGAGCTCTCCTTATGAGCTGAGGATGGGGTAACTGATAATGGTCTAGAGCGTGTGGCACTCGACTCTCTGAGCCTTTCTATGGCCTTTCCCATGGCCTTTTCAACCGCCGCGTCAATGCGAGCTTGAAAATTATCATCATCGATATTTCTATTTTCCGCTTTGTTAGATTCCACATTCCGGTGGCTGCTTTGTGCTTCATTTGAGCCTTAAGCTTTGGTTCTATACACCAATAAAGCTTCACTTAGCCATGGTATGTCAACCATAATGGTTTTAAACATCGGATATAACAATCCATTGCCTATTCTAGTGTGAGTAACATCACAACTCTTAGGCTTAACATAACTATATTTGGCCTAGGTCTTAATAGGACCATCTGAGGAAAATTACAATTTGAACATAGTCTATATAAATTGGACAGTGGTTCGCATTGTTAGAACTGTCATTGTCATAATTTGACAATTTTTATTTAGCTCATAGGCGTGTCTCGAAGGACATAAAATATGGCACATAGGCCTGCCACTAATGGACATAAAGTATGGCACATAGGCCTGTCACTAATGGACATGAAGTATGGCACATAGGCCTGTCACTAATGGACATAGAATATGGCCCGTAGGCACTACATCACTAATGGATGTTTGCAATACATCACTAATGGATGTTTGCAATACATCACTAATGGATGTTTAATCATAGCCCCAAGGGCATGCATCACTAATGGATGTGTAATCATAGCCCCAAGGTCATACATCACTAATGGATGTTTAATCATAGCCCCAAGGGCATACATCACTAATGGATGTTTAATCATAGCCCCAAGGGCAATACATCACTAATGGATGTTTAATCATAGCCCCAAGGGCATACATCACTAATGGATGTATGAACATTCTTAAATGTTAACATAAGAGTACCTTAATGGTTGATTAATTGTCACACCCTGACTCGCAGCGGAAATAAAAGTTGGGGCATAATTGGGTTATCACCAAAGCTCATGACATTTACTAATAAGTTTCATATTTATTAAATTGAAATTTTAAAACTTCAAATATTCAATCACAAGGAATCATACAAGCACAAAAAAAATCAAAACATTGTTCAGAACATAATAGTTTTGTTTAATCTTCTAAGGCTCCTATGTGTTTCTCTCCTCAGCTTGTTCACCTGTATCATGCGTAAAACAAAATATTTTGCTCAACAAAAGTTGGCGAGTGAATCTATGTAAAAACAATTTAATCAATTCTTATATTAGTTAACAAAATTCGGGCGTAAATCATAATGAGCATATGCATATGTACAAACAATCACAAACCACACAATATCCAAAATGACCAATGACATGATGAATGATGAACTTGAGATCAAGGCTCAATCAAACGGAGCCGATCTAATGAGGCACCTGATGCTCAACTCGTATCCCACGAGGAACTGATGGCCTTAAATGAATGATTGCACTGAAATGACAAAATGTAACCACACATAGTCAGACCAATTAAAATACACATTTGTTCACATTATGATGTTAGCACGAGTGTTAAAATAAATAAATAAAACATATACGACACATGATATATCCCAAAATATGATTAAAAAAGGGAGTTTGTAAGGATTCACTCACAATGGGTGCGTTTTCTTGGATGATGGTGGGTGCGCACGAGTTGAGTAACTGATCGACAAATGAATACTAACCTAAAATAATAACGTGATAATTCGGTAAATTTAAACTAATTAATGTCTTGGCTTTATATATATATATATATATATATATATATATATATATATATATATATATATATATATATATATATATATATATATATATATATAATTTTAGTTTATTTGTGGTGTTTTCATTTAGATTTTAAAACCTTTAACATTATATTTTTTTAGTATTTTTAATTGGTTTATACTTAAAATAATAATGTATAATTGACATAAATAATTAAAATGGAATAAAAATAATATATAAAAAAATATTTGTCAGCTCTGTCAGACCTGACCGGTTCGCGTGTGGGATGTCACACCCGACCCGTAGCGGAATAAGAGCCGGGGCATAATTGGGTTATCACCAAAGCTCATGATGTTTACTAATATGTTTCATATTTATTAAATCCAAATTACATTTCAATGTTCCAAGTCAAATTCATACAATACAAGGAAAGGAAAAATTAACTAAAATAAATCCATAATCTAAACTGGTTTATTCTTCTAAGCCGCCCTATATGTTTCTTGCTTCAACTTGATCACCTGTATCATGTGTAAAAATGGGAAATTTAGGGTCAACAAAAGTTGGCGAGTGAACCTTGTTAAAAACATTTGTTATCAATTCATTATTGTAATTTATTTAGGAAAAATTGTGCAATAATCATATATGAACAAATGTATGTAAACATAACGATCACAAACCACCTTGCTTAAACATGAAATAAGAATGACAATGTATATGTTGGCAACGTCCCGTTCACGCTCATAGGTAATGGGAACGGACGGCCTATGCTAATGTATGTGAGATCAAGGCTCAATCAAACGGAGCCGATCTTATGTTGGCAACGCCTGGTTCACGCTCATAGGTAATGGGGAACAGCTCACGCTCATAGGTAATGGGGAGCGGCGGCCTATGAAATGTATGTACTGAAATGATAAAATTAATCTAAACTTCAACCACACAAACAATGGATACACATTGAATACACATTTGATCAGAACATGATGGATGCACAAATGTTTAATTATAATAAATAAATAACGACACATGATACACCCCAAAATGTGATTAAAACGGGGAATTGGTAGAGATTCACTCACATTGGGTGCGTTTGTTTGAAGATGTTGAATGCGCACGAGTTTAGGGGATTGATCGACGAGAGATAACTAACCAAATAAATAACGAAAAGGTACGGTAAGTATGTGGATTTTATTAACTATTTTAATAAGATTTTTGGGTATAATTTTGTGAGTTTAAGGCTACTTTCTAACTTTGAAAACGTTATTTTTAAGTATTTTTAAGTATTTTTAATTGATTTTTAAATTAAATAAATAAATAAAAATAAATTAAAAAATGTTGACTTTGACCGTTGACCGTTGACCGGTTCGGTCGGTTATATTGTTGCACTGAGCGAGGTTCGAACCGGTGACCTCCCGTACGCGTGCACGCAGCTCTACCAACTGAGCTACGTGTCTAACCCGAAATAATTCTGTTTTTAATTATACTTATACACTATTTAATTTAATCCGAAAATTATTTATTTTTAAAAAGATTTTAAACGTATCGGACCGGTGCTGACCACAGGTCTCGAACCCGGGACCTGTGGGTTAGCGTACACACAGTCCACCGCCAGACTGTGTGTCTCACCTGGTTATTAACTCGGTTTTTATTATACTTAACATGGACTGTGAGTCAACTCGGTTCAGTTAAAAAAGCAAACTTTTATTTCGAGCGAGTAAAGCTGGGACAGGATTCGAACTCGCGTCGCAGGTGTTATGTGTGCACACAGTCCACCGCTGGACTGTGTGTCTAACCCGTTTATAAAACCGATTTTAATTAATCTTATGATACAATCCGACTTCGTCTTCTTCGTTAGATTTTACCCAGAAAAATAAGGTCCGACTGTTTGGTCTGGTTTATGCCTTATCTGGTTTTTAAACTTTATAAGTAACTTAAAGGTAACGAATGGAAAGGGTTTGGGGGAAAAAGATATACCGATCAGTGTTGTTCACAGAATTCCGGCAGAGTCCGTCGGTTCTGAAAGTGAACTCCGGCTGTCGACATCAATTAACAAATTCTGTTCGATTATTACGAAGTTGAGATACTTAATTAAAGTTTAATAGGAGTTGGAAAGATCATACCAGCTCTCAGTGTGATTTCGGAAGTTTCAGAAAATTTCCGGCGAAGGTGGGGATTTCGACGAACATTGACTGGGATTGCTTCTGATGGTGGAGTTGTGTTAGTGACAGATTATTCGAATGATTGAAACAGAAAGGGTTGAAAGAATTACCGTGTGGATGTGAGTCTCGGTTTTCCGGCGGCTTACATTTTTTTTCCGGCGATTGAATTTTTGTCGAGAAAAGGTGCGATTTGTGAGCGAAAAGGTTTCCGGTGAATTGTGGGTGAATTTATAGGGTAGTATCGAGATGTATGGGGTCTGAATTCGGCCTCAATTCAAAGTCATCCGTTCTCCGGCGGTTACGACTGATGTCGCGGGTTCAGACGTCGGTTATAACCGTCGTTAGAGTTAATTCTTCGGTTATCTTGAACGGAAACGTAAATTATCGGCGAAGTCGTCGGGATTTCCGACGACTGCTATTTGGGCGCGTTTTTGACTGATTTGACTTCCGTGCCTTATTATTTGAATTAATTGATTCAATATGATATCAGAAAATCAAAGTGGCGGAGCGGTTGATGGTGTGAAGGTTAAGTCTTTGGGGGATTTCCGGCTAACCCGGGTTCGACTCCCGGCAGCCGGTTTTCCTTTTTAATTAATTTATTTTTATATTTTTACAATTATAATTTATATCTTCTAATTTGTTGATTAATTATGAATCGTTTAAAATTAAAATAAGCCATAAATGAACAACAAAAATTTAAAACTGATTGTTCGGTTATTAAACGAAGCGGGTTTCGAAAACCCGTTTTTCGACAAATGTTACATGGGATAAGACGGCGTGTGCAGGATTCGAACTTGAGACCTCTCGGTTGCGTGCACGCAGCTCTTCCAACTGAGCTACGTGTCTAACCCGAAAGTATTTGTTTTTTAATTAATCTTATTGACTTGATAAGTTCAACCAGAAATGAATTTGTTTAAAAAGTGTTTTTTTTTAAATCAAATAACCGGTATACCCCCTAAGACTCGAACCCGCGCTTGTACACTGCCTTGCACCCAGCCCAACCAGTTGGGCTGGGTGTCTAACCCCGTTTAAGTTAAGGTTTTCATTAAACTTATAGACTACAAAGGTATCATCTTCTTCGTTAAAACAAGTCCAGCGCAAAGACCTGACTAAAACTAATTACAACGATGCTCATGTTGTTGTTCAACTTGAAAATCATAGCACAACTATTTACAAGAGAGAAAGTGTGAGATTTACCGATTGAGCAACGAGCCTTGATTTCCGGCGACAAAACTGGGTTTTCCGACAAGATTAGCGAGTTGAACATAGAGGTTACGAGAAATGATTGGAATTGTGAGCGAGCTTGAAATGATTGGAGGACGGTATTTATAGACAAATGAAATCTAGATTCAAGTTTCGATTTCGAGTACAACAATTACAAAATAAATTGATTGTTAAAATTTCGGTTATAACCGATGTCAGTCATCAATATTACACGTTTTCGATCATACAAGAGGCGTTTTTCCCATGATTTCACGTTCTGGCTTTGACAACAGATTGAGAGATGATGCAATTGATTTGCAGGTTTACTCTTAGATCTTCTATAAGAGTTATTGGTTTCGGATTAAGACACCAATGTGTGTGTAGAGTAGTGGTGTTTTGTGTGTGGGCATACATGAGAGACACGGATTCGACTCCGGTTGAACCCCTTTATTTTATTTTGCTTCAATTTATTCTACTTCATATTATATATATATATACATATATATATATATATATATATATATATATATATATATTCTGCAATATTTGTATTACTTATTATTATTATCGTTATTGTTGTTATTATTATTATTATTATTATTATTATTATTATTATTATTATTATTATTATTATTATTATATTTGTCACTACTATGTGTTATTATTAAATATGATTAATAAATAAAAAAATACTAACGCGAATAAATACGCGAGGAACATTTAAATGGATATCAGATTATAAACGAAGCGGGTTTTTAAAACTCATTTTTACATGAATGTTACAGTATCCCCTACTTGTAGAAATTTCGTCCCAAAATTTAAGTAATAACTGTAACTGGAAAAAGATACGGGTATTTTTCGCGCATTGAGTCTTCGCATTCCCAAGTAAACTCAGGTCCTCTTTTGACTCCCAACGCACCCTGACTATTGGAATACGACTTCGTCTCAAACGCTTTTCACCGAAATCCATAATTTCTACAGGTCTTTCAACAAACTGCATTGATTCATCCATTTAAATATTTTCTAAAGGAATATGGAGATCTTCGTCGGCGAGGCACTTTTTCAAGTTTGATACGTGAAATGTGGGATGAATTCTGCTGAGTTCTTCCGGTAAGTCAAGCTTGTATGCTACAAGACCTACCAATCCAAGTATCTTGAATGGTCCCACATAGCGTGGTGCTAGCTTGCCCTTTTTATCAAACCGAACCACTCCCTTCCACGGTGATACTTTCAAAAGTACTTGATCACCAACACAAAACTCCAATGGCTTCCGCCGTTTGCCAGCGTAACTCTTTTGACGGCTTCGAGCTGCTTGAAGATTATTTCGGATTTGAAGAATTTTGTCAGTCGTTTCTTGAATCAGTTCGGGTCCAGTGATTTGAGCTTCACCAATTTCGTGCCAACATACAGGAGATCGGCACTTTCGGCCATATAAGGCTTCAAAAGGAGCCATACCGATGCTTGAATGATAACTATTGTTGTACGAGAATTCGACTAATGGTAGGTGAGTATCCCAATTACCCTTGAAATCTATGACACATGTTCGCAACATGTCTTCAAGGGTTTGTATGGTACACTCAGATTGGCCATCGGTTTGGGGGTGAAAGGCAGTGCTAAGATCTAGACGTGTACCCACATCGGATTGTACGGCTTGCCATGTTCGTGAAGTGAATCGGCCGTCTCGATCTAAAATGATACTTAAAGGTACCCCATGACGACTTACAATTTCATTGATATAGATACGAGCCAACTTCTCGTTCTTGAAATCTTCACGGATAGGAATGAAATGAGCTGATTTGGTGAGACGGTCAATGATAACCCAAATGGTGTCATACCCACTGGAGGTGAGAGGTAACCCAGTAATAAAATCCATGGTAATATTTTCCCACTTCCATACAGGTATTTCGGGTTGGACAAGAAGTCCTGAAGGTCTTTGATGCTCCGCTTTCATTTTGGAACATGTAAGGCACTTGGAAACAAATATAGCGATATCTTTCTTCATGCTAGGCCACCAGTAGGAGTATCGTAGGTCTTGGTACATCTTATCAGCTCCTGGATGTATAGAGTATCGAGTTTTGTGTCCCTCATTCATGAGAAAAACATGAAGATCATCACGATCAGGTACCCAAATACGATTTAAGTAATAGAGAATACCATCCGACCTGGATTCTAGTTTGGTTTCAGCTCCACAAGACAGTTCATCTCGTACATCATTTTCCGTGACGGAAACATGTTGAGCTGCTTTAATTCGGTTTTGAAGATCGGTCACAATTTGGGAGCACAAAAGACGGATTGAGTTTGCATACTCTTTTCAACTGAGGGCGTCAGCCACAACATTAGCCTTGCCAGGATGATATCGAATTTCACAATCATAGTCATTTAAAAGTTCGATCCATCGACATTGCCTCATGTTCAATTCCTTTTGATTGAAAATATGTTGAACACTCTTGTGGTCAGTGTAGATTTCACACTTGGTACCATAGAGGTAATGTCTCCATATCTTAAGGGCGAACACGACTGCTCCAAGTTCTAGGTCGTGAGTGGTATAATTTTTCTCATGCACCTTGAGTTGCCTTGAGGCATAGGCTATCACCTTTCCTCTTTGCATTAGAACGCAGCCTAACCCTTGCCCAGACGCGTCGCAATAAAACACAAAGTCTTCGCAACCATCAGGAAGTGTAAGGATAGGTGCATCACAAAGTTTTTGCTTCAAAGATTGAAATGCCTCCTCTTGCTTGGGCCCCCAAATAAAGGGTTTGCCCTTGTGAGTCAAGGTTGTGAGTGGAACAGCGATACGAGAGAAATTTGCAATGAAACGCTGATAATAACAAGCCAGACCAAGAAATGACCTAACTTCAGTAGGAGTACATGGTGCTTTCCATTCTTGTACTGCTTTGATTTTTGCCGGGTCCACATGAATCCCTTTGTCGTTAATGACATGACCAAGAAATTGCACTTCTTCTAACCAAAACTCACATTTCGAGAACTTGGCATAAAGCTTTTCAGTTCTCAAGAGTGTTAGAATGAGTCGAAGATGACGCTCATGATTGGATTTTGTCTTGGAGTAGATAAGAATATCATCAATGAAAACTATGACAAAACGATCGAGATAAGGTTTGCATACCCTATTCATCAAATCCATGAAAACAGCAGGGGCATTGGTCAACCCAAAACGCATAACCATAAATTCATAGTGACCATAACGAGTTCAAAAAGCAGTCTTAGGAATATCTTCTTCACGCACTCTAAGTTGATGATAACCAAAACGAAGGTCGATCTTTGAAAAACAGGTGGCTCCTTGAAGTTGATCTAAGAGATCATCAATACGAGATAATGGATATCGATTTTTATGATCATCTTGTTAAGCTCTCTATAATCGATACACATGTGAAAAGTTCCATCCTTCTTCTTTACGAAGAGAATAGGTGCACCCCAAGGTGATGAGCTAGGACGTATGAATCCCTTGTCAGTCAACTTTTGCAGTTGACTAGCTAACTCTTGCATCTCATATGGGGCTAATCTATAGGGAGATTTTGCGATTGGTGTAGCACCAGGTACAAGATCGATTCGAAATTCGACTTCTTGCACAGGAGGAAGTCCTGAAATGTCGTCGGGGAAAACTTGAGGAAATTCTTTAACGATGGGAATATCTTCGAGCTTCCTTTCCTTGCCTTCCTTCTTGACGATATGAGCTAGAAACTCAATATAGTCTTTGCAAAGATATCTTCGAGCTTGGAGGAACGTCATCAATTTGACCCTTTAGAAGGAGTTTCTCCAAAGATACGCAGGGTTTGACCGTCTACAAGAGGAATTCGAATAAACTTCTCGTGGCAAACGACTTCGGCGTGATAATGACTAAGCCAGTCCATACCGATGATAATGTCGAAACTACCCAAGTTCATAGGAATAAGATCAATAGAGAAATCACGGTCATTAAGAGTAAGGGTACAATCACGAACAATCGAGTCTAATGAAATAGGTTCGCCATCAGCAACTTCCACCGTGAACGGTTCAGCGAGACTAATGCGAGGTAGATCAAGAATGGATTCAAATTCTAATGACACAAAACTTCTATCCGCGCCAGTATCAAACAGTATGGATGCATATCTACCATTAATAAGAAACGTACCATTGACCACATTATTATCAGCCCTAGCTTGATTGGCGTTGATGTTGAAAGCCCTTCCTCTAGCAGGTGGATTAGCTTGATTGGCTTGGTTCACCGGTTTGGTTTGAGCTTGGGCATTTATGATGTTCACCAGGCGTGGGCAAGTGTTATGAAAATGGGTTGGATCACCACAATTAAAACATGCCCTGACTGGTTGCATCATTGGGTAATTGGGTTGGTAGTAGGGTTGAGCCATGGGCTGAGCTGGTGGTAAGAGTAAGGGTTGTTGGTTTTGAGTTTGGCCCACCACTTAATTATTGGTTTGGGCTTGAGGCTGGTTGCGGTTTGGCTTCTGAAGGATACGGCAAGTTTGAATCGTGTGACCTGCACGGCCATAACTTGTGCAGTATTGTTAGGGGTTCTCAAGGGGATGATGGTACTGGCATCGGTTGCATTTTGGGTGTGGACCAGTGTATGGTTTCTTGAATGGGGCGGCTTGAGGGGCGGCTTGTGTGATTGGGGCAGCAGTGATAGGAGAATTGGTTTGGGTAACGGCAACATTTTTCCCATTACGCTTCCTTTTGCTAGATAATTTGGAAGACGAACCTGCTGGAGTTGGGTTTGGAGTTTCAGCAGGTGCCTTATCTTTCTTCTTCTCATCCTTAAAATCGTCATTTTGAATGCAATTTTCCCTCAGTTCGGTAGCCAGTTCCATGGCAGCTTCGAGTGTTACAGGTGAAGTACTCAACACAGAATCTTGAATTTTCGAGGGAAGACCTTGAATGTAATGTTCGATTAGACGATAGAGAGGAGTGAACGGGTTAGGAACCATCTGATTCAACTCAAGAAACCTCTTGTTGTAAGTCGTGTGGTCTCCCTCCTTTTGTTTCAAAGCATAAAACTCATCTTCCAGATTCTTGATTTCGCTTCTTGGACAGAAGCTTCTCGTCATGATTTCCCTCAACTCATCCCAAGTCAAGGCCATAGCAGCTTCAGCACCTCGCTTACCCTTTTCTGTGTTCCACCAGGTGAGTGCTACTCCAAACAGCTGACCAGTAGCATAGCGCACCTTGCGATCATCGGGACAATCACAATAGAGGAAAATGCTTTCCATCTCCTCAAACCAACGGATGAGAGTAGTAACACCTTCAGTCCCTTCATATTTTGGGGGATCGCAGGATTTGAAATGCTTGTAAGTACATGTGTTGGTGTTGGGAGGAGGGTTGGCGACATTTTGCCCTTCTGGGTTGTTGGGAGTGATGGGATTCGTGGCAAGTGCTTGTTGAACTTGCACAACGATATCAAGAAGTACGGCAGCCATCTGTTGATCGATATGAGTGGCCATACGTTCGCTAGATCTTCCTGACCTTCTACCACCTCGAGAGTGTCTAGCAGACATCTACAGGAAATACGTAGCGAGATTATGAATTGAACGTTCTTAGGTGTCATGTGTCGTAAAAAAATGAAAACAACAATCAAAATTAATAAAACAAGAAATTAACTACATCCATTGGATGTCTTGGGCTTGCTTAAGTTTGGGCCTCCCAATGTCTCCCATACTTCGGCCTTGGTAGTCACATGGGCCCCCATGACTACTGGGCTTGGTAGAGTTCACATTGGTGTTTACCTGCTGGCATCACCCGAATGAAAATCGTAAAACATAATTGTAAGGTATAAGGTCAGAATGTGTCCAGGTATAGACACAATGACAACTCAAAGTGGGGTTAGTTCACACGACATTTGGTATGGCATGCTTTGGCCTAATAGGTCCTTCGTACTCTCATCGTTAGTCCCTAGGTAGGCAAACTGGTCCATTATTTTTGGATTTATACGAATGCCAAGCCTAGACAGGACGTTCCAACTACCGGTACTCGTACCCTTCCAGTTACTACATGTCGTCGTAGAACTCACTTTGATGCGATTAAAAAGAAAACATGAATTTCATTGCAAAATATTTGAGAATAAATCATGAAAATTGAGAAATCGTGATGTGTGTGCTTGCGTATGTATGATATGTTAACAACATATAAACTATAATGAACATCACATATTAGCATGTGTTAGTGAGAGTGCTTTCATGTATTTTTGTGTGAAAAAAATAAAAAAAATAAACATGAAACATATAAACATCATGGGTTTTGCATATAACACATATAAACTAATGGATGTTTAATCATAGCCCAAGGGCATACATCACTAATGGATGTTTGATCATAGCCACAAGGGCAATACATCACTAATGGATGTTTAATCATAGCCCCAAGGGCATACATCACTAATGGATGTTTAATCATAGCCCCAAGGGCATGCATCACTAATGGATGTTTAATCATAGCCCCAAGGGCATACATCACTAATGGATGTTTAATCATAGCCCTAAGGGCATACATCACTAATGGATGTTTAATCATAGCCCCAAGGGCAATACATCACTAATGGATGTTTAATCATAGCCCCAATGGCATTCATCACTAATGGATGTATGAACATTCTTAAATCTTAACAAAAGAGTACCTTAATGGTTGATTAATTGTCACACCCCGACTCACAGCGGAAATAAAAGTCGGGGCATAATTGGGTTATCACCAAAGCTCATGACATTTACTAATAAGTTTCATATTTATTAAATTGAAATTTTAAAACTTCAAATATTCAATCACAAGGAATCATACAAGCACAAGAAAAAAAATCAAAACATTGTTCAGAACATAATAGTTTTGTTTAATCTTCTAAGGCTCCTATGTGTTTCTCTCCTCAGCTTGTTCACCTGTATCATGCGTAAAACAAAATATTTTGCTCAACAAAAGTTGGCGAGTGAATCTATATAAAAACAATTTAATCAATTCTTATATTAGTTAATAAAATTCGTGCGTAAATCATAATGAGCATATGCATATGTACAAACAATCACAAACCACACAATATCCAAAATGACCAATGACATGATGAATGATGAACTTGAGGTCAAGGCTCAATCAAACGGAGCCGATCTAATGAGGCACCTAATGCTCAACTCGTATCTCACGAGGAACTGATGGGCCTTAAATGAATGATTGCACTGAAATGACAAAATGTAACCACACATAGTCAGACCAATTAAAATACACATTTGTTCACATTATGATGTTAGCACGAGTGTTAAAATAAATAAATAAAACATGTACGACACATGATACATCCCAAAATATGATTAAAAAGGGAGTTTGTAAGGATTCACTCACAGTGGGTGCGTTTTCTTGGATGATGGTGGGTGCGCACGAGTTGAGTAGCTGATCGACAAATGAATACTAACCTAAAATAATAACGTGATAATTCGGTAAATTTAAACTAATTAAGGTCTTGGCTTTATATATATATATATATATATATATATATATATATATATATATATATATATATATATATATATATATATTTCCTATAATTTTAGTTTATTTGTGGTGTTTTTATTTAGATTTTAAAACCTTTAACATTGTATTTTTTAGAATTTTTGATTGGTTTATACTTAAAATAATAATGTATAATTGACATAAATAATTAAAATGGAATAAAACTAATATATATAAAATATTTGTCAGCTCTGTCAGACCTGACCGGTTCGCGTGTGGGATAAGACGGCGTGTGCAGGATTCGAACTTGAGACCTCTCGGTTGCGTGCACGCAGCTCTTCCAACTGAGCTACGTGTCGAACCCGAAAGTATTGTTTTTTAATTAATCTTATTGACTTGATAAGTTCAACCAGAAATGAATTTGTTTAAAAAGGGTTTTTTTTTAAAATCAAATAACTGGTATACCCCCCTAAGACTCAAACCCGCGCTTGTACACTGCCTTGCACCCAGCCCAACCAGTTGGGCTGGGTGTCTAACCCGTTTAAGTTAAGGTTTTTATTAAACTTATAGAATACAAAGGCATCATCTTCTTCGTTAAAACAAGTCCAGCGCAGAGACCTGACTAAAACTAATTACAACGATGATGATGTTGTTGTTGTTCAACGTTTGCACATGATAGCACAAATATTTACAAGAGAGAAAGTGTGAGATTTACCGATTGAGCAACGAGCCTTGATTTCCGGCGAGTAACTCCGACGACAAAACTAGGTTTTCCGACAAGATTAGCGAGTTGAACAGAGAGGTTACGAGAAATGATTGGAATTGTGAGTGAGCTTGAAATGATTGGAGGACGGTATTTATAGACAAATGAAATCTAGATTCAAGTTTCGGTTTCGAGTACAACAATTACAAAATAAATTGATTGTTAAAATTTCGGTTATAACCGATGTCAGTCATCAATATTACACGTTTTCGATCATACAAGAGGCACTTTCCCATGATTTCGCGTTCTAGCTTTGACAACTGATTGAGAGATGATGCAATTGATTTGCAGGTTTACTCTTAGATCTTCTATAAGAGTTATTGGTTTTAGATTAAGACACCAATGTGTGTGTAGAGTAGTGGTGTTTTGTGTGTGGGCATATATGAGAGACCCGAATTCGACTCCGAGTGAACCCCTTTATTTTATTTTCCTTCAATTTATTTTGCTTCATATTATATATATATATATATCTGCAATATCTGTATTACTTATTATTATTATTATTATCGTTGTTATTATTATTTATTTTTCACTACTATGTGTTACTTATTAAATATGATTAATAAATAAAAAAATACTAACGCTAATAAATACGCGAGGAACATTTAAATGGATATCAGATTATAAACGAAGCGGGTTTTTAAAACTCGTTTTTACATGAATGTTACATTAATAGTCCCGGTCGCATTGACCTTAACGACTTGGAGGCTTGAACATAAGTCCACCACCTCTGGATAGAAGGATAATTTTCCTTAAATATCCTGATAGAAGACCCATTCGTACTTAACTATCATTTATAATTTGGCCAAATGTGTGGTCTGTGCCACTTGGCTAATCAAAACAATTAAGATTTTTTGGAATTATATCGCAGAGCATAAATTTCGAGTAAAATCGAGATGCTCGTTTGAAGAGGATGAATATATATATATATATATATATACATATATATATATATATATAATTCTAAAATACTTCATTAAATGTCAAATTAGAAATTACAATACTAGAAAAATAAAATAACTTGTCCATGCAAGGACTTTAAGGAAATAAAAATGCCCACGCAAGGACTAAAGAAATAACAATGTCCTCGCAGGGACTACATATTATTAGAAGAGACTTCACTCGTCCTTCTTTCCCTTGACCAAATTGGAGAGTTTCTTGAAGAACTTGTTTGTTTTCTTCTCCGTTTTCTTCTCTTGCTGTTGCATTTCTTTCATCCTTTCTAAGACCTCATTAATGGCCTCAAGTGGTGGCGGAGGTTGTGGTTGTGGTTGTGGCATAATCAGATACTGGTACTCATAAGTTGGATATCCAGTAGGTGGGAAAGGAGACGGGTAAAGTGCGTTGTGCATAACCGCCTGCATGTAAGGGTCTTGCGACCATGCTTGATAGTCCACCGGAGTAGATGGGTTAAGAGGATCATACCCAGAAGTATCTGGATATGTGGGGATTGGGTTACTATAACCCAATAGTGGTGGTTGAACCATAGGTGTTGGAGTTGGTTCCACCACAGGTGAGGTGTTAGAGGGTCCACCCATTTGTGGGTCCTCTTGAATTGTGAGGTAGGAGTTGGGCAAAGGCTGGCAGCAATCCCGACCTTTAGCCTGCACGTACCGACATACGTGCTCCACGCTTTCTCCTTGGTGGTTCAGGTGGTGGTTGAGGCTGGTCCACCGGTTCCATGTGGACATCTTCTTGTATTGGGGGTGGTTGAGAGTGATGAGAAGGAGTGTGGGTAAAGGTGAATTGGTTCCAATATTGGTCCCACTCATTAGGACCTTGGTACGGCGATCCGGCATAAGAGTTTGAATCACTTGATATTTCAATGGGATGCGTATTTGATCCTGACGGCGGCATCTCCGAGTCGGAGTCCTTGTCCATAGAGTTTGGCTGGTCCAACTAATTTTAATCGACTGGAGGCGTGTTAAAGTAATGGTTAGGGTTACATTCTTCATGGTAAGAGTGATGAGAATGGGAATGGTGTGAATGATAGGAGTGGTGATAGTGGTAAGAATTTTGGGAGTGTGAGGGCGAGTGTCTATTAGAGACAGAGTGTCTCACTGGTTGCCAAGGAGACGAATCTCCTGATTCTTGGTAGGCATTTGAGTTGTGAGGTTGAGGGGGAATGCGCCCCGATGGTCCTCCCCTCATTCGACCTTTTCCTCTCCCACTTTGTCCTCGTACACATGGCGGCATTTTCCTGTTAAAAATTAATTCAAAAACAATACTAATAACTTAATAATGAAATGAATAATCCTAGGTCAATGCCTAGACTTGGAATTCTAAGGAATGTGCTCATGTATGTTTGAGATTAACACAAGAAGGATAGTGTTTAATTCTCTCAAACGTTGGCTCTGATACCAACCTGTAACACCCAGATTTCCAACCCAAATCCATACACCGGTGGACCCGGGTGGACAGTATCGTGACGTCAGTTGATAATCATCATAGTCAATTAAACATGGCACAACAGAAGTCTTGGAGTAAAATTACTATTACAAACCGAATATTCAAAAATACAAAATAATATACAAGCTCGAAATAGAAGATCCACAGGCGAATCACTAAATGTACAAGAAAGAATATAAAACAGACTTTAGGGCAAATCTAAGGACTTGCAAGATCCTCTTATTCACTATCGAGCAGCTTCCGGCCTATTTCGTATCGTACCTGCAGTTTAGCCTTTGGACGATACGTCAGCTTTCGCTAGTAAATACACCCAACTGACTCATTTTGAAAACATTTTAAAATGATTTTAAGTGCACAAGGCACAAAATCTTTTATAACTTGGCAAATTTACTTTGTAACCTTGTTAACAGATTCACATGTTTGTCCATACATACAGGGCCCAGTATAGAGACCGAGACATGATTAAATACACACCACTTAGAACTTACAGAGGAGTTATCCCCAACGTCTTGGGTAATTTGCATTTGAGCGTCTGTAGGTGTATGACTACACCCCGCGCTAAGGTCGTGGCCATTAACTAATCTAATGAGCCGAGGATATCCTGGACACGGTAATTTAACCCCCGATGTTTAAGTTATCAAACAAAACTGATTAAAACAGAATATGCGGATTTACTAGCCACAATCCGGCATTCGATTGATCCCATTTCTGACCAAGCGGTAATAGTTTACCGTATCCCAAGCCCTTATAGGGAAAATAAGTCGAGAGTATTTACCTGGCCTAGTCTTCTTTTAACTTCTAATAACTCAGCCGTATACAATAGTCCCAACTACATATAGCATTTACCGGCAAGGCTCTAGTCTGGATTATGGCATAATCTAACCAATTAATACTAACGGTCTTTATTTAAGTCATAGACTTAGACCGTGGTGTACATGATCAAGAGTATAACGCTTGATTAAACGATTATCGGATAGAATGTAGTTTAAACCCAACAAGTACCTTGACTTGTATTATATGGGTAAACAATTAACATTCTGGATTTTGAGTTTAAAATGATAAGGTTAAACCCGTTTTGGTTGAATTCTGTTAACTAGTTACGTATAATTAACCATATGCTTATAAGCGATAATGGGTAACCGGATAAGTCATGGACAAGTTCTATATGCCATTATATTTTAAATAAGTTAAAATATCAGTAAGATATCAACTCATATGCCCGTTAAGGTTTTAAAATGAAATAATGCCTCAAAGGGCCATTTTGGTAATTTCATGCCATATAAAAGGAACTTGAATATAATTTAAGTTTATAATCATGAGTATTCCGGAAAAATAATTTATTTATGATATAATATCAGTAGGATGTTAATTACATGAGTAATTTATCTTTTATGACCAAACTATGCACCGAAGGGGCATTTTGGTCATTTTACACATAGTTTAAAAATTATTTGGGATTCTGAGTTTATAGCATGTACCTAGTGTAAATACGTTTAAAATAAGTTTTAAAATCAGTAGGTATCAAGTCTTGGTTAATAACATGGTTTAAAACCATATTATGCGCCGAAACGACGCATATGTCATAAAATGATGTCTTTATGCGATGTTTATGAAAACTGATATTAGGGTCAGATTAAAATGTTTAAAATATGTTATTTAATATAACATATCAGTAGGTAAATTATTTACCTTGAAAAGATTTGATTAAAACCATTTTATGAGCCACAAGGGCTAAAATCGTCATTTATCGACATAGTTTAAGGACCTGATTGAAAACTCAGTTTATAACTTGGTTCAACATCCCAAATAATCCTACTTATAATATTACATCAGTAGGAAACTCATTTTCAAGTTCATTATTGCAAAAATGACATTTTAGTCAAAATGGCATGATTACGGAACTTGCGCATAAACTTGGATTCTGATTATGATCATGTAATATAACCTCAGAGGGTTATGATACATTATATATTAGATCAATTTATTATTTTTTCGAAAAATGGCCTGTTAGACTTTTTATTTTCATAACTTTGACCCGTCAATTGGTCTAGCAAACGTGATCTTTAGGAGGTGCCCTTTATAGGGATTAACACCTACCTTATTATGATCACTTAGCCATGTTAATTTCGAACAATGGCTGAACCATAATGGTCTTAACCGAAAGTCAAAGCGTTTCCCGTAAAAGGCTTGACTTTTGGCTATAAAAGCCTATAAACGAAAATGCACAAGGAAGGAACACTTACCAGTGACTCCTAGGGTGCAAAAGAACTATGTTGGATGCTCCTTTCAGTTAGGAACTTCCAGAGGAGGGAGAAGAGTGTATGAATGAGAAAGGTGCAAGTTGAAGTTGTGAACTTAAGCACCTATTTATAGTTGGAGAACTCAAAGGAGGTGAAGCCAGGTGTTAGGGGTGTAAGAGGGAGCTTACAAGTGTCCCAAAACGTGGCATAGCAGTTTGGGAAGCCATGGTTTCGATTTAATGTTTTTTGGCAATTTTTTGAAGCCAAGAAAACTTTCTTCAGCAGAGCTTCTCTCGCGCCCCGCGAGAGACCCAGGCTAGGTCTCTCGCGGCCCGCGACCGCCCTTGGCCAGTTTCAAAAATTGACACTTTAACCCCTTAACTTTATAAAGCTTCCAAAAACCTTTTTAAACACCTTTTTGGCACTTTTAGCCCTCTGTAGCCAATACTTGGCATACCCGGGATTATGCCCAGACTTGTTGAGCTCTCGGTTCGTTAAAAGATCACTCAGAGGTATAAATTAACATGTTGACACTTTTAATCCCTCCATTATCCAACTTTCACATATTTACAAACTTGAACCCTCACGTCCAACAATTGGCACGAATGAGAGTTAGGACTTTGCAAAGGATCACTCAGAGGCTTATTGTAAGCATGTTGACTCCGATGTCACTCAGAGGTTGGGCATGTTGACATATCAGTCACTCAGAGGCCAAATTTCAAGCATGTTGACATATTAGTCACTTAGAGGCTAATGATTTAAGCATGTTGACATATCGGTCACTCAGAGGCTGTTATTTATGCATGTTGACATCGGACCGTCACTCAGAGGCTCAGTTTGAGCATGTTGACGCCTATAGTCCTTATTGGTCTTTAATAGACTATATTTAAAATACAACACGTGTCACTATACTATTGGACACGATTTTACAGGGTGTTACAGGTTTCCACCAGTTCCCCTGGCTTCACCCTCGGGCGCCGGCTCCTCTACATGCACCCCCTGTGGAGCATCAGTTTGCGCACCCTCAACGGTATCCTTCATCACCGGCTCCGTCTCCTCAACAACACCCGCATCACCAACAAACCGAGGTTCTTCCACCACCACCACAGGTTCTACATTAACCACCTGCACGGGTTCTTCCACCACGGAACCCGCGTTAATTTCCTCCACGGGTTCTTCCACCACCACCTGAGGCTTTTCCACCACCACCTCATGTTCCGCCGCCCCAGCAGCGGACTTCCCACCCTGTGCGCTGGACGCTTGCGCGCCTTCACTCACAAGCGGGGGCATTGGAGTATAATTGGCCGCGGCCGGTGTGCTGGATTCCACAAAAACTAGCTCATCCCCACCTGCGGGATAACAAACAGTCAGTTAAATAGTTTACAAACATAGTGTGAGTATTACAAGTTATAAAGTTACCTAGGGAAATCTTGGCGGTGAGCGTCTCCAGACTCCCCCTTTTCCCTATCGCTTTCTGCGCAACCTTTTGGGGGGGAGGGGGGGTTTGCGTGGAGAAGTCTTTCTTCGGACGACTCTTCCGCTTGAGAGGCACCTCCGGGGTGGACTCGACCTCCCCGGGTCAGCAGGTTTGGTGGTCGGGATAACTACCGCCTTCGGCGCGGGTTTCTTCACACCTACGGGATCTAGACCCTCCCATGAGTTAGATACTACTACATAAGCTTTCCAACGGTCAGACACAATGCGCTTACCTTTGGGAGGGCCCACCCCGGGTTGCGTCAACTCATTCTCAACCGCCGCGCCCGGCCCCGTACGTCATTTCTTTTTATGATCTAGGCCAATGCCCAAGTTTTTCAAAGCACCTGCACAATGGCGCAACAACAAATGAGTAATCTACAAAGATGCCAACACTCAACAATATGAAGACTTACCAGTCGGATGCGCGGGGGCCAGCAGATCCGCATTCCTAGGGAGCGCAAAATTCTCCAGGACCTTTGCATACCAGGTGGGCTCATCTGGGCCCAGGGCGACTTTCTCAACACGGCCTTCCTTCCTCTGAAAGGCGGCCAAGAACAGCGGCGCCCCTGCAAAAAGAAAAATGCATGTCAGCCCACACACAAGGCGAAATCAAGAAATACAACAGCAAAGTAAGAATACTTACTCCTATCCCCCTCCATGTAAACCGGCTTCTCCCAGCGGTCGGGCTTCCTCACCAAACTCATCCCGGCCGCTACCAATATCCTCTCCGGCAATTGGATTGCCTGGATTTCTTTCAAATCCGTATACCAGGGATCCGCCACTGTATAGGAAGGGTCTCCGTCGGAATCTCCTCCGCCCCCCGGAAGTGCATCTAGGGGGAATGACACCAACCTTCACATAATTTTTTTTCCTTCCAATCGTAGAAGGACTTGGGAGGGGAGAGCAAAATATTTCGTGCTTGCACACGGTGCTGAAAAGAATAAAACCCCATTGAACAATGGAGTTGGTAAAAAATGTGAAATCGGTCGATGATTAGGTCTGCCCCGTCGACCGACACAAAAACTCAAAATATTTGATCCTACCATCCCCATCGGATTCAACTGGGAGATGTGGAAGCCGTAAAAATACAAAATTTCTAGAAAAAAATTGTAACTGGTAACCGGAAGTTACTGTCGGAGAAAAATCTTGAAAAATGGTGATATAGCTGGCCGGAGCATCGGCAGCTGTCTCACTGTCCGCCAGAAACCGGGCATCCCAGCTTTTGGCGAACCGGTAGCCAGAGACCACCAGGTCAAAAGTGGAGCGGCTCCACTTGACTGTCGGTAAAGAGGTCGAAGCCTCTATGGAAGAAGCAGTCTCCGAACCTCTGGCAGCCATTAAAATCAAATAAAAAGAAAGGAGTTTGAAGATGAAAAGTTTGGAAGAACAAGGAAACTCAAGAAGAACACAGAGAAGTGCAAGAGACAATTTGAAGGAATGAAGGAAACCCTAGACGGTTATCCCTATTTATACTAATCGCATTTAATGCATTTGGGAACCGTGACGCACGCGAGGAAATAGCAGCCAATCAGCGCAAGACGCGTGGCAGACAAGTTGCCACTGACGATTATCGTGCGCGCGTGGCCGCCACTTTCTCTGCCAATTCTTTAATGAATGTGAGGCGGTCTGGCTGACAGCACTCAACAGCTGACAAATGTCCTCTCCAGGACCCCTTTTCTCACCAACCCACCTGCAACGTCAGTATGGCAGAGATTCAAATTTCAAAATCATCATTACGAATAGTCTCCTTCACGCAAACGTTTCCTCCAACCCTTCTTGAATTTTTGTCGTTGAAATAAGCGCGCATACAATAATTCTTTTAGTCAAGCACACCTCGTACTTACCAGCATGCGCATAGGAGCAACGCTGGACTGGGGGGACTTGGAGGGGTATGGTCCCAAAAACCCTGCGCCTTCACAAGGAACCATACCCTCAACAGCATACTACTAGGTTAACCTTGCGCGCAATGTGCAATGGTGCGCCTTCCGTGGAACCAATAGGTCATACAATGAACCTTGCGCGCTCAACGCAACGGTAAATTAGACCAACACATGTAGGTCACAAATCGAACCTTGCGCACTCAGCGCTACGGCAAGTTAGACCAAACAATATAAGTCACACAACGTACCTTGTGTACTTGGCACAACGGCAAAGTTAGACTTAGACGCGCAGGCTACTTGACCCTGCGTGGAACAAGCAGCCCTCTAGCCGCGAATCCTAAAACCTTGCAAGGCCAAGACAAACATGAGAGCACCTCATAGTCTTGTGGACATAAGGATTTATCCCTGCCACTCTGCTCTAGCCGGAAAGCACTGACAGCCTCTCAGAAGGGACAAGCGCAAAGAGATGTTGACTATATACAAGGGTACGGAGTGGCAGCGCTGTGACCAATGGTTGCTCGGCATGTTGCGTCTAACAGCGTGGCATGAACAGTAGTCCAGACGTAGACTGTGCACCAACCATACTAACGCCAGTGACTGTCATACATTCTCCACTTTCGGCTTACGCGTGGCAGCATTCAACATCCGACAAAGCACACCTCCTAACAGATAACATTAATTCTCCTACAGGGAACAATTAATGTTCGGCGCAGAGGGATAAAACGGGTATCTCTGGTCATCTGGGTCGGGCCCAAGGCCTATCAGCCCATCTCCTAAGCCCACTTACTTTCGGCTATAAAATAAGTATCAGACCACAAGGTAATGCATTCAGAAATATACTGAGCTCACTTGCTTATTACTTGCAATCACCATATACTTGATCTCATGCCGGAGTGTGGTCATGGAGAAAACCCATCCTTTTCTCCGTGATGATGCGAACGGCGTTGCTGGTTTTGCAGATCAGACTGAGTGAGATCACCCTAAGGAACGAGCGAGGAGGCAACCTTTATGCAGAAATCCCTCAGTTGTAACTAATATATCTCCGGATATCCCTAAGTTCAACTGGTGTTTCTTCACCTTCCTCAAGAATAAAGCACATAAAATGACATATCACTGTCATCAGTCTCTTTTTCTTGAAGATTTGTCCATCTCATTCAGCAAAATCTTATTGAGTTATCCCCCTCACCTAAGAATTCATTCAGCGAAACTTCATGGAGAACACACAGCTTACATGTTTGGCGTATGTTATTTTGAACTTTTTGGCGTTTTAATTTGAACAAGGTGAGGTTTATCTCAATAAAATTTTGATGAATGAAATGGACAACATTGTTATGCTCACTTAATAATGACCTAAGAATGTTGCCCACCTCATTCAGTGAAACTTTATGGAGAACAAAACTGATTTTTAAGAAACGAGGTTTGCCATATGATACTTAGTAAACTATGGTGTTTGCTTTTGGTGTAATCAATGGAAGGGCCTGAGGTTGTTTATATAAGATGTTTTGGGCGCGTGGTTTGGCGGGAATTTTCTGTAAGTTACTGTTTGTTCAGTAAGAAAGATGGCACGTCCATTAAGTTACTGTTTGTTCAGCTTTATCTGTTAAATCTGCAACTTCTAATCCTATCCATTGATCAGAAACCACTGATGCAAACCATTGATGACAAACCACTGCTAACACACCAATAGTAGTTGTATAGCAAATCCACTGATGTTATACTCAACAGTGGTTGTCCAGCAGTATTTGTCTAACATCATCAGTGTTTGCCTAACAGTAGTTGTATATATATGTTTTTTTCAATTTATTATTTATATAACATTTAGTAACAATCTGCTATTTACATAGTTTGTTTAAAAGAAAATAATAAATCGGTTTAACATCTAATTAAAAAGTTTTGATTGAGACATCATCAGAATTCAATACCAATATTCATATGTTTTTAGATATGTAAATATAAATTATATTCTTTTAATTAAAAATCGTTCAAATGTCTTTAAATTTTTTGGCATGACGTAGATTGGATATAGATCCCCCACCCCCACCTGTTAAATTTCCCTTCGATCCACATTAATGGCTAATACTAATGCACAGAATGCAGACGTGACAGCAAAAATCTCACTTCACCATTTTCAACCCATCTTCATTCTCCATCATTCTTCACCTCATCGGCTCATCTTTATAGTTTTAAAAATTAACAAATCTTCACCACATTTCATCTACTATCTTTATCTACAGTCTTTAGAATTTAACAAATACCCACACATTCCTCTCAAAAAAATTTTTAAAACTAGCACTCACCCTTATATCATCTCTCTCACACACACCCACACACAAAAAGAGAAACAAATAATAAAAAGAAAAGAGAAAAATAATATAAAGACGCGCGACCAATATGTCACGTTTCATCAAATATACCACTATTATATGAAACATTGGTTTATAACACGACTGGACACGAAACAAACCTCGTGTATTATCTTTTAATCACATATGATAAATTAAGTATATGAATACACTGCACGATTAAGCATCGCGTATTTCCCGTGTAACGATACAAAAAAGAATTACATGGATCATTGTACCACTCTTGTAAATTCAATGTCAGCAGAAACTTATTGAATTTTCTAAACCATATATTGGCTTTAACTTACATGTATTACTTTAACTTTTGTTTAAGGTTTTGAAACTCCACTTGAATTATAAAACATTTAAAGACTTTCGTTGCAGAGCTTATATTTATTGAAATTCTAGGGACTTATTATAAGAATTGATAAACAAAGCAACTAAGAGTATTAAAAAGAATATACATATTATGACTTTTCTTAACTTCAATCCTTGATTTTAAATGTTTAATGATCTTAGAATTATAGTGTTCTTGCTCTCAATGCATATACACTTAGAAACAAAAGAACACATCTATAAAAATTAAGCAGGGTTTATAGTTCAACCCGTTTATTTATGTTCTTACACAAACAAGATGCATTTAGAGCGTCCCCGACCAATCCCCTTGCTCATCTTTAAAATTTAAGGAAATCATCTAAAGCAACACTCCATCCCATTCCCTATCTCAATATTTTGACAAAAAATAAAGTGAATTCCCATGTTTGGCAGAAGCTAAAGTGAATCTCCATATTTTTAGGGATAAGGAATGGGACAAAGGAGTTTTTTAGAACATGAGAGATGAAGTTAAAAACTGATGGTTTTTAGTTAAATTATTGGGATAGAGATAATGAATAAGATGTGAATGCTCTAAACATCAACTTACTTATGACCGTACCCATTTATATCCAGCCTGTCATGTATTATAAGGACGTATATGTCTATATTACAAAGCTAAATATAATTTAAAGAAACACATGTAACAAATGAAGACGAACTAGCATAACCTACTTTTTAAATGAGTTAAACCGATTGATAGGTCATATCATATTCATAATTAAAAATGCATCAGTTAGTCAAAAGAAGGGCCGGCAGGTTTAAATTTACATGTTTAAAAATAGGATGAAACTTTTAAGTGCATAGTTTACATAACGAGCCATACATATCCAAATTCAAAGCAAATTCAAGCACACAAATTCTAATTATTTCAAGTGTATGACCAACCATACATATCCACATGTTACAAGTTACCCGGTCAATTTTTTTTTTTTTTATTCATACGTTAATAAAATAAATTATGAACACACACACAAAATAAAATAAAGATCTGGAAAAAGAAAAGGGTGTATTTACATAAGGATATAATTTCTTCTGGTACGAAACCAAAAGAGGATAGTTGATACCACTAGAATTAAATAAGTACAACACTTGGTTTTAAACCATACATCATTCATGGTATCCTTTTCTATAGATTATTATACAATATTAACATGTGTGGATTTTAGATCCGCAAGATTTGGTTCATGAGCAGTTAAATCAAACCATCAACAAGTAGCTTGTTGTTGTTGCCGCCGTTGTTCCCACGACCACCACCCGTGACGATATCTTTAACAATCTTCTTTATTATTCCGCCTCGTACTGGAACCGGGTCCTTGTGTTCATTTGCTAGAAGGTCACCTGAAATCCACATCTTTCGATCTTCGAGTCGGGTGGCCAAGGGGCTTGGTTTCAAGCGTGTTGATGTGAAGTGAGGGGTGCCAAAAGAGAGTTGAGGCCACACTATTATATAGAGATAATATAAGACGTAACATTACATCATAAATACTACGTCATGTTTCTTATAATTTCTGTCTTTTGTAAAATTATATTTTGTTGCAAGTTTTTGTTTGGATTAAAATAAAGTGGCGTATTTGTAATAATATATGACATTGTTTTCTAGATATGTAGAAATTATATATAGTTTAGGAGATGAACAACAATGGTGGTGTAAATTTCTCAACAAAGAACTGAATTAGTTATTGTTATACTATTTATAGGAGTCATATCGGACATTTATGTTTAATATTGGTAATATTTTAATAAATATTGAATAAATTGTTTGATGTTTGGATTTGATTAAACAACTATCTTACTTGTTATAATCAACAATGGTTCAAAATATAGTTGTTAGTAGGAAAAAAAAAATACTGTAATACATATTTTATAAGAAGCTAGTAAAATACTTCGCGCGTTGCGGCGGGTATTTAGTCAGTATTGATTTGATTCGTTACAATTGTGGTATAATACCGGTATTTAATATAGCAATCTAAATAAATATGTTCAAAAGGATATTGACACACATTTTACCTCGATCGAAATACCCGCCGCAACGCGCGAAGTATTTTACTAGTTTCTTATAAAATATGTATTACAGTATTTTTTTTCCTACTAACAACTATATTTTGAACCATTCGATTTTAAACAAATCTTTTATCAAAAAGTAATAAATATAGGCATGTCACAAAAGTATACTCATAATTATATTATACACCGTATCTTAAAAATTATAAGAAAAAAAATATGTCTATAATAAATTACTATAATATAATAACAAAAAAATAATGATAAAAACTAACATTTTATATGTAAATAAAAGAACTAACTTTGGCTACTGTTCCTAAGACTTTCATAAATTTTATATATATAGTAATATATATACACACAAAAGGCCATCGGGTGGTATTTAAAAATATCCAATCTCAAGCCTTGGATCTGTATCCGATTCTTAATTTTGGACGAAGACATGTGCTTACCCTTTTTTAGCCATGATTTGTAGGTACGTTTTTATCGCACTACAAGTTGTCTTTCACGTGTTTTACACTTTTACTAATACTCTTTATCAAGTAAACATTTCAAAATTTCTTCACCCTTTAGTTGCATATACATATAACACCCAAGCTCAGGGGCCCGACCCATAAGTGGGCAGTCATTCTCCGTTGATTTGCCACTTGAAGACGACCTCGCATTAGAGGTGCACTAAGATCTACATCCCTATGATTGCAACAAGAAATAATACATACTCTTGAGCCTCAAGTACTCTCACCTTGTGATTATGTCAACAACTGTAACACATAACGTTCCCTATCCTTCAGTGTCAGTCATTCCACTGACAACTATAGGACTATAGAGCATATAAAATATTATGCAGTATTATATTTAAATGACAAGCACCAAGCCATGAAATGTTGTCATTAATAAATAAAAATAATAATGTATAACAATACACAAGTTTACATTTTTTACTGATTTTTAGAAGTATAAACTTTATACAGTAGTAACTAGTTTATTATATGGAGTTAAGTTCACGTACAAAGTTCTTTATCGTACAAAACGTACGAAAGATATGAAAAAAGTTAAAAAAAATATGATGGTATTTTTGTAATTATTTACTCGTAGAGTAATTATCAAAATTACTCTACAAATGATTTTGCAGAGTAATTTTGATCTTATAGGGTAATTATCAAAATTACTCTACAAATGTATCTTGAAGAGTAATTCTGATGTTGTAGGGTAATTATCAAAATTACTCTGTAAAATCATTTGTAGAGTAATTATGATACTCTACAAAACTACCTTACAAGATCAAATTAACATCAAGATAATTTATACAGTAACTATGATGCTCTACAAGATCAAAATTACGCTACAAGAACATTTTACAAAATCACTCTACAAGATCAAAATTACCCTACAAGATCATCTGTAGAGTAATTTTGACAATTACTCTACGAATATATAATTACGAAAATGCTATCACGTTTTTTTTTTACTTTTTTATCCTATTCGTACGTTTTGTATGATAAAGGTATTTGTATTTGATCTTTGCCGTATTATATGTTTTATTAGACAATTATAATCAAAAAAATTATATATACACTTCTCTTATTAAAACTAAACTGTTTGTATAGATTTTACTCTTCCCAAAATCACTTTCATTATCATCTTCATTATTATAATCTTGAGCTGCTTCATTTATATGTATTATAGTCTTCAAACTAAGAAGCCTGCTAAACTCTTGGATTAAATCGATTTGGGCCAACTCAACATCACATAATGGCACATGATTAATTTATGCATTCACGTTTCTTTATTTAGTATGTATGCGTGTAGTTGTTAGTGGGCATGTTTATTTATGTTATGCATGTAGTGGGTTAGTGTCAAGTGGGTCCTAGAAATAAGGGAATAGTGGGGGGAGCTATTGCCAATTCATTGGTGTTTGCATGTTTTAATTTTCATTATAATTTGCATTTGAAATTCAACAGAAAATCGTTTCAAAAAGTTTTTTTGTTCTCTTGTTTAATTCTTGGGAGTTTGGGCCTCCTTGAACAGGTCTAACATGCATTCCAGAGTGAGATACATTGAACCTAATGAATAAAATCTCTTACTTTTTTGTAGTACTTTTATTAATTAATTGTTTTCATAACCAATAAAAAAACTAAAAGGGAAGTCAAATAACAGAAGCATCATTTATTTATTTTTTTCATTATATATATATATAGGGTGAGTTTCTAGAGTGAACGCTAGTCTATTTGTGAATTTAGAGAACAAATCATGACTACTGATTTACATCATCAAATCGTAAAATGCACTAAGTATTTTCATCATCAAATCATGACTATTGATTTACACTTATAGATTGATAATCAAGGGCTAGGATTAGTTCACTCGTGTTCACAATCAATAGAGTTGTTCAATGAACCTAACCCTATATATATATATATATATACACTAGTGAACTAATCTTAGCCATTGATTATCACTACATAAGTGTAAATCAATGACCATGATTTGATGATAAAAATATATTAGTGTATTGATTTGATGATGTAAATCAATGTTCAGAATTTGTTCACTCAGTTCATAAATATACTAGTATTCACTCTAGAACCCCACCTTATAAAGTGCGATGAACAATAATTAGATTTTAAAATATTTGTTTAGTATCTTATGAATCATTTAGTTTGATTGGTTTTTTAAACAACTTGGTACGTTATTTAAAAAAAATCTAACACCACAATTATGTTAATTTTCAACATCATGATATGAATTTTATTGAAATGGATGTTGTGTCGTGATCGTACCATTCCAACCAAACAACATCTATATTGGTACCGGTAATTCGGGATTCATTTTTATTGTTCTAGCTCTATCATACCTTAGTAAACTAAAGCTAACAACAACGATACATGTACCTCTATTCATTTTATGATTTCCTGTTTGATAACTGATACCATGTCGCTATCATAGTAATCTGAACCGAAACTGAACGAATGACATCGGTTGGGGTAATTATATTTATTTTATTGTTTTTGTTTTCGATAAATTGACACCATATCGCTTCCATACCGTAGTGAACAACATTGGTACTGATACTTGTATTCATTTTTTATGGTTTATGATTTCGACAACTTTTTATTTATACAACTAGCGGTACCAGTACTTAGACGATCTGAACCAAGCGATACCGTTCGAACGACGTCGGTGATGGTACCGGTTTCGTTTATATCTTTTTCGATCAATGGGTTTATGTATCATATCGGTACTGTAGCAGGCCAAACCGATACTAATCAATATTATTCATGTCAAAATTAAACCATGTCACATAAACAAATAAATATTCAAATATTCCAAATAAAATCCAAAACATAGACATAAAAAATAGAATCCGGTTTATTGTCCAAGGCATATCCCTATGTTTCCTGATCCTCATCACTTTAATGTATCATGTGTAAAAGTAATTTGGGTCAACATAATATTTAATGGATGAGGTTAACGAAGGTGGACTATAATAATTATGAAAGTGAAACCATATGGACTATTTTGACAATTTTTAAACTAATGAACTGAAATAGTTATTTTTAGTAAACCCTAAGAATAGAAAACGTAATTAACTTTTTTTACGAACTTCGGTGTATGCAAGACAACTTTTTACCACAACATTGTACTGAGATAGCAGATTGGTTGAAAATGGTGAGGAAACATCGTATCATGTTTTCGATGGTGTTTTACCTTCCATTTTAAGAATTTTTTATTTTCATCTTATTAATATAGCTACTGACGTTGAGAAAACAGTGCAACATTTACTGTTGTTATACATTTTTTTTGCCGAATATAAAAATGTTTTCTTGAAGAATACTGTAAATGTTAATCAGTGCTACTAATTAGAAAATTGGATAAAATGCAGGGCTAATAATCATAGATATGTTTAAAAAGTATGTCAATGTCAGGGTTAGCACATGAAAAAACAAATGTAACTGAACAATCTGATATATTCAATTAGATTTACAAGCAATGCTACAGATTAGAAGAGGTTTGTAAAATTATCGGCAATTAAACCTTACAAAACCTACAATGAATGTTTAAGGAAGTAAAACAACATGCTAAAATCCTAGTTAGGCTTTATGACTTAAAAAAGTAAAACAATGAAATCGACAAAACTAAAGGATTCAACCAAGATATTTAAGTTCCTACACTAATTTCATAGAGGCGACTGACTATAACAACCTTTTGAGTAATTAGACAGAAGCATGGGTCTACAACAAACAATTGTTTGATGGTAATGAAAATCAGACAAAGCGAATATATGACACTAAAAGTAAGAATAAAAAATCAACCTAAGGTGACACTTGAGAGCCTTCCTTGGGTGTTATTATTTGTATATCCCTCCTCTATATTTCTCTCTATATATACATAAATATAGAGATACTGAAAAAAGGTGTGGAAATAATATTTTTGGGGCCTCAGGATAGTGAAAGCTTTTCTTAAATTTACTCATTTATTAGAAGGATGATAGGATACCTGTTTTTATTTTTTTGCTAATATTCTAATAATTTTGGAATTTTGTTTGATCTTTCAGGTTGATTAAACAACTATATTACGTTCATCATTAATTTATCAACAATGACTCAAAGTATTGCTATGACTAGATAAAATGAACACACTAAGATAACTGCATATAATAATAATAATAAAAACCCCATAATCCTGTAACAAAATCATAATAATAATAATAATAATAATAATAATAATAATAATAATAATAATAATAATAATAATAATAATAATAATCATCATAATAATAATAATAATAATAATAAAGATAACTGAATTCATGGCCATTTAAAAAGTATAAATTAATAAAATAAAACTAATTGATAAAATCCAGTAATCCAATCCAACCATTCTTCTTACCACTCTCTTAGAGACTGGCCTAAACCAAACAACCACCAATGATCTATGACTTGAAAGTTACGAAGAGAATATTCAGATATCTGAAGGGAAAACTTAGGTTAGGATTGTGGTATACTGCTAAGGGAAGCTTAGATCTAATAGCCTATCCAGATGCTGATTTCCGAGGGTGTCGGCTCAACAGGAAGTCAACCTCTGGTGATGCACAATTTTTGGGTAATCGTCTTGTGTCGTGGCAGTGTAAGAAACAAGTTTTTGTTCTTTATCTACAACCGAAGGAGAAATACCAACGTTTTGGTATCTTTTTCTCCAATGAACGCAAATTGAATGCATGAACCAGGTGGTAATATAACAAATAAACAAGCACTTTTTATGCATCAAGAATTTAAGATTCATAAAACCCATCAATTTTTCTTCAAATATTCGTATCAGATCTTCAAATCTCGTTTGATTCTATGGCATCTCTACTTTTTGACGCTTCAAATCTTGTTTGATGTGAAGAAGAAAGAGGGGTGGGGTATGGTTTTGTTGATTTTCTTTTAAGAAAAACTACAGCAGGTCAGAGATTGTTTCCCATCCTCACGTCGTGGCCAGCCCCAACTGACCTGCCCAACGCCCACAACCATGCAGCGGTGTGGCGGTGTGCAGGGCGTGGTTCGGCTAATGTGGCACCTAGAATGCCCTTGGCACGACGCTAACACAAAGTCAAAAACGAGGTGATGCAAAAACGTTTTCAGAATGCGGTCATAAGGTGACGATAAGGGAAAAGGTTGAGACTCGTTATTTTCTCCTGGTTAAATTTGTTCTACCTGGATAGTTTACATATATGGGTGGTGAAGCCCGACCTCGTCCGACAACACCAGCCCACTAGACCCGGTAAGTGGGGAGTCCTCGCCGATTAGCTAGGAAACTTGAGGGAGTGTGGTCTTTGACCGTTAACAGTGGTCAAATGCCATTATTTAAAAAAACATATATATAGATATATATATATATATTGTGGAATATTAATTATACAATAAGAAAATTAATTTAATAGTAAAAATTACTTTTATAAAACAACAAAATAATATTACTTTTATAGGGTGCTCACCGACCGAGTGCCCACACTCACATCTCTTGATCTCTCTCCTCTGCAACACACACATCACTCTCGATCCACCTAATCTCAATACCCGAAACCCCCTACCAAAACCACTAGTGGAGGTGTTGCTGATTAGGTAGTGGGTACACGATCTTAGTACCCAATGGTGCCCCTCCCTCACTAATGACTCTGTATTTACATTAGAATAGAGGAAAAAAACTGTTACACCTCTAACATAATTAAGATAAAAGTAACTATAACTGATAAACCATAAGCCTAAACAATTCAAACAACAAACAAATAAATCCTATATAACTTCAACTCAACTAATCTTTATGATGATTTTTCTATTAGAATTATCTTCTGTAAATCAGTGGTGTATCTAGAAAATCCTTATAGGGCAACGCTTCAAAAAAGAGATAACGAAATCGAAAAAACGTCAATTTTTTCCAAAATTTACAAGCGTTAAAGGGGCAAAGGATGTTACCCCTTATTACAAGGTAGGTCCGCCCCTGCGCCAAATTGTTTTTAAATTGCTCGTTGGTCATTCAAAATGATCGATTCTACAATAACAATCATTCATAGTTCAGTTGTACATTTACAAAAATTCAATCTTTATACTTTTATCAGAAAACCAACAGAAGTTCGTAAAAACTTTTAAATCAACAGCTTATTCTAAATAGTTGGTGGTCGATGGAGTTTAAAATGTGAGAGAGATTTGGGAAAGTAACATGGACCGGAGACGTCTTCTCCTTTTTTAGCGACAAATTCCTTTTAATTCATGTCGTTTATAATACTTGAACCTAAAACCTCATCTCTCAAACCCAGGTGTTTAAAGGTTTTGCCTTTGTCAATGAACCACCACCTCATTGATACCGAAGAAGTCTTCTAGAATTGAAAGTTTGAAACGTGAGAGAGATATTTGGAAAAATAAGATGTAGCGTTTTTTTCTTTATTAAAATCGAAAGTGATATGTTTTATTCAAACACCCATTAAAAAAAATTATTTCACCAATATAGGAAAAGAAAAAAAAACTTCTTCCAAATCAAATCCATCTTTTTTTAATATATATACAACTTATTTAATTAGCGAGTTAACTTTACAAAAGCATAATTTATCCGAGGATGGCTTAAAGGCTACTTGGTGTGGGTGACGGGCCTCTTTCCAGGATGACCCGTCACGTCAGCAAACGCGTCAGAGACCCTGAAGGACGCCCCTCCAGGGATGGAAGTTTGGAAATAGGTGACGACCCGACCCCACCTAGCTTTTTTTATATTATAACCGTCCACCACACCACCACCATCAGCTTCACCTCCGGCCACCTCTCTCACCATCGTCTTCATCTCCGACCAGCCAGATAACATAGCATATACAATCATACACACATACAAAAACACACACACACTTTCATCTTCTTCTTCCTGCGCCTGGCTCTGCCGCGGCCACCACTCTCACCATCGTCTTCATCACCTCTTCTCCGTCGCTCGCTGCGCCTGGCTCCGCCGCGGATCCACCGACACTCGCCGTAACCCTAACCTCACGTCGGCTAACAAAAGAATCCAGAAGAAAACCCTAACCGCGGATCCATCAACACCGCCGCGGAGAAAACCCTAACCCTAACCGCCGTAACCCCAACCTCAACGGCGGCTAACATTACAAAAATAATAAACTAACATAAAAAGTTGCCCCGTCTCCGACGTCCGCAGGGGGACCTTTGCGACGCCGACGGGCCACCCGACGCGGTGTTTGGGACGTCGTCGGCCAAAGACAGGCCTGAGACGACCCCACACCGAGTGACCTGACTGTGAGGATGTAACCATGGGCGAGTCAACAAAGTAGAGGAAGGCCGACCAATTTTCAAACTTTCCGTTATATGGTCAACTTTTTGATAGTCCACCCACTTTTTGGTAGCCCGAGGGTGCTGGAATACAGTTATAAAAAGGTAAAGTATTTGTTTGACTTTTAGACTTTCCATTAAATCATTTACAAATTCATAAATAGGTTATAAATAGGTTAGAGGGTGTATGGGTTAGCTTATTTTTGAGTAATTTATAATTTATTGACTTATAAAAGTTAATAAGTTGTTTTTATAGTATTTGGGTTAGTTTATTACTTTATTTTAGAGCAATTTATAATGACTTATAAAAGTTAATAAGTTGTTTTTATAGTGTTTGGGTTAGCTTATTTAAGTTGTTTTTATGTGTTGAGAAGTTGTTTTTGAGAAGTTAAGATTTGAAACTTATAACTTATGAGTTATATAAGTTAATAAGTTGTTTTCTAGAAAGAATCCCAAACACCCCTTATATGTAACACTCTTCTGTTCTAATTTAATTTAATTTAACTTGTTCAACAGTTTGATTTTATTAGTGATTTGATATTTATATATTGTTGTCTTAGAGAGTCATATAATGTTATTTATTTTAAATTGTATATGAATTTTTAAAATTATAACAAACCCAGGTTATTAATTTCAATAAGTTAAGATGTTATTTTATTATCAATTGTTGTTTTCTTTGACGCTACACATATTTTCGTCCTCTAGAAAAAAATGTATATGCTATTAGGTGTAACATGTTTGTCTAAATGGATGAATTGAGTTCAAAGATCAAATCACCTTATCAATAAGTCAAATGAAAGTGTTAACGTATAACTAATCATACATATTTCAATCCAAACACATCACATTTAATATACGAATGTGACTTTGATCTTATCTAGTTATCGGACTATGTCAATGCTATAGAAGTAAAAATCATATAAAAATAACTTTAACTGCTTTAAAAGAAATATTTATTTTAATTATATTATGAACGAAATATGGTCATCAAATCAAGGAATGCAGCGCTTGTTCTTTAATAAACAAATAGAACATGTTTCATCTACAATCATCACATATAATATGAGTTACGTTTATTAATTTTGCATCTTAATAAATCAGTTTCACCAAAAAAATATATATAAAAATCTCAAATGTTAAGAAGACAAAAGAACACTTCACCAAAAAAATAATAATAAATATAAATCTTAAATGTTAAGAAGACAAAAGAACAAAATGTGGACACAAATACAGAGAGATGTCAGAAAAAGTTTTTCCCGACTATAAACTTATCAACAGCCCATGGTTATATTTCTAGTGGGATATTAAGGTGAGATAAAGTTTTGAACCAATAACCTATAGGTTGGATTTCTATATAATAGATATTTTTTTTATATTTATTGGATTTTCTCATTAATTGATATATATAGATTATGTTTAGTGGAAATGAATGTGACCGTGTGGTTCCGTTGATGTCACGATGATGCTTTAGTGGTCTGTCAGTAATCTGAATTTGCCGTTCAGAAAAAAATAATAAACTCGATCAAAATGAAGTATTTTTACTGGGTTGATCATTATGTACGGGTTGTAGACAACGGTTACTCTTCAAACATTACTCATTAAGCTAATTTTATTTTCATTTTGGAAAAATATAGTATAAATTAGTTTTTTCTTAATGGCAAAAAATCTCGAGTGTAAACCCACTTTGTTTGGGGCTATGTCCAAGGTCGACTTCTCGACCGCCCGCCATGAGATCGTGCCCCCCTGATGAACCGGATGGAATCCGTAAATCATCTTCGTCCCTTCAACTAGATGTCTTTCGAAAATGGCTCAAGTAGGAATCAAAATTGTTGCTCCACTAGGGAGGGCAGGCCTTTTGGACCAACATCCCAAGGACATACAAATTAGGTTTGGATAACGGAAACTAAATCCAATACGAAGAAAATAAGTTGGAGCTAACCCTACAAACCAAATCTTTTTCCAGATCGAGCGACATCCAATCCCATATATGCCTCCCGAGAATCAGTTATTCGATTCGTTTAACAATAAGATACGAAATACGAGAATCCCAATGTAAATTTGATGACGAAGAAAAGGAATATTTACATATGGTTCTAGTACAAGAAACCAAAAGAGGATAGTTGATAAAAATTAAAAAAAAAAAAACAAGAACACTTGATCATAGACCCAGATCTAGCTACCTACATGAGGCATGGTTACCTTAACTTTATTATTAATTATTAATGGTGAAATCTGCAAGATTCGGTCCATCCGAGGTTAATTAAACCTCAAACAACTTGGTGTTCTTCACTTCTTGTCTCCTCCACCACAACCGGTGGCTACATCTTTAATAATTCCCTTTAAGACATCGCCTCGTGATTTAAGCGGACCATTTTCATTTGCTAGAACTTCACTTGCAACCCACATCGTTCTTTGGGTTCCGGTCCGGGTCGGCTGCCTAGTTTCAGTGAGTGGATGTGAGGTGTGTTGTGTTGCGGCCACCCTATTATATAGGCCAAATCAACAATTATGACATAATTATTGGATATATTGGTGACGTCAATAATTCTTCTTGTAATTTCAGCCTTTCGTAAAGTTATACTTTGTTGCATATTTTATTTTGATTGAAAAAACGTGGCTTTAATTTTATGCAACTCATGTTTATCTCATACTAATATTTTAATATGCCAACCATACGAGATAATTTGTTTTACTTTATATTATTTCTTTTTTTTATAACCTCTTAAACAATAACTTTATTTTCTAATTTTTCATTGATGTTTTATTTCGTTTTTTTATAACCTCTTAAACAATAACTTTATTTTCTAATTTTTCATTGATTTTTATTGCATTTGTATTATTCGTATTAGTTGTCATATTTACCTTTTACTATAACTTTTCTAAACACTTATACTAATAACAATATACGTTTTTAACTCGTTTAAACTGATTTTTCTTAAACATTCCTAAGAGGATTCATAACTACTTCTCTACCTCCATCCCTGTAATGATACTAAAAATCACTACATTTTTTTATTATTTTTAATTAAATAGTATTTGTTTTATATTTTTATCATTACCTTTTATTTCTCCTTCACTTAAAACTATTTTCAAAAATATTAAAAAATTATGGAGTGTGAACAATATTTTCTCAAAAATTTATTGATGAACAAATCTCTCTCCTCCACTCATAACCACTCTATATAATAGAGAGAACCTACTCACATACATACGGAGGATCGAATGTGAATAATCTAAGCTCTTCTCTATAAGGCACAAAATTCGAGGAGCCCCACAGTTGAATCATTGCATTAAAACATAGTTCTTACACCGATCATATATATTGTCATTATAGCAACGGAAAATATCATAAAACATCAAGTACTGATTACATTGTCTTAAACAAACATCAATTAACATAGTAAATTAACTAAAGTCGATATGATGTTAGTCCATTGGGAGCGGAGCCTTCAATACATGTTGTGGGCTTCCTATCAAGCATCAATATGTTCAACCTAACATTTATACTAAAGTGTCAACTACGCTGAGTGAGTCTTAGTTTTGAATCAAACAAGGAGTTAATAGTTAAAAAAACGTTTAGCAAAGTCATTGATCACATTTAAACATCAAAACATGCACATCAACTACAATCGTAAGTAAATATCAATTTGTGAAGCTATATTCATCATCAACTGCTTGAAATTTCGACAGGCAGGCTTACACCGGTATAAGACTTCATGTCTACTACGCCGTTGCGCTTACAAGACCATCAATAGAGCTAGCATAATCATCAATCATCAGTCATTTAACATCAGTCATCAATACCTAAACATAAACTATCCATTAATCGAGGTTTTCATATAACATCAATTAATGAATCAACAATCACGTCATAAAAAGCAAGTACCTCCATAACTAAAATTATTTAAGGTAAAATGCATATTAGCCCAAAATGTTAGAAAGAAGGCATCTAGAACTCACATGGGAGTCACCTTCCTTTACCGTTTAAAAGTACATCAGACACTTGGGCACTCAGTCAATTAGTCAAAGATAAACACATAATTCATCAACACTACGCCCTTAATCCTTTGCGTAAGGTGGGGCTTTGCGCAAGTGGGTAATGGCACGCACAATCGTAGCTCTACGTTTGGGGCAGCATCACACCCCTACATGGAGTACATTGTGCTAACTATATTATGCTATGTTGAACCTACAAAAGAACAGATGATATTCAAAAGCCAAAACATGACATTTTTTTATCAAGAAATAAACACTTTGTAAGGCTCTAACCCGTTTTATATAATACTTTAGAAAACGCGGAGTTAATTAGGCCCCACTTTTTTTAAAGAAAAACATAGAACTTATACGTCTGCGTTAACCGACAACCCAGGCGATCGATAACAAATTATTACACTTAAATGGCATTTACAATAGTCAAGCTTTTAAATTTGAATACTTTGACTCGCATGATCATGCTTCAACTTTCCCATGAATCGTTTCCAAAGAAGTAATGGTCTAATATTGTTCGGTTCTTCGCGTACTTGATCATCCGTCCTGTACCAACCCTTTTATAAACCTGTCATAAACACCAAAACCGATTAGTGTTTATATTTCTTTTGTGATAAAGGATAAAAAAATGACAACGAAAATATTCTAATCAACTGGAGTTTTGTCGCGTACCACGACGGAAACCCTTTCAAACGTCGCGTGCTGCAACGACTAATTTGTGCACTTTACTAAGATGTGTACTACTTAGCTAAAGTGTGTACTTTGCTTAGAAGTGCCCTACTTTGCTGATGTGTGTACTTTCCTAAGATGTGCACTACTTTGTTGTACTTTGCTGAAGTGTGCACTACTTGGCTGAAGTGTGCACTACTTTGCTGAAGTGTACTCTACTTTGCTGAACTGTGTACTTTGCTGAAGTATGTACTACTTGGCTGAAGTGTGCACTACTTTGCTGAAATATGCACTTTGCTAACTTTTCCTTTCAAGCCTCAAACCAAAAATCCACAATTTAGACTCGGTTTATTAAATTCCCAATTCTTTCGTTCGGTTTAGCATTTTCCCAAAAAGGACCCATTAGGAGACGTTAAGCCAAAAAGATTACGTCTCCCACTTTTATGTTACTGGAAGGATCAACCCAATTATAGGACTCATTTTTTTATCTACCCTTAGGGGTAGTTTGTCGTATTCATCATTCGAGGGCGTTTTTTGTAATAGCCCAACATAACCGCACCATGATATTGCTCACTTTGGCAGCAAGCATGCCCTCAGCGCCCGCCCCTCACGGTTTTCAAACGCGTCATGATGGTGAAGGTATCCAGCCCCTTATAAGAAAGCCTTTGTTCCCCTTCACAACCAATGTGAGATATCACAATCCACCCCCTTAAGGGGTCCGGCGTCCTCGCGGGACGTGGTACCACCGGTCCGGCCTTGGCTCTGATACCATCTGTAACAGCCCAACGTAACCTCACTATGATATTGTCCGTTTTGGCAGCCAACACGCCCTCAGCGCCCGCCCCTTACGATTTTCAAAACGCGTCATGATGGTGAAGGTATCCAGTCCCTTATAGGAAAGCCTTTGTTCCCCTTAATAACCGATCTGGGATAACACAATCCACCCCCTTAAGGGGTCAAACATCCTCGCAAGACCTGGCACCACTGGTCCAACCCTGTCTCTGATACCATCTATAACAGCCCAGCATAACCGCACCATGATATTGTCCGCTTTGGCAGCCAGCACGTCCTCAGCGCCCTCCTCTCAAGGTTTTTAAAATGCGTCATGATGGTAAAGGTATCCAGCCCCTTATAAGAAAACCTTTGCTCCCCTTCACAACCGATGTGGGATATCACAATTTTGGTCAAATTTAGCCATGTTTACAACTAGAGAACTTTCAAAGTTCACATTAAAACTACGGGGCACTTTTAACTCGTTATCCAACCTTGATTTGTTATGTCCTTAAGAATGCAAAAGTTTCCAATCGTTTAGTGATTTAAAACTAAATTCGTCATATTTTTGCGTCAAGGACATGTCCTTGGCTTTAATGGCCGTTTTACCTAAATACCAGATATACCTCACTTAGGGTGGTCTAGTGTCCACCCTTGATTCCACCAACTCTAATCGGACCACAAGCCCTCATCAAGAGTTTGCCTCATTACTCATACCTGGCACGAGTCAAAGCATTGACCCATCATCGATACCTGCCTCATTACTCATACCTGGCACGAGTCAAAGCATTGACCCATCATCGATACCTTGCGATTCTTACTTTCTAATTCTTGGCATTGCACGCCCGTACATTATTCTTACCTGTAAGCATGAGACTTAACAAACAACGCATTAAATATCATACTCACCATTTGACCCGTTTGTCCATTTGACTCGTTCATAGCTTACCCTTTTAGCAATTCAACTACCATATATTTAACATAACTTTGACTCATCATTTCGCTTACTTAACGTGATCTTCAGAGGGTGCAATCACAAGGAAACAACACCTTCATTATTACGATCACGTAGCAAAGTTCAATTCGAACTTTGACCTAACCGAAATGGAGTCAAAGCATGTCACACCCCGGATTTCCAACCCCGAAATCCATACACCGGTGGGCACGGGTGGGGAGTATCGTGACGTCAGTTGATAATCATCATAGTCAATTAAACACGGCACAGCGGAAGTCTTGGAGTAAACTTACTATTACAAACCGAATGTTCGAAAATACAAATTAATATACACGCTTGTAATAGAAGATCCACAGGTGGATGATAAATTGTACATGGAAAGAATATAAAACAGACTTTGGGCAGATTTAGGATTTGCAAGATCCTCTATCACTACCGAGCACTTCCGGCATATTTTCGTATTGTACCTGCAGATTAGTCTTTTGAAAATACGTCAGCTTTCGCTGGTAAATACACCCAACTGACTCATTTTGAAAACATTTTGAAAATGTTTTAAGTGCGTATCAGCAAAAAATCTTTTTATAACTTGGGTTAATTGACCGTCCAACCTTGTTAACAGATTTACATGTTTTTCATATATACGGAGATCGGCACGAAAACCGAGATACAATTAACGTACACACCACTTTGGACTCACGAGGAGTCAATTCCTCCCAACCTTGTGGGAATGCATAACTGAGCGTCCATCGAGTGTATGCCTACACCCGCGCTAAGGTCGTGGACATTTCGAATGTAATGAGCCGAGGATATCCAGGACACGGTAGTTAACCCCCGATGTTAATTATCAAACAAAACTGATTAAAACAGAATATGCGGATTGATTATCTCCGAACCGGCGTTCGATTGAATCCCATTTCCGACCAAGCGGTAATAATTTACCGTAACCCAAGCCCGTATAGGGGAAATAAGTCGAGAGTATTTACCTGAGCTAGTCTTCTTTAATTTTTTTAATAACTCAGCCGTACACAAAAAGGACTAAGTGCAAGTAGCATTTACCGGCAAGTCTCGAGTCTGGATTATGGCATAAACTAACCAATTAAATACTAACAGTCTTATTTAAGTCATAGACTTAGACCGACTAGTGTACTTGATCAAAACGTATAACGCTAGATTAAACGATGATTGGATAGAATGTAGTTTAATCCCAACAAGTACTTTGACTTGTGTAATATGGATAAACTATAAACATTCTTAATTTTGAGACTTAAAAGACAAGGTTAGACTCGTTTCAGTTAACTTCCGTAAAATAGTTACATATATGTAACCGTGCACATATTAGCGATATCGGGTAACCGGATACGTCATGGAAAAGTTATATATGCCATAATACTTTAAATAAGTTAAGATATCAGTAGGATATCAACTTGTATGCCCGTTAAGGTTTTAAAACAAAATTATGCCTCATGAGGACATTTTGGTAATTTTATACCGTAATAAAGGAACTTGAATATAATTTAATGTTATAGTCATAAGTATTCTGGAAAAATACTTTATTTATAATAGAATATCAGTAGGATTTCAATTATATGTATAAATTATCTTTCACGACTAAACTATGCACCGAATGGGCATTTTGGTCATTTTACACATAGTTTATAAATTATTTGGGATTCTGAGTTTATAACATGTACCTACTGTAAATATGTTTAAAATAAGTTTTAAAATCAGTAGGTAACAAGTCTTGGTCCATTAATATGGTTTGAAACCATACTATGCGTCGAAACGGTGCTTGTGTCGTAATATGACGTCTTTAAGCAATGTTTAATGAAAACTGACCTTAGGGTCAGATCAAAATGTTTAAAATATGATATTTAATATAACCTATCAGTAGGTAAATGATTTTTCTTAAAAATATTTGACTAAAACTATTTTATAAGCCACATGGGCTAAAATCGTCAATTATCGACATAGTTTAAGGACTTGCTTGAAAACTCAGTTTATAACTTGGTTTAACATTCCAAATAATCCTACTTATAATATTACATTTGTATGAAACTCATTTTCAAGTTCATTATCATTTAAAACCTTGTTTTATGTAAAAAGGACATTTTGGTCAAAGATGGCATAATTATGAAACTTGCGCATAAACTTGGATTCTGATTATGATCATGTAATATAACCTCAGAGGGTTATGCTACATTATATTATGATCATAATGCAACTTTAGATCAGTAGGTAACTAATCTAAATTGGGTCAGAATCGAAAGTCAAAGCAGAAGTCAAACTTCGCGACTTTCGGTTGCGAACGACCCTAGAACTGAAATTGACGAGCCGAACATGTTCTCACATGTTCTAATAATTATTACCAACATGTTTAAGTGTCAAAACAGGTTTCATAACATATATAAGATCAATTTATGATTTTTCCAAAAAATAGCCTACTTGACCTTTTATTTTCATAACTTTGACCCGTCAATTGGTCTAGCAAACGTGATCTTCAGGAGGTGCCCTTTATAGGGATTAACACCTACCTTATTACGATCACTTAGCCATGTTCATTTCGAACAATGGCTGGACCATAATGGTCTTAACCGAAAGTCATTTTATTAAAACGCTTGACTTTTGGCTATAAAAGCCTATAAACGAAATGCACAAAGAAAGAACACTTACCAGTGATTCCTAGATGCAAAAGAACTATGTTGGATTGCTCCTTTTAGTTAGGAACTTCCAGAGGAAGGAGAAGAGTAAATGAGAAAGGTGCAAGTTGAAATGGTGAACTTAAGCACCTATTTATAGTTGGAGAGCTCAAAGGAGGTGAAGCCAGGTGTTTAGGGGTGTAAAAAGAAGCTTACAAGTTTCCCAAAACGTTGCATAGCAGTTTAGAGAAGCCATGGTTTCGAATTAATGGTTTTGGAGTTTTGCTTGGTCTCCAAACAAAACTTTCTGCTGCAGAGCCTCTCTCGCGCCCCGCGAGAGACCCAGGCCTGGTCTCTCGCGGCCCGGGACCGCCCCTTGGCCAGTTTCAACTTTTGACACTTTAGCCCCTTAACTTATAAAAGCTTATAAAAACCTTTTTAAACACATTTTTGGCACTTTTAGCCCTCCGTAGCCAATACTTGGCATACCCGGGATTATGCCGGACATTGTCGAGCTCTCGGTTCGTTAAAAGGTCACTTAGAGGTATAAATTAACATGTTGACACTTTTAATCCCTCCATTATTCAACTTTCACATATTTACAAAATTGAACTCTCTCGTCCAACAAATGGCATGTATGAGAGTTTAGGACTCCACAAAGGATCACTCAGAGGCTTATGGTAAGCATGTTGATTCAGATGTCACTCAGAGGCTGTCATGTTGACATATTAGTCACTCAGAGGCCAAATTTCAAGCATGTTGACATATAAGTCACTCAAAGGCTGTTATTTATGCATGTTGACATCGGATCATCACTCACAGGCTCAGATTGAGCATGTTGACGCCTTTAGTCCTTATTGGTCTTTAACAGACTATATTTAAAAATACAATACGTGTCACTATACTATTGGACACGATTTTACATGGTGTTACATCCTCACCCTCCCATATATACTCAGGACCTCTAAAAGTGTCCCACTTAACCTTTACTATAGGTATCATCTTTCTTCGGAGCTTCTTAACTTGTCGATCCTCGATCGAAATTGGTTTCTCATCAAACCTCAGGTTTTCATCAATTTGCACATCCTTGTGTGACATTGCTAGCGACTCATTGGCTAGAAATTTCTTAAGATTAGATATGTGGAATACATCATGAATTCCACTAAGCTCCTCTGGCAACCTGAGCTTATAAGCTACAGTGCCGACACATTCGATTATCTCGAAGGGTCCTATATATCTAGGGCTTAACTTGCCCTACTTTCCAATACGCATCACACCTTTCCAGGGTGATACTTTTAGCATGATTTTGTCCCCTATTTGGAACTTGAGAGGTTTACGCCTCTTGTTAGCATAGCTCTTCTGCCTATCCCTGGCAGCTTTGAGATGATCACGGATTTGCATAATCTTTTCCGTGGTCTCCAGGACAATCTCTGGTCCTAACAGTTGGGCTTCCCCAACTTCTGCCCAGCATACGGGCGTTCTACATTTCCTCCCATACAAGGCCTCAAAGGGAGCAGCCTTGATGCTCATATGATAACTGTTATTGTAGGAGAATTCTATTAGGGGTAAGTGGTCATCCCAACTTCCGCCTAAATCAATCACACATGCCCTGAGCATGTCTTCCAGAGTCTGAATAGTACGCTCACTTTAACCATCAGTCTGCGAATGGTAAGCCGTACTAAAGTTTAATCGTGTGCCTGAAGATTGTTGGAAACTCTTCCAAAAGTGAGATGTGTATCTAGTATCTCTATCGGATACAATAGATACTGACACACCGTGTAGGGACACTATCTTGTCCACATACAACTTAGCCAATTTATCTGAATTATATGTTTCTTTTATTGGCAAGAAGTGTGCTGACTTAGTCAGTCTATCCACTATGACCCAAATAGTGTCATTTCCACTTTTGGTCTTACGTAACTTGGTAATCAAATCCATAGTTACCATTTCCCATTTTCAAGTGGGAATTTCAAGCTGTTGTAGAAGTCCTGACAGTTTCTGATGTTCGGCCTTAACTTGCGAACACGTCAGACACTTAGCTACATGAGTGGCTATGGATTTCTTCAAACCCATCCACCAATAATTCTTCTTTAGGTCTTGATACATCTTGTCACCACCCGGGTGAATAGAGTATGTTGAATTATGCGCTTCTTAGAGGATTAGATCTATAAGTCCTCCAAAGATCGGAACCCAAATTCTATCATTAAACCTTAGGATTCCATCCTTTCAAGGCGATTAACAATTCCGCTTAATCCCTCATTAGGGATATTAGCCTCTAATAAGGCTTGCTTTTGCGCATCTAATAGCTTCTCATTTAAGCTATTTCTGAGCTCAATACTCTTAGCATTAATCCTAATAGGTTTAACCTTTTCCTTGCAACTTAAGGCATTGGCAACTACATTTTCCTTGCCTGGGTGGTAGCGAATCTCGCAATCATAATCATTAAGAGTTTCCATCCAACGGCGCTGTCGCATATTCAATTCTTTCTGATTGAACAGATGCCGGAGACATTTATGATCAGTGTATATAACACACTTTGTGCCATACAAGTAATGTCTCCACAGTTTTAGTGCAAATACAACGGCACTCAATTCCAAATCGTGGGTGGTGTAATTCTTTTCATGCACTTTTAATTGTCGTGATGCATAGGCAATTACCTTGCCATTTTGCATTAGCACACAGCCCATACCGGTGTGTGATGCGTCACAATAAACAACAAAATTCTCAAGACCCTCAGGTAGAGATCACACAGGAGCGTTTCTCAACTTGTGTTTAAGACTGTCAAAACATTCTTTTTGCTTTGGACCCCAATTATACTTAATATTCTTACGGGTCAAGGAAGTTAAAGGAGTGGCTATCCTTGAAAAGTTCTCAATGAACCTCCTATAGTAACCAGCCAATCCTAAGAAACTACGAACTTCCGTTGGGGTCTTGGGCACTTCCCAATTCATTATGGCCTCAATTTTGGCGGGATCCACTTGGATACCACGCTCACTTACCATGTGTCCAAGAAATTGGACTTCTCTAAGCCAAAATTCGCATTTAGAGAACTTTGCATAAAGTTTCTGCAGCCTTAATAATTCTAGGATGGACCGAAGATGTTTCTCGTGATCAACTTGATTACGAGAATAGATAAATATGTCTTCTATGAAGACAATGACAAACTTATCCAAATATCGTTTGCAGACTCTATTCATGAGATCCATGAACGTTGCTGGTGCATTTGTTAGCCCAAAGGCATCACTAAGAATTCAAAATGACCATAGCGGGTCCTGAAGGCTGTCTTAGGAACATCTTCACTTCTAACCTTCAGTTGATGATATCCTGATCTCAAATCTATTTTAGAAAAGTAACTAGCCCCTTGAAGCTGGTCGAATAAATCATCGATCCTGGACAGAGGATATCTATTCTTAATTGTTAGCTTGTTCAGCTCCCGATAGTCGATGCACATCCGCATTGATCCGTCTTTCTTTTTAACGAAGAGGATTGGAGCACCCCAAGGCGAGGAACTAGGCTGAATAAAGCCTTTCTCCAAGAGTTCGTCCAATTGAACTCTTAACTCATTCATTTCGGTGGAGCTAGCCTATATGGAGCTCTTGCTACGGGTGCTGATCCTGGTATAATATCTATTCTGAACACCACTTGCCTATCTGGAGGTAGGCCTGGTAATTCTTCAGGGAAAATATCGGGATACTCCGAGATAACTGGTTGATCTTCAAGGTTCGGATTTGGTTCATTTATGGTGACTTGTGCCATGTAAATGACACAACCTCTTCTCAAACACTTGGATGCCTTAAATAACGACAACTTGTTTGGCATTCCATAGTGTGAGTCTCCAGGGATGGTGATTATTTCGCTAGATGGGGTTTTGATTTCGATGAGCTTTTTATCATAGGCAATGTGGGCTTGGTTATGAGATAACCAATCCATGCCTAAGACAACATCGAACCCCGCCAATTTCATTGGCAAAAGAGAGATAAAATGATTCTTACTGAATATAGAGCATCCATCAAGAATGGAAGAAGCAATTTCTAAGGTTCCATCGGCGAGTTCTATCTCATAAATTTTGCTGGAGTTCTTATGGGTAAGTTTAATAGATTACTAAACTTATGGTCGACAAATGATTTATCTGCACCCGAATTAAAAAGAACTCTAGCATAAATATCATTAATGGGTAAGTACCTATTATGACGTTGTTGTCATTAACGGCCTCCCTGGCATTCATTTGAAAGGCACGTGCATTCCCCTTCTTGGCCTATCCAGGCTTTACCTCATTACTTCTGGGTTTCTTGGGGCAATTGTACGTTATATACCCTTTTTTGTTGCAATTATAGCAAACTGTATCCTTAAGATCTTTGCAATCTAAGGTCTTATGCCCTTTTCTCTTGCAGATACCACAGGGTTTGGTCTGTGGAGTTATACTACACTGTCCCCAGTGCCTATATTTACAATTCTTGCACAAACGTTTGTCACTAGACACATGTTGGTTCTTCTTGAACCCGAAATTTCATTTCTTCTTAAATCCTTGGGAGTTATTGTCCTCCCGTTTCCTCTTTCCGTTAGTTTCAATCCTAATTGACTTTTGTCTTACCAGATCTAGGGTGAGGGAAAGAGATAGATCTACAGCAGACCTATAGGTATTAGGATGTGCAGCCTTTACCATGCCCTTTATCTCGGGCGCCAACCCATTTATGAAACGCGAATGCGTTTGGATTCGGGGTGATCAAATAGGATACTAACCTAGATAGGGAGTTGAAATCGGAGACGTACTTCCGACAGTCAAGGTTTTTCAATGATAGAGACAAGAAGTCTGTCTCTAACTTCTCCACCTCATGGGTTGGGCAGTAAGTTTCCTTTACCAAATCAACAAACTTGGACCATCCCAAGTTGTACAGGTGTACCTTACCTGTTGGTTGAATCATGGCCTTCCACCATGTTAGGGCATCGCCCTTGAAGGATTGTGATACGTACTTGATCACATCCTTATCAGCACAATTGCTTATATCTACAATCGTTTCCATCTCATCTAGCCACTTTAGGGCTTCTACTGCTCCTTTCTCCCCGTTAAGGTCTCGGGGCTTGCATGAGACAAAATACTTATTAGTACATCCGTCCTTAACAGAACGGGACTTTTCAATGAGATCTATTTTCTTTGGTTCACTCTTTGCATTTAAAGAGTGAACAGAGCTCTCCCTATGAGCTGAAGATGGTGGAATAGATAGAGGTCTAGAACGAGTGGCACTCGGCTCTCTTAGCTTTTCTATGGCCTTAATCATGGCCCTTTCAACAGCCGCATCAATGCGCACTTGAAAATTTTCATCATCTATATTTTTATTTTCAGCTTTATTAGATTCAGCATTCCTGTGGCTACTTTGTGCTTCGTTTGAGTTAGCCATCTTTAAGTCTTGGTTTCTATATACCAATAAAACTTCATTTAGCCATGGCGCATTAACCATATCGGCTTTCAATATTGGATATAACAATCCATTAGTGTGAATAACATAACAACTCTTAGGCTTAACATATCTATATTTGGCCTAGGTCTTAATAGGACCATCATAGGCAAATTACAATTTAGACATAGTCCATATATCATTTGACAGTGGATCGCAATGTCACAACTGTCATTGTCATTATTGACAATTATATAGCTCATAGGCTTGTCCCTAATGGACATAATAATTGGGCGCATTGGCCGGTCATATTGGTCATAATATATATGGCATATCAGCCTGTCCCGTTGGACAATTAATTGGGCACATTGGCCTACATCATATTAGATGTACATGGCGTATCAACCTGTCCCGTTGGACAATTAATTGGGCACATTGGCCTACATTATATCAGATGTACATGGCATATCAGTCTGTCCCGTTGGACAATTAATTGGGCACATTGGCCTACATCAAATCAGATGTACATGGCATATCAGCCTGTCCCATTGGACAATTAATTGGGCTCCTTGGCCTATATCATATCAGATGTACATGGCATATCAGCCTGTCCCTTTGGACAATTAATTGGGCACATTGGCCTACATGATATCAGATGTACATGGCATATTAGCATGTCCCGTTGGACAATTAATTGGGCACATTGGCCTACATCATATCAGATGTACATGGCATATCAGCCTGTCCCGTTGGACAATTAATTGGGCACATTGGCCTACATCATACAGATGTACATGGCATATCAGCCTGTCCCGTTGGACAATTAATTGGGCACATTAGCCTGACGGCTAGTGTGGTTCCTCAAGCCACATTACCAAGAGTATGAACATTTCTTAATGTTACATAAGAGTACCTTAATAATTGATTAATGGTCCCGTTCACCTTCGACCTTAACGACCTTGGAGGTTTGGACCTAGTCCCGTACTCCTGGATAGAAGGATAACTTCCCTTAACTATCCTGATAGAAGACCCCTTCGTACTTAACTATCACTTCTTGGCCAATATGTGGTCTATGCCACTTGGCATAATCAATCTATTAAGGTCTTTCCAAGAATTATATAGCAGAGCATAAATTTCGAGTAAAATCGAGACACTCGTTTTCAAGAGGATGATTTACATATACATATAATTCCAAAAAGTACTTCATTAAATTTCGATTTAGAAATTATAATACTAGAAAAATGAAATAAACTTATCCATGCAGGGACTTAAAGGAAATAAACATGTCCACACATGGACTAAAAGAAATAATAGTGTCCTCGCAGGGACTACATATAATTAGAAGAGACTTCACTCGTCCTTCTTTCCCTTGACCAATTTGGAGAGTTTCTTGAAGAATTTGTTCATCTTCTTCTCTGTTTTCTCCGCCTATTGCTGCATTTCTTTCATCCTTTCTAAGGCCTCATTAATGGCCTCAAGCGTTGGCGAAGGTTGTGGGTGTGGTTGTGGCATAACCAGATACTGGTACCCATAAGTTGGGTATCCAGTCGATGGATAAGTAGGTGGGAAAGGAGACGGGTAAAGTGCATTGTGCATAACCGCCTGCATGTAGGGGTCTTGCGACCATGCTTGATAGTCTACCGGTGTAGACGGGTTAAAAGGAACATATCCAGACGTGTCCGGATATGTGGGGATTGGGTTAGTATATTCCAATGGTGGTGGTTGAACAGCAGGTGTTGGTGTTGGTTCCACTATAGGTGGAACATTAGAGGGCCCACCCATTTGTGGGTCCTCTTGAATTGTAGGGCAAGAATTGGGCAAAGGTGGCAGCGATCCCGACCTTTGTCCGGCACGTACCGACATACGTGCTCCACGCTTTCTTCTTGGTGGTTCAGGTTGGTCCACGGGTTCCATGTGGACATCTTCTTGAACTGGGGGTGGTTGAGAGTGGTGAGAGGGAGTGTGAGCGAAAGTGAATTGGTTCCAGTATTGGTCCCACTCATTAGGACCTTCGTAGGGTGATTCGGCATATGAGTTTGAATCGCTCGAAATTTCAATGGGATGCATATTTGATCCCGACGGTGGCATATCCGGGTCGGAGTCCTCGTCCATAGGATGTGGCTGGTTCAACTGATTTTGATCAGTTGGAGGCGTGTTTAAGTAATGGTTAGGGTTAAATTATTCGTATGAGTGATGAGAATGGGAATGGTGAGAATGGTAAGAGTGGTGTGAGTGGTAAGAATTTTGGGGAGGTGAGGGCGAGTGTCTATTAGAGACAGAACGTCTCGCTGGTTGCCAAGGAGACGAATCTCCTGATTCTTGGTATTCATCTGTATTATGAGGTTGAGGAGGAATGCATCCCGATGGTACTCCTCTCATTGGACCTTTTCCTCGTCCACTTTGTCCTCTCACACGTGGCGGCATCTTCCTGTTAAAAATCAATTTAAAAACAATACTAATAACTTAATAATTAAATGAGTAATCCTAGGTCAATGCCTAGACTCGGAAGTCTAAGGAATGTGCTCGTGTAAGTTTGAGACTAAACACAAAAAGGCTAGTGTTTAATTCTCTCAAACGTTGGCTCTGATACCAACCCTGTCACACCCCGGATTCCAACCCCGAAATCCATACACCGGTGGGCCCGGGTGGGGAGTATCGTGACGTCAGTTGATAATCATCATAGTCAATTAAACACGGCACAGCGGAAGTCTTGGAGTAAACTTACTATTACAAACCGAATGTTCGAAAATTCAAATTAATATACAAGCTTGTAATAGAAGATCCACAGGCGGATGATAAATTGTACATGGAAAGAATATAAAACAGACTTTGGGCAGATTTAGGATTTGCAAGATCCTCTATCACTACCGAGCACTTCCGACATATTTTCGTATTGTACCTGCATATTAGTCTTTTGAAAATACGTCAGCTTTCGCTGGTAAATACACCCAACTGACTCATTTTGAAAACATTTTGAAAATGTTTTAAGTGCGTATCAGCAAAAAATCTTTTTAAAACTTGGGTTAATTGACCGTCCAACCTTGTTAACAGATTTACATGTTTGTCATACATACGGGGCTCGGCACGAAAACCGAGACACAATTAACGTACACACCACTTTGGACTCACGAAGGAGTCAATTACTCCCAACCTTGTGGGAATGCATAACTGAGCGTCTATCGGGTGTATGCCTACACCCGCGCTAAGGTCGTGGCCATTTCGATTGTAATGAGCCGAGGATATCCAGGACACGGTAGTTAACCCCCGATGTTAATTATCAAACAAAACTGATTAAAACAGAATATGCGGATTGATTATCTCCGAATCGGAGTTCGATTGAATCCCATTTCCGACCAAGCGGTAATAATTTACCGTAACCCAAGCCCGTATAGGGGAAATAAGTCGAGAGTATTTACCTGAGCTAGTCTTCTTTAATTTTTTAATAACTCAGCCGTACACAAAAAGGACTAAGTGCAGATAGCATTTACCGGCAAGTCTCTAGTCTGGATTATGGCATAAACTAACCAATTAAATACTAACTGTCTTATTTAAGTCATAGACTTAGACCGACTAGCGTACTTGATCAAAACGTATGACGCTAGATTAAACGATGATTGGATAGAATGTAGTTTAATCCCAACAAGTACCTTGACTTGTTTAATATGGGTGAACTATTAATATTCTGGATTTTGAGACTTAAATGACAAGGTTAAACCCGTTTCGGTTAACTTCCGTAAAATAGTTACATATACGTAACCGTGCACATATTAGCGATATCGGGTAACCGGATAAGTTATGGAAAAGTTATATATACCATTATACTTTAAATAAGTTAAAATATCAGTAGGATATCAACTTGTATGCCCGTGAAGGTTTTAAAACGAAATTATGCCTCAAAAGGGCATTTTGGTAATTTTATACTCTAATAAAGGAACTTGAATATAATTTAATGTTATAGTCATAAGTATTCTGGAAAAATACTTTATTTATGATATATTATCAGTAGGATGTCAATTATATGTGTAAATTATCTTTCACGACCAAACTATGCACCGAATGGACATTTTGGTCATTTTACACATAGTTTATAAATTATTTGGGACTCTGAGTTTATAACATGTACCTACTGTAAATATGTTTAAAATAAGTTTTAAAATCAATAAGTAACAAGTCTTGGTCCATTAATATGGTTTGAAACCATACTATGCGCCGAAACGGTGCTTGTGTCGTAATATGACGTCTTTAAGCGATGTTTAATGAAAACTAACCTTAGGTCAGATCAAAATGTTTAAAATATGATATTTAATGTAACATATCAGTAGGTAAATGATTTTTCTTGAAAAGATTTGATTAAAACTATTTTATAAGCCACAGGGGCTAAAATCGTCAATTATCAACATAGTTTAAGGATTTGCTTGAAAACTCAGTTTATAACTTGGTTTAACATTCCAAATAATCCTACTTATAATATTACATTAGTAGGAAACTAATTTTCAAGTTCATTATCATTTAAAACCTTGTTTATGTAAAAAGGGCATTTTGGTCAAAGATGGCATAATTATGAAACTTGCGCATAAACTTGGATTCTGATTATGATCATGTAATATAACCTTAGAGGGTTACGCTACATTATATTATGATCATAATGAAACTTTAGATCAGTAGGTAACTAATCTAAATCGGGTCAGAATCGAAAGCCAAAGCAGAAGTCAAACTTCACGACTTTCGGTTGCGAACGACCCTAGAACTGAAATTGACGAGCCGAACAGGTTCTCACATGTTCTAATAATTATTAACAACATGTTTAAGTGTCAAAACATGTTTTGTAACATATATAAGATCAATTTATGATTTTTCCAAAAAATAGCCTATTTGACCTTTTATTTTCATAACTTTGACCCGTCAATTGGTCTAGCAAACGTGATCTTCGGAGGTGCCCTTTATAGGGATTAACACCTACCTTATTACGATCACTTAGCCATGTTCATTTCGAACAATGGCTGGACCATAATGGTCTTAACCGAAAGTCATTTTATTAAAACGCTTGACTTTTGGCTATAAAAGCCTATAAACGAAATGCACAAAGAAAGAACACTTACCAGTGATTCCTAGATGCAAAAGAACTATGTTGGATTGCTCCTTTTAGTTAGGAACTTCCAGAGGAGGGAGAAGAGTGAATGAGAAAGGTGCAAGTTGAAATGGTGAACTTAAGCACCTAGTTATAGTTTGAGAGCTCAAAGAAGGTGAAGCCAGGTGTTTAGGGGTGTAAGAAGAAGCTTACAAGTTTCCCAAAACGTGGCATAGCAGTTTAGAGAAGCCATGGTTTCGAATTAATGGTTTTGGAGTTTTGCTTGGTCTCCAAACAAAACTTTCTGCTGCAGAGCCTTTCTCGCGCCCCGCGAGAGACCCAGGCATGGTCTGTCGCGGCCCGGGACCGCCCCTTGGCCAGTTTCAACTTTTGACACTTTATCCCCTTAACTTATAAAAGCTTATAAAAACCTTTTTAAACACATTTTTGGCACTTTTAGCCCTCCGTAGCCAATACTTGGCATACCCGGGATTATGCCCGGACATTGTCGAGCTCTCGGTTCGTTAAAAGGTCACTCAGATGTATAAATTAACATGTTGACACTTTTAATCCCTCCATTATTCAACTTTCACATATTTACAAAATTGAACTCTCTCGTCCAACAAATGGCATGTATAAGAGTTTAGGACTCCACAAAGGATCACTCAGAGGCTTATGGTAAGCATGTTGATTCCGATGTCACTCAGAGGTTGGGTATGTTGACATATTAGTCACTCAGAAGCCAAATTTTAAGCATGTTGACATATCAGTCACTCAGAGGCTGTTATTTATGCATGTTGACATCGGATCTTCACTCAGAGGCTCAGATTGAGCATGTTGACGCCTTTAGTCCTTACTGGTCTTTAAAAGACTATATTTAAAAATACAATACGTGTCACTATACTATTGGATACGATTTTACAGAGTGTTACAAAGTAAAAGTCAGTTTTTTGACTTTCGGCTAATAACTAGCCTAGGAATGGAAAAAGAACTAAGGAGAACACTTACAAGTGTTCAAGGGAAGTATAGACTTCAGGTAGGAGGCCTCTTTTGAGGATAAGCAACTCCAAAGATAGAGAGAAAGAATATTGAAGGTGCAAGTTGAATGGTGTACTTGATCACCTATTTATACTAAGATTCAAGCCCTTAAATCTTGCCAAGTGTCTCCTAAGGTGTTAAGGAGCAGATTAGTGGCATCCCAGGTGCCTCAAGAAGGAGCAAGGTGGCCAAATTCGCGAGCTAGCTAGGTGTCCAAAACTGCAGCTGCCAGCTGCTGAGAATCTGCCAGCGACACCCCTTATGGACCGTAAGGGGTTGTTTACGGTCCGTAATGCGCCCCCACATATTATTTGAATGCCTTACGGACCGTACGGCTATAGTTTGCGGTTCGTAAGGGACCATCAAAAGCAAAAAATTATTATATAGTGAACATGACTAATTGTGACGAACTGAGGATGACACACTAGAAACCGAATGCGACTAACGTATCGGATGTAAACTACCGAACGTGATTATGTGAACTACAAAGGTGACTAATATCATATAAACTACTGAATGTCGCTAACAGTGTGTTATAATAATTGTATGATGTATAGTTGTTATTTCACTAGTAAAATGTGCATTTGCCTTTTGTGCTGGTTAAGCTACGGACCTATTTAGGGGTGTTCAGAATTCGATTCAGATCGAAAATTTTGAAATTCGACTCAACTCGATTCAGTTATTAAGAATTCGAATTCGAGTCCTATAAATCGAATACGAATTTATAATTTTAAATTCGTTTCAATACGAAATTCAAATTCAAATTCAAATTATACACATTTATTTATTATATTTATATATAATACAAATATATAATTTTCATTTACTCTATAGTATAAATTAAACTATAAATTTAATGTAAGTACTAGAATAGTCCATTTTCAAGCCCAAATAACCTATAACGAATTTATATATTTTAAATGAATTTGAATCAAAACGAATTTATCTAAATTTGATTTGAATTCGAATTTTTAATCGAATACGAATTGGTTTTTTAATTCGAATACGAATTCAAATCCATTTGACCAGCTTTTAATTGAATTCGAACTCAAGCAAAACAAATTATTTGAAAAATTCAATTCAAGTTATTCGAAAATTTTTATTCGATTCGATAAACACCCCAACGCGTAGCTGAGAAGAATAACAAAGATGGCTTGAGAGAATAAAAAAGTCAAGTGTTTTTTTAAACAAAATTAGTGAGATATTATATTTTATTTTGAGTATTTGTAAAGATGTAATATTTTTTTTCTTTTTAATGGAATGATGTTTTGTGATCTGATTATTGTATAAGTAACACATCAGCCTTTGACGAGTTGGAGTTTTACGCCTTTACTTTAAATATATCAAATGCTAAAGATATTTTTGAATTAAACCACCTAAAAACAGATTTTTAGGAAATTTTTAAAGTTCATTTTATTTTTTTAGTAAATTGTGGTTTTAGTCCCTATGCTTTAGTGGTTATTGCTATATTTTACAAATTCCAAATGTTTTGCAATTTACATACTAAGGTTTCTATTTTATTACGGTTTTGATCCACCACACTAACTCCATCCAACTTATAATTAATTACTAAAAAAACATATGATGGCATAATGGTAATTAACAATAACTTATTTTAGTACGGTTTTGATTCACCATACTAACTTCATCTCTTTAGATTTTTTTTTCTTTTTTTGTAAAGATCAAAAATACTTTTAATAAAGAAAATTAAAAAAAAATGAAAAAGCTGTATATATAGTAAAACAAATTACCTAAATGCAAGATTCAAATATAAATGCAGAATTAAAAAAAATGCTCAAATCTCGAAACTTTTTTTTTGTCAGTACAATGTTTATAAATTCGAGTTGTCCAATTTATGAACAAGAGAGTAAATGTCATGAACACAACCGAATAATTTGAATTTGTCATTTAACTCTATATAAAAAATTAAAAGGAATTTGGCGTTGGAGAAAAATATTTTAAAACATCAAAATACATAACTATAAATACAAGGCACCCACATCAACATTTTCTTTACCAGACTAATTGTATTAAAATTGCTATATTTTAAAACAACCTTCTACTTAGCACAAGTAATTAATTATAAGTTGGATAGAGTTAGTGTGTGGACCAAAATCACAATAAAATAAAAACCTTTGTATATAAATTGCAAAACATTTTGGTTTTGTAAAATATAGCAATAACTACCAAACCATTTTTATTCTATAAATTAATGAATCTATATAACTTTTCTTTTCATGCTTTGCAAACCATATACGTAATTATTTAACTCGTATAGTACACGAAACTATAACCTAACATTATAAAATGAATGACTCAATTTGTATGACTCGTGTTTTATTATCAAAAATGACTTATATAGTTATTAGTAGATAAAAATGTATTAAAATACATAATTAGACTACTTTAAACAAATAATGACCTTGGTATTTAAGAATACTCGATCTTTAAGATCACATAGTGTGGGAGGGTATGAAGAATGGGCATGAAACGCTATGTGGCAACCAAGTCAGCATTGTGGTGTAGAGAAAAACACGGGATGGGACATGGCGTGGAAGAGGGAAAAAATTAAAAAAAATAAATAAACATCAACCAATCAAAACAAATCTAAACTACATCCATCAATCAAGAGCCTCTACCTCACACACACAACTGCCCCCATGTTGGTTGGATTCCTCCCGCTCCTTCCACCACACCAGCCACAACACCGTCTACGGGGTGGTGTTCCGGCGTGATTGTGGCTTCCACTCCCTTTTCAACACCCACACCGTATGGTTTAAATGAAATGTTAGGTCTATTCTCACTTTTATTTCATTTTTTTTCTTTTACTAGCAATAAAACATCAATTATATTCATAACAATATAACAATATAGTAGCCACTTTAGCAAAAAGCTAGAGAACCAGAATACGAATATTGAGATGTACACAAACATATCAAAGTTAGATCGTCCCTTCCAATCTTATAAATGAAATTTTACTCTTACCATTAATCTAAAGGAACACGCATACCCTAATATCTTCTATAATAACTTTTTAAGATCTATGAAAACATTATTGAAGATTTTGTCATTTTTCTCTCTAAATAAGCCGCAATGTAGACAGCCCGACAATCCAATAGCTTGCATCATTTTCTTGTTTTTTTTTTTTTGTCTCCAATCAATTATGAACAAACTTGTAAGGCTACTCGGTGTGGGCCTGGCCCGACGACGCCCTCAACAGCATTTTCAAAGGGCCGACAGCGTCGAGACCATCTCCTCCGAGACGTTGAGAAACGGGCGGTAAAAGACAAAAACATAGCCGTTGGTAAAAAAAAAATTCAATACCACTTTATAAATATATATAATCTTTATTCGCCCACTTTTAACCCAAATTTTTTCAATCTCTCTCAATTTTTTATACACAACCATATTTTTTTTAAAAATATAGGCATGTCATCTTCTTCTTCATCATGGTGTTCATCATCTTCCGGTGAGGGCGTATTATTTTTTTGCGAACTTCATTACAAACGCAACACATATGATCACGGAGGAGGAGGAGGAGGAAGAGGAAGAAACATCGTCACAACCGCAAACTAGGAAGACCGCCTTAAATCGACACCGAGAACATATTTAATTTTTAGTCTATCTTTTTTAATTTAAATAATGTATTTAATTTTTTAGTGTATCTTTATTTTGGTGTATTTTTCTAATTTTTATATTTTTTTAGTGTTAATAATGAATTTAATTTATTTTTCGTTGTTAATATTTAACTGGGCATGATAGTTTAATGGCCGATTACTTTGCCGATGAACCTGTGTACACGGACGAGATGTTTAGACGTCGGTTCCGAATGTGTCGTCGACTATTATTACGTATAGCAGACGTCCTGGCGCAGTTTGATTCGTTTCACACTTCGATACGACGCCAGGGGTCGTAGGGGACTCACCACTTTACAGAAATGTACCGCGGCCATTCGCCTACTCGCATACAGGACTGCAACCGATTCGTTGGACCAGTATTTAAGGATGTCCAAAAGAACTTCATGTGAATGTTTGCACAGGTTTTGCGAATGGATGGATTTAGTTTTATAACAAGAAATATCTGCGGAAACCAAACGCAAACGACGTCCAACAATTATATCAAGCGCACGGAGAGAGAGAAATGGTTTTCCGGGAATGCTCTAAAGCATTGATTGCATGCACTGGCCCTGGCAGAACTGTCCTACAGCCTTGCAAAGTCAATATACTCGGGGCGATCATGGTCATCCAACTATAATACTAGAGGCTGTTGCATCACAGGATCTCTAGATTTGGCATGCCTTTTTGGTATGCCTGGTTCACTCAACGACCTTGACATCATCTACCAGTCACAGATATTTGACGACGTAATCGCAGGAACAGGTACAGACACAAGTTTTACAGTTTCGAGAGTGGAATACAAGCGCGGTTACTACCTTGTAGATGGAATATACCCAACGTACTCTACAATCGTTAAAACTATTCCGCACCAGTCAGACGATAAAAGAAAGAAATTTGCCAAGTTTCAAGAGGGAGCGAGAAAAGATATTGAACAGTGTTTTGGGGTTCTACAAAAAAGTGGCATATCATTGAATATCCAGCACGTTCTTTTACACCACATAGGTTGCGATACATTATGTATGCTTGTATCTTGCTGCATAACATGATCATCGAAGACGAAGGTAGAGCGAGTTGTGACTACGACGAAAACGCGTTTAACGGGAATTCTGTTACAGTAAACGGATTCTCTCTACGTAACAAGTACACACATCACAACCTATAAACGAATTTGGTGGACTACATTTGAAACAACACATAAAACGAACCCAACAACGATATGCCGGATGAAGATTAGTAGTTTTTTAAATTTTTTTAAGATTAGGTTAGTTTTTATAAATGTAATGTTAGAATTAATATTTATTTTAGAGTTTTTTCATTTTTTTAATATTAGGATGGTTTTTTTTAATGCAATGTTTGAATTATTATTTAATTTAGAGTTTAATTTTTATATATATATATATATATATATATATATATATATATATATATATATTATTGCATATTTAATTTTAGTTATATATATATATATATGTATATATATTGCATATTTCAGGTTAGTTTGTAAGGCACGTGCCAATATAGTTTTGGTCATAGCATAACTTTAATTTTTGTATTTTATCTTTCGATTGATATATCGAATACTGATACTGTACTAATACCATAATCATGAATCAAATCGATACCGACCTAATATCCGCCGCAACGCATGATCTTTTTCATTATGAAGAGCTAGCTTTGATATGGTTGAATCATCGATCGATCAAATATCACTTATCTATAGTGACTCACTATTTGTATCTGTTTAGATAAGTTATGAAATTAGTTTATAGACGCTTAAGAACTTTTTTGCATTAATTAGAAACGGCCATATATGTGTGTACAATTATAGGGGGTGAAGGAACCATTTTGATTTGAATTCATCCAAAAAAACATAGGTTTATATAATATACATGATAAAAATGTTTTACGCGAAGTTTTGTTGTAATAATGGTTATGTAGCTCCTTAGTCACGTAACTCCTAGCTACAATAATCATTTCTTCCTGATATGGTTGTAGATTTGTAGGAGTATATCACATAGAAAAAGAAAAATGATTGTAGATTTGTAGGGGTATATCACATAAAATATCGTTACATGATTTTCTCATCATCAAATGCTTATTTTATTCCTTGTTTTTTTTTTTTTTGAACTTTGATCATATTTGTTTAAGGTTCTTATTTTATTTGCAAATTTTAAGAATTTAGGCGTGACATATTAGGCAAGCAAAAATTTTATCACAAATCACAGGTATTGAGATATTAAGTAATAATGAATATCCAACATTCCCAACTCAGATAACACTTATGTATTATGACGCATTGATTATGAATAAGAAGAGAAATAAACACTTAAGTATGTTTATTTTAAAACGAGTAACTTTATGAGAATCTTCACAAATAAAGTTGTAAGCTCCTCATTTGTAAATTGAAATTATAGTTGTTATAATAAATTAGTTATAACTAGTTATATTCCTTCACGTGTTACGACGGGTATTAGGTCGGTATCAATTTGATTCATTATTATGGTATCAATACAGTATCAGCATTCGATATATCAATCAAAAGATAAAACACAAAAAATAAAGTTATGCTATGACCAAAACTATATTGGCACATGTTTAACTTCGGTTGAAAAACCATAAAATGAATATTAGTAACGGATCCAATAGGACTGGTATGGCCGTTGTTTGGACAAACTTGACAAGGCATCAATGTTGCTAAAAATATCTTCAGGCACATAAAATTTTCACTAAGCGTTATTAAAGTTGTCAGAAAATACTACTTCGGTTCGTCACAACAAATAACAAAAAACACAATTATATTTGACTCGTCTGGTTTGATCAAAACTTTTATTGAAGCGTAGATAAAAGTAAAAATGCCACAACGGTATATTCGAAATTTTAGAATACATAGCACTACATTATTAGAATAACGTAAAGGTAAAACGATATGGATTCAAAAAAAAGTGAGGTGATTTTAATAAGACTACTTGTTCATGAACACATATGACACTTAAGACTGATTATGTATGTGTGGTGTTGGTTTAGTAGTTCGGATCATATCAGTTTTTATCAACTCACATAAATGTCAAATATTTTTGAAGGGTCGGCCACTTATATCTAAACTATTTTGTACCACTAAAACCATGGAACTGGATATTTCTTGTTGAAAGTAGCTAATATACAAATGAAACCGGTACGCTACACAAATCATTAAACTAATACTATTATGAAATTGTTATAAAATAGTCCACCCCATTTCTCCAAGGTATTCTTTCTAACAAACATGACAATGTCAAAACCCACCCAACCCTCTCGAGATACATCGATGAAGTCTATGAGTTGTTTGATAAAAGTAGTTGGTGGCTGGCTGGTGACTGATAGCATTTTAGATATATTTAGATATTTGGAGAGTAGCTGGAACTTTTAATAAAATGTATAAAATGACCAAAATAACATAACTAAAAAATTTATTATCTTTAGAGGTTAAAATAGTCAGTTTTTTCCTAAAAGCTTGTAGCTTCTTCTAAACGCTACCAGTAGGAGCGTTTAACCAAAAGCTTCAATCTCCTAACCTAAAGCTTCAATCTCCTAACCTAAAGCTTCAAGCTCCTTCAACCAAACAAGGCTTTTTTATTGAGCATTAGCTTTTTCTTAAAAGGCTAAAGCTAGAAACTTTTAAAAGTTTCATGCCAAACATACCCAATGATGTTTAGGTATGTAGTGCAAGCTTATTCATTTTATGTTTTGCTTTGTGTGGTTAGAAGTTGGTTCGGTTATGATATATGATTAAGGGTACGATTTGGATTGGAGGTTTTGTTTGAGATGCAAGTGTTCGAAAGATTTAGCATGTGTGTGCCGTTTGTTTGTATGAGTGTAATGAATTCGTCATGTATGATTTGTCATATAATTTTTTTATTGGACGCAATACCACCAGTCAATCAATCAATCATACTTAGTATAATCACACTCATAGCCAGGCTATTAGTAGGGCCTGGGAAGGGTGAGATGTTGCGTCAGAGGATCTCTTGATTTGGCATGCCTTTCTTGGTCTGACTGGTTCACTCAACGACCTTAACATCATCTACCAGTCATAGATATTTGACGATGTAATCGCAGGAACAGGTCCAGGCACAAGTTTTACAGTTTCGAGGGTGGAATACAGGCACGGTTACTACCTTGCAGATGGAATATACCCAACATACTCTACAATCGTTAAAACTATTCCGCACGCGACAGACGATAAAAGAAAGAAATTCGCCAAGTTTCAAGAGGGGGCGAGAAAGATATTGAACGGTGTTTTGGGGTTCTACAAAAAATGGCATATCATTGAATATCCAGCACGTTCTTTTACACCACATAGGTTGTGATACATTATGTATGCTTGTATCTTGCTGCATAACATGATCATCGAAGACGAAGGTAGAGCGATTTGTGACTACGACGAAAACGCGTTTAACGGGAATTCTGTTACAGTGAGTGCAGAACAACAAGATTTAAACGGATTCTCTCTACGTAACGAGTACACACATCACAACCTAGAAGTGGACTTGGTGGACTACATTTGGAACAACACACAAAACGAACCTAACGACGACATGCCGGATGAAGACTAGTAGTTTTTTAATTTTTTTAAGATTAGGTTGGTTTTTATAATGTAATGTTAGAATTAATATTTATTTTAGAGTTTTTTTTAAATTTATTAATATTAGGTTGGTTTTTTAATGTAATGTTTGAATTAATATTTAATTTAGAGTTTACTTTTTTAGTTATATATATATATATATATATATATATATATATATTGCATATTTAACTTTAGTTATATATGTATATATATAAATATATATATTGCATATTTAATTTGCCAAAATTAAAAAAATAAATTAATTAACTAGATGGGGTAATGTCATCACCCATTTCCTTGGTTACATCTTTGGAGGAGCATTCTCCCAGTACTATGACGTGGCGCTGACGTAAGGGTCGTCCTCGAGGACCATCACCCATACGTAGCCTTACAAGTTTGTTCATAATTGATTGGAGACAAAAAAAATACAAGAAAATGATGCAAGCTATTGGATTGTCGGGTTGTCTACATTGCGGCTTATTTAGAGAGAAAAATGACAAAATCTTCAATAATGTTTTCATAGATCTTAAAAAGTTATTATAGAAGATATTAGGGTATGCGTGTTCCTTTAGATTAATGGTAAGAGTAAAATTTCATTTATAAGATTGGAAGGGACGATCTAACTTTGATATGTTTGTGTACATCTCAATATTCGTATTCTGGTTCTCTAGCTTTTTGCTAAAGTGGCTACTATATTGTTATATTGTTATGAATATAATTGATGTTTTATTGCTAGTAAAAGAAAAAAAAATGAAATAAAAAGTGAGAACAGACCTAACATTTCATTTAAACCATACGGTGTGTTGTGGAAAAGTGGAGTGGAAGCCACAATCACGCCGGAATACCACCCCGTAGACGGCGTTGTGGATGGCGTGGGGGAAGGAGCGGGAGGAATTCAACCGACATGGGGGCAGTTGTATGGGTGAGGTGGAGACTCTTGATTGGTGGATGTATTTTAGATTTGTTTTGATTGGTTGAGTTTATTTATTTTTTTAAAAAAATATTTCCTCTTCCACGCCATGTCCCACCCCATCTTTTTTTCTCTACGCCACAATGCTGACTTGGTTGTCATATGGCGTTTCACGCCTATTCTTCATGCCCTCCCACACTTTATGGTCTTAAAGATTGGGTATTCTTAAATACCAACATGAGGTTCATTATTTGTTTCAAGTAATCTACTTATGTATTTTAATACATTTTTTATCTACTAATAAGTATATTTAGAGTCATTTTTTATAATAAAACACAAGTCTTACAAATTGAGTCATTGATTTTATAATGTTATGTTATAGTTTCGTGTATTATACGAGTTGAATAATAAAGTATATAGTTTGCACAGCATGATAAGAAAAGTTGTATAGATTCATTAATTTATAGAATAAAAAAAAGAGTAAATTACGGTTTTGGTCCTTGTGGTTTAGTGGTTATTGCTATATTTTATAAAACCAAAATGTTTTGCATTTTACATACAAAGGTTTTTATTTTATTGTGGTTTTGATCCACCACACTAACTCTATCTAACTTATAATTAATTATTGGTCACATGAGAAGCATGTGCTAGATAGAGGGTTATTTTAAAATATAGCAATTTTAATACAATTAGTCTGGTAAAGAAAATGTTTACGTGGGTGACTTGTATATATACCGAACTTCCGGACACATTCAACAACGTAGACACCCCAATAGCTTGCATCATTTTCTTGTACTTTTTGTCTCCAATCAATTATGAACAAACTTGTAATATCTCTTATACCGAACTTTCTGACACGTTCGCGTTTTGCACCATATCTCCATCATAAATGAATCCGAGCTTAACATGAGGTTTTCGAACCATCCCCATTTGTAACTATCATCCGACATCTTGCAACTACTCATCATGAGTTTTTTCCATCACCATTTCCTTACTTGACCCGACTGAAGAAAACCCATTCGGTCTTACACCGACCACAATTTCGAAAGCTTCAAACTTGAATGAATTGGAGGCATGCAAAACTCACTTTAAGATACCAAGCCTTGTAATCAAATCCTATAATAATTTGAGGTGTGCAAAATTAAAGCCATAATCATTCTGACTAACAAACCTGATTTAAACTAAACTGTATGTACACATGTTATTGGTCCAAAAGTTACTTCTGAGTAGAGCTATAAGTAACAAAAGAATACATAAAATTCTTAGGTCTTTTAAACATCCTCACAGTCGCACTCCTTCCCTGAACCGCACTGACCTTGTCGTACTAGGCCAGCGTCACATAGCCTAGAGAAGTGCAAAGTGCGGTCATTGCAGCGCATGCCACATGGAACAGAGGGTGTTAAACACCTTGGTTTGGGGGAGGGGAGGTGGGTCTAGTAGTTAGTTTGTCTAAATGTAACGATAGCCAAGGAACTTCTACAAATATACCACTCCATCATTTGTCCATTCTCTTACGTGGGACAAGTTCTGGTTATTCCTCTCATTTTCATTTTTATTTTTGCAGCTTTCACAGCTTCAAAAACACAACTTCAAGTATCGATATCCCATAAATTTTAGAACACAAACTCAGTAAATAAGAGTTATATCAATCGTACATATTATTATTAATGTCCAAAAATAGTGAAATAGTGAAAAACTTGTTTTTCACTATTTATTCAACTGTTAAAATATTTATTTGTATCTTTTTTTCTTTTGTAATTGTTATTAATTTATTATTATTGTTAATAATAATAAATCGTCTTAAAATTCTAAGAAAATTATATATTTATTATTTTATATAATTCTTAATAATTATATATTAATTAATTTTTTTCAACTGTTAAAATATTTATTATTTATATAATTCTTAATAATTATATATTTATTTAATACCCACTTACATAGTTTGTTTTTTTTATAATAAATCGTCTTAAAATCCTAAGAAAATTACAACGAGACACAGTCAGGATTCAATCTAGAGTAAATTGCACAAAACATCCTTATCTAGAGTAAATTGCACAAAACAACCTTTATGTTTCCTCAAACATGTAGGTTCCAGCCTTAATTTTTAAAAGTTGCTAAAAACAGCCTTTAAGTTTATTTTTGTTGCAGGTTCAATCCTTTACAGCTAACCACGTTATTTTTTTCAGTTAAGTTCCCTCACATGCATAACATGTGAGGGTATATTCGTCATTTTAGTTGATCTTCCACCCACGTCAATTATAAGAAAAAAGAATATTTAAGGTTTAACCTATTTTAAAAAAATTCTAACCGCAGGGACTAATATGCAATAAAACCAAACTTTTAAAAACCAAACACTCTCTTTTCCGGTCTTCTTCTCCGGCGACTTCGCCGGATTCCGGCGAACCCGGAATTAAGATAGGAATCTTCTTAAGCTAGCCCACTAAGCTGTAAAGATTAACACAGATTTTGATCATGCCAATCAAACTCTTCAGGATTATCATCAGTTGGAAGAATCGGCGCCTTATTCGCACCAGACGGAAACGACAAACGACTCTTCAACCCTAGATACCTCTCACGGAACTCCGATGCCGTCAATTCAGAGAACTTCGTAACACCGTGTTCAGTAGTCGGATCCAGCAACTGATGACGCTTAGGACTCTGCAAACTTTGTTTGAACTAGGTTAAAACTTAAATATTTTTTTTATAATTGAAGTGGGTGGAAGATCAACCAAAATGACGAATATACCCTCACATGTTATGCATGTGAGGGAACTTAACTGAAGAAAATAACGTGGTTAGCTGTAAAGGATTGAACCCGCAACAAAAATAAACTTAAAGGCTGTTTTTAGCAACTTTTAAACATTAAGGCTGGAACCTGCAAGTTTGAGGAAACATAAAGGATGTTTTATGCAATTTACTCTTCAATCTAATAATTTTCATATGTTTTAAACGATATATGCTAAAGATTTTATATTATTCGTCGCGAAGGGCCTATTTGCGTGTCTCTAAAGTTTGTGGTAGGACGTAGTAGTGGAGCCAGGGTCCCCCACGACCCACCCCACATGGTTGATGGTACCACCTTCTAATTTTGCACAAAGATAAGGGGTTATAAATCGGAAAGAAATTGTTGCCTATGAGATATAATGTATCCTCTAGCAATTGTTGCTATGGCTAGGAGCATGTGACTAATGTGCCACACTGACACTTACCCATTTCACGTCACGTAAAACACTTTATGAAAAATAGGTTAGTTTAAAATCCGATCATATTTGAAACAACTCCTGGGTATCAATTTTTAATAGTATATAATCAAATGAGTGAATTTCAAGAATTGTCCTTTATATTTATACATAATTTAAGACGATGACCTTTATCTTTAAAATTGATAAGTTTTGTATTTTATGTTTCCAAATGCTACACGGTTCGTCCTTTCGGACTAACTCACTTAGTTTTTATTATTAAATCAGATCACACAAGGGTAATTTAGTCTTTTTTACCCATTTATTTAAAAATATTTTAACAACTAAAACAAAATATATTTTAAAACGTAATAATATGTATTATAATATAATCGAGAGTCTCTATCCCACTCCTCTCTACTTCTCTCCACTGCCACCACCACCCTCCACTACTCTCACACTGCCACCGCCACCACCACCCTCTACTATTCTCAACTTCCATCAGTGGTCATAAAGCCCTAATTTCCGTCAATCCCACAAACACAAGTTCACAAATTCAATCAAACCACAATGACTCAGATTGAAGGACAACAAATCATCGACGATGGGGGGTTCCGGTCTGTACAATCAAACTACAAATAACTCAGATTGAAGGGCAACAAATCATTGACGATGGGGGGTTTCAGTCTGTTCAATCAAACCACAAATAACCCTAATTTCGTTACTGTAGTGGTGGTGCTAATGGGGGCTCCGATCTGTTTGATCTCCACAGATCGTCGACGATGTAGTGATGGGGGTTCTGGTCTGTTCAATCACTGTAGTGGTAGCGGGTGTTATTAGGTTTTAAGCAGCGATTAGCAGGTGGCAGTGGCAGGTTTCAGGTGGTGGTGGTTATGGAGACGACAGGTACAGGTGGTGGTGGTGGTGGTTATGGAGGCGGCATGTGTAGGTGCGGTGGTTATGGAGGCGACAGTGCAGCTGACGGTGGTTATGGGGCGGTAGGTGCAGGTGGCAGTAGTTGTGGGGGTCGAAGGTGACGGTAATGATGGGGGGTGGCAGAGGTGGTGGTGGTGAGAGAGATCGAGAGATGAGAAAGAGGGATAGAATGAGAGAAAGTAGGGTTTTTTGTGTATATATATAATTTTATTTATTTTTCTAAACCTTTTTTTAGATATTTACATAATTAGTCCCTCCAAAGGTAAAATGACAAAATTGTCCTTGTGTGTGTAACATCCATGTCAAACGGGTTCCAAAACCCGCTCCGTTTGAAAATTTAAGTATTTATTTAATAGTTCGTTACGTATTTATTAGTTTTAATTAAATTATTTTAATACTCATGATTAATAATTAAATCTCCTAATTAAAATAACAATCAATAAAGGAAAATAAATAAACCTTTTTATATCAAAAAGAAATAAAATAATAAAAAGAAGTAGTCGGGGTTCGAACCCGGATACCCTCACCAAACTGCACACAACAAAACACCATTGGTACACACGCACCATATGTTTTAAAACCCGAAACAAATGAACTTTATACACAAACAAGTCCCTAAAACCTGCAAATTTAAATCAACACCGTCTGTAACCGCCAAATCAAAGAATTGTCGCAAATTACGTTTGTTTTGGGATTTATCCAAGTCATAAAAACTGAATAACAGTTTCAATTATTTTGAAACCGCCTGCAATCATTCAAAGAATTAACAAATCCATAATTTGAGGTTTTTGAAACCGAAATCTTGTAATTTACCACTCGCAGTATAAATATCGACTCATCTCACCCTCATTTCCTCGCTCATACCCACTCTAAATCCTCTGATCAAAGTGCTCTGTTCGTCGGAAAATTCTCCTGTCTTCGCCGGAATTAGTCACCGGAAAACCGGGAACTCTGTCTTTCCAGTGGTATGAATCCTTAAACCTCTCTATGCTTCATTTTAAATTAGATTACAAACAGTTAAACCAGAACCGTTAAAAATGTGTAAACAGTCGAGTTCAGTTCTGGGTTGAATAAGTTTGAAGAAGATGAAGTTATTTAGTGTATATGTATAATAAAATCTCTGTTATGAACGGGTTAGACACCAGCCCAATTGGTAGGCTGGGTGCATTACGAGATTCTGGTCGATGGTTCGAGTCAGAGTGTACGCTCCGGTTCGTTCATTTTAAAGTCTTTTTAAATTAATTGATTTCTGAATTACTCTAATAAGAATATATAGGTAATTAAAATCAGTGTTCTGATGGGTTAGACACGTAGCTCAGTTGGAAGAGCTGCGTGCACGTTAACGGGAGGTCACATGTTCGAGTCTCACCCCACGCTGCCTAAAACAACTACCGACCCGGTCAGGCCTGACAATATTTTTTTAATACTATTTTATTCTATATTATATATATATATATATATATATATATATATATATATATATATCCTTTCCAAAAATAATAATAATAATAATAATTAAAAACACTTAAATAAAACCATTTTTGTAGGTTTAAAAATCCCAATAAATACCGTAAAAATAACCTAAAAGTCTAACAAAAAGTATTAAATCAAAATATCTATTTTTATATATTTATCGAATTATTGCGTTATTATTTAGGTTAGTCTCCTTCGTTAGTTAAATCCTCAATTTCGTGCGCACTCTTCATCAATCAAGAAAACGCACCCACTGTGAGTGAATTTTTACAAATTCCCTTTTTTATTCATGTTTTGGGGTGTTCATGTGTCGTTTACATATTTCGTTTATCCAAACACTTGTGCTATTACCATTATATGATCTTACGTGTGATGTGAATGTTGTTTGTTGTGTTGTGTGTTTTCATTTTTGTCAGTTGCGTGCAAATCATTCATTAGGCCCATCAGTTCCTCGTTGGAGACGAGTTGAGCATCAGGTGCCTCATTAGATCGGCTCCGTTTGATTGAGCCTTGATCTCATTGTTTATCACTTGTCATGTTTGTGTGTGCATTGATTGATATTATGTGGTTTGTGGTTATATTTACATATGCGTATACTCATATTTGGTTTATACACATTTTTATTTAATAACCAATACAAATAATTCTTTCAAATGTTTAAATAAGATTCACTCGCCAACTTTTGTTGACCCAAAACCCTATTTTTACACATGATACAGGTGGACAAGTTGAAGCAAGGAACACATAGGGATTTGCCTTAGAAGAAAAATAAAGAGTTCTTAAATGTTGTGTTTAGAACATGTTGTGCTTGTATGTTTATTGTAATTTGTTTCTTTAAATTTGAAATAATAAATATGAAACTTTATAGTAAATGTCATGAGCTTTGATGAAACCCAGTCATGCCCCGACTACCATTTCCTCTGTGTGACAGTGTGCAAGGCACATGACTAGATTTAACGAAAAAAAAAACTAACTGAGTTTGGCCAAAAGAACAAACCGTGTAGCATTTGGAAACATAAAGTATAAAACTCATCAATTTTAAAGGTAAAGGGCATCGCCTGAAATTAGGCATAAAAATAAAGGACAATTTTTGAAATTCACTCTGATAAATAAAACGTAAGTTTGTTGATGAAATGCATTCTCGGTAATTTTTTCATGTATTAGACACTAGTTAATGCATAAAGTTTAGACAACAAGAAGCTAAGCTGCTGAGACATGGTCCAACTACTTGAACTAGTGCGGGCGGCCTATTTTGACGTGGTACTTCCAGAATGCTATCAGAAAAGCAAAGAAGGATTGGCCTATAAACTGATCACCCAGGTGAATTCAGAATTTCTTGGAGTGTTTCCCATACAACAGGTTTTTTCTTTTGGAAATTGACCTTTCTTCTGGGTAAGATGGTGGATGATCAGTATTGGTCTGATATAAATAGGTGGTATTTTATAGATTATGTTGATCCAAAATATATTAGAGCTATGGACAATTACAAGTTCAATTACGTGAGCGGTATTAGGCAACTTATCAAAAGCTTATAGCATGACTAGTACCATTTTATATATGCATGTTTGTATGAAATCTTGGAGCAACGATGGTGTCTTTACCTTGTTTGGTGCTCATTTAAAAATGTTTAGTCTTCTAGTTTTTAATGATGGAAAAATTGATGAATATGTGTTTTTCACCAAGTGGAAAATGTGTTTTTCCAGTTACTTTGGATACAAATCACCATATGTAATTGCGATTACTATATTTGTTGTGCGATTACAAAGGTGTGTATTTGAAGTTAAGAAAGCTATGAATACTGAAAGGGAAAAGAGTGGAATAAGTGTGAACTTGTGTAACATAGGAGGACGGAGAAACCTTGAGGGATATATGAGAAGGAACACTTATTAGATATTGTTTCCTTATACAAAAGAACTAGTGGGCCCTTTACACACACTCGCAATGCACACACATTGTGTGTACAATGAGCGTAATTTGACATTTTGATAATTGGTCTAGGTCGAAGGTGTTCAGAGACCTCTAAACCGCAATTTAGATGTGGACCAAAACCACTCAGTCGACAACATACCACTCGCACGTCTCTAAAGGGTTGTTTAAAGACATTCGCAATTCCGTGAAAGGCGTAGCATCAAGTCATAATTAAGGACAACTGATTAAATCAATTCGTAACATGTTGTTCAACTGGTTAAATTGCTATTAAGGGTGCTTAATGTACTTTAGTTTTTTAATTTAATGAGTTTAAATGCTCTGAGAATTTTGTCTTCTCGAATAACTATGAACTAACGTGATACCTTAGTTGGAGCTACATCGGGAAAAAAACGCCTTCCTCTTTATTCACAGCAAACACACAAATAAAAGTTCCAACAACTTGTGATCTACTTCTTGCATGTACATATAGTGGTCTATTCTCTGTGTGGTTGTTGTAACTTGAGAGGCAAACTCATTCTTATTAGAGAAAAAAAAGTTTTATGGGAACTATGTCAAACACATGCCTCAACTACACTTTGTTCTTCCTCGTTCATAACTAGGGGAGATACCCGCGCTACGCGACGAGGTGTCTTGTGACAAATGTGGTGAACACATTTTTATATCAAATTATCATATATATACGGCATTGTGATAAACAAAAAGCTACATAGTTTGTTTTGTTTTTAAGAAAAATGTTTTATTTTGGAATATAATTATGTTTTGATTAAATTTTGTATCCAAAAGTTAGGTAAAAAACTAATCATATATTTAATTTTTTTTAAAGATAACGAAAGCAAGTTGTTAGAGAAACATAAAAATACCAAAATTTAACGTTTGCTTATTTCGTTAGTGAAGTGAACATCCTATACTCACATAAATTTATAGGAAATAATGGTTAGAGAGAATAAAGTTTATATGCATTACTAGTTAGTATAGTGAAGGTTCAGTATATTATTTAAAAAGATAATTAGAGAAGTGGGCCAAGAGAGAAAGAGAGAAATAGATAAAATCAAACTCAAGACTGTCATATAAAAGTATAAAACATTAATATTTATTAAAGTAAATATGTGATATTAAAATTTTTAAGGAGAAAAAGAATCGCTACCGTACATCCCTTCAAATTTGTTAGATTATATATAATTTCCTTAATTATTTCATTTGTAACCAATATTGTAACATTTTCTTTTCTACTTTAGACAGGGACGAATGTATGTATAGTTTAGGTGTAGTCCAAGCTACCCCTCAACTTTGTTGGCAGAGTGTAAAACTAGTGCAATATATTAGGATAACTCTAGGTCAAAAAAAATTGACTACCCATTAACTTTTTTTCTAGATCCGTTACTAATTTTAGAATTTTCTTTTAATATAAAAATTTATAGGTACTCCTACATTTATATATGCTTCTTTGAGATTTACAAAACACGTTTTTACCACAACATTGCACATAGATAACAAATTAGTTGATAATGGTAGTTGTACATCATATTATGGTGTCGATGGTGTCTTGACTTCCATTTCTTTTAGATATCGTTTTTATTTTCAACTTTTGAATCAATCTAGCAATTGAAGTTGACAAAATAATGGATCATTTACAATTATTGTACATATTTTCCCAATATTTGTTATTGAAAAGATTGAAAATATTCTCTTAAGTGAGATCGAATTCATCCACAAATATTCGCTTAAGTGAGATTGAAAATAATGGTTTAGGTTTTTTGGGCTTATAGAGAGTTTGGATCCTGTACTAAGACACGGGGTTATGAAAACTTATGGCTATGAAATGCTATTAGTCATAACTGGTCTTTTGACAAGTTGATAGTATTGCACAACCACCCTTGGTTGGCCTTACAAACTAACCTGAAATGGCATTGATCTTTTTCATTATGAAGAGCTAGCTTTGATATGGTTGAATCATCGATCAATCAAATATCACTTATTCACTATGACTCACTATTTGTATCTGTTTAGATAAGTTATGAAATTAGTTTATAGACGCTTAAGAGCGTTTTTGCATTAAATAGAAACGGCCATATATGTGTGTGTACAATTATAGGGAGTGAAGGAACTATTTTGATTTGAAATCATACATAAAAAAACATAGGTTTATATTGGTATACACGATAAAAATGTTTTACGCAAAGTTTTGTTGTAATATTGGTTACGTAGCTCATTAGTCACGTAACTCCTAGCTATCATAGTCATTTCTTCCTGACATGATTGTAGATTTGTAGAAATATATCACATAGAAAAATGATTGTAGATTTGTAGCGGTATATCACATAAAAAAATCGTTACATGACTTATCATCAAATGCTTATTTTATTCCTTGTTTTTTTTACTTTGATCATATTTGTTTAAGGTTCTTATTTTATTTGCAAATTTTAAGAATTTAGGCGTGACATATGAGGCAAGCCAAAATTTTATCACACACATCACAGGTATTGAGATATTAAGTAATAATGAATATCCAACATTCCCAACTCAGATATCACTTATGTATTATGACGCATTGATTATGAATGAGTTGACCATTCCTCCACCCCGCTTCATCCATTCTCATTCCAAAAAGTCCTTCAATCTGAAGGTGTGTTAAGCATATAGTCATTGTGGTTACAGACGGGTTAAGAAGAGAAATAAACACTTAAGTATGTTTGGTTGTGAGTAACTTTAGAATGAGTAACTTTATGAGAATATTCATGAATAAAGTTGTAAGCTCCTCAATTGTAAATTGAAAATATTAGTTGTTATAATAAATTAGTTATAACTAGTTATATTTCTCCGCACGTTACGGCAGGTATTAGGTCGGTATCGATTTGATTCGTTATTAGGGTATCAGTACAGTATCAGCATTAGATATATCAATCGAAAGATAAAACACAAAAATAAAGTTATACTATGACCAAAACTATATTGGCACGTGTTTTACTTCGGTTGAAAAACCATAAAATGAATATCAGTAACGGATCCAATAGTACCAGTACGGATGTTGTTTAGACAAAATTGACAAGGCATCGATGTTGCTAAACATAGCTTCAGGCACATAAAATTTTAATCCAAATACTACTAAAAGCTAGTGGTAAGTGGGTATCAAACACAGGGAGTTTGTGGAATATGTGCTATCTAAAGTTTATACTAAGTTGTTTAATTTATCTAAAATGCAAGAAATTGAATTCAGGATTTTAGTGTTTTGGTTTTAGATTTAAACTAATTACAATTCAAATATTGGTTGTTTAACAAATTAGAAGCAAGTAATCATCCTAAGTTTCCGGTTTCAATTAACACTTGTGTTTCAAATCCAACTAGAAAAAGTCATATAGACATGACTCGTGTTTGACTAATTGTTCGTGATAAAAGGGAACTAAGTACTCGGATTACTACGATGCGAGGTTGTTACCCGATGATCAATTAACCAATATCCAACCCTTAAACCCTCCCGTGATATCTCGATTGTCAACGACACCAAGAACGTACGATTAAGGCAAAGATCAAAACATCAATCAACAATTTACCAACAAATATCCAAACACCATAATAAACTACAAAGATTGCAAGTCTATTATTCTAGAAATCAAAGATAAGAACACAATTGTATGAAGCAAACCTTCCACCTAGGATGATCACAATGAGTTTAGCCACTCATGGTCTTGCAAATCATCACACCTTCAATTGTTATATTCATCTGAATCATAAACCAAAAGAAAATGTTTAGAAATTGTTTGGAACCCACAAGAACACCAAAAATTCGCCTCTAAGCTCCGCAAAACGTTCCCCCAATGATTGGTTGTAACACCCTGTAAAATCGTGTCCAATAGTATAGTGACACGTGTTGTATTTTTAAATATAGCCTGTTAAAGACCAATAAGGACTAAAGGCATCAACATGCTCAATCTGAGCCTCTGAGTGATGATCCGATGTCAACATGCATAAATAACAGCCTCTGAGCGACTGATATGTCAACATGCTTAAATCATTAGCCTCTGAGTGACTGATACGTCAACATGCTTGAAATTTGGCCTCTGAGTGACTGATATGTCAACATGCCCAGCCTCTAAATGACATTGGAATCAACATGCTTATCATAAGCCTCTGAGTGATCCTTTGTGAAGTCCTAAACTCTTATACGTGCCATTTATTGGACGAGAGAATTTAATTTTGTAAATATGTGAAAGTTGGATGATGGAGGGATTAAAAGTGTCAACATGTTAATTTATACCTCTGAGTGACCTTTTAACGAACCGAGAGCTCGACAATGTCCGGGCATAATCCCAGGTATGCCAAGTATTGGCTACGGAGGGCTAAAAGTGCCAAAAAGGTGTTTAAAAAGGTTTTTAGAAGCTTTAATAAGTTAAGGGGTTAAAAGTGTCAAACTTTGAAAGTGGCCTTGGGGCGGTCGCAGGTCGCGATAGACCAGGCCTGGATCTCTCGCGGGGCGCGAGAACAGGTCTGCTGCAGAAAGTTTTGTTTGGAGACCAAGCAAAACTCCAAAACCATTAATTCGAAACCATGGCTTCTCTAAACTGCTATGCCACGTTTTGAGACACTTGTAAGCTTCTTCTTATACCCCTAAACACCTGGCTTCACCTCATTTGACCTCTCCAACTATAAATAGGTGTTCAAGTGCTTCATTCCAACTTGCACCTTTCTAAATCGTAACTCTTCTCCCTCCTCTGGAAGTTCCTAGCTGAAAGGAGCATCCAACTTAGTTCTCTTGCATTGTAGGAACCTCTTGTAAGTGTTCCTTGCTCTTGCATTTTCGTTTATAGGCTTTTATAGCCAAAAGTCAAGCGTTTTCCTAAAACGCTTTGACTTTCGGTTAAGACCATTATGGTCCAGCCAGTTGTTCGAAATGAACATGACTAAGTGATAGTAATAAGGTAGGTGTTAGTCCCTATAAAGGGCACCTCCTGAAGATCACGTATGCTAGACCAATTGACGGGTCAAAGTTATGGAAATAAAAAAGTCAAACAGGCCATTTTTTGGAAAAATCATAAATTGATCTTATATATGTTATGAAACCTGTTTTGACACTTAAAAAAGTTGGTAATAATTATTAGAACATGTAAGAACGGCTCATCAATTTCAGAAGTGTTCCTTGCTCTTGCATTTTCGTTTATAGGCTTTTATAGCCAAAAGTCAAGCGTTTTCGTAAAACGCTTTGACTTTCGGTTAAGACCATTATGGTCCAGCCGTTGTTCGAAACGAACATGACTAAGTGATCGTAATAAGGTAGGTGTTAGTCCCTATAAAGGGCACCTCCTGAAGATCGCGAATGCTAGACCAATTGACGGGTCAAAGTTATGGAAATAAAAAAGTCAAACAGGCCATTTTTTGGAAAAATCATAAATTGATCTTATATATGTTATGAAACCTGTTTTGACACTTAAAGAAGTTGGTAATAATTATTAGAACATGTAAGAACATGTTCGGCTCGTCAATTTCAGTTCTAGGGTCGGTTCGCAACCGAAAGTCGCGAAGTTTGACTTTTGTTTTGACTTTCAATTCTGACCCGATTTAGATAAGTTACCTACTGATCTAAAGTTGCATTATGATTGTAATATAATGTAGCATAACCTTTAAGGTTATATTACATGATCATAATCAAAATCTAAGTTTATGTGCATGTCCCATAATTATGCCATTCTTGACCAAAATGCCCTTTTTGCATAAAACAAGGCTTTAAATAATAATGAACCTGAAAATGAGTTTCCTACTGATGTAATATTATAAGTAGGATTATTTGGGATGTTAAACCAAGTTATAAACTGAGTTTTCAAGCAAGCCCTTAAACTATGTAGATAATTGGCGATTTTAGCCCTTGTGTCTCATAAACTAGTTTTAATCAAATCTTTTCAGGGTAAATTATTTACCACTAATATGTATATTAAATAACATATTTAAAACATTTTAATCTGACCATAACATCAGTTTTCTTAAAAATCGCATAAGGACGTCATTTTACGACATAAGCGCCATTTAGGCGCATAGTATGGTTTTAAACCATATTAATGGACCAAGACTTGTTACCTACTGATTCTAAAACTTATTTTAAACATATTTACAGTAGGTACATATTATAAACTCAGAATCCCAAATAATTTATAAACTATGTGTAAAATGACCAAAATGCCCCTTCGGTGCATAGTTTGGTCATAAAAGATAAATTACACATATAAATGATATCCTACTGATATTATATCATAAATAAAATATTTTTCCAGAATACTTATGATGGTAAACTTAAAATATATTCAAGTTTCTTTTATACGGTATAAAATTACTAAAATGCCCTTATGAGGCATAATTTCGTTTTAAAACCTTAACGGGCATACAAGTTAATATCCTACTGATACCTTAACTTACTTAAAGTATAATGGCATATAGAACTTGTCCATGACTTATCCGGTTACCCATTATCGCTATAAGCGTACGGTTGATTATACGCAACTATTTTATGGAAGTTAACCGAAACGGGTTTAATCTTGTCATTTAAGTTTCAAAATCCAGAATGTTTATAGTTTACCCATATTATACAAGTCAAGGTACTTGTTGGGATTAAACTACATTCTATCCAATCAGCGTTTAATCTAGCGTCATACGTTTTGATCAAGTACGCTAGTCGGTCTAAGTCTATGACTTAAATAAGACCGTTAGTATTTAATTGGTTAGTTTATGCCGTAATCCAGACTAGAGAATTGCCGGTAAATGCTATCTGCACTTAGTCCTTTTTGTGTACGGCTGACTTATTAAAAAATTTAAAAGAAGACTAGCTCAGGTAAATACTCTCGACTTATTTCCCCTATACGGGCTTGGGTTACGGTGAATTATCACCGCTTGGTCGGAAATGGGATTCAATCGAACGCCGGTTTGGAGATAATAAAATCCGCATATTCTGTTTTAATCAGTTTTGTTTGATAATTTAAACATCGGGGGTTAACTACCGTGTCCTTGATATCCTCGGCTCATTACAATAGAAATGGCCACGACCTTAGCGCGAGTGTAGGCATACACCCGATAGACGCTCAATTATGCATTCCCACAAAGTTAGGAGGAATTGACTCCTTCGTGAGTCCAAAGTGGTGTGTACGTTAATTGTGTCTCGGTCTTCATACCGAGCCCCGCATGTATGACAAACATGTAAATCTGTTAACAAGGTTGGACGGTTAATTAACCCAAGGTATAAAAAGATTTTGTGCTGATACGCACTTAAAACATTTTTGAAATGTTTTCAAAATGAGTCAGTTTGGTGTATTTACCAGCGAAAGCTGACGTATTTTCAAAAGACTAATCTGCAGGTACAATAAGAAAATAGGCCTGAAGTGCTCGGTAGTGATAGAGGATCTTGCAAATCCTAAATCTGCCCAAAGTCGGTTTTATATTCTTTCCATGTATAATTTATGATCCGCCTGTGGATCTTCTATTACGAGCCTGTATATTATTTTGTATTTTCGAACATTCGGTTTGTAATAGTAATTTTACTCCAAGACTTCCACTGTGCCGTGTTTAATTGACTATGACGATTGTTAACTGACGTCACGATACTCCCCACCCGGGCCCGCCGGTGTATGGATTTCAGGTTGGAAATCCGGGGTGTGACATTGGTATGCCAAAAGTCCATTGAAAATCAAGTTAAAATGGGCAATTACACTTTTCTCGTTGCTGACCACCGTAAGCTATGGTGGTCACCATAAGCTACTGTGGTCAAAATTTCCTTACGCCCCCAAGAGACTGGCTTACGGTGTATAGAAGGATCAGACACCACCGTAAACTACGGTGCCCACCGTAGCTTACGCCGTAGCTTACGGTGGACAGCATATTTTCCATTTTTGTTTTTTTATCAACTCTCCAAGTCTTCATCTTCATTTATCCAAGCGCAAGCTCCCCTCAAAGCACGTAAAAATCACTTATTTATGCTCTTCGGTACCTGCAAAGCCATACACGCTGTAGTTATCAAATCCTAATTATTAACCAAATTAAGTGCGGAATATTGATCGATTTAAAGCACTTGAGGGTTGTCCAATGGACCACCCGTTACTAAACATAGCTTCAGGCACATAAAATTTTCACCAAGTGTTACTGAAGTTGTCAGAAAATAATGCTTCGGTTCGTCCCAACAAATCACAAAAAACTCAATTATATTTGACCCGTCCGATTTGAACAAACTTTTATTGAAGCGTAGATAAATGTAAACACGCCGCAACGGTATATTCGAAATTTTAGAAAACATAACACTATGTTATTAAAATAAAGGAAAGGTAAAAAGATGTGGATTCACAAAAAAAATTAAGTGGTTTTAATAACAATTACGTTTGTACTTCAATTACTTATACTTTAATACTAACAACGAATTTTGAACTTCTTTTGTCCAGGTGTGCAGAAAAATAGAAATGTTATAACGGTATACTAATTTTTTTGGAAAATATTGTATTTTAAAAGTTGTCATAGAAAACAAAATATGTTTAAAATTAACTACTTTAGTATAATAAAAATAAAGTTAAAAACCAAAAAAATATAATAATAAATAATTATTTTGTTACTATTCATGGTAACTCACTAATAATAATATAACAATCAAAAGGCAAAACCGACTGAACAACATATAGGTATCGTACTAAACTGAAACCGACTGAACAACATATCAATGGATACTAGCACTCGTTATAACAATCAAAAGGCAAAACCCAAAAATAAAGTCGTTATATGCCCAAAAGAATATCGACGCATATTTTACATAAATCAAAAACCATAAAAACGAATATCAATGTCTTCCGAAATGAGTATCAGTATTCATTCCGATGGTACCGATACCGGTACTGATGTTGTTCGATTGGAATTGACGTGGTGCCAATACTCGTTATGATTTACGATGACTAAAAGAACTCTATACCATCATCGAAGTTGTTCACACGGTATCAGTTCAATTCGTCGTGGTAAAGAACAGATGGTATAAGTTCTGTTCGTCAAGGTACCAGCATGGTATTCATACTCGCTATAGTTTATAATATAAAAAGATACTATATACCGCTATCCAAGTTTCGCATGGTATCTGTTCAGTTGATCACTGTAAGAACAAATAAAAATCAATTATATTGATCCGTTTTATTTTGAAAAAAAACTTTTAGCGTAACGAAGACAAAAATAAATATGTCGCATATGTTCAGAACTTAATAAAGTATTACTCTATACCATTAAAACAATGAAAAAAGTAATGTCAATTTAAATATATAAAAAACTAAATGTGAGCTAGGTTTGATAACATGTACGTTTGTGCTTTGATTACTTATGCTTTACCACTCACAACTCAGTTTCGGGATAAAAATGTATCAATACAGAGAAAAATTTAGGCACGTCACAACAACATACTTAGAATTTTATAAAATATCGTATCTTAATAGTTATAAAAGAAAAAAACATGAAAAATCAATTAAAAATATATTAATAAAATAAATAAATATAAAAAACAAACAATATCAAGATAATTTTAAAACACTATTCATGGTGGTTTTCTATTTATATATATATATATATATACATATATATATATATATATAGGTTTTATTAATGTTGCGCGTTGCGGCGAAACCGAGCAAATGATGATATTAAACAAACGTTATTTGAAAATGTAGCATGTTGTTTCAAAAACTAAACCGGCAGAAGTGGTTTAGTTTATCATCGTATAGTAAAAAACGATAACAAATGAATACTCTATTTTAAATACAACTTTATTCTTAACAATACTTATATTGGAATGTCCAGAGGGAAAATAAGCACGATTGCGTACTTAAGTCTTTTTTATAAAAAAATTAATTTACGAAAATTAATAAAGAAATACTAAATTAATTGATTAAGGCAATATCATTTAGAAAAAATAAAAAAAGAATTATGAAACACAAAAAGTAAATGACAAAAGAAAATATGGTTTTAAAAAAGAAAAAAAAGGAAAATATGTTAAAAGTAAATATAATAATAAAATATTATAATATTAAATAATAAAATAGTAAAAAAAACTTTGTATTATTATAAATTTAAAGTTACTATTTATCCTTGTTTAACAACAACTTATATATATATATATATATATGGATGAGGTTATTGTAAGAAAATTTAAAAGTGTGAGAAAGATAAGAAAGAATCTAAACCATTAGATATTTAATCTAATGATTGTGATCATAGTGACAATTCTACAAATAATTTTGACTACTAAACTAACTAATTTTCTAGATTAATGGTATAAAGGTAAATTTAATATTTTTAAATTAAGAAACTAACATTAATACACATGCAAAGTTCTCCCCTTCTTTTTTAAGTATCAATAACTTTTTATACGTAACTTTTTTTTTTAAAATACACCATAATAACGAGTGTTTTTTTATCTTTAATATGAGTACCATATTGATATACTTATGTAGAGTTATTTCTGTTTTTATATATTTAAGGTGTTATTTCTGTTTTGATTCTGATTAAAGTGTTGAGTGGTGTTATATTAGAGTGTTATTTCTGTTATATTCAATGTTATGGTGTTCTTTATAAGATGTGTGCCTTCAATATAACTGTTGTGGTGTTTTTATGAGTTATGATGTTATTTTTTTATATTTCTGTTCTTTATAAGATGTATGCCTTCAATATAAATGCTGTGTTGTTTTTATGAGTTATATTTCTGTTCTTTATAAGATGTATGCCTTCAATATACATGTTGTGGTGTTTTTATGAGTTAGGGTGTTATTTTAAGTTCGAAAATCCCTACAATAACTGCCAAAAATCGGTTGCATATATTCATTCCATAATTAGATTTTATTAGTTAAATTACACTTATTCTCTTAAACTAGCAAAATAAAAAAGGACACATGTCACCTCCATAATCTTTCTTATCCTTCTTACACTTTTAAATTTTCTCACATGAACCTCTACCTGTATATATATATATATATAATAGAATGAGGAATCTTCCAGTTGTGAGCTAGTGGTAGAAGACCTGCGTTTTTCAATAGATACTCAAGTTCAATTTTCATTTATGTCATATGGGGTGGATATAGGCAATAAAGGATTTGAACTAGGCCTTGTGTGAGGTTGTTAGTCCGACTCCCGAGCCGACTTTGGTTTTTTCGTCCCACCGTATGTTATACAAGAGAGTTATATTCTTATGATGGCACAACGACTGTCAAGTAGCAGCCGACGATATGGTTTCCGGGGGAACGCCCAAAAAGGTCAAACTTAGAAGCCAGTATGAACCCGGTAAAGACAATGTAGCCCAGTGGAATGGGACAAAATGAGACTCTCGAATTTCAGGAGTGTGATGATCTTATCTATAAAGTTTACCGTTTAAAAAAGAGTAAAATTCTCGAATGCCCCCTGTGGTTTTGTAAAATATCACTTATAGTCCCCAACTTTTAGAAATTACATTGGTGCTCCCTGTTGTTTGCTTGGCTATTACTCGGATGATCCCTACACTGGATGGTAGTTAACTTATCCAGTTAAGTACGTGTGAATTGACTTTTTTTTCCCTTAATACTAAAAACAAAATTAAAAGAATATAAAAACAAACTAAATATGATGAATTTGTTACTATAACTCACCATCTTTTATTTAACCAATAATCTTCCACCCACCCCACCCCACCCCACCACATATCATCTTCATCTTAAACAAAACCCAACCTCCACTGCAACCGTTCCCCACTGTAAAGCTATGATCAGAATGCATCACCGGAATCACGAGTTTGACACGCATCATCAAAGCATCCATCCCATCCCTACCTCTTTATCGCAGACGATACCTAAGTAACCGGAAAAACAAGCTCGCCAGCATCTTCCTGCCCAAGCACTAAACCAAATCGGAAAACTAAACCACGAGCTCGCCACCACCAGTCACGCATCACCGCCCCCAACCCATCCTCATCCCCTAGGTCCCTTATCTTGTTGATGCCCCGACCCATGGGGTTGCAGGCTTGAACACTTGGCTTTTCCATGGAGTTGCAGAGAAGAATGGTAGGTCTACGGTTCAGTTTTTGAATCTCGGTGCGTCGGTGGTTAGAGGTTGCAGAGGGTTGCTGCTTTCGTTTACTCCAGTCGTTGGTTCAAAATTACAAGCTTTGAATGCGCTAATCGGCGAATAATGCAGAGGTTATAAGTTCGTTTGGGTTGGAGAGGGTGAAGATGAACATGGTTGGTGGGGTCCATCTATTTGATTATGTATTTTTTTTTATTTAAAACTTGTACTTATTATTAATTAGTAAGGGTAATTGAGTCATTTCATACAAACTTAACCTAACAAATTAACTGCCATCCACTCTAGTGACTATCCGAGTAACAACCAAGCAAACAACAGAGAACACAAATATAATTTCTAAAACTTAAGGATTACAGATGTTATTTTACAAAATCATAGAAGCATTCAGGCATTTTACTCTTAAGTTTTAGAATCAGCGAACCAATCACTTGATGGTGAAACCGATATCACAATTAAAAACTGATATAACAATTAAAAGAGCCTTTTATTGCTTAAAAATTCTTATTATTGTTTTGTGTTTATATAAAATTAACGTTGAGTCAGATTATAGGTTACAAATACGTTTCGAGTTCTTCATTCTTATGGGTGGAGTAACAAAATAGTAAACTTGTTCATATTTGTATTAAACATAGTTTATATTGTATTCTTAAACTATAATATTGTAATATACTTAACATTCTTTTAAAAATAATATTCTTTTTAGTTTAAGGGTAGTATTATCATATATTAAAAAAATGGCATTCCTCATGTACTCTTGTTTCCAACTTAATAAAACCACATGTATTTAAACGGACACAAGTACTTCTCGCTCTAAAAGTCACCACATGTACATGTAAACATTTAACATGTGACCTAAAATTGTTCTCATCAGTCTTACTTATATTAAAAAAAAACAATAATAAAAAAGTTGACCCTCTTCTCTCTAAGTTATCTAAGACCACAGAGAGTAAGTAGCCGCCGCCATACGGGTCAAAATAGGGAACAGATATTCAAATGTAAATAGATGTAATCTAATCTAAACCTTCAATTTTGGTGATATTAGACATGAAAGTTTCTTTATTCGTAGGCGTGTTTATAAGGATATAAGAAGGATTAAATATAAAACAATTAAAATATAGGAGAAAGTGTAGAAATCATGTTAAACAAACTTCGATTGACCTTATTTTATTGGCGTTATAACCGGCTTGTTGAACCGTATTCAAATATATATATGGTTTAGCTTTTAGGGTTTAAAGGTTAACTTTCAGGGTTTGGCTTTAGATTTTAGCTTTATGATTTACCTTTAGGATTTAGTTTTAGGTTTTAGCCTTTAAAGTTTAGTTTTTAGATTTTATAGTTTACTCTTAGGGTTTAGGGTTTAGATTTAGAGTTTACTATTAACGGGTTACGTTTTTGGTTAAGGTTCAACGAGTCAGTTCCAACGCTGCTAGAATGAGCTCAATCGGAGTTAGTTTGACCCGGTTTCTTACTTTTCCTTGATTAAGGACATTTAGTATCGGATCCTTACCCTATATGTGTGTGTGTGTATAGGGGAATGATAAAACGAAACTCATTTGAGTTGAAAAAAACTCAAAAAACCTTTATAAAAACCCCATGTAACATTTTCATTTTTTTCTAAAAAAAATAGGAAACGTAACATACTATATTTGAACAATTTTATAAAAGAAAAACGAAAAAAGCCCCGGTTAGTTTATTTTAAAAAAAATGTTAAAAATTTCATGTTACATAATATGTGTGCAAAAAAATGTAACATACAAATTTTGAACATTTTTTTAAAACAAGTAGGCGCTTTTTACATATTTTTATAAAAATGTTCGAATACATTTATGTTAGATTCCCTGTTTTAAAAAAAAAATAAAAATGTTACATAGAGTTTCTTGAGTTTTCTCAACTCAAGTGGGTTTTCGTTTTATATTTCACCTATATATGTGAGTTACAAAAACTCTAGAAGTCTCATCACAACCATCCATTCAAAACAATTAAGGGTGTAGACTTAATTTGTTACAAAAAGTGTCATTTCAGTACATGTTGCATAACTGTTACAAAAAGTGTTTTTTAGCATACACGTGTCAAGTTGTTACATGTTCTAGCAGAAAAAGTGTAACACGTGCAAAAGGAGGTTTCTTTCTATAATTGACCTATATATATATATATATAGATAGATAGATAGATAACTTAATCATGTGGACGATTCGACTCCCTTATTCATATTCCAACCTAAATACAACTCTTTATTAAACAGGTTAAGCATACTAGCTTGTTTATAAATTAAAATTCATCTAAGAAACCCACATAATAGTTGAACGACCAGTTAATTCGTTTACCTAAACAAAACAGATGAACGAAACTGAAAGTAAATCAAGATATCGGTGAGAAATGGATCACGTTTAAATTGAAATGTAGATCCCTAACTGACATGTTTAAAATTAACTTTAATTAATATGGTACAAAATATTAAGTGGAAATTGGAAAACGTACATAATCAACCATACATATCCAACTTCAAAACTAATCCCAGGTAGATAATTTCTAAATATTTCATGTACATAACCGACCATTCATCTAGTAATCAAACAGGCTGACAGTTAATCGGTTTATTCGCATTCCAACTCAAACACAACTCATTTAATAAACAAGTTAAGAACCTATCCGAAACCATTTAATATTATGAAACTTGACACATAAAGCACTACTGCAGAACCAAAAACATATGTATATAAATTATCTGGCCACAAGAAACCAAAAGAGGATATGTAGTTAATACCACAAGAAATTAAGTAGACCACTTGGTCTTAGCTACATACATGATCATTGATCAGCCATGCCATGGTTACCCTATCTTGGTTATTTTATTTATGGTATAGATCCGCAAGATTTGGTCCACATATCCGATGTTAAACCACAAACAGAGGGCCGTCTCCGAAAACTATTAAAAAAATAGTGACATGTGTGAGATAAAAAATTTAAATCCTATTCGCAAATCTTTATACATTCAAATCCAAACAATTGGCAAATTGGCCACAAAATCACAAATCCAAAATTCTTAAAAGGCCCAAAACGTTTCTGTTTCATAAATCTTGGTCGTTTAAGATTTTTTTTAAAACATAAAAAATTATTTTAAGTATTTATTGGTGTAGTTAAGGAGTAGAATTAATGTAACCTTTGCCTTTAAAAAAAGTAGCCTAACTAAATCATAAATCACACACATAAATTTATATATTACAACAATGAAATTTATATATTACAACAAAGGAGCAATTAGTTGACCTTTAATTAATTATATGGAAGAAATATTAGTAATAAGAAACAGGCACGTTATATATTACAATAAAGGAGCAATTCCTTTAATTAATTAAGTGGAAGAAAGATTAAAAAATATGTAAAGATGCAGGTAAGTGGAAGATATATTAAAGAATATGAAGAGATGCAGGATTCGAACCTGCATCTTGAGAGAAAAGATAGAAGGGCTCAGCCAACTGAGCTTTATCAACAAATATAAGCTGTTTAGATTGTATATAATTAATATATAAAATAGGAATTTTTTGCCCCCCTGAAAACTTTGGGCCCTATTCGGTAGCCCATCCGGCACATCCTATGGGCCAGTGACAACTAGGTGTTCTTGTTTTCGCCACCACCACCACCACGGGTGACCATATGATGATCGAGCCTCGTACTGGAACTGGATCTTTACTTTTGTTCGCTAGCGTCTCACTTGAGGCTCACATTGTTCTTCGGGTCGGCTGCCCAACGAGCTTGGTTCCACTTCTAGGTGGGTGGATGTGGAGTGAGGGGCGTTGCAGCCACACTCTTATATAGGCCAAAAAGACAACATTTATGATATCATTAGTGTGAGGTTATTATATATAATCCATGTTCAGAACGTTTATGACATTTATTTTTATATATTATTACTAATCTTTTTAATATTTTAAGATTGATTAAACAAATATCTTACGTTTAGTTATAAACCGGTGGCAGGTCTAGAAGAAAATTTTAGAGATATCCCATACAATTTTCCATACATTCATAAAACAGAGAAATAAAATTTCTGTACTTTCAGATGTGTCTTAATATTTGTTCAGGGTTAATGCATAAAACGATAAAAAAAATTGCACTTTACCAAAAAGTTGAGGGTTATCCAAAGCCTCTGGCCCACACATAAAACCACCCATGTTATCAACCATAACTGATGGAAGGGGCACTGGGCACCCACTACTTGAACCGTTAAGCCCAAACCGATAGAAAGGGCACCAGGCACCCATCACTTGAACCCCTTAAATCCTTAAGCCTAAAGAATCACATGTTGCCAGCTTATAACAGCCCCTATCAACTAGAATTAAATGGGGCATGCATTACTTGAACCCCTTCAACCCTTATAATTAAATTTAAATAAAAAAATCAAATAAATTAATAACACCACCTTTGCAATTTGCTACCATGGTCTAGTTCATGAACCAGAGATCAAACCCTACTCGCGTGATAAAGGAGGTTGTAGCGGTGTTTCCGGGACCCTGTCAAACCCGATGCTTGAACTAGGAAACGCCCATTCCACTTAGGGGTGTTCAGAATTCGTTTCGAATTCGAAAAATTCGAAATTCAATTTAATTCGATTTGATTATCAAGAATTTTTTTCAATTATAAGAATTTGAATTCGATTCAATTCGAGTCAAGTAAACCGAATACGAATTTATAATTTCAAATTCGTTTTGATCAAAATTCGAATAAAATTTGTACATTTTTATTTATTATTTTTACATAAAATACATATATAACTTTTATTGGGCTATACTATAAATTCTTTCAAAATTTATTCCATGTATTAAAATTACCCATTAACAAACCCACTACATGGCCCATAACTAAAACCTAAGTAAAAATATATCTATAGATTTCTAACCCTAAAAATATGTGGAGTGGTTATTCTCGACTTCTCGTTTTTATGTTTAGACTTATAGTACTTTATTTGAAAGTTTCTAATGTGATATTGGGCTTCATGGCAGCTTTAAAATTTATGTTTCATTTTGATAGTTTTTTACATGTTTTAAAAGAATTTGAACTAAATCGAATTTATTCTAATTCGATTTTTTAATCGAATACGAATTGGGTTTTTTATTTATTTTCGAATCGAATTGAGTAGGTTTTAATCGAATTCGAACTCAAAAAAAATAGAAAGTATTCAAATAATTTAAAAATTTGATATCCAATTCGATGAACACCCTTAAATTTCCACCTTATGCAAGGGCAAATGATTCTCATGTCTATCCAAAATGAGATTCACTTTATTTTGTAGTACATCGTTTTAGGCTATCGGGTGTGGTCATGACCCTTATGACTACCATGACCCTTCACGTCAGTACCATGTTATCCACCTCTAATCCACCATCCAAAACCACTACCCTAAGGGTATGACCATGACCCAAACCACTAGCATCTTATTTATTTTAATTTATCTTTGTCTATAGAAAAAGGAAATGATTTCTTTAAAAATGGAAAGGAGGACCATGGTTGCCATGGTTTAATCCATGCAAACCACGGTGGATCAAGCAAGGAAGTGGTGTAGCCTTACATCATGTTCTTAGATGGCGAATCATGTCCCAACCATAACCCCTACACCCTTCTATGAAAAATATGTTTCAATCACCAATACCAAATATTCCAATGGTACGTTCCATTTTTCATCATTTAGGTATATGCCAACGTACACTTTTTGTTCTTTATTGTCACTAATTTACAAGAATCGCCCTTTAGTTCAAGATTTGTCACGTATTTCCCCTTTCACTAGCAGATGTTAAAATTTTCAGTTAGTTTTATAAGAAATGGCTATTTACCTTAGAAAAAAGGAAGATAAACTCTCACAGAAGTCTCAAACCACCAACTCAACAACATGTCAGAAATTTTGTCAAAAGTTTATTCTTTGAACATTTAATGATTGATAACCAACTACTTTAACCGTTTTTAATGGGTGTCTGGGCTAAATCAAATTTGGGCTTTTCGGCCCAAAATTAACTAAGAAATCTCAACCTTTTTAGTTTTCTCACACTTTTCTTTATCACTTTGTTTTTCTTCCCTTTATATCATTAGACAATAATGTATTAGTTGGTAATATAGAGACTATACATGCAATTGTGTCCTCCACTGGTGAGAATCATGGTTTACAGTTAAAATTTTAAATAAAATCTTATTTTATTTATTGATTAATATCTCGTATTAATTAGTGGCGGAAGTGTTTATATTATTTTAAACATACCTTTTTTATGATAATCTAAGATCTACACGATGGAAGCAATAAACGTCACACTAATTAACTCACTTTTACAAAATTCGAGATCCCAAATCAACTCCTTGAAACGAACCTCTTGACCCATAGCTTAGAAACCCGAACTCTTTCAAAACCATGAACTCCTTCACGCTTAACCCAGGGAAAAACAAGAACGAAAACCGGGTTCCCGGTTTTAGTGATGCACGGCAGAAACCGAAGAGGGAAAGCAATGGCACTAGGCGCAGGGGCGGACCTAGAGTCATAGAAGGGGTAACCTACGTTGCTCCTTGGCGCTCCGACGGTAATGTAAATTTTGGAAAAATTTAACGTTTTTCGATTCCGTTACCCCTTTACATTGAAACGTTACCCCTATGCGGATTTTCTAGATCCGCCACTGACTGGGCGGTCCAACTAGGTCGTTGGGTGGTCGGTCGACTTCGGCCTATTAGCGTTGGATAGAGGAGCAGTGGCCAGTGGATGTTCCGGCAGCGGCGATGACCCCGTCAAGGTGGTGGCCGACTGGAATTAGAATGGTGGTGGTGTTAGCTGTTAGGTGTTCTATCTCACAAAACTTGTATTATGGTGTAACATATGAGATTAGGAGACCATGTATTTGTATTTGTACTCAAACTTGCAACTTCAAATTTTTAGTATCCAATTTTGTTACCTTTAAAAAACCACGGGACTAACCATGTAATTAACTCCAATCATTATTTAATTAACTTTTAATTAAATAAACAATTAAATAAAATAAGTAATCATTTCCTAAACAATTATATCCCATAAATATCTCTCTATTCCGCTTTAGCGTTTATAATATTTAACTCTTAAATATTACTTATTGTTCGCTGTCCATAGTGAAACTCTTTCAATCGTACCTCGTTAGCAACGTTAATTAACCGTGACTCAGACATCTCATATCCAACAAATACGACTATGATGTAACTCTAAATCACACAACAGTCTAATCCAATACAATTTACAAGGTTTAATTTAGTATCGAGAGCTAGGTTATAACCCATTGGAAAAAGTCACTAATGGAGAGACCCGTTGCCTCACCCTCAACCTACTTCATTTACAAGCTTTGTTCCTTTTCTAGTTTAATCTTTCATGCTTTCAATAAACAAACGAAAACTCGTTGTCGTTGAATCTCACATGTGGAAGCAAGGTATCTACCAATGGTGAAATCGAATTTCTATTTAAGTGTTATGTGTGTTGAGTGTGTGTCGTAGTGACACCAGTTTTTTAATTGGGCCAATATTAAACTTGGGTTATTGCAGGTGGTGAAGAAACAATTAGGTGTTTATATAACTTGGGGTGGATTGATTTAGTTTTTAGTTGAGTCTTAATTGTTATTTTTTTTCATTTAAAGCTAACTCTTCACAACTTTAGTTTCTTTTTTCATTTAAAGCTAACTCTTCACAACTTTAGTTTGCGAGGAAGTATTAGACAATAATATATTATAGGGAGTGAACATGTAATTTTGTCCTCTCTACAAATTGGACTATGATGTAACCTTAAATCCCAAAACAATCTAATACAATCATAATTTCATAGTTTAGTTTATTTCAATTTTGTTGACTTTGAGAGATACTCATTTTCTACTATATTTAAAAACATAAAAACCCGAATCTTTACAATTTCAAATGATTGTGAAAATATATTTATAACTAAATATGCTTGAAGACCCTATATCCATTGGTATGAATGCAAAGGTTTATACTTGATAAGATGCATGGCTTACAATTTGGTAGTCACAACTTGACTCCCCCTGTCTAAAGCTGATTTGACCTATTTATAAGATTTGTTTTACATCTAAATAATTTAGAATCTTGTGTATTATACGAGTTATATAAATGTAATTTTATATTTTAAATAATAAAATAATATATTTTTAAAAACCTCGTTTATTACACGGGTTGAATAAATGTACTTTTATGTATTAATAATAAAAAAATATATCTTTAAAAACCATGTGTATTGTATGGGTTGAATAAGTGTAATTTTATATACCAAATAATAAAAAATATATTTTTAAAACCCTGTGTATTACACGGATTTGTATGCTAAATAATAAAAAAATTATCTCTTTAAAAAACCTTTTGTATTGTATGGGTTGAATAACTCTAATTTTTATATACCAAATAATAGAAATGTTATATCTTTAAAAACCTCGTGTATTACACGGGTTGAATAAATGTAATTTTGTATAGTATCTTTAAAAAAACCTAATGTAATACACGGTTAAATAAATCTAATTTTATATAACAAATAATAAAGAAAAGTTATATTTAAATAAACTAACGGATACTCGATACGCGATGGATAGGGTGATTGCAGAGATAATTTTGAAAAGAAGATAATCAGCAAATCGGCAACCATTTGAGTGATAAAATGTTGGTACCAACTCCGATAATTTTATTTATATATTATGTACGAAAACCGCTATAATAATTATTTTTAACAATGAAAATAAAATAAAAATACGTAATATATTAAAACAAAGTTTGGTTTTCGTGATAAATAATTTGTTTTATTTAAAAATATCTTAAATTTACAATTTAAATTTGATGATAATATTTTATTAGAGAAATAGAAGGATTCTATTCGACATTCTTAATTATGAGATTTAATATTAATTTATTATTCATTTAATTAATATAAGGTAAGTAAGAAAGACCGGTGAGACATTCAGACAATAGAAGCCTCTGACATGTATCACAAATTGATTTCTTTTATTATATTGTATAGATATAGATATAAACTAGAGGTGACAAAATGAATGAGTTTGATTGGGCTAGTTGCTTGGTCAAGATCGATTTACGTTTGAATGGGGTTGGGTTAAGATGAGCCGATTTAAAAAAAGGGTCACAAAACTCTCTAGAAACGCACAGAATGGCTAGCCTTTGAATTAAAACAGAGAAGTTTTCTTTGCCTATCATTTCTTAATAATTCGCAGTGAAGAAATGCATGTCACATCCACTCGAATTAGAAGAAATATTCACATATAAGTAGATCTAATCTCAACCTTTGATTTTAATGATCTTAGGGGTGAATTTTTTTTCCTTATTTTTTATATATATACATGATAATAACTTAAAAACAAAGAACATGTGCAAATCAAACACGTGGACTATCCAGTACTATTATTTATATCCCAACTAAATACGACTCATTTATTAAGCTGTACACCAACTTTTTACAACCCAAGTTAGCCCCATCCCGTCACTGTTTTTCAAGAGTCAAGACTCATATGTCAATACCACAAAACTAAAGATCATATAAAGTCACCCGTGCAATCTAAGGATGACCGATTATAAGCGGTGCACCGAATTGAAAGGTCAAATCAGGATATCATCGTTCAAAAATGGATCGCAAAGTCATTTTTTTAACATTAAGGAGTCAGGTTAGCTTAATTGACATAATAGGTGCTGCCACCACAAATACATTTGAGTATATCTTTGGCAATTTGCTTCAGGACCGCGCTTCGTGGTGGCGGAACCTAAACTTTCGTCTCATTTGCTAGAATAACCCACATCGTTATTTGTACCAACAAGCTTGGTTTCAGGCAGCTAATGTGGGTGGATGAGTGTCGAAAACAGTTGCAGCCACACTGATATATAGAACAAGTTGACAATTATGACATCACAATTATGACATTACCAAAGTGACGCAAAAATGTGACATCATAAAAAACATTCTTAGATTTTTCAAATCACAAGAAAAGAAAATGTCCGTGAGAAGACATCTATGTGGTAATGTGGTGTGCTCCCATATTATTTGCCGTCGCTCGCTTGTCAGTCGTTTAAAAAATATTTGTTGATTTCCCGCTTGGTTGTAAATGAGCCGATCGGCACAGTTTGTAAACAAGCCAAACACAAGCAAAGGTAGCTCGGCTCGGTTCGGCTCGAATTTATTTTTTATTGATTTATTATATATATGCATACAAATTACAATTATATTTATAGTTCTATACACACCGCTTTATTGGGTTCGGCCCAATATATGCAAATATGCAATTATATTTATACTTACTAGTCTAATCAACCCCATAAAAAATTTAACACTAAGTTTAATAGTAAAATATAAGTTGTAAAGTGACACTCTTGACTTCTTTTTCTCATTGGTTGTCCTTTGTCATTGGTCTTCCGCTATCACCTTACGCCACAATGCGACAATTGTTCTCTGCAGTATTCTCATCGCCTCATTGGCCTTAACCTGCGCATCATCCTCGGAAAGTCCGATCTCAGGCTTAGTGTCATCCTCGAACAATTAAGCCTCAGGCTTAGTGTCATCCTCGGACAGTCAGACCTCAGTCGTCACCCGACAACAGAAACATCAAAGAAAACATCCCATGTTTTTGGTTGTCAAAATCAATCAAGTAAATAAATGTAACTTTGTATTCTAAATTATAAAAAAAAATGTTATATATTTAAAAAACTTGTGTATTCCAATGTTGAATAAATGTAGTTTTACATATTAAATAATAAAAAGGTTGTTAGGTTTGTTTTTATAAACTATACCTAATCAAACAAAAACGTATTTATCGAAGGTTATAACACCAGATCGAGAAGAGCTGATAAGATATATATAATATCATTATCAAACTATCAATATAATGTTAATGTTATATTAATATTAAAGCATGTGAAATATTAATTACATAATGTTGATATTAATTTATGTAATGTTATGTTAATAATCTGTTAGTTTTGCTTAATATATTAGTTAGCGTGGATATTATATTTATCCCACAGTATTTTGTTTGGTTTTGATGATAGATAATTTGGTTTATTTAAAAACATTTTATCTTAAATTAACAATATAAATTTGAAGATAATATTTTATTATAAAAAATAGAAGAATTCTATTTCAAATTCAAAGTAGAATAAGATTTAATATTAACTTATTATTTAATCAATATAAGATAAGTATGAAAAGAGATGGGAAAACAGAAAATTAGATGGCTCCAATAAATGACACGTGTAACACATTGGTTTACTTTATTATATAGTATAAAAGTAAAGATATAGATATAGATTTAGTTTTTAGTATCGTATAAATAAATAGATTACGTTCAAAATGTTACATAATTGAAAATAAACATGTGATAAAGGTTCATGAAATTTTCATATTCTTCAATTTTATAAAATAAAAGTTAACCAGATTTTAAATTTTATTAAGGATAAACTGAGGGATGAAAAAAAAAATAAAAATAAACATTTACAATAAGGCGCCCAAAATTAACTTACATTTGTTTAAAAATGAACTTACATTTGTAAAAACAAATCTAATGATGTGATGAAGGTGTAAATAGGCTAAACAAGAAAATAGAGATGAAGAGAAAAGAACCAATTGGAACAATTTTCTGTAAATTCCATGAATGCAAATTACAAGACTTAAAAGACTTAAATATGCAAATGGAAGTACATGCCCACCATTCCACTAATGCATGTTCACCATGTCATGTCTATTATTTTCAGCAATGCACTACCACTGACTCCTACCTTTTCCACATATGCTAAATCACAAAATCAACAATGCAATGCAATGCATCAGAGTTGAAAACATATGCAAAATTAATTTCACGAGCTAATCCAATAACTTGCTTGGCTTCCTTGTGGTTCTCTTGGGCCTGGCCATCGGCCCACTAGCTGATATAAACTAGAGGGTATTTCCACGTTTTGCGGCGGACTTTCACTTATTATTGGTTATACAAACATGCGGACTTTCACTTATTATTGGTTATACAAACATTTGGTATAGTAATCAAATGGTGGTGGTTTTTACATTAATCGAAAACTATGAAACGGAATACAGGTATCACTACCAATGTTCAAACGGTATAAGTTTGATTCGTCCCAGTATAATAGCGGTACAATGTCAATTTATCAGAAATAAAAGCCATGAAAACGAATATCGGTACTGAATCCGATGTTTTCGGGTTTTATATGTTATCCGTTTTTCTCAATTTATAGCAGAATGTTGGATGTGGGTAGTAAGCTATAAATAGATTGGTGCAGCACTAAGTTTATTAATTCAAAGTTATAAATAAACTACCTTAGTCAAATGAATTTATCACTTCAATTTCAGAAAAGAAATTACATTCTTCATTGCTAACGAAATGTTTTTAGTTTTGGATTTTTCTATAATAAGGTGAACACATGCCCGAAAAAAAAATGTCATAATTTACCTTATCATAGTATATTAAAATACTAATTTTGTGATGTAAAAAGAATATCTTCAAAAGTTGCCGCTACTCCCTACGAATCATGTCTTTTCAGTCTTCAGATACTTAATTTACAATCCACCCCCTCCCTGTACTTTCATTCAAAACCCCAAAATCAACTAATTTTATCACAAAACCCAAGCTACTCTTTCTCTCTACATCCAAATATAACTCGCAAACAATAAATTCTTTATCATCACCATCGGACCTTCAACGCCATGTCACAGACTCCTGGCCAGCGAGCGGTGCAACAGCTCGTCAGAAAATTACTAGAAAATGCCACTGGTTGGCTGAAATCACCCCCCAGCACCCCCACCGCCACGTTATAAGGAAACATCGTTGGTCACCACTGCCAACAAATACAACAGCAACCAGATCTCACCTCCTTCACCGAAATAAATCCCATTCGCCAAAAATCGGCACCTGCAGTTGGCAGTCAAATTCATAGACATCCTCCCTCGTCGCCTACCTTCATTTCCATCTCAATCCAACGTTACCAGCGGCGGTGCTGGCGGTGGCTGTGGTAGGGTTGAAGCACCAGCAGAACATCGTCGTCTAGGATGATGGGAACGATGGATGGCGGTTGAATGTGAAAAATAATTGACCAATCCTTACGAAGAACAGCATAATCGACCAAAGAGAAAAAAAAAAGTAGAAAATAAATAAATTTGCTAATCCCCATTACTTAAAACTTTATCGTTATGTTATGAATTACTAATATAGAGTAGTTTCTTCCTCAACAGATATCTAATTAATAATTATATACTATAGAATTATATGCATTGAATGAAGCTCCTAAACTTGCGCCTCGCTATCAGCCGACATAGCACATAATCAACACTACAAGTACACCAAACAAAATTTAGCAAATTGCAAATCATTTAAAATCCAAACCATCAGTATCAGATTCACTCAAGTAACAAATATAAAACTAAGATAATAGAGTATATAGAACCTCAATTGAAAGACAACACCAGAACATGAATCAATCCATAAAATGATAGAAAGAAAGAAATACATAGAGGATTATCAAACCTTTATCATGAGTTAAGTCGAAAGCGTCTGCAGCTTCCTCAATCGTTTCATTGCAGGGGAGGTGGTCTTCATCACCTTCCTAACCTTCGCCTTCTTCTTCTTCTTCGCCTTTTTCACGGCAGGCGGCATCTCTCTAATCGGTCCAGGTGGCACCCCTTTCTTTAACGCACTGCCTCTGGGCGTAACAGAGGGCGGAATTCTGAGACTTTGAGGTGGTAACGGACTCTTTGGCTTCCACACCAAATTATTCTTTGAAAATCGAACTTTTTTCGCGCTCTTTTCTCCGCCACTCTTCATGGCGGTACCCCCTTGTTCGGTGTTGTCAGCGTTGTTTGCTTCGCGGGCTTCAACACTCTTAACTCGTTTTCTCTTTTTCGAAAATTTACTGTTCGAGATGGTGATTGTTGATAAATCTTCATGCAAACTCAATTCGCCATCTTTATCCAAACCGTCTTCTTCAGCCACCTTCTCAAACTCCTTCTGAAGATTTGATTTAAAAAGCTCGGTAAACGAAACAACATTCGTGTCACTGGCTACACCATTGCTTGCACTCTCCCCATTTGAGACAATCATGTTAGCATCGTCATTTTCTTTTCCCGTTTCTTGTTTTTTCGCTATCTAACCCCTCTTTAGCCCCCTTCTTCTTCTTCTTTTTCTTTGAAGACTTCTTCGATCCTTCTGCAGCACTTCTAGAGCCTTCCAATAACAAAGCAGAACTAGCTTTAATAGGTACCAAATCCGGAACCTCTTCATCACCATCAACTTCAACCATCGGAAACTGAACATCCGCGCCCGACGTTTCCAACTCCTTCTCCAACTTCAAAAACTCCTTATTCAACCCAAACAAAACCTTCCTATTCCCCTGAAAACACTCACTACCCGACCCCAACTCATAAAACTTACCCGCAAATCCCATTTTCAACGCGATCGTACCCAAATTCACAACCTCGCTATCCTCTTCCCCTTCCCCCTCTCCTCCACTCTTCTTCCTCGCAATCAAGCTCTTCCCCATACACAGCAACCGCTCGAAAACATTACTCTTAATTTTCCCAACCAACACCTTATCTTCACTCACACTCGTAACCCTAAGCAAAGGCTTAAACAAAATCTCAAACACTTGATACACTTCCTGTCCGCTAACCGGCAAATAACCGTTCAATTCATCGAGAAATACAGAAGCTATATGATAATTAACACCATTACCTAAAAACTTCTTCTCACTAGCCAACAAACACTTCTCTTCAAACACATTAACCACACGCCGACACAAATCCACATTCCAATCATATTTTTTCATCAATTTAAAACTAGAATTAACAAACCGGCGAATAAGCAAGTAACACTTATCTAACCTAAGGACATCAATACCGGACCATTCACGGCGAACAGTGGTGAAAAAAACAGATAAATAATGAAGCGATAACGGAACATCTAGAGTTAAGAGCATGGAGGAGAGTCGGTTAATGAGATTGGATTGTACCGGAGCTTTATCGGCGTGCCAGATGCAGTAGAAGAGGCCTTTCCAGAGCTTTTTCATCTCGTCGTCGGAGATTTGGGGCTGTGTTGGGAGCCAGGTGGTGAGTTCTCGGAGAGCTTTTGACCTAGCGGCGGTGTTGCAGGAGGCTAGGTTTCGGATTAGGGGGAGAGATTGTGGTGGTACGACAGCGGTTGGTGGATCTGTGGTGGTGGTGGTGGTGGATTGTTCTACCTCCATTTGTGGTGTTGGGTGAAGAGGTGAAACCCTAGATTGTGAAGTATGAATATGAAGGATGACCTGACCTGGCCGGACCCCCCTGTGTATTTGAATAAAGTTGTTGTGTCTGGATTGCAGGAGTTGTCCCTCTAGTTTGCTGAATATCATAAAACAGTCCTCGGGCTATTCATGAAAAGTAGGGACGGCAAAAATAAAAAATAAAAAACCGAGTCAGGTATGGAATTAGGTCATACTCATATACGCGAACTAATAATTAGATGGGGTTCGGCTACAAAATTTATTTTGTCAAAAAGTGATGTGGATCTTTAGATTAAAATAATCAATGGTTTGTTATGGTTTGAATATGGTGTTTTAGTTATCTTCACTATATTATCTAGGGTTTTATTTGTTTGTTTTGATGATGAGGTTGTTTGTTTTGATATTGAGGTTCTGATAATATAAAACACCATACATTTGATCGTTGTATCATGGTGTGTTTGCGTGGGTTGCGGCATTGTCCCGCTGACGTGGCTATGAAGCCTGGCGGGGGGTGGCGATGATGTGGATGGCTGCGATTGGCTAGGAAAATCAGACCGTTTGGGCTAGCTGTTGACCATGGGGGTTTCCGCTATGTAACTCAAATTTTTATAAAATTTTACCAATTTTTACCTATAAATACCCATCCCAAACATCAATATTTTTCACATATACTTTCTTCAAATACATATTTTCAACCAAAACCAACCCGAAAACCGAAAATGGTTCATTGGACCGAGGAGAAGAGACAGCGCTAATGGCGTAAATCGTTGACGCACAACGAACGCTGCGTCGTGGTCAAACCGCCTATTGGACACAAGCGTTTAGCAATACCAACAACATGTCGGAAACGCGCGTCACAACTTGAACGCGTGTCAACATAAATGGCATGAGCTAAAACCGAAGTCGGTTCAGTTTAAAGTTTGCTTCGACCGTGTCCCTGCGGCGACCTAAGCCACGACGATCGAGCGGAGATCACCAAAATCGAGTATAGGCACGATGGGAATGCGGAATTTCGTTAGGTTCCCCACTTTAATATTTACCGTATTTTGTAATTTTTTGTAGGATTTATTATGAAGTTTTTAAATTTATTAGGATTTTATGTAACTTTTTTTAAATTAATTTAGTGCTGTGTTTTATTATATATATATATATATATTTCCATATGTCACCCACGCCGGCTAGCCCACGTCGCTCCCACACCCCATTTTTTTGTGGTGGCCTGGTGGAGTCCATCTCCTCCACATGTCAACCCAAACCCCCTCACACCCTGTGGTCTTATATGTTGTTTTTGGTATATTAAAAGAATATAAAGGTTCGGTATACCAAACTCCAATGACCTTTACACTATTTAGAAGCTTTTGACTTTGTAATCAACTCCTGACCTTTAATATTATTTATATTTTGTATGTTGTGAAATGTATAAATTAAAATTACAATGACATTACTTATTTATGAAAAAACTTATTTGTATGTAATCATATTTTAATTTGTAATAGTTATACAATTAAAAGAAGTTAAGTACAAGGATGGTGCATGTGTTTTGTACATAACGATAGTTTGCTCACCAACTTTTAAAGCTACAATGACGGACCTAAGGTTTGATTTTTTTTAACTCTGATGGTCCTTGACTTTGATATGAGTTAAGTTTTGTTAAATTTTAATAATACCCAAAAAAACCCTAGGTTAATAAAACTTATTTAATATTGTTGCCTTAGGATGGGATCCACCACCATCTCCTTCTCATCACCACCACCCACCACCTTCATATAACCGCCACCACCATTACCATTTTCATCAAACCATCGCACCTGTAACATTCATTGTAAAACGGGTTCTAAAACCCGCTCCCTTTAAATAAATCAAATATACGATATGAGGTTTCGTCACGTATTTATGTTAATCGTTCAAATTCAAATTTCTGTAATTAATGAATAAATTAAAAGAGTTTATATAATAAATAAATAAAAACTAATAATAATATTAATAACTAAATTAAAAATAATAAAAATAAATATTAAGCGTGACCGGGTTTCGAACCCGGGTCTGCTTGGAACTAACACACATCGCACACCACTGCACTGCACACACATACTTGAATAAATCCTAAACCAAATAGGTTACATATAGAATCAATACCTTAAATATACTTTCACATCGTCTGAAACGGCTGCAACTACAACCCATCATCAATCTCTGTTTCATGATTCGATTTAAATGAAGAAAACGTTTCTAAAATGTGGGTTAAACACAATCATTGAAGAAGTTACAATCAAATTGACTATGTAGTCAATCGGTCATCAATTCCATAACCGAAATCTTGTTGAAACCGAAGCCTACACTTAAACCAGTGTTCACCTATAATAGCTATACTAAACACCTACTGAAACTCGCTCACACACGTGCAAAACAAGTCTCTGTTCTTAAAACGTTCGCCGGAAAACATCTATAGTCGCCGGAGCATCATCGGAGAATTCAAGCTCACAGCTGCTCGGTAAAGTCGCTTGAATCTTCCTCTATTATCTTTTATTTTATTGTCAGTAGTGAATTAAGTGAGGGCAATTTGATTTAAGCAAATCGGGTTCTAATCTGGGTTTTTGCGTTTTTAAAAAGTGAAGAAGATGAAGTCTATATAATATATAAGTATAATTAAATTTAGTGTATTTATCGGGTTAGACACATAGTCCAGCGGTGGACTGTGTGCAACTATAAAGCACACGTTCCGGGTTCGAGTCTCACACGCATCCAACTTTCGAAATAAAACCATTTTTTAAAAACCAATTCAGATCACCCCTTGGTAAGTGTATATAACTAATATAATTCTGGGTTAATACGGGTTAGACACATAGCCCAACTGGTTGACCTGCGTGCACACGAGACAAAGGTCCCGAGTTCGATTCTGGTCCCTGTAACCGGTTTAACAAATAATAAACCTTTTTATATAAAAACAAAAATATGGTTTAACCTAACTTGTATATATAAGTAATTAAAATCAGAATTATTTCGGGTTAGACACGTAGCTCAGTTAGTAGAGCTGTGTGCACGTATACGGGAGGTCACGAGTTCGAACCTCACACACGCTGCCAATTTCAAACATTAAACCGGTCAGACCACCTTGTCAGACCTGACAAGGTCAAATTTTTTAATTTTTATTTATTTATTTCTTTATTATTATTATTTAAAAACCATCTAAAAATGCTTAAAAATAAGATTTTTAAGTTTAAAAATTATATTAATTATCACAAAAAATAAATCTAAAAACCTAATAAAGAGCACCAATTGAAAATATGAATTTCAAATAAAATTTATTTATTTATAGAATTATTACGTCATTATTTAGGTTAGTTTCTCTCGTGGATTAAATCCAAATTCGTGCGCATTCGATGTCAATCCAAGGAAACGAACCCACTGTGAGTGAACCTTTACAAATTCCCTTTTTATTCATGTTTTAGGGTGTATCATGTGTCGTTTCATATATTTCGTTTATTCAAACACTTGTGCTATTACCATTATATGATCTAACGTGTGATGTAAATGTTATTTGTTGTATTGTGTGTTTACATTTTTGTCAGTTGCGTGCAATCATTCACATTAGGCCCATCAGTTCCTCGTTGGAGACGACTTGAGCATCAGGTGCCTCATTAGATCGGCTCCGTTTGATTTTGAGCCTTGATCTCATTGTTCATCATTTGTCATGCTTGTGTGTACATTGATTGATAATATGTGGTTTGTAGTTAGATTTACATATGCGTTTACTCATATTTAGTTTATGCACATTTTTATTTAAATAACCAATATAACTAATTCGTTCAAATGTTTAAATCTTCACTCGCCAACTTTTGTTGACCCAAAACCCTATTTTTTACACATGATACAGGTGGACAGGTTGAAGCAAGGATCACATAGGAAATTGCCTTAGAAGAAATATAAAGATTTCATGAATATTGTTGTGCTTGTATGATTGTTGTAATTTTTCTTTTAAATTGGAAATAATAAATATGAAACTTTATTATAGTAAATGTCATGAGCTTTGATGAAAACCCAATCATGCCCCGACTACTATTTCCGCTGCGGGTCAGGGTGTGACAGATTGGTATCAAAGTTTTTGACTATAGGGATATATGATAGGTTATTAGACCCTTAGAGCCTATACTATAGTCAATTAGATTTTAATTGCTTATATGGTTACATGCAAACTCATGATGTTTATTTGTTTCATGTTTGTTACACACACAAATGCATGCAAGCACATTAACTATAATTTTGTGTGATACCTAATGAGTTATACATATTGTCAAACATAACATGCTCACATATACATTCATCACGCACGTTTCAATTCTCACATATTCAAATCATTCTCATATTTTCTTTATTTAAGATTTTGTGGTGTTTTCGTTTTTCAATCTCATCAAAGTAAGTTCTACGACGGGCATGTAGTAACTGGAAGGGTACAAGTACCGGTAGTCGAAACATCCTATCTAGGTTGGCATTCGTATAAATCCCATATAACGGACTAGTTTGCCTACCTGGGGACTAACAATGAGAGTACGAAGGACCTATTAGGCCAAAGCATGCCACACCAAACGTCGTCCGAACTAACTCCACTTTGAGTTGTCACTGTGTCTACACCTGGACACCCTCCGACTTTATACTTTGCAATCATGTTTTACGATTTTCATTCGGGTAGCGCGAGTGTTAACAGACCAACACCAATGTGAACCCTACCAGAGCCCAGTAGTCATGGGGGCCCACATGACTACCAAGGCCAAGTATGGGGACATATGGGGGCCCAAACATGAGCAAAGCCCAAGACATCCTATGGATGTAGCAAATATATATTTTTTTCATTTGTTTTGTGGATGTTCATTTTATACGACACATGACACCTATAAGTCAAACTCATACTCTCGATACGTATTCCTTGTAGATGTCTTCTAGTCACTCTCGTAGAAGTAGGAGATCATGAAAAGCACGCGAGCGCATAGCTGCCCAAATCGCTCAACAAATGGCCACCATACTTCCCGACATCGTAGTTCAAGTCCAACAAGCCCTTGCCGCTAATCCCATCAACCCAATCAACCAAGAAGGTCAAAACGATGTCAGCCCTCCCCCAAATACCACCAAGTGCACCTATAAGCACTTCAACTCATGTGATCCTCCAAAGTACGAAGGTACTGAGGGAGTCACTGCTCTTCTTCGATGGTTCGAGGAGATGGAAAGTACATTCCTCAACTGTGATTGTCCCAACGACCGCAAAGTGCGCTATGCTACTGGACGCTTGTATGGAGTAGCCCTCATGTGGTGGAATGCTGAGAAGGGCAGACGAGGCGCTGAGGCCACTGTAGCCCTAACTTGGGAAGAATTGAGAGAGCTTATGACTAGGCATTTCTGTCCAAGAAGTGAAATTAAGAAATTAGAGGATGAGTTATATTCCTTGAAGCAAAAAGAGGGAGATCACATAACCTATAACAAGAGATTCCTCGAGTTGAATCAAATGGTTCCAAATTGTTTCACCCCTCTCTACCGTTTGATGGAGCACTACATTTGGGGTCTTCCTTCGAAGATTCAGGACTCTGTGATGAGTACTACACCTGTAACTTTGGAAGCAGCAATGGAGCTAGCTACAGAGCTCACCGAAAACCACATTAGAAATGGAGACTTCAAGGATGTGAAGAAGAAAGATAAAACACCAACCGAACCCTCAAACTGAACCCAAACTGAATCCTCTTCCCAACCCACTACCAAGAGAAAGCGAGACGGGCAAAATTTTGCTGCAATCAACTAGCTCCACAAGTCGTACCACTCAAGCTATCCCAATCACTCAAGTAGCACCCAACTCTGCTGACCCAAATAAGAAACCTTATATTGGACCTCACCCTCAATGCAACACCTGCTTTTATCACCATCAACCTACCATACCCTGTCGATTGTGTGCTAATTGTGGGCGTTATGGTCATCTAAGTAAGACTTGTCGCATGCCCCAAAACCAAGCTCCACCCCCTGCTCAAAACATGATCCAACCCTATCAACAACCCTAATACCCCATGGTTCCACATGTTCGAGCTTGCTTTAATTGTGGTGACCCTACCCATTTTAGAAACACGTGTCCTAGATTGGTTAACATCATTAACGCCCAAGCTCAAGCGAACCCAGTTAACCGAGCAAATCAAGCAAACCCAGCACCTCCACCAGCGAGAGGAAGAGCTTACCACATCAACGCTAAGCTAGTTGAAGTCAATAACGGTGCAAATGAGCAACCCAACTAGCCTTCCATCACCAAGAACCAAGACTCCACTCCAATCGTCGAGTTTTTAATGTTTTCTATAAATCTCAATCTTTATGTATCCCTGTTTTAATTTGGGAATTTATGTATCCACTAATTTTAATGCTAATTGATATCATTGTTTTATTTCATTCATTGATTTGAAATTTCATGTCATCATAATATCACGTACCTCGCCTCATCATTTAAGGAAGTTGAGTCGTGTCTCACTTTTTCATAGACTGATCTCTTCATCATAACACACGAGAGAGGTACCGTCGTTATTCAGTCATGTATCCCTCATCATTTGTTATGTTTTATAGATTTTAGGATGAGTCACATAGAACTAATCATAACTGACTGACAAAGGCAATGAAATTTTGATGAGGATATGGTGGATACGCCGCTGGTACTTCTTATATATAAGTATTCTTGTCAAAGGATCAAAAGCATTGTCAGACGATTATGAGAAGTTCCGTGTAAGTTGTGTAAATTTTAATTTGGATAACGTCATGGTTGAAGATTTCATTTTGTGATATAACTTTATCTTGTCAACACATCGATTTTCTCAAAACTCTTATGCATAAGATCAAATGTAGTCAACCAACCCTGTGTATCAACGCTTATTACCTCAGGCATCAAAAAGCGATTCCTGTAGCGGGGTATTCAACCCTTACTAGGAACGTTACCGCCTCAATAAAAATCCAAAACTTCATCTGGTTATGTAAACCTTTAACATTGAATCCAAACCTCACACTCCCTTTTTCTGTTAGAAGATATTCATATTCCTGAATCGACGCATTTCGTATAGCAACCTGTAGAAATCATGGACTTCAATACGAAACATTTACTTTCCGATAGTCAGCTTACGTTGGGAGTCAAAACGATAACCTGAGTTTATGTGGGAACGCAAAGATTCAATGCATGAAAAATACCTGCATCTCTTTCCAGTTACATCTACTACTTAAAATTTCGGGAGGAATTTCTAAAAGTAGGGGATACTGTAACATTCATTGTAAACCGGGTTCTAAAACCCGCTCCGTTTAAATAAATCAAATATACGATATGAGGTTTCGTCACGTATTTATGTTAATCGTTCAAATTCAAATTTCTGTAATTAATAAATAAATTAAAAGAGTTTATATAATAAATAAATAAAAACTAATAATAATATTAATAACTAAATTGAAAATAATAAAAATAAATATTAAGGGTGACCGGGTTTCGAACACGGGTGTGCTTGGAACTAACACACACCGCACACCACTGCACTCCACACACATACTTGAATAAATCCTAAACCAAATAGGTTAAGAATCAATACCCTAAATATACTTTCACATCGTCTGAAACGGCTGCAACTACAACCCATCATCAATCTCTGTTTCATGATTCGATTTAAATTTGAAGAAAACGTTTCTAAAATGTGGGTTAAACACAATCATTGGGAAGCTACAATCAAATTGATTATGTAATCAATCGGTCATCAATTCCATAACCGAAATCTTGTTGAAACCGAAGCCTACACTTAAACCAGTGTTCACCTATAAATAGCTATACTAAACACCTACTGAAACTCGCTCACACACTTGCAAAACAAGTCTCTGTTCTTAAAACGTTCGCCGGAAAACATCTATAGTCGCCGGAGCATCATCGGAGAATTCAAGCTCACAGCTGCTCGGTAAAATCGCTTGAATCTTCCTCTTTTATCTTTTATTTTATTGTCAGTAGTGAATTAAGTGAGGGCAATTTGATTTAAGCAAATCGGGTTCTGATCTGGGTTTTTTGGTTTTTAAAAAGTGAAGAAGATGAAGTCTATATAATATATAAGTATAATTAAACTTAGTGTACTTATCGGGTTAGACACATAGTCCAGCGGTGGACTGTGTGCAACTATAAAGCACACGTTCTGGGTTCGAGTCTCACACGCATCCAACTTTAGAAATAAAACCAATTTTTTTAAAAACTAATTCAGATCACCCCTTAGTAAGTGTATATAACTAATATAATTCTAGGTTACTATGGGTTAGACACACAGCCCAACTGGTTGGCCTATGTGCACACGAAACAAAGGTCCCGAGTTCGATTCTGGCCCCTGTAACCGGTTTGACAAATAATAAACCTTTTTAAATAAAAACAAAAATATGGTTTAACCTAACTTGTTTATATAAGTAATTAAAATCAGAATTATTTCGGGTTAGACACGTAGCTTAGTTGGTAGAGCTGGGTGCATGATATGGGAGGTCACGAGTTCGAACCTCACACACGCTGCCAATTTCAAACATTAAACCGGTTTAACCACCTTGTCAGGCCTGACAAGGTCAAATTTTTTAATTTTTATTTTATTTATTTCTTTATTATTATTATTATTTAAAAACCATCTAAAAATGCTTAAAAATAAGATTTTTATGTTTAAAAATTACATTAATTATCACAAAAAATAAATCTAAAAACCTAATAAAGAGCACTAATTGAAAATATTAATTTCAAATAAAATTTATTTATTTATCGAATTATTACGTTATTATTTAGGTTAGTTTCTCTCGTGGATTAAATCCAAATTCGTGCGCATTCGTCGTCAATTCAAGGAAACGCACCCAATGTGAGTGAATCCTTACAAATTCCCTTTTTATTCATGTTTTATGGTGTATCATGTGTCGTTTCATATATTTCGTTTATTCAAACACTTGTGCTATTACCATTATATGATCTAACGTGTGATGTAAATGTTATTTGTTGTATTGTGTGTTTACATTTTTGTCAGTTGCGTGCAATCATTCACATTAGGCTCATCAGTTCCTCGTTGGAGATGAGTTGAGCATCAGGTGCCTCATTAGATCGGCTTCGTTTGATTGAGCCTTGATCTCATTGTTCATCATTTGTGATGCTTGTGTGTACATTGATTGATAATATGTGGTTTGTAGTTAGATTTACATATGCGTTTACTCATATTTGGTTTATGTACATTTTTATTTAAATAACCAATATAACTAATTCGTTTAAATGTTTAAATCTTCACTCGCCAACTTTTGTTGACCCAAAACCCTATTTTTCTACACATGATACAGGTGGACAAGTTGAAGCAAGGAGGACATAGGAAATTACCTTAGAAAAAATATAAAGAGTTCATGAATATTGTTGTGCTTGTATGATTGTTGTAATTTTTCTTTTAAATTGGAAATAATAAATATGAAACTTTATTATAGTAAATGTCATGAGCTTTGATGGAAACCCAATCATGCCCCGACTACCATTTCCGCTGCGGGTCAGGGTGTGACAGCACCCACCCCCATTACCCACAAACCCCTTCCAAATCCCCAATCTCATTTTTTTCACCACTAGGAATCACTCGATTTTAAGGATCACGTCACATAAAAATTTATTTTTTATTCAATCCAATGGATCAAGAGAACAAAAAACTATTAATATCAGATATAAGAAACCCTCCAGATAATCAACGGTCCTGTTGACTTTCAAGTTTAACCAACGACATGTTGGTTCAAAATCCGCTTGTTTTACGCCAAAATCACGCCTTAGCGTTGTGTTAGGAAACCTTACGCTGCGGAATTTACGTCGTGAAATCGATGTTTCGCTTGAGATTAATGGCATTAGGGTTCCGCCGGCGAATTTAACGATGTTATTTGTTAAGCACAACAAATGTTATGCAAATTGAACCATAAAGAATGCCTAAGTGATATACTGACAACCTTTAGGTTCAGATGTGTAATTGTTAAACCATGGGGAGCAATAGTGCAATATCTGCAAAGTATAGGGACCAATCATGCAGTTAACTTTTAAATACATCTCAAAAGATCAACTAATGTTAAATTTACCTATACTACAAGGGGTGGAATAAGGTTCGATTCCCACAAGGGAGTTTTTTATTGGGTTTCCTTCTGAATTGGTATACATGAATTATTGCCTAGTGGAGGTGGATATGATCGGGTGGTTCTTCTGGTAACACGATGATAATCTAGTGGTCCATCAATAATCTAAAATTGTTGTTCAATGTATTAGTTGGGTTATTAAATAAAATGTGAAGGTTAAGTAAAAATGATAATAATAATAATAATAATAATAATAATAATAATAATAATAATAATAATAATAATAATAATAATAACAACAAAAATTAAATGAAATTTCAAATTTAACATAAAGAGGCCACTATATATACTTTAGGGGCATATTACTCTATGTAACTACTACGCAAGATACTAAGACATGATATATTAAGATGATAAGATATATTTGTTATAAAGTGAATTTAATTTTCCATCATTTAACCTAAAGACCGAGCGGCTCCTTCCCTTCAATGTAGGGACTTTTTACCTCTCAATAACCTACACCTTCATCTCTTTTTTTTTCATTTTTTTGAACCTTATTTAAATTTTTTTGTTTAGTGAAATTTCGTCACATCGCACGATTTCCCTCTAGTAACAGATAATACATAACACATAATACACTTTTCCATGTTTCTCCTTTTTCAACTATATATGCGAATACGAAGAGTATGGATGACAAGAAAACCCGAGCTTATCAAAATACCATGAACATACGCTATGTGTATGGGACATGTCAGGCTTAGATGATACATGTCCTGATTCCCCGGAACCATATACACGTTTATGCGAACCGTATACCAAAAATATTATTTTATTTTCCTTAACCATTGTCTAGTCACGCTTTATTATGTAACTTCTTTACATGAAACAAATTACTTTTCATTTGAGATGTATATTTTGATGATAATATAGTGTAAAGATCAAATACAAATGAGTATTCACATACAAATGAGTCTTTATATAAGAAGTGAAGAAATATATATATATATATATATATATGAGGTTTCTCTACAAAGTGTGTTTTTCCTTCAAAGTGTAAGAAGTGATCTTGACCATTAGATGAGTGTGTTTGATAGTTGAGATCATCTTGGTGGCATTTTTGTAATATGTGTGTCTTAAAAATACGATGATTTAATTAATTAGGGGTAGATGTGTCATTTAACTTGTTTTAAATATGGAAATAACGGTCATCCCATAAACCACTCCACATTTCTCGTGATTCTTTCTCTCTCTCTCTCTTCCTTCTTTCCTTCTTGAAGAAACACAACGTCAAGAAACACATCGTGAATTATACAATATCACACATCATGAAGAAACCCAAGAAAACATATTGTGAATCATACAATATAACACAACGTCATTTAACTTGTGTGGTGTGCTATACAATATAACACATTGTGAAGAACCCAAAAAGTATAAAACACAACGTCAAGAAACCACAAAAGACATGTCATTTGTGAATCATAATTGGTATAACACGTTGTGAATTAACCTGTATGGTAAAACACATCGTCAAGAAATTACAAATACATCTCCTTCCTAAAAACACGTTAATAATTACAAAATACATCTCCTTGCTAAAACATAAACTACTATAACACACAGTGAATTAACTTGTAACTGGTAAAACACATCGTCAAGAAATTATTCATGAAGGATTGCAACTGGTAAAACACATCGTCAAGAAATTGTTCATAAAGGATTGCAGGCGGTAAAACACATGTTACACTGTGAATGTTTAAAACACAACGACAAAAAATCCTCTAATTAATCCAATGATAAACTGCTAAAACACAACGACATTAGTCTGCTTACTGCTGAAACACAACGGTATTAGTCTGCTTGCTGTTAAAACACAACGTCAAGAAATCTTCCAGCATTAATTCAATATCGTAATCATTGTTAGATAAATCATACAATTGCTACAACACATCAAACAAAAATTCAAGTTTATGCAATATCATAAAACTTTATGATCGGAGTGTCGCGCTCCGATCAAAGATAATATTTATAGTCCCGAATTACCCTTAACAATGTGTTAGTGGTAGTAAGGGGTCGAACCATGAAGAGTTTGTGGTTTGCGATGGATGCACTTGATTCTTAATGGTTGTTGTCAAAAATTATGAAGCTTGCTATTTTGATTGTTTAAATGTTTGTTTGTTTGAAAGAATGTCAGAATGATCCGACGGATTTGTTTTGATTACTTAACTAATAACTTGAAGAATTGCACGAAAAATTAATTACTTGGTTAACACAATGACTGGAGAATAAGGTTCACACCCGGTTCGGTGACGCAAATCCTAGGGTTCCTATACGCTTTTAAGTTCAATTCCTTTGTATCAATGACCAACAAGTTTAGTGTTAAGGGATTTAGATGCCAAGAGTTATCGACGTTATGAACAACGGACTACAATGCACTTTATTATCACAAACAAGTAAACTCTAATCTAGACAAAGCATAATTGCACATAAACATTTCACAAAGTCAAATTTAATCTTCATTCGACAATTCATGAATTCAATACAAATGCAAGTCAATTATCATAGGTTTCAAAATCAAAGTACAAATTGTCACAAATCAATATTCAAAAGCATATCAAACCCTAGAACTTACAAAACCTACACCGGGGTGAAACCCAAAGAAACTAGCCGCTCATGGTGAACGGGACTTGATCAACGGAAGAGGAATCCTTGAACACGACCATCTTGAAGCTTCAAAAGTAGTGATGATTAGGATTTAAATGGATGATGGTGGTGAAAGGATGATGAAGGAGGTGATGATGATGATAGGCTAGGGTTAGGATTGATGATTGTAATTCGGATGATTCAATGGATTGGAAATGGTATGAGATCAAGGTTAGGGTGTTCTTGGCTCCCAAGAGGTGTTTCAAGACTCCAAAACTCGTAGCTCCTTCACAAATGGGTCAAACACAAGTCATAATCCGTCAAAATTTGAATTTCAGCGACACAGAACTAGAAGGGGCGTCGCCGACGGCCACATGGGGCGTCGGCTACGGCCTCTGCTTTATGCGTTTTTCTCCGACGCTCTAATCCACTGTATACGACCAATTTTCTTCGACGACATATCTGAGGGGCGTCGCCGATGGCCCAGGGGGCGTCGGCGACGGCCTCTCTAAATCATGTTTTCCGGTTTTCCTATTTTCCCATCGCGATCCCGGTTGACAAGTTTTCCGTCCCGATGCTTCAAAACGCTCCCGAATAGCTCCTTAAACTCCGTAAACCTGTAAAACACAAATCTTATCAAAAGTAGGCTATTCAAGACTAAAAGTTACATAAAACATTAACTTAAGCTTTAATAGAAACATCAGTTTTCGACCACGTATCACTTTACCATCATCACAATCAACATAACATTTGACGCCTTGATTTTGATTAGTAAAGATGTTATGAAGAACCAGAAGCACAATATGAATGCTCTGGGGATATGTTGGATCAATTGTATAATTTAAACGAAACCGTCGATTTGATTTCAATTAGATATTTACTTTTCTTAATTATCTGGTTAGTTAGTTAATCTATTTATAATTCATAATTAAAATAATAATCAAATTACCTTAATACCTTTTTAATTAAAAACTCCAATTGTCACATGTCATATGTAGGAGACTTTCTACACTTTGTAAGAAAAATTGGCTTTGTAGCCAACTTTTACTCTCTATCTCTCTCTCTCTCTCTATATATATATATATATATGTTGATTTTTTTTCCATCTAGTTAAACATGATGTTTAGTTGCAAAAAAAATAAAAAAAATAAAAAAATTCATGTTTTTACTCTAGTAGAATGACTATAATTACTCTACTAGTTTAAATGCACGATACTTACGTGTAATAACTATTGAGTGATTATAATTACTCTGATGCAGGACTTTTTTTATAATTATGAGACTAAATACATGCTTGATAGGATGGAAAAAAAAAATTTCTCCTTCACTTTTCATATTTGGTATGTCAAGCCCATTTGTACAATAACCTTATTTATAATATATATTTGTATACTTCTAAGTATGAAATTATCTTTGGAAAATCATCATGAAATTTACACGTATATTAGATATATTTTAAACATTTTGTGGTGATGATTATATGTATGTAATCTATAAATTTTTAAATTTATTATATTTTTGACAATTAAATAACGAAAGGCAACATATATGTTCTATCTTATATATTTCGACAGCTTACCAAACACAACTACTAAATAACTATTGAGATTCATTCTCAAAATAAAAGAATGTTACGTTCCAACCTTCTACCAACTCACTTATGCTGGCAAAATGTACACTATAAGCACATACGGTTCTAGAACTAAATAATCGAATCAAAAGTACCATACTGTCATAACAACAATTTATTTTATAACAAAACATTTTATATTTTAAGAAACTCCTCGTTTCCATATATAAGAACAAAAATCCGAAACCATCGAACGCTACAAATCAACTATGAAAACCGGAAAGAACATTTAACCGTTTTAAAACCAAACAACCTAGTCAAATTTCATAAATCTTAAACAAAATTTGGGGAACCAGCCCACCCCTTGAGACACAAACCACAAAGAACTCGAAAGATGTCGGCTAATCTGCATCTATATCATCATCAAGAACTAAGCTTCAGCCACATCATGAGCCTTTTGAAGCCCGACCAAACGGGCATAATCCACCCACCTGTTTAAAAAACATTTCAAAAAGTTCGAATTATTTAAAGAAACAGTCAATGAAAGTATACGATGAAAAAGTTCGATTAATCTTACAATAATGAACCCAGATATGTGTTTCCTGTCCGAACAATAAAACAAGCTGCACTTAACAGTAACTTGTGCTGGTGTAACAATGGTTCTAGTAGCCGTTGTTCAACTACACCCGCCAGAAGTTGGTACCTGTCGCCGATAATTTTTAAAAAGATTATTAATATAACACAACATCTTCAAATTATTTTTAATAAAAAGTGAAAACTTTGATATATTATTGGTGATAAGCTCAGAAAATCAAGTCTAACCGGAGATTGCTAGAAACTGCCATATAAACACCGTATCCCACGCTGGTAGCTAAAACAGGAATATTCTCGAGGTCATCGTCAGAAGATTTCTGAACCGCCTTTTTAGCGTTTATCAGCGTATTTGTCATAATCGTGCCAACCTAGACACCATTTTCAAATTATTTACAAAGGTACACAATATAAGGAAATCAATCTCAGGCGGGTGAAATTGAAACATTTAGCTAAATGAAGAACGGGTCAAATAGCTTTATTGAAATATTAAATTGATTATGGTTGGTGCTAAACGGGTCGTGTTCGTGGGTTGGTGGGTTCAACCTGACCCGAACACGAAAATTCAACCTGACCCGATTTCACAAATAAATATATTAGATTAAACTTTACTACAAAGAACACAAATGTATATAATACAATTAAATTTAAATTCTAAAATCTTGTCAGTTTCTCTTTTTAAGTTATAATTATAGCATAAAATAAAGACCCAATTTTATTTATGACATTAAACATATTGTAAAAAAATATAATAAGTATAAATGGGTTAAACAGGTCAACCCGCTAACCCGACCCGTTTAGCTAAACGGGTTGGTGGGTTCAACCTAAAACCGACCCAAACCGGTTTAGACTAAACCCAAACCCGCAAAATTCGTGTTAGGTTTGTGTCGTGTAAGAAATTTACACCCCTATATAACACTATTTGTGTACCCATATGTAATGCATTCATTAATTATCACGTTCTTTTCAGAAATGGACAACGTGTTGGTGGGTCAACCTGACCCGTTACCCAAACTACAGTAACATTTTTTTTCAAAAATGAACAACCACTTCTAATAAAAAATGAGGCATAAAGGAATAAAAAAATACCAGTGATGATGCAGTGCCCACTGCAAAAAGCTTCGTCCCGTTACGCTGAAATTTAAAATCCATAAAACTTTAAATAGGTAAACAATTATTAACTCAGCTATGCTGACACCTGTTTAGAATTAAAAATAAATAAATAAATAAATAAAATCCTACAGCTATAGCACCCAATCTCTGAAGTAATGTATATGATGTTCCACCCAAAGCAATCTGAAAATGGGATAAAAAGTTTCATATTATTTCATGCATATAACTTCCATTGTAATTGATCTCGGATAATTATAAAAATTAAAATGTGTTTATATAAAAGAAATAACCTGGAACGCATTATCCGGACAATTATAAAAGAACTTGGCAATACGCCCTGCATTTAGAGATATTGGAGGTCGAAGAGACACAGTAGGGGCAGGAAGGTAAACAAGCATGAAATCCGCAATTACAGCCATCACCTGCGCAAAAATACAAAGTGAGATTATTAAAGGTGGCAAGATGGGCGGCTCAGACGGGTCGGGTCAAAATGGGTTCGGGTTAAAATATATCAGGATAACCCGGAAACAACATTTCGTCTGTATATTTGAACTTCTTATAGCTAATGTGCTAATTCTGATTACAGAAGACAATATTTTTACGATAAAAAGCTAAAATCTTTTAAATAAATGATTAAAGAGGGTTGTAAGTTGTAACATTAAACGAGGACTTCGTGTGACTTTTAACCCATTGACATGTTACCCTTTTAGCTTAACTTTTTTTATTTGATCCGTTTAAGATAGAATACGACCAAACCAACACACATTCATAAAGTAAATGTGTCGAAAATGATGAATATTAAAAACATTGTATAACCACAAGATTAAACATTTAGCTCTACAGCTACTGCTGATTTAATTCAGATTCACAAAACCATATGATCTTAAGGTCTATATTTCTGAGTGCAAACTATAATAATGATAAGATGATGACTTTGGTTAATGACATTTTGCGAGACACTTCTGACCCAGGTTCTCAGAAATGGGTCATTTTGGGTAAGTATTGCATTTTAAGTTTTCATTTTTTTTCATCTTTTCCTTGATTTTATGATTAATTAAAGTAATAAACCAATAATTTTAAAACCCGCATTCCATCAATCTAAGAGAACAGAAAAAAGTGTGTGCAGTCAGAAAAAATAATATTTTTTAACAAATGAATAACAAACTAATTTATCAACTTTCTTTGAATTTTGGAAATAAATATAGCACAAAAACGATAAATTTTATGAAGTTCCAATTCTTTGAAAACTAGCAGGTCGACCCAACGTGACCCGGTCTATCCGTTTACGGAAGTGACTCATTTGACACATTACACAACCCACACCCCCATTTTAGTACCTCTAATTGGCATCGATTGATCCAAAACTATGAATTTGATAAAATGTAACAATTAACATACCACATCTGCAAAAACAATTTCCAGCTCCTTGGAGAAATTTTCTTTGCGTTTTTCATATTCTGCAAGAGTCTGGATACATACATCAAATAAAAGAATGTCAGTATGCATTGTTACTTGATTAAATATTTTTAATAGAACAGGACATATGAAAATATATCTGACATTTTACAGAATAAAATAACATTTGTTTCTAAAAAAGACAGTAAAGACTAAATGAATTGAGTTGGATTCTCTAAACAATTAAGCATGATTAATTATGTTCATCTATGAACTAAATTTATAAATGATATTTAATAAAACAGAAAAATATTAATTTAGAAAGCTAATTACATCAAAATAACATAGCCTCATTCTTTCATAATGTAGAAAATAATATACCTCATATGCCAGAATGAATCTGTAACGCTTATATTAAAGGGTTTCATCAGCTCAAACTTAGTAGATTAAGTTTTATATGGTTATTCCATTGCCTAACATAAAACTTTTTAGGGGACTAGAAAATCGACTATACAGATCCTATAAACTAATGTTCAAAAATGAAAAATAAATGTATAAAGAAAAAAAACTGCAGTAGCTGGAGTTTAAATAAAGTTTTATTTTCTAAAACATGAAAAATGCCGCTAATTATCAACTCGGGCTTTTTTACCTTTGCATAATAATGTAAGTCATTTAACTAAGCTAGAGCAATCAAATAATCCTTCTCTTTGAAAAGATCTAATCCATCTTTATCACTATGAAGAAGCATACAAGGGGTAAAAATAAAAAGAAAAAAAATCACAAAACAAATCGTCTGTAAGACTCGTTATTTTATATAGCAGATACTATGGTACTTCCCCTGTCCCATGAAATTTACAGATGCTCTTACTTTGCACATAGTTTAAAGAAATTGTTTATTTGTCAATTATGTTAAAAATATTTTACCCATACAATCCAAAAACCTCCAACGTAGCACACAATGTATCCATATATGTAGCATGGCATGAATAAAAAATAAACAATTTGTAACACTTTAATGATGACAGTATACACACAAATAGCCAGATAACCCATACATAAAGCTCTTCACAAAAAAATATCATATAATTCCACATAAATGAAAGAACTTTTCAGGGGAAACTAGTTTTGTACATTTTATTTTCAAAGTCAAACAGGTCCATGTTTGACTTTTGAGTAACATATTATTAGCTGCCTTGATTACTAACTTTATAACGCGCATCGCACCACAAAACAATCTCCGTAACCAAAAAACACTCTATAAACAAGTGTACAACTTCATAATCTCTAATACCTCACATTCTAAAGACACCAATTGGCATCATGACAACAAATACTAGTTACAATACCAAAAACCGAATCATTCATAAAACATTCATTTCAATTCACTCTTGTATCCAAACAAACTACTCAATAAAACCATATATTGCACCCACTTTAACCAAAAATTCCTGAAAAACCATTCTCACATTCAAGATTCCACTAAAAATCAAACCTTTTTCAATTAAATGCATAATGCATATTAACCAAAACAACAAAATTAAACTTGAATCAACACAAACCACCATCCAAACCCAAATCAAAAAACTAAAAATCTTCAAAACCCATCAAGAAGAAAAAATAAATAATAATAATACCTTAGTGAACATACCAACACCACACTCCATGGCAACTTTAGCCAAGAAAAGATCATCAGCAAGCAACCTCTCCTTAAACCCACCAAACTGAAGCAACCATCTCATAAACGGCGACTTTTCAAGCTCCAAAAACCTCTTCACAACAGATCCCGGTATCCTCCCCGCCTTAACCGCCGCCGCTAGATCCGCCGGAATCCCATCCAACGTCCGCCCCACCTCCGCCAACACCATCAACACCTGCTTCTCATTCCCACCATCACCACCACCACCATGACCATCACCTCCGCCGCCGTTGTTACCGTGTCCAACACCGCCGTCGTTACCGTCGCCGGAAAATGCGAGTAATATCGGAAACTTATCTTGGTGGTTGTTGTAATGTTTCAAGGAGAAAGAGTGACGAAGATGCCGGTTGGTACGGATTGAAAGGGAGTGGTTTGGGTTGAAGTGGAGTGATTGGATTGGGATGCGGTGGTTGAATCTGGTGTAGTTTTTGGAAGAGGTGAAGCGCGTGGCTGACATCGCCGCCGCGGACATGGTGGCGTTGAGGGTTTAGAAAAGTGTGTGTCGTTAGTTTTTAGAAACAGGGGTTGGTGGCGAGCAAGCTGGAGTGCGTGCGTGTAGGTGGGTTTAATGTAATATTATGTTATTATGTATACATAAATAACATATATATATTGTGTATAAATGATAAAAATAATAAAGAGGAAAAGGTTAAAAAAGACTACATCCAGAGATTTCGGAAAGTGGCAGCTGCTCGGGTTGTTGTTCTAATGTTGTTTCGGTCGAACCAACAACTTGGTATTATGTGTCTGTTGACATGTAACAATGCTTGTGTATATTGTATTGGTTACATTTAAGACGGACTCAACTAATTGTGTCATTATGAGCCTTTCACAATCAAATTATTTAGAAATGTTTTATAAGACCAGCTGCAGTGGGGTTTTAATTGAGCTTTGTTTTCCTCTATAATACCCCTTTCTTCGCCTCTTGGGGCGTTTTTTCGTCAAAAATGGCTTGAGCGTGGGCTTGAAAACGCCCAAAGGGAAAAATTTTGACCAATGATGTCGTTGGAAGAGAGAATAGCCAATGGAACGTTTTTTATGGGTTTTATTTTTTTTAAATTCAATTTCAATATCTAATCGGGGCGTTAGACCACTACATCATTTTTTAACTTCAGACACTTTGTGACTAGAAGCCACAACATCCAAAGTAGAAGTTGAAAGTTCAACTCCCACTACACATAGTCTATTAGATGTATGTGTCTAATTGCTCTAGAACAAAGCATATACTAAATTTCTAAATTTCTTTACTTAAAAACTTAAAAACTCTCGTAATATGAGATGTCAACAACAGATGAAAACTCCTCTATGAGTGAAAGTCAATCCAACCATCCTACGAATGTGAACAGCATTAAATATATAGGCATTCTTTTACTTTTATATTGAATGATGTTTGTTAGTTTATTATATTTTACATAATTTTATTTAAATAACTCTTTGTGTTATATATTTGTTTATGAGACATATGTCTTTATCAAGTGGGTTAGCCCAACTAACAAACCGTCTTTTACATGTGATGATGGATTCGTCACCTAGAGATAACAAGTATCGTCAATACTCAACTTGTTAGCATATATAACACCTTGAGATTTTGGGAACATGCAAGACATTTTCAACATTATGGTGTAGAAAATCTTAGTTTTATTGTTTCAATCACAATCTTTGCTATCCAATGGCCTCTTATAACTAGTTTAATATCCGTCCGGTCCACCGAACGAGTATTTAAAAAAATCCGAATTGCATTCGTATGTATAAAAAAAAATCTTTGTGAGTTCAATGCAAGTTCAAGTTTAAAAAAAAATATCATGCATAACAACATATTGAATTTGCAGTGGCCACAAAACTTGCAGTTTATATCAACATTAAAATCCATAACGACTGAATTAGGAAGTGCTAAGTTTATGCAAATTAAAAAAAATACTACAATGAAATAAGGGATAATCACCAAAATAGCATTGGAATGGTCAACTTTACCAAAATAGCCCACTGACACGGCTCTATGAGCCGTTTCAATATGCTGACACGACTTAAAAAAATCATTTCAAGTCAACCAACCCATGATTGCCACGTGTCCAGTTGAGCCGTTTCAGTGTGACTTGAGCCTTTTTAGTGTGGCTTGAGCCGTTTCAGTGTGGCTTAAGCCCTTTCAGTGTGGCTTGAGCCGTTTCAACCATAGACTTAAGCCGTTTCAGTGTGGCTTAAGCCTTTTTAGTGTGGCTTGAGATCTTTCAGTGTGGCTTAAGCCCTTTCAGTGTGGCTTAGACTTAAGCCCTTTCAATGTGGCTTGAGATCTTTCTGTGTAGCGGCTTGGCTTGGCTTAAGATCTTTCAACACGGCTTGAAAACTTTCAACACAGCTTGAGATCTTTCAACATAGTTAATATAAACGGAAAATTAAAAACATAAACGAATAATTAAAAATATAAACGAATGATTTAAAAAAATCTCAATAAAATGTGGGAACTTGAAAATCTCAATTAAAAAAATCTTAAAGTTTTAACTTGAAAATAAATGTAATTTTATAAATATAATTTTTATACTAAATAATAAAAAATATATGACTTTAAAAACCCCGTGTATTGTACGAGTTGAATAAATGTATTACGCGGGTACAATACACGAGTTTTTTAAAGATATTACTTTTTTACAATACACGAGTTTTTTTTAAAAGATATTACATTTTTATTATTTAGTATACAAAATTACATTTATTTAACCGGTGTAATACACAAAGTTTTTAAAGGTATAACTTTTTTAATTATTTGGTATATACAATTACATTTATTCAACTCGTACAATACACAAGACACTTAAATATATAACTTTTTAATTACTTAATATATAAATTACATTTATTCGACTCGTGTAATAAACGAAATTTTTAAAGTTATATTTTTATTATTTAGTATAAAAATTAAATTTATTTAACCCGTGTAACACACATTCTTCTAACCTAGTATTTTTTTATTTTCAAGTGAAATATTCTTTATTTTCAAGTTAAAATTTTCAGATTTTTTTAATTGAGATTTTCAAGTTCTCACAATTTATTAAGATTTTTTTTTAAATTATTCGTTTATATTTTTAATTATTCGTTTATGTTTTTAATTTTCCGTTTATATTTAAACTATGTTGAAAGATCTCAAGCCGTGTTGAAAGTTCTCAAGCCGTGTTGAAAGATCTTAAGCCAAGCCAAGCCACTACACTGAAAGATCTCAAGCCACATTGAAAGGGCTTAAGTCTATGGTTGAAAGGGCTTAAGCCATACTGAAAGATCTCAAGCCACACTGAAAGGGCTTAAGTCTATGGTTGAAACGGCTCAAGCCACACTGAAAAGGCTCAAGGCACACTGAAACGGCTCAACTGGACATGTGGCAATCATGGATTGGTTGACTTGAAAGAGTTTTTTTAAGCCGTGTCAGCATATTGAAACGGCTTATAGAGCCGTGTCAGTGGACTGTTTTAGTAAAGTTTGACCATTCCTTGGGCTATTTTCGTGATTATCCCATGAAATAATCAATCATGTAAATTAATGGAGTTTGTAAAAGTCAAACCGGCAAATCAATCACTCAATCTCAATGATCAGCAAGTCAAAGCAATGTCAAAAATCAAATTTTCATGTTTACCAAAAGTGTAAATATATACACGCACACCTTGTTGTACAACATCAATAATGGGTTGCAAATCTTGGTAATTCATACAACGGCACAATAATTCGAGTACGTGGTATACAATCAACTTAACATCCTATCCATATTGCATAAACCAATATGATGCAACAACTCCCTAGATATAAGTTATATCAATCTAAAATGTTCAAAACTTGATGAAAAAACGAAAACTCAACAAATGTTACGCTTAGACCCAAACTTACGTTGATCCACTCCCCACTGGCCCACCCCAACCCGCTACATCATATATGCATAATCTTATTGGTATGGAACTCAAAACTAAAAACATTCTCAAACGTAGTGTTGGGCCCTGATGGAATTGTCATGCAGACCCACGTTCTGCCAGCTAGATCAGTTCAGTTCTAATCTGAAAGAGAAAATGCCCAAATTTTAGGCTTTGGACTTTAAAAGTCAAACAAACTTGTATAATTATATTTTAGGCAGAAACTATTGTTACACGAAATATAATAATACTATGAATAACTCACCAGTCTAGAACAAACCCAAGCTATTGAACAAATTTGCCATTTCTTATAAGGACATGGGTCTCACACCTCTAACCTGTCTCATTATAAATAATGGATTAATTTCTTCAAAAAGATAAAATAAAATGGCATAAAGGACACTAAACTGTATTCAGCAAGAGTATCTAATGCACTATTGATGCATTAAAAATACTTATCATAACATTGTTTTGCAATAACAATTAACACGTTATTTATTTTCAAAATTAAGGGAAAAAGACAAAAAAGTGTTGTGAATCAACTCAACCCTACCCAATGTTTTAACCTGAAATTGATTTGACCTGGTCACCCATATCCAGTCGGCAATACATATGCTTATCACAAGGTAGGATAACAGCTCGACATGGTTAACGTATACAATTTAACTCCGTAGATATAAGGTAAAATGTATTAAAGTTAGTAAATAAATTTAAGATATTTGGTAACATGCACAAACCACTTCATGAGGTTTAAAGGATGTCCAGGTCACCGGAGGAAAAATTCTTCAGCTGACACTTGAAGCTAATAGGCTGAAGAAATTTGTTCAAGACTGCAGTAAGGCGAAGTCTATTACTGACCTGTAATTTGAAATGTAAATAGTAAATATCTTTACAACAGAACCTTGCATATCAAAACAAAACAATTACCACATACCAAATGAGTTACAAACTTGCAAGAGAAGTCAAGAACAACAACGTCCCTATGCGGGTGCAGAGATATCCAAGTTCAAATGGGAAGAAGGTAATATTATCGCTTGTACATAATCAAGTGGAGCAATATTCTTGTTTCTTAGGGAAGAGTACAGTATGACCCTGGAGACCTCGCCATTCTGCTTTGATGCCGACAATAACATTTAGTAATATTTATTACCTCAAATCCATTCTTTGGAGTGTAATAACAAAATATGATATGAAGTTGCATTATAAGTTAGCTGGCAGTTTGGGTTATGTTTTAGTGATAATTTTGATCCAGTTACTTGTGAATGGATCAATTTGGGTTATGTTTTACCTCAAACGGGTCAAAAACATAGCCAAGTAGGTCGAACCAACCATAAGTCAGCCAAATTCTATATAAATGCATACAAACCTCCTAAAGAGAAATGATTTTATTCAAAATAGAGATAATCTAAACCTCTAAATTCATACGATCAACAATATAGATAATATAATCACATACTTCAAAGTGTAGCATAAAAGACTTAATAGATTTTATTAAAAAAAACAATGTTTTATCAAAATAATTTAAATTTCTAACCATATTTGACTAGTTATTCATAAGATGAATAGAAAATTTCGACAAAGAGTGTTTTGGTCAACCCAGTCCGACTCGGCCTATTTCAAACCGTACACAAAGTACATATTCTGACCAATTACCAACCCACTCGACCAACCTACTTTGCGACCACTATTTTATAAGACATGTACTTTGCAGCTTGAAGCTGAGGGTTGTAGGTCTATACAACTATATAACACATGTTAAAATATGGTCAGAACTTGCATAAATTAAGTAACATACAACATATTAAACATATTTTTTTAGATTGAGAAACAGTGAAGAGATAAATTATTATCTAAAATATAACCTTCTGTCAATTATTTCCACAACACATAAAAACATCCTACATCTGCATCAACGGTTTGGATATGTTTAAATGTTGAACCAAAACATAATCCTCTTCAACCTTGGACCATCCTCAGGTGAAAATAGACACTTCCATAAATTGATAAGCCTGACCAAAGTTATAACGATATCACAAATGTTAATACATACCACCTTTTTAGTTGTGTCCCAGAGCCAAAACTAAGATCACCAGCTTGAATAGGCAAAAGTCGAGATTCACTGAGAGCAGGGCCGACCCTAGGGGTGGGCGAGCCGCACCCCCGGCCGGCCCGTTTTCTCCAAGGGGCTTAATTTATATATGTATATAGTATGTACCGTGTATAACCATTTAAAACACTGAAACGAACACCGTGCAGCGGTATGCACAATGCCTTTAAAACTCATGGTACCATGTTCGATCCTGGTTGTTTTCTTGCATGCATTTTTTAATTTTTCCGGTTGTGTACAACTTGATGTCTAGCTATTATCAGTGTCCCTTATATTTGTCTACGTAAAGTAAGCTAAGCTCATTATCAAGTATCAACCTCAATCCAGCCGCTACATTAGTTTATTATAAATCCATCCTACACGTCAAGTTATTTTTGTTTAGAAACACTTTTAATTCATCAAACTTTATATATATATAATCAAACAAGTTTTTTATCCAGTAATTTTATACTTCAAGAACACAATTATTTTTTTTCATCATAAAAATATCATTATTTTCTTAACTCTTTTGTAAATCATACGATTATGTTTAGAAGATATTTATAAACTTTTTACAAAGCCAAGCCGGTCTTCGTTTCAACAAATTTATATCATAAAGTATTTACATTTTTAATAGAACTGAATTTATTTTGCTATTTTATTTATCCGTAGCCGGCATACACATTGGGTGGGTGTACGTATATGTCGGGTTGAGCTTTAGTCCTTAACACTTGGGCGATGTGGAACATACGCTGCACATACGTCATACATTGTACGGTATGTCATTTTAATACTACGATTTTGCTATGTTTATTGCTATAACATTAATCGTTGTTTAGAAACAATTAATTTATATAATTCGTTAGGGTCTAAGGGCCTTTTTTCCAACTCGTACAAAGCACTTGAATCCTCAGGGCCGGCCCTGACTGGGAGATCTGATTCCTGGGAAGATTCACCAAGAATGGCATTAAACCCGACTGCATCAAGTATAGCAACACATGGTTCCATTCCCCAACTATACAATTTAAAGATCATATTCTGCATGAAATTGATGAGAGTATAATTCATTTCGGTATCATCATCAGTTTTATTTTCCATAGAATATATAGAACTTACCATTCTCGCAAACGCTAGGAAGCAACTACATTTGTGCCCCTTTGCACGAACATGACAAAATCTCTTGAAAGCATCATCGAAAGGTTTCTTTGTTGCTAATCACCCAAAGTTACATCTGTAGGCATTTTAGGCATCGAGATCTGCACCCATAAGACGGAAAACTCATTTTCAATTACCAAAAAAAGGATGATCTCATACGCGCATAAACTTACCAAGTTTTTTTAGCATCACCACACCACTAGCTATTATATTGGAAACCCTAAACAACTCCATATTCCTTTCCAATGGCTTTAGCTAGCATTGTCTTCCCGGTTCCAGGTGGTTCGTACAGCAAAACCGCCTTTGTGGACTGAGAAGCCTTCCATTAGTTAATAACTCAGGTCTACGTGAATGAAGTATTTCGAATTCATACAATGTTGCTTAGTTCTATCCAACAATGATAAATAAATGAAGAGGGAATTAACTCACCAAGGGGTATTTGTATGAACAATACACTTTTCGTACTCTTCTAGAAACGGTTTACTGTCCAACTACATCATTTTGTAGTAACAAATTAAACGTAGAACAAATGTAATTCGTGTGAGCACAAACTATAATCAAACCTAAATCCTTACCCTAGAACAACTTCACTACTGCAATCAAATTAAACCACTGGTACCTCAAAATCAAACACGATGACAAATCGAAATTCGCAATTAAGCTTCCTAAATCAAACATCATCCAAGCACATAGTAAAATACTTAATATGTGTGCACGTACGTACCTTCATGAAGTGAGTCACGTAGTTGCACTTGAGGTGAACAGACGAATAGTTCATGCGTGATCGAAGAAACTGCAAATCAAATCTTACAAAAAACAGAAAATAATAATCAGTGTCCCGTCAAATTATAATCCTGGTGTCCCCGGGATTACTTAATCATGGAATTAGCATAAAGAGCTCATTGGCGTTACCTTTTTGTCGGCCATAGCTATGACGGTGATTGATTAGGGTGAATGTACAACGATCTACTTCTACGTTAATATTTGTTGCCCGTTTACCATCTATCTCGATGTAAATTCATAACACGATAATATTTATGAGTAAAATATAACGAAATGATGCATTAAATACGGAAAAAAGTTAAATCACAATTATAAATTATATTTTAAAAAGTAATTGTATTTATTAATATTTGTGATTTGTAATCGCATTCAAAAGGAAATGATCTGCATAAAAAAGAAAGTCTAATTACTTTAAAATTTATGAGAAAAGAAGAGGAATAAAAGTCTTGTGTTTTCCCTTATAAAATAAAACAATAAGAGGTATAATAATGACACATAACAATAAATGAATTAAGGGAAAATCATGTGGTATAAGATGATTTTGATTTATTATTATTTATAGATATAGATTATAGACATTCGTGTATTCGGTTTGAATATAGAAAGTTTTGGTGTCATTTAAATCTAAAATTTCAAAATAATAGTTAATATTCGTCTATTCGGTTTGAATATAGAAAGTTGTTTACTAGGGGTCAACCAAAACAATTATTAATTTACAGGTTCATGTTAGAACGATTATAACGAATGCTTCTTTCAATTTGAACGGCTTCTAGTCCACAAATTATGTAACATACTATTATTCTCTTAGTTTTGTGGTGGATAGAATGTTGCATTATGCATTTCTTTTCTTTTTATATGCAAAAATCATGCATGGTATTAGATACCCTTTTGTGTATTCTCTACTTTCTTGCACAAAAAGGTGAAGAACCTTCAAAAAAAAAAATATTTTATCCATTGACAAAAAGAACGAACCCAATTTTGTTCATTTGATACTTACCCTAAAACATATCATTCTAATCAGAATTCATTTTGAGCACAATGCTTTTTAAGTGAACCGAATTGATACTTTGTTGAACACCAACATGATTCAACTCTATGTTGTAAAAAGCATCCAGCATAAATAGTATGTATATTTAGTTTTTTTTTTCTTCTTTTCTTTAATTTCATTTTTTTATTTTTTTATTATTATAATATAACTAATTTAATGTTTTTTTTTCTCTTATAACTTTTAATATTTAATGTTTTATTAAATTTCGAGTATGCCATCGCGATTTTCATATTTTTATTTACGTCTGGACATAATTGATTTCTAATAAACCGAGTTGTGAGTGGTAATTTACTAGTACTCAAAGTACAAATGTATATGCTATTTGAACTACCGCACATTCAGCTTCATTTTCTTTTACAACGTGACGATGTTTATCCTTTTCGTTTATGTCATTATGACGTAGATATACGTATCTAAGTTCTGATATATATTTTTTTCGACACCAAGTTGTGGACAATAATGTACAAGTAATCGAATCACAAATTTACATGTTATTTAAGCTACCTCACATGTTTTTCGATAAAGTGACGTCAGTCACCTTTTTCGTAGTGTAGTGCTATATAAATTTTGAACATGTTGTTACGCGCATGTTTTTATCTACGTTTCAGTAAAAGAATTTTTTGTTTTCAAAATCGAACGGGTCAAATACATACAAAGTGTCTGTACCATGCCAACCGTGTAATAAACCGAATCGATACCTACTGAATCCGTTGTAACGCGAGAAGAAAAAAAGAAATTAGTTACATATAGTTACTCAACGATCACTTAAAAGTAAAGTTGTTTGATAGTATCAAAATCTTTTAACGTAATACATTGTTGGTTTAGAAAACAGTTCCTATATAATCATCTAATGTTTTCTTTAAAAACTTTATCTGTAAGATTTGAAATGGTTGTATTTTAAAATATATTTGCAGTAATAACATGAAACAAACATTTGCAAAAATTGTACTCCTAACTTTACTATTTGTTGAAGCTCGAAACTTAAAAACCAAAAAATGTTTAGGGCGTATTTAAGACACTTTTCTTAAACGTGTACGCCCTCTCCACCGTGTTCGAGACTCTTGGGCCGTCGATCTCCCAAAGATACAATAATTTGTGGTTCATACATAAGTAGTCCTTACACTTATATATTTTCTGTATGCATTCATCAACAAGCCTGAACACAATGATAAGCAATTAAGCATCATGTGATGGACCCAAACAAAAAACCAACGGGTCAAAAATTTATGGTGTTTGCATACATTAAGTTGGACGATTTATTGGGTCCGGGTGATCTGGGTCGCCACAACTTTAAATTAAAATCCAGTTCATCTCACTTTCTTATACCTATTTAACCATACTCCACATTAAAATAACAACTAAACTATTTTATTTTATTGATCTTTTTCTCTCTAAAGTTAAATTTTCTTATAATACCTCTAGGCTCTAGCCACAGTTGTTGAGTAGTCCAAACTGGGCATAGCCCAATAGGTTTGGGCCCAACACATAAACACCAATTAAAACCCTGACCCACCTAGTTCCTATGGGAATACATGCTCATTTTTTAATAGTAATTTCTGTTTTTTAAGGATAAACACATTAATATCTTTAATATGTAATATTTGAACTCTCAGCCTTTTTATTATGAAGTAGGGTTCTTTATTTTTCGGTTATAACTAAATAAACTGAAATTCAAAATATCAAACCGAATAAGAATTCGGTTATTTGATTTGGTTTGTAATATTAATATTTGGTTGTCGATTTTACAACATATTTAATTCGGTTAACCCAATTTAATCATTTTAAGTTAAAATTTTTATATTACTAATTAGTACATGTGTGTGCTTAGTGTATTTGAATAACATGCTTATATGTTATTTATTTTATTAGCTTGTATTTTGTGTTTTTTGTGTTTGTACTCCAAATGGGAATATAATGTTTTTTTTTAGTAAATTGCACAAAACATCCTTTATGTTTCCTCAAACTTGCAGGTTCCAGCCTTAATATTTAAAAGTTGCTAAAAACAGCCTTTAAGTTTATTTTTGTTGCGGGTTCAATCCTTTACAGCTAACCACGTTATTTTCTTCAGTTAAGTTCCCTCACATGCATAACATGTGAGGGTATATTCGTCATTTTGGTTGATCATGTGAGGGAACTTAACTGAAGAAAATAACGTGGTTAGCTGTAAAGGATTGAACCCGCAACAAAAATAAACTTAAAGGTTGTTTTTAGCAACTTTTAAACATTAAGGCTGGAACCTGCAAGTTTAAGGAAACATAAAGGATGTTTTGTGCAATTTACTCTTTTTTTTCCTTTTTATTTTTGTTCTCAGCTTCATTTGGAAGCTTTTATTTTCTGACATCACCACCGTACAGACACTCCTTTGTCGCATACGGCAGCAAGGGTGTTCCAATAGTACTTTTGTTCGCATAAATCTGTCTCTTCCGCCTTATTTTAGGCAAATGGTTACTTTATACGTTGTTTAACCCTCTGCTTTTTAGGGTCTTGACCCTTTTTTGGATTTTGTTACGCCGATCATTTTTTTGGGATGTTTTTCATCTTCTTTTTTATGTGCATTTGGTCGCATACTGTGATTTAAGGTGTAAAGTGGTGACAAATGCTTTATTTTAATGTTGTGATTATCCTTTTTTGGTTAAGGCGTAATGTTTGTTGTTGAGGTTGTTTGGGATGTGGGTCTTTCTGGTGAGGCTTATGTGTCGCTAGCATGCATGAAGATGAAATTGTTATAGTCTTGGTTTTACGATTGTTTTATTTTGTTTGTCTTTTGGTATCGATGAGACGATGAAGATGAATCGGTGTTCATTGGAGAATTTTTGTTATGTTGTGGATGTTGTTTTAGGTTTTGGTTTTTCCGGTGAAACCTTTATGTGACGTTAGTATCGATGAAGACGAAACTGTAAAGCACATCGCTTAACCACCACGATGTCCCCTTGGAGACAAAACTATCCTCATGGTAAGGCATTTTCTTTTCCCCTAATATGACTTACACACATATTCATTGCTATTTATGCATGAATACATAGTTTATCAATGGTGGTATCCAATACTGATTTGAGTGTCGCAGGGTGATCCAAAGACCCTGACGAAAGACATGTATCAACATTCTCTTATGAAAGGCAACAACCAAGCCCCAAACGGTTTTGGTGTCGCCTTTTCAACTACGTGTATCTAAATCAAAATAATAACAACAAAAATATAACAATATTATATGGAACTACAATTAAAACTCATATTAAAGAATCCTCATTACTAAATTTAAATTATTAGGTATACTTTATAAAAAAAAGTTTTATTACCAAATTGAATAGAAAAAGTAGACTATCAAAAAAAATAAAATAAAAAAGTATTATTATTTAGTTATATCATGATCAAACATCCATGTGAGGGGTGCATTTGAGTGAGGTGGAGAATCTCATATTTGGGTTGAGTTCATTTGATGTGGGCGGTACAGTGGAGTCAACTGTTAAGACTATGTGGTGTGGAAGGGATTTGAAGGGGGGCATAAAGTGACATGTTACTGTCATGTCAGCAGATAGAAGCCTCAAAAAACACGGGATGAGAGGGAGCGTAGAAGGGTGGTGTCTTTTAAAAAAATTAAACAATTAACATAAAAACCATCAATCACAATAAAATCAAGAGTTAACTTCGTTTTTGCTCCATGTGGTTTGACAATTTTAACGCTTTTGCTCCAATAGTTTAAAAATAGCCAGTTTGCTCCTTGTTGGTTTTACCTTTACTCTAATATGCCTCCCGCCCTTAACTCCATCCAATATGTTCGTTAACTAGAAGGGTATTTTTGTATTTTTATATATTAGAAGTTAATTATTTATCATTAATTCCTTTTTTATTAAGCAAATATAAAGTATTCCTTAAATCCATTTTGTAGGTCCACTTGGAGGATCAAGATAAACCTGCTTCCTTGTTCATACAACACACACACGAGTGCGGAATCCAAGTGTGTATGCAAACCAAAGCAAGAGCACAATCAATATGACACATATATATCTTCAAATGTTCACTATATCGATATGCAGAGAGACTCAGTACATAGACTCTTGAATACACTTCTTATCTCTCTAAACACTCCAAGTGTTCTCTCTCTAGTGCTCACACATGTCTAACTATTACTGAGAAGACCATGTCTGTTTATATAGTGCCAACGCCTAGCACAGTACGAAGAATGTTGCGGGTCGCACGAAGCACTACACAGACACGAAGAACATTCAGAGATGGATGCCGGTACGAACATGTTATGGCTCGTACGAATGAGTAAGTCATTCGTACGACCAAGCAAAGCTTAGAAGAACAAAGCTTACTCGTATGAGCATACTGTAACATCCGCCAAAAACCGGATTTACCAAACCCGCTTCGTTTATTAACCGAACAACCAGTTAAAAATTTCGTTGCTTATTTAATGCCCAAATTAATTTTAAACGATACATAATTAATAAGTATATTAGAATATAAAATCTATTTTTGAAAATGTATTAAAAATAATGAATTAAAAACATGCTGAAGCCGGGACTCGAACCCGGGTCAGCCGAGAGCCTACAAAGCATTAACACACATCTCTACAACCGCTCCGCCACTTGATCTTTTATGAAGTTCTGGGGAGCAATTAAATCATATGTTCAACTGAGAGTCAACCTGTTTCGCCAACTGAAACCGATATCGGCTTTCAAACCGACCAAGACGTTTGAGTGCTCGCAGAATCTTGATCATAACCAATAAAACCGACATCTTAAATCAATTCAGTCGTTAATGAACTTGAATTTAGGTGATGTTTGGTTTTTATAACCGAAAACTTTCATTCTGAAATTACTTCAACAAAACACTCATCTCGCGATTAAATTTCATTCCCAGAGCTTCTAATTTTAGTGTTTATTCTATTTTCTGGTCGTCGGAATTGCTTTCTGATCATCGCCGGAATTCTCTGCAAGTCACCGGAAAACCGAGACTCAACTCAAAACGATAAAATACCTCGACTTTACTGTTTCAATCAATTGTTAGAACCTTACTAACATTAACCCATCGCTCAGAATCAACCACAGACGACATTGCTGGACTTTCTGTTTTCACCGGAAAACTTCTGGATTTGTCGGAAACTCGCTGTTAACCGGTATGATCATTCAAACATACTGATAATCATTACTCATTAGTTCAATTTCACATCTAATCCCTCCAAACTGTTAATTGATTCTAACAGCCGAAGGTTCCAAAACAGAGCTGACGAGCTTCGCCGGATTTTCTGAAGAAGACGATCTGTTCGGTACTTTCTTTCCCTAAACTCTTCGGTTCAATACTTTTCAATTGTTCGTCTTGTTCATTAACTGAATTAATCAAGTAACAGTTAGATAACCGTTGTCTGAGTTTTGAACGAAGAAGACGAAGTAGTTTTGTTATAAGATTATTTAAAATCGGTATTATAAACGGGTTAGACACACAGTCCAGCGGTGGACTGTGTGCAAATAAATACATATACGTCGCGAGTTCGATTCCTGTCCCAACCTCATTCGCTGTAATAAAATGTTTTTTTTTTGTAAACTGAACCGGGTTAACTCTGTTAGATGTTAAGTATAATAAAAATCTGTATTTAAACCAAGTTAGACACACAGTCCAGCGGTGGACTGTGTGTAACATTAAGTCTCAGGTCCCGGGTTCGAAACCTGCTGACGACACCGGTCTGATGATTTAAAACATTTTTGAAAATAAAAGAATTTTGAATAAACTGAGTTAGTATATAAATATAATTAAAAACAGAATTATTTCGGGTTAGACACGTAGTTCAGTTGGTAGAGCTGCGTGCACGCGAACGGGAGGTCTCGGGTTCGAGCCTCACCCGGCGCATACACTTACACAATAAAACCGGTCAACGGTCAACGGTCAACAAGTCAACGGTCAAAAAGTCAACATTTTTTATTATTATTTTTATTTATTTATTTTATTTAAAAATCAATTAAAAATACTTAAAAATAACATTTTTAAAGTTAGAAAATAGCCTAAAACTCACAAAAATATATCCAAAAATCCTATTAAAGTTGTTAACAAAATCCATTTATTTACCTTACTTTTCATTATTAATTAGGTTAGTTATTCCTCGACGATCAATCCTCTAAACTCGTGCGCATTCATCATCATTCACCGAACGCACCCAATGTGAGTGAATCTCTACAAATTCCCCGTTTAAATCACGTTTTTGGGGTGTATCATGTGTCTTACTATTTATTATATTTAAATCATGGTGCATACATCATATCATGAATAAATGTGTATCAGCTTGTATAAACTGTTTGTGTGGTTATTGTTTAGATTTAATTTATTATTTTCAGTACATGCAATTTCATAGGCCGCCGCTCCCCATTACATTATGAGCGTTGAGCATGTTCCCCATTACATTATGAGCGTGAACCTGGCGTGCCAACATACGATCGGCTCCGTTTGATTGAGTCTTGATCGCACAGACATTTATCATTTTCAGTACATGCAATACGATCGGCTCCGTTTGATTGAGCCTTGATCGCACAGACATTTATCATTTTCAGTACATGCAATACGATCGGCTCCGTTTGATTGAGCCTTGATCGCACAGTTTCATTCATGTTATATATTTATGCAAGTTGTTGATTATGTTGATTGGGTTGGTTTGTTAATGTATGTTTTGTTTGTTGTGGTTTGTTTTTGGATGCTAATTGTTGTTAATGTATGTTATTGTTTGTTGTGGTTTGTTATTGTATGCTAATTGTTATTATTGTATGTTTATTTACATTTGTTCATATATGAATATTGCACGATTTTTCCATATTAAATACAATCAGAAATAAATAATAAATGTTTTCTAACAAGGTTCACTCGCCAACTTTTTGTTGATCCAAAAACCATTTTCACATATGATATAGGTGAACAGGATGAAGTATGGAAAACATAGGAAATTGCCTTAGAAGAAAAATAATGAAGTTTAGAAGGATGAATAGAACATGTTGTATTTATTTGATATGATTGTATGATCTCTTTTAAATTGAAATAATAAATATGAAACCTTATAATAAATGTCATGAGCTTTGATGAAAACCCAATCATGCCCCGGTCACCTTTTCCGCTGCGGGTCGGGGTGTGACACATACAATGACTCGTACGAATGTGTGATGGCTCGTACGAGCAAGCAACTTGCTCGTACGGTGCACTTATCACTCGCACGAACCAAACAACTATCGCACTAAACCAAGATAGGAGGATATCTTGATTTGGTCGACATGACTGATCTTTACATACACAACAAACAAAAACCGTACAATCTGACGTAACTAAGAACAAGCAACAGATACAAAAGTGCATCAACAAACTCCCCCTTGGATGTTGCTTGTTCTTCGATATTTATATCGAATTGCCTGCTTCATACTATGAGCTTCTGGCGTGAAAACCGATCTGACTTGTTCTGAACCGAACTGAGTCAAACTCCCCTTTAATATATCTTGTGGTGTACCAACTTGAGCTTTAGGAAGAAAAACCTTTGGATCAAAAGTTCGTTCATAAGTTTGAGCACTTGTACCAACAGACTGATCAGATTTAACTGGAGATTCCCAAAAAGGAATTGTATTTGACATGAATGCTGTTTGAAGCTTTGGTTGTTGAACCGCATTTATACCTGGGTTAATGCCACCAAAATACATTTCTGGATTTTGCGGAACTGGAAATCGTTTTGCTTTGCGAATTTCTTCTTCATCTTTATTTTCAAGTTTCTGAATAAATTCGTAATTGCCGAGCACATCCATTACACCTGTATGTTTTAATAATTCAATAAATTGACTCCACTTAGGTGTAAGGCATCAGCGAAACGCGTAACAATCTCCTGTTGTGATGCAAGAACCTTGTATGAGTGCATCTCACTCATCAAATGATAGAAACGAGTTGTCATACCATTTAATGTTTCATTTTCCATAAAATGAAACCCTTCAAACTCTTTCTTTAAAAGATCATGTCTAACTTTCCTTGTTGCTGTGTTTCCTTCTCCTCTTGTTTTTAATGCGTCCCACAAACTCTTCGTAGATGTACAATGCATGAATTGATGATAAATGTCTCTGTGAACTGCTTGCGTAAGAATTGCAAAGGCCTTCTTTTCAAGATCATAAGCCCTTTTATCATTCTCATCTAATTCGGCTGAGGAGGCAGAATTTGATACGACGTCTTCGAGAGATTCTCTGTCGGAGAAACAAAACATGTCCACAATTCGGTATACTGACCAAGAATATATGTATGAAAACGATTGTTCCATGAAGGATAATCGTTCATGTGATTTAACTTTGGTGGACGGTTGTTACTCCCAGTTTCACTTTCGCTAAGAAGAAGATTTTGAACGCTTTGGTTCTAATTCGTAACAAAAGCCCATTGACCAGCAGTAAACACATTTGGAGGTATCATTGATTTGGCCCATGAGGTTGTTTCTTGACTTGTAGTACACTCCCAATCCCAAGGATTTGTACTCATTTTGTTTTACAAAAAATAAAAGGTTTAAAAGATTAATTTTTGAAAATAGCAATTTTCCTTTTAAAATCCACAATTTTAAAAACTTCAAAGATCTGAGAAACGAAAACACGAAAAACAATCAAAAAGGTTCTTCGTACGGATCGATCATCCGTACGAACGATACTTCCTTCGTACGAACCAAGTTGTTCGTACGGATTACCCTTTTTCGTGCGAGCAGCTGTTGATTCGTATGAATGATATTCTTCGCACGGATGACAGGTTATTCGCACAGATGTTTTTCACAGAGGAATCTTTTTGCAGGACTGGTTCGGTGAAAAACTTCCTTTTCTGTTAAGACTTGTTTTTTGAAAGAGGTCTGTTGTCTAATGTAAGGCCTCGTTTTTTCGTACTTTCCTTAATTAGAAAGTGTAATCGTATTTCTATTTATGGAAACTTGTATTCGTATCGCATTCGTATTTCATTTCCCAATCTTATAATCCGAGACTTTGATCGTAATAAAATTCATACCTGACACATACTTGCCTTACATGCATTTAATTGTTAAATACGTGTTTACATACAAACCGATACTTGTTATACGTGCAAGTACTCATACGTTTATATTTGATACCTAAAATATACTTACATATACATTGTACACTTGAAAACATGCGAAAATATCAAGTTTTACCATGAAATGAAAGATAAACTAAGTTCAAGGACTAAAAATAGCATAATCCGGAGAAAGTTGTTTCTAGCTCATGGATTGGGCAAAAGTGTGTTTGTTGGATTGTGTTTCTTGCATTTAATACTCACCTAACTCAACCCCCAAACCTCAACTATAAATACCCCACTCCCCTTCACTCTCAACTCACACCTAAATCTTCTTTTCTCTTCTCTAAAAGCTTTAAAGAGCTTTATTCTTCTCTCAAAGATCAAAGCTCCAAGCTTGTTCTCGAAACAAGACTTGAGTTGGTAGAATGTGATCTCCTGGAAGCCTTGGCGATCCTAAACTTCGATCCACCACCTCATTTGATGTTTTCATTTACTTTTTGTCCTTTACTTATATGTTCAAACGTACTCATGACCATCCTTGTCGTCCTTGTGACGACTTGTGCATTGGTATACTATACGAGAGGTTTTAAAAGTAAGGTTCTCCTCCTACCTCCATGCATGACTTCTATGAAATTACATGATGTTTATGAATTACCGATTGTTATACTATATAATATATATATGAATACTAGCCGAACTCTTGATGGTAATCAAATGATTATTCGTCATGGTACTAGGTTCCATCACCTAAGTACTTAATCTCTCGTTACAATTCTAATGGGTATCCTAACCCATGAAAACACATAAACCCGAATGGGTCTTATAGTATCAAAAACAAGTATTAAGTCTAAATGATTACTTTCTCGTATAAATTTCTTTATTTCTTTTAATTCCTAAATCCTCCGTTATCGTTCGAATACTTACCCACCTAAGTTCTCCTCTTGTAGGATAACTCGGCGCTCATCCCACCCGTCAACCCACTTCGCGAACTCGTCAAGTTTGAAGACTACGCAAACCGTGAGTACACTCGACCCACTTTTCGTTTACAACACTTTTTGGGTGTAACATGTTTACTTATACCAAAACCACAACACTTAAACTTTATGAAATGCACAAACAATCCTATACACATGAATACTTGATACGCTTACGTGATGCTTATATCTTGGACATTCTTTATGTGATACTTTAGTCATTAACTTGTTTTAAGCCTTCTTTTAACATGTGTAGCGCTATAGGAAGTCACGCATCCCCCTCCATCGCATAAACTTGAGGCCATGTTAAAACAACGTGTTTGCGTTAAGGGTTTGGCTAATAGTATTGCATGCCTTGTATATGCTCTCGTAAAATCATAGTTGCCATGAGGATTCGTTTAAACGTTAATCGTATACGTATACTATGCTTAAACTTGTGTACTCGCCTTTGCTTTTGCATTAAATTGTATTTTAAAACACGTTACAGGTTGATGAAGAGGATGCTATGAAATCAAATAGCAAGGACTTAGATACACACAAGTAGACGTTTAGGCTAAATTTGTTGTATCAATTTTTGTTGTATTATGTTATTTGTAATTTGCTTCAATGTTGTACTTGACAATCGTTATTGAAATGAAATTCGACTTTAATTAAATATTGTCATTGTTGTGAGCAATGGGCAATCTATTTCGTCTCACTCTGATGTTTCCGCCATCGGTTGGGGTGTGGACATCTAAACACTTTTGGTTAAAAAGACAAACATTCCGTATCAGCTTTTACAGTTATAACAGTCAAGTCTAGAATGTCAGAAGTTTGGTCAACTCTGCAACACTATTCCGATGAGTTTTCCAGTGAGTTTCTTCTGCAAATGTATTCAACTTAAACAAAAGAAAATTTTAAGAAAAACAAGATTTTAACATGTCTCCATATGTTCTAACTAGGTTTTTATAAAAAATTCTCTAGATATAACAGATTTTAACTAAGTTTTACGTTGGTTATCTTCTTCAAAAACTTAAGTTTTCTGCTGGAAGTTCAGGAATACTTTAAGAAACCCTCAAACTAGCTCGACACAACACTAAGCTTGGTTTTAAACAAGGAAGAGAGCCAAAGCTCTGATACCACTTGTAGGATCAAGATAAACCTGCTTCCTTGTTCATACAACACACACACGAGTGCGGAATCCAAGTGTGTATGCAAACCAAAGCAAGAGCACAATCAATATGACACAGATATATCTTCAAATGTTCACTATATCGATATGTAGAGATACTCAATACATGGACTCTTGAATACACTTCTTATCTCTCTAAACACTCTCAGTGTTCTCTCTCTAGTGCTCACACATGTCTAACTATTACTGAGAAGACCATGTGTGTTTATATAGTGCCAACACCTAGCAACAATACGAAGAATGTTGCAGGTTGCACGAAGCACTACACAGACATGAAGAACATTCAGAGATGGATGCACGTACGAACATGCTATGGCTCGTACGAATGAGTAAGTCATTCGTACGACCAATCAAAGCTTAGAAGAACAAAGCTTACTCGTACGAGCATACAATGACTCGTACGAATATGTGATGGCTCGTACGAGCAAGCAACTTGCTCGTATGGTGCACTTATCTTTCCAACAGACTTAGTGTAGAAAACATCACTAAATCTTTCCATCTTTGACCCGCTTCCAAGACTTGATCACTTTCGCCTTTCAACCACCCGAATCTGTCATATAACATTATCATATCATTAGCCTCGACCGAGAAATTATATATAAATTCCTACGATAAGCATGATAATGACTAATATATTAACTAAACTGGATTATTGGTGAACGACTTGTGAGCTCTTTTCTTCTTTCATGTTACTGGTTCAAGCCATCCTGTTGATTCTCATGACTTATCTACGCCATTCATCATTTTCAAACATATCACATACATTGAAAACACCACAAAAATTAGCTTTTGCTAAGTGAGGACTCATAATTTTATTTTTGTATCAAACATAAAAGAGGTTGCAGTGCTCATGACGCCCAACAAACCAACACCGAGCCACCACTTCATTATCCTTAGTCACGCATCTTGTGACTTTCCCCAAAACTATTCCAAGAGCTTCTTGTTCATATCTAGTGTCTATCCCTGCTAATACAGAGTCAATGACACTTCAAAGGATACCATTATTTAGACCAATTGATCGATATAAATAAAATAGTAAACCATCACATACTTATGTTGTAATTCATAAAACAACATATATGATTATCAACATTCTTATCACCTCATATCCCTTTATTAACCATGTTAACGCCACTACAACAAAATAGCTCATGCAACTAATAGTGGGTACATATAAGTACAGGGTTATTGACACACAACACTATAGTTATTCAATTATCATTTATAATTTCCTGTGCAATATCTACTTTTAACCATACCAACCCATACCCAAGTTATAACCTCAAACTATTGTTTTAAAACTGGAAAAAATGGTCACCTTAAGTGTACGATAATACGAAAACCTCGCCCCATGAGTTATTTGTTAATTCCCAATGATTATGTAAAATATTACAAAAATTATCTTTCAAAACAGCTTTGTGCTGCTGTAGTAATTCAGTATTTTACCTCCTTTAGGATGAGTATTTCACCTCAAACTAAAATTCTTAGTAACGCAGACTCATAGAGCTTTCCATCGATATATAACTCGCCCCGAAGGAACATTCGGTTGATTTACTATGAATTTTTCAAGACCGACGAAAATTTGGAATAAAAATTTTGAATTAAGCTAAATTTTCAGCACTTGGGTCTCTCAACCCGGTAACATTTTGCAACTGTTTATTGATGGGTTTAAACCCCAAAACACCATCAAAACCATACGTTATTGTTAATTCGAACCATATTCAATAATTTGCATTTAACCACCTTAACTCTACGAAATTCAAGCTAACAATAAGACTAATTAAATTAACACGACTCCAAACACACTCGAGTCACTCACCTTCGCCCGTAGGAGTGTTGTTGCTTTATCATTCGTTTGACTCGTTGCCATCCAAACTTTTTTGTCACCATGATGTACAAGATGTTGAAAAATGGTTTCGGATCGATAAACGAGTCATCAGAGCCCCTACGGTCGTTGCGCCGCGGCGCCGGGCCGCCGCCGACAACCACGCCGGAGCACCACCTCCTTTCTCTCTCTAGCTCAGCCCTCTTTCTCTCTCAACTCTCCAGAAAATCTTTTTTAAAATGTATCTTGATGTTGCTGTTTCAGTTTAGCCTAGCTGTGGTTAACCAAATTTGTAGCAACTTCACCATATGGAAAGGTATATATCTTGCTTCTTTTTAAGTTTTAACGAACTAGACTACTGTAGATTAACAACAGTCTTTAAGATGGATTACAAAGTACACTTCACTGCAAGAAGTTAGTTACTGTACCGAGTAAGCTCTAAGAAAAAAAATAATTTTATGATGTTGGTCCAGAAATGAGAACCTTCTTTAAAGGGGATAATACAATTTTATAAGCCATGCACATTCTTAACCAGCTAAATGTCTATACTATGTCTAATCCACATCTGGTGTGATTTTCAGTCATTTGGATTATTTTTTGTTCTTATTTCTGCTCGAAACATTTAAATTTTCAAAAGTTTCATGTTCATTGCTTTTAGGTATTTTTATCATTTATGGTTAACACACTATTGAATTTTTTAATATCAAGATAAATGCTTGAGCAGCAATTGAATCTGGAGGGGGATGATGGAATACTTTTGGTATCGTGGACCGGTACCGAACCGTACTAGGTATATTCGGTACCGGTATCCACTTTCCCCGTTTTTCGGCACCGGTAACGGTATGGTACCGGTATTTACGGGTAAAACACCAGTAAAGACCGGTACCGTACCGGTATATTCGGTACCTAGCCAACGAATGGTGAGACGGGTATGTTATACATGTAAATATTAACTCATGTAATGACACATTGCCCACGTAGTGGTGTTTTATTTAAATAAAAAAAATACTTGTATGATTATGATGTTAAAATGATGATTTAAATTAGCATTTGTCAGTTACCTTCTAAAGTGACTAGATGGAGATCTAGTGTTCTTTATTTTATATGATAGGCGATATCTTTATTTTATTTTCTTTTGTATTTTCTCATTATTATAATACAGGTTTGCATGATTTATGGTCTAAAACCAAGTTAAACGTTTTCATCATTTATGGCTTATTTTTGTGACCAGTGTAATCAACATGTGTTCAAGCTTTTGCAGATGCGCTCCTTGTTGCTGGTTGATAAGTGTCGCGAGTTATTATACCCAATCGTCGTATGGTTAAACCATGTTCTTGACATCTTGAGTATCTTTGGCTTTTTTTTGTATATTATTGAGTTATCATGTTGCATATAATGTGCCTTTTAGACTTAAGAGATTGGGTAATTGGTCATAATAGGTACTCAAATAGGCTGAGTCGGGTTGGGTTGACGTGAAACACTCTTTGTCGAATTTTTTTATTCATCTTATGAATATATAGTCAAATCTGATTATAAATTCATATTATGGTGAAAGAACTTTGTTTTTTTATATAAAAATTGTTAGGAAGTTTAGTCTGCTATGTTTGTGTATCAAGATTCATCATCTTCTGTTTTGCTAATGTTACACACCTTCCAATTCCAAACAACCACTAACTTGTCGTTTCGTGCTGTTATATTAGCAATTAGAAAGTTTTTTTTGTAACATAATTAGGTGTTGACAGCTTGACATTTGCTTTTATCATATCAGTCGTTCGTTACTGAGGCAGATTCTTAAGAAATGAAGGCCCGTGGAGGAAGAGAGGCTCCCATCAGCGGCAACAAGTGAGTTAGTCTAGCTGAAACAGCGCCAGGAGGTCACGCCTGATCCGATCTATGGGATACGTACACGAAGTAATAATAGAAAATTTTAGTAAATTGATCAAGTTTGTTGGATAATTGGCATTTGGCCACATCTTGGGAATTGCAGGCACATGAAGCCTTACATGAAGTCACTGAATTAAGTCCAAGTGAAGGTGGAATAAAAGCCATTTGTTCAGCCACCATCACTAAAGCACAGAAGCTGCATGTACACGCACCTCCACCAATTTCATCAAAGCTTGCTACTGAATATATATATATATATATATATATTATTATTTATTTTTTTAATTATTCAACTTATTGCAGTTTTGTTGAGTTTTTCCTGATATTTGACCTTTTTATTTTTGGATGGCATTTTCTTAGAAGATGTGAATGAAGAGTACATATGATGATGATTAATGATGAGTTCATGTTTAAGTGGCAAATATAATATTCTCCAAAGTATAATTATAAATCGATCATTTTTTTTAATCTTTGGGTTAGAGTTTCGGTTAGCCTGTCGATGGGCTCTCTTCGAGAGATGGTGGAGCACTTTCAAGGTTATGGAAGTTCAAAGGATTGTATGAAAATCCTCCATTACGCTATCCTGGTGGCCTCTTGGAAGTTTGGAAGATTATTGATTGCTAGAAACAAGGAAGTGTTTAACAGGAAAGGGTTCCATGGTTAAATCTGGTAGAACATGTAGAATAGCTATATTTCTTGTGGCTTGTTCATCGCTAAATATAGGGTCCGACATGTTACGAAGTACATTGAAATGGTCTGGGTTAGGGAGTACGTTGAAATGGGTTGTGTAGGTTGGACTGAGCCATACTTTCATGTTCATTGTTTTGATTTTAGAGTTAATTAATGCATTAAATATACCATTAGTATACCCGTCTATCGGACGGGTATTAAACTAGTTATATGGGAAAAGACTTAAATGTCCTTACTTTTGTCGGTAAAATTACCAAAATACTCCTCTAGTTAACGAATATATTGGATGGAGTTAAGAGCTAAGAGCAAATTAGAGTAAAGATACAAACAACAAGGAGCAAAATGACTATTTCTAAACTATTGGGGCAAAAGCGTTAAAATGGTAAAACCATAGGGAGCAAAAGCGAAGTTAACTCTAAAATCAAACAACATAAACTAATCAACTCGCGTAATCTCACCCACACATTTGCTCTCACACCCGTGAGAATTCCCCTGTCCCCCCTCCACACCATCTCATGAGGTAGTGTTCCATGTGTGGAGAAGAGAGGGGGGGGGGGGGGGGGGGTGTTTCTACGCCATCCACACCACAAAGTCTAATAACTCTTCTTTTTGTTTTAATCTCTAACGGTAACCTTTTTTTGTTTTAATCTCTAATGGTAACATTTAAAAATACAATTCAAATACCAATGTTAACGTTTATAAAGATGCTATTTTCAAGACCACAATAAATAACCTTTTAAAAGATACAAAGATAAAAAAGTGATGATCATGTCAGCTTTCACATCATATGACATGCCAAAATTGACGATACCAGACACATTTTTTTGTCGATTGTCATGTCAGTCACACACATCATACATGTTATATAATATGGTGAACACTGGCTATTCCTGGTCCTATACGACCCATATGATGGCCATATGCCCCAATTGCCGTTAGACAACCCACATGATGACGAGTCATCGAAATTTGAATAACGTATTAACAGTGTTCCAACAAATAGAAAAAAATATAATTAACGAAACCGTAAAAGAAAAAAAAATATAATTAACGAAACCGTAACAGAAATTTATACGGTGGTCGCCACGAGATATACCCTCTATGTGAAAGTCTCTGCAGAACCTTGCGACTTCTTGTGGTCTCTCTCTCAATATTGTATGTGTTCCTCAGATCTCATCATTTTTTTTTCTACAATTCGCCTCTAATTTACCTAAATGCAATCCGATTTATGTGAATCACATTGTTATTACTTTATCAGTTCCAGTTTAATTCATAAATCTCTTACTTTTGCGACTATATAACCAAAATTGATGCTTGTAGCAGATGATATTTGTTCAAACCACACTTGATTTAATAATAATCGAAGTTTTGTTTCTGTTTGCTACAGAAATTGTTGAATCGAGAAGGAGAGTTTGTTGGTTGACATGATCTCGCAGTTCTTTGTTTTGTCGCAGAGAGGCGATAACATCGTGTTTCGTGATTGTGAGTTTTCTTGTTATCAACTGTGCATGTGTTTGTGTTAGATTTGATGTGATTTATGTGATTTGATAAAGAGTTAGTGGTTAATTGTTCATAGTTAGTTGCAATTAGTGGTAATTTGAAGGTTACAAGTTTTTAGGTCATATTGATTGGGCATGTTGTCAGTGTATCTATAGGTGTTGTTACTTGGAGCTAGAGGAACCATAGATGAAAGTATAGTGTCACCGAGTTAGTTTTCAATTCGCGTGTGGCCCTAGATCACCCATAAGCCTTAACGACACTAGTGTCGTTGGGTTTTAGCAGTGAAAGTGTTTATAGGAAGTGCTTGTAATACTTGAATTGAAACACGAGTATACAAGTAAAAGTCTTTGTATTGCCAAAGAAAGTTTACAAGAGAGTTTTGTTGTTTACAAGTGCTAGAAATGGATTGGTTTATCCCTGGGGAAATGGGGTTGCACTCACGGGGATCGAACGATAACTACATGACAATAGGTTAACTAGGGACTTCAGTGTATCTGAAAGAGTAGTTAGTTTGTCTAAAGTTTATACAGGCAGAGCATTTTAATGAATCTTAAGATTGGTTAGATTTGTTCTAGACCCTTTCTCTTAACGATACAAAGAAAATAACATGACTCATTGTAACACCCTAGGCAAATCCCACATGGCTGTGGCCAGGAGTGATTCTTGGTTCATAAGGAATGCCTTGGTTATAAATCACCAGTGCTTTTTGGGCATATTGGCTGTGGAGCACATGAAAACTCCAAAGTTAAGCGTGGGGCAACAAAAAGCGGACAATATTGGTTGTATGAGAGGCCGGATGTTACACTCCCTGTCTACCAAAAGTTGGTTCTTAATGTTTAAAAGGAGAATATGATTCTAGTATAAGTTGTACCTTCCCTTTTGTTGGTTGTTAGCTGGATAACCTACATTTATTAAAATCTGTACATGATACACATCCGTTCAGTTTTCTCAGTTATTGTAGCTCACACATATGGCATTTTTAGTCTACAGTTGACTCTGATAGTCCCAATCAAAGTTCTAGTGCTAGTTGATTCAAGGGTAGTCAATAGTTGATTAGCTGTTGGGCTAATGATCAGTTATCCATATTCACATGTTTATAATATACAATTTCCTCTGGCTTTTTCTACCTCTGCAGACCGTGGTGATGTGCAAAAAGGAAGTGCAGAGATATTTTTTCGTAAAGTAAAGTTCTGGAAAGAGGATGGGGAAACCGAGGCTCCACCTGTCTTTGTAGGTACCTTTTAAAATGTTATCTGATAATATGCTTGTATTAGTAGTTCTTCATGTCACATAAGACAATTAAGCTAGCTGTGTTATCTGTATATACTTGTTTTCAAGAAGCTATTTATGCATTCTTTGTAAGTTTATATTGAAACTTGATAGACGCACAAGCGCAATTATAAGCTTAGAGCCTTAGAGCCTGTTGCTATCTATCTTATTGTTCTTTATTTTTTAAATTTGATAAATGCACCACCATGACTTTATTGTTATACCTGTACATCTTACTGTTATACTTACTAATGCGATGTATTGGTATGATTTCTGATGATGCGATGCACATGATTTTCTATGATAGAATGTAGACGGTGTCAACTACTTTCACGTAAAGGTGGTCGGATTACTGTTTGTTGCAACCACTAGAGCAAACGTATCACCATCTCTTGTCTTGGAGCTTCTACAAAGAATAGCACGCGTCACTAAAGATTACCTCGGCATCCTCAATGAAGATTCCATAAGAAAAAACTTTGTTCTTGTGTATGAATTACTTGACGAAGTTATCGTAAGTTTTTTTCATCCACTTGACATTGTTTGGCGTATAAGATCTGATTGTAATATCTGCAAGTTGTGTCTTTGGGATAACAAAAAGAGTAAAATGCCATTTTCGTCCCTGAGGTTTGTCTAGTTTTGCGACTATTGTCCAAAGGTTTGTTTTTCCGCATTTGGATCCAAAATATTTGAAATCTTGCCATTTTCATCTGGCTCGTTAACTCCATCCATTTTCTTCGTCAAGCCATGAGTATTTTTCGTCTTTTTTGTTAACTTAAAGGACATTTTGGTCATTTTCAGGGGTATTTGGTCTTTTTACATAATGTGAAAAGACCTAATTCCCTTTAAGTTAATAAAAAAGACAGAAATACCCGTGACTTAACGTAGAAAAATGGATGGAGTTAACGAGCCGGATGAAAATGACAAGATTTCAAACCTTTTGGATCCAGATGCAGAAAAACAAACCTTTAGACGAAAGTCGCAAAACTGGCCAAACCTCAAGGACAAAAAAGCGTTTTACTCTAACAAAAACTATTAATAGTTTTAACTTCATAACTTTTGAACACAGGATTTTGGTTATGTGCAAACAACATCGACTGAAGTTTTAAAGTCATGTGTATTTAACGAGCCAATCATGATTGAAGCAGCACATATGCCACCTCTTGGTCCGGCTGCCCTATTTATGGTATAATCAATCAAATAATTTGACATTCGTCGATTTTTTTTATCTAAGTTACTTGAATATGATTAACTTATATGTTGCAACCTTTTGTGCATGCAGCAAGGGAACAAAAGAATGCCGGGGACAGCTGTCACAAAATCAGTTGTCGCTAATGAGCCCGGGGGTAGGAGGAGGGAGGAAATTTTCGTCGATATAATTGAAAAAATAAGTCTTACATTCAGCTCTAGTGTGAGTGATTTTTGTTTTATTTTAGTATTTTCCTAATAGATTATGTTCGTATATGATATAAGATACTTCTGGAACCGTTGCATATGCCTATTCAACTATTATCATGCCTATATATAGCATAGAAATTGAAGTATTCCTAGTGTTATTGTTAGGCCTGTAAATGAACCGAACGAACACGAACATATAATCGAACACATTTTTTTGTTCATGTTCGTTTATTAAGAAAATGAGCATGTTTGTGTTTGTTCGTTTAGAACTTAAACGAACAATTCACAAACGTAAACGAACATAAACATACATTTTTTTAGAACGACAACTTAAACGGACATAATTCAACAAACAATAAACAACACAATTGAACATAATTGAACAAACATAAATGAACACAAATGAACATAATTAACTAAACATAAACGAACGTAAAGAATTTTTTATATAAATTAGCGATTAAGTACGATAAATTCCATTGGAAACCATTTTTATTACTAGAAATTAATTATATTTATGTAAGTAGTTAGAAAATTATTTTTATGTGTAATATTTATATAAATATAACTACTTATGTCTTTAGATTGAAACAACAATAAAACGTACATAAACAAATGTAAATGAACGAACATAAATAGACGTTCACAAACATAAATGTACGAACAAAGTGCGTGTTCATGTTCATTCATTTAATTAAATGAACAAAAATATGTGTTCATGTTCGTTCGTTTGTTAAATAAACGAACTTTCCGCCGGACAAATTCACGAACAGTTCATGAATGTTTGGTTCGTTTACAGGCCTAGTTATTGTTTTGAAAGAGCCATTATAAGGATTTTGCATAAAGTGTATTTTTTTTCTTTAACATGAAGAAAATATCAAACAATCTGTTTTCCATAACAACCCTTGTTTGATCGCTCATCACTGTGTGTTAAAACAAATCTTTTCATATATCGTATATGTAACTCCCTTCTGTCCTCAACAGGGATATATACTAACCTCCGAGATAGATGGCACCATTCAAATGAAGAGTTATCTTTCGGGGAATCCGGAAATCCGATTAGCGCTCAACGAGGACCTGAATATAGGAAGAGGTGGTAGATCAGTATACGGTATACTATCCAATCTCTTTATTCATCTATCCAGTATTTGAGTATATCTTTTTAGCTGCCCTAGTGTACTTGATATGCTAATTATCTTACTGCATTTGTGGTAACTTGTAGAGGTGAAAAGTTAACCCATTCATTTATATAGAAATGCCATTTTGGGTTTTATCATATTGGTAACAGGGAAAATGGGTAAAATATAAAAAAGGTTAGCCAAAACTGAAATGTGTCAAATGGTTTGATACTTTGATTAGGTGAAACGGGTCAAAAGTCATCTTAGGTGTATACAAATGCATAGAGTTTTCTAAGTTGTTTTTACTCAAATATTATAATTACTTTTTAGTCATATAGTTTTTGTAATCTCATTTAATTAGTTAACTATTCATGAAATATACAATAAATTGACAAAAAAGTGTTGGTGCGTTGGGCTGACCTGACTTGACTTTGTTTACATCACATACAAATTCACCCGTATTGACCCAATGACCCGTTCCCAATACACTCATTTGACCACCTTTAGTAGATAGTAACATTAGGTCTGTAAACAAACCGAACGAATACGAACATAATTTACCGAACATAAACGAACACAAATGAACATAATTGACTGATCATAAAAGAAGACAAACAAACATAAAGTAGTTCTTTTGCATATAAATTAGTGTAATTAAATTTAATAATGATAAGTTCCATTGTAACTCTCATTTTTCTTACTAAAAAGCCCAATCACTAATAAGGTATATTCATATAAGTAGTTAGAAAGCCTCTATTATGCTTATATTTATATTTATATAACTACTTGTGCATTTATTAAAATTTAAACAAACATAAATGAGCATAAACGAACAAACTTAAGCGGACATTCACGAACATAAATGAATGAACAAACTGTGTGTTCATGTTCGTTCGTTTAGTTAAATGAACAAAAAACGTGTTCATGTTTTGGTAGGAATCAAACTACGGTAACGGATTAAACTGAAATTCAAATAGAAAACGGGTAGAAAACGGATAGATCTAACGGTCTCTTGCGATACAGAAACACCACACAAGAAACGATTAGGGCAAACTAAACTTGAATTAGGATATAGATACACCACCTAATCCAACCTTAGGTTCCAAAGAACACCATTCAGCATGCCACTATTGAACTAGCATTCGAAATATCAATTTTAACTCACAAATTCAATGAGATAAAATCAACACATATTTTCTTCATATCAAAACTCACTAACTTTCCATTAATATCAATACATTATATAAGATGTGTCGAACTGCTCCTAAACATGGGATGACTACCATTGACCACTACTAAATAACTAATTGAAATGCAACAAAAACATTAAATTAAACTTAGGAAATAAAATTGCAGTTGTGATGATAACAAAAGAAGATAAAAATGTGGATTCACTTGTGCATGGTTAGCTATTCTTGTTTGGGTGATATTCCGGGTCACGGGCGAACGGGTCGATGACCCGATAAACAACATGTTTGTTCGTTTTTATATAAACGAACTTACCGTTGAACAAGTTCACGAACAGTTCATGAACGTTTGGTTTGTTTACAAGTTTAAGTAACATTGACATGTGCAGTTAAGTACTTGTTTATTGTGCCTGCTGAAGCTAATGAATAATTGAATATATGCTTTGTTGAACAGACTATGGTGGTTCTAGTGGATCAGGAGCTGTTATACTAGACGATTGCAATTTTCATGAATCGGTGCATCTTGATAGTTTTGATGTGGATAGAACTTTGGCTCTTGTAAGTAACATAATTAAGTTGTAGCTCGTTTATATGACACACATACCCTGTGTAATTTTGGTTGCCTATAATGATATAACGTTAACATCTTGCTCATTTTTGTCAGGTTCCACCTGATGGTGAATTCCCTGTTATGAATTATCGCATGACTCAGGAATTTAAGCCACCGTTCCGTATTAACACCTTGATCGAAGAAGCAGGATCACTTAAGGTAGACAACCATTCCATTCAAAATAGTTTTGTGTCTAAACAGGTCATTTTTAGCACTAGTCATAACGGGCTGAACCGACCCCAGACGCTTTCGGATGATTTTAAACCTGTTTGACGCTCGACACATTTATTTCGTTTAATCTTTTAGCTTAACTCATTTGACCTGTAAAAGATAAAAACATGACCCAAATTGACCCATTTGTATGGATGGGTTGGAATCACCTCTAATGATTACCAACTGTCTATAGGGCTGCAAACAAACTGAACGAACACAAACAAGACCTTGTTCGTGTTTGTTTGTTAAGGAAATACATGCGTTCATTAACTGTTCATGAACACTTAACGAGCGAGATTTTATGTTCGTGTTCATTCGTTAAGGAAATGAATGCAAGCGAACGTTCATGTACAAAAATGAACACAAACCAATGTTCGTGAACACAAATGAAAAAAACGAACACAAACAAGCGCTCATGAACAAAATATATAATACACTGGCACTTATAAAATTTTTGATTTGTCAGAATTTTGAAGTATTTAAACAAAATATGTTAACTAAAGACACTAATGAACAATCAAACATAAACGAACACGTTATCAAACGTTCACGGACATAAATGAACGAACGTGACCTCTGTTCATGTTCGTTCGTTTATTAAACGAACGAACACAAACGAACTTCCCGCCGAACGGTTCATGAAATGTTCGCTGAACGTTTGGTTCGTTTACAGCCCTAACTGTCTATACTGATTGGTAGTTTTTGGGTAATGTCTTTTAGTAGTGTTCATACATGTTGCAGTTGTATATGCACTAGCATATCATTGTCCACCAATATAGTACACTGATGCATTTAATCATGTGTATATTTTTTTTCTAAGGCTGAGGTGATTCTGAAAGTACGTGCTGAGTTCCCTCAAAATATATCTGCAAATACAGTTGTAGTTCAGATGCCGGTGCCAAAATACACATCCAGGTACTTGCTAGTTATCTACGTATTGGTTCTTATATTTGCTATATTTTGCTAATGCTATTTTATTGGAATTTTGTAGAGTTAGTTTTGAGTTGGAATCTGGAGCAGTTGGACAAGTGACCGATTTCAAGGAATCTAATAAGAAAATCGAGTGGGGGTTAAAAAAGGTTATTTATTGTTAACAAGGTTATTTATTAGTTATTATTTCATTGCATAAAGTTTGTGATATCACAATTCATTCCAGATTGTTGGTGGATCTGAACATACACTGCGTGCCAAATTAACGTTTGCACATGAATCACATGGTATGTTTCCTAGGATTGATATAAAAAACTTTTAGATAAAATTATATGTACATAATGCGTCCGTTGGGCGTTGACCATTTGTTCGTATTATATGTAATCTACTGTTTCTAACTATATGACATCATAGGCAATATAACAAAAGAAGCTGGACCCGTCAGCATGACTTTCACTATACCGATGTACAACTGCTCAAGACTCCAGGTAACACTGATCTAGATCTGATCCATTTATGTGATCCGGACAAAAATATGACCCATTGGTCTAGGGATGGCAAAAAACCGAAGCCTGACGGGTATACTTGAAGCCCGAAGCATTTGGGACAGGTATACCCGATGTGTATGGGATTAGAAAGAAAAAACTTTGCGGGTATGGGATTAGGTAATACCAGACCCGATTACCCGAAACTACATACCTGTTTACGGTTTACCCAAAACACATACCCGAAGACTTTTAAGTTTTATATATATATATATTCCCTCAACTATTGTTTAGTAATGTTTAATTATTGTAGCGTCATTATTTGAAAAATAAACTTTCTTTTGAGTATATATTTTATGACATTATTTATATGTTATAAATAATAAAATTATTTTTTTAGATTAAAATTATAACATATTTAAATTATAAATATTTCAAATATTATCACGGAAATGATGATATGTATGTTATTTACCATATTTTAATATATTGTATAGATTTTTAAAACATAAAATTGTAAAGGGAAATAAAAATATATAATACATGAAAAACCAAACGGGTATAGCCAATACCCGTGGGTATGCCCGATACCCAACAAGTAATGGGCCGGGTATGGGACAAGATTTTACAACCGGGTATGGTTATGGGATTAGCCAAACCTGACCCATACCCGACCCGTTGCCATCCCTACATTGGTCCGATAAACAATCTAGTGACCCATTTAGGTCGTTCAATACTTGGTGAAAGGATAAAGGTGGTGGGGTCCAAAGCATAATGCAAGTGGGAAAATAAATGGGTTGATTCACTAGTTATAATGCATCTATTTATATTACTTGGGTCGTGGGTCAAATTATGATCCACTAGTTAGTTAATGGGCCATATCACAATCCATTTAGGTGTATCATAGGACAGATCAAATCATTAGCTGATTTGGCCTATTAAAACGTCTACATACGTACATATATATACATGCACTACAACACTTGAAATAATGATGTCCACCTCTTGTGACCATAGGATTAGAATCCGAACAAAAACTAAATAATATTTGTTTTCAACTGCTAAAAAACGACTTGTTCAATCCAAGTTCATTTTGACTTGTTATTCAGACCTGTTTGGCCCACCCATCTTGCCACCTCTACTTTCTATTTGTATGATTTGTACTATAGAAATGCAGGCATGTAGTTTTAATACAGGTTGGATGGTATTTTATATGTAGTCAGAGATTCAAATCTTTCAATGACTTTTCCTTCTTTCTTGGTTTTCATGTAGGTGAAATACTTGCAGATCGCTAAGAAGTCGAAAACTTATAACCCATATCGTTGGGTTAGATACGTCACCCAAGCAAATTCCTATGTTGCGCGTATATGATTAATTTGAGCGTCTGCGCGTTGGTTGTAATTTCTCAATTTTCTCCATAGTTATGTGTTTCATCTCTCAGAAGTGTTTGAAAACTTGATCGTATCTCGCGTGACAGTAGATCTTTCCAATGTTGAACCATGGATTTTGTGATATGAGTTGCCCATGACCGTGTGGTATTAACGAAAATACGGGTGGTGTTGTATCATTGATCTTCATTTTATACACAATCATTATCTAATGTACCATGTGGTAGTAGTTAAAACATTGTACTTTTTTAACCATTGAGAACCGGACTGATCCTTAAACTGGCTATACTATACTTTAACCGGATTTTCTCCGGTTGTAAACCCGAACCGGTTATTAAGCTGACCATACTATAAGCACGAGGTGGTGGTTCAAAAGGGAAAGAGTGGGTGTTTGACTAAATACTAATGGAGATTTCCACTAGCTACAAAGTGTGAAAAACGAGTGCTATTAATAGAGAAACAAAATGGTAGCTTTCACTTCATTCCTTCGTGGGACGACTCATAATTATGCCACACACTACGCGCACTACAACATTTAAATGGTTCCATAGCAATTCAATTTGGAAACAATCATTGTATTTCTTAAAATGTATGAATCACAAATAATTAATAACCAATAACCTTCTAAGGATGGCTTTCACTTTCAACATCTCTAGTGGGAGATGTATCTATTGTGTTGAGAAACAAAGTCGGGGTGGTGATGTATAATTAATTATTTAAATTTTTTTATAATAAGTATATATAATTTTTAGACAACACACTCTTTAATTCTACACCATCTAAAATTCACCTAAATACCCATAATAGGATTTGAACTCTTCTTTATCACTTGATTGAGAAAAAATCACCTATGCCATTGGGCCAAATGTCTCTTCAAGCATAATAAGAATAACTAGGGGTGGGCAAATTGGATAACCAATAACCTAATCATAACCGACATAACCAAACCGATTTTAACCGATAACCAACATAACCGATGGTTATGGTTATGAAGCTTTGGTTAACTGACCAATCGGTTATGATTACCATTATGAAGCTTTGGTTAACCAATATAACCGAAACCAAACCAAACTGAACTTGTAGTTTGAGTCTATAATTTGATAGAATGGATTAATGTTTTACACTAATCATGTAGAGGTTTTACTAAAATAAATATGTTAGTAACAAAATAATATTGATGTAAATGCTCTTATTTTGATGAAGAAGTGAGGTGTTATTGTCACACTCTCAAAATCCACATGCGGAGTTTTACTGCGAGGGGTGTTTGGGCTGGGCTTGATCAGGCCGCAAAGTGTAAAGAGGGTGAGGTGGGTTCGGGTCACGCTAACCGGGTTATAAGTTATACTATATCACACTAATGTCGTTAGTTTAAAATTATAATTTCTCCTAAATATATGTTAAACTAATTTTAACATAAGATGTAATACGTAGTGAAACGTAAAATGATAATTGTGAAGAATGAACGTAACTAACCTCTTGAACACGGGTTGTCACATCATTCCAAAGCTGAAAGAAATTTCGTCCCTGGATGAAATTTAGCATGCAGTCACTGAATATGCTAGTGCGGTTGAGCGTTTTCGCGGGGTGTCACATCATCACCAAGTTAATTTGTAATTTCGTCCCGAAATTCAGTAGTAGCTTCAGCACTGGATGCGTTATTCTTGAACAACTGAGGATGCTTGCATATCATCTGATCTTCTCGTTCCCAAGTAAACTCTTGGCCAAGTTTTGAGTTCCAACAAACTCGAATAATCAGAATTTTGTGCTTGAGTGTTTTGATCTCCCGATCTATGATTTCAATTGGTTCCTTGATGAAACGGAGTTGATCATCAATCTTGAGCTCCTTGAATGGTACTACGAATGTCTCGTCAGATAGGCACTTCTTCGAATTAGATACATGAAAGACATTGTGCAAGCCACTGAGTTCTTCAGGTACATTCAGCCTACACGCCACTTTGACAATTCTTTCCATGATCTCGAATGGTCCAACGTAACGCGGATTGAGCTAGCCTCGTTTTCTAAAACGAACAACACCTTTCCAAGGTGAGACTTTTAACAACAATCTGTCACCAACTTAGAATGTCAACGGTTCCTATGCCAATCAGCGTAGCTTTTCTGACCATTGCGAGCTGCCGCCGTCTGGTTTCTGATTTGAGCAATCTTTTCCGAGGTTTCGAGTACGAGTTCAGGGCCAGTGATTTGACTATCTTCAACTTCAGCCCAGCAAAGAGGTGATCGACATTTCTATCCGTACAATGTTTCGAACGATGCGGCCTGAATACTGGTGTGGTAACTGTTGTTATAAGAGAATTCCACCAGAGGTAAGTGCCTTTCCCAAGCATTATCGAAATCAATGACACATGCTCATAACATGTCTTATAGGGTTTGAATGGTGCGCTCAGTTTGACCATCAGTTTGTGGGTGATAGGTTGTGCTCATGTCTAGACGTGAGATGAATTATTTGTGCATCGCTTGCCACTGATCAGAGGTGAAACGTGGGTCACGATCAGAGATGATGGATATCGGCATTCCTTGCCTAGAAACTACTTCCTTCAAGTATATGCTGGCAAGCTTGGAAAACTTATCGGTTTCTTTGATCGCGAGGAAGTGAGCTGACTTGGTTAGGCGGTCCACTCTTACCCAAATGGTGTCGTCCCGCTTTGAGCTCTTGGTAGACCGGTAATGAAATCCATGGAAATTTGCTCCCATTTTCACATTGGTAGTTCCGATTGTTGTAGTAACCCTGATGGCTTTTGATATTTTATCTTGACCCTAGCAGAGGTCAAGCACTTGCTCACGTAGGTGGCTATGTTAGCTTTCATATTTGGCCACAAGTATAGGGTTTTCAGGTCATGATACATCTTATCAGATGCAGGGTGAACAGAGTAGCGAGATTTGTGAGCTTCATCCATAACGAGATCCTTCAAAATTCCGTGTAATGGGATCCATATCCGCTTCATGAAATAGCGAATGCCGTCCGATTTGGTTTCAAGTTGCTTTTCCATGCCCCACATGGACTCAGCTTGAAGGTTTTCCTCCTTCAATGTTTCGATTTGTGCAGCACGGTTCTGATCAGGAAGGTCAGAATGAATGGTAAGTTGTAAGGCTCGAACTCGCTTGGGTCGGGTTTCTTTCCGACTGAGGGCATCGGCTACCACATTAGCCTTACCCGAATAGTACTTGATCGCGCAGTGGTAAACATTCAGGAGTTCCAACGACGTTGCCGAATGTTGAGCTCCTTTTGGTCGAGAATATACTGAAGACTCTGGTGGTCGGTGTAGATCGTACACTTAGTACCATATAAGTAGTGTCTCCAGATCTTGGGGGTAAAAACTACGGCTCTCAACTCCAGGTCGTGGGTAGTGTAGTTCTTTTCATGAACCTTAAGTTGTCGAGACGCGTAAGCAATGACTTCTCGCGTTTCATCAACACGCAACCGAGTCCTTGAATAGATGCGTCACAGTAGACAACGAAATCATCGGTGCCTTCTGGTAGAGATAGAATAGGTGCACTACAGAGCTTTTCTTTCAAATGCTGAAACGCGGATTCCTGAGCATCACCCCACTTATAAGTGAAACCTTTTTGAGTTAAAGTAGTAAGAGGTTTTGCAATCTTTGAGAATCTTTCAATGAATCTATGGTAATAACCCACTAAGCCAAGAAATTGGCGGATTTCAGTTGGAGTTTTAGGTGCAGACCAATTTTTGATGAATTCGATTTTTTGCTGGGTCGTCATGTATTCCAGTTTCATTGACTACATGCCTAAGGAAATGCACTCCTCGAATCCAGAAGTCACATTTAGATAGTTTTGCATAAAGCTGCACGTTCCTCAGAGGCTCTAAGATAAGGCGTAAGTAACCGCACCATGATATTGTCCGCTTTGGCAGCCAACACACCCTCAGCACCCGCCACTCACGGTTTTTAAAACGCGTCATGATGTGAAGGTATCAAGTCCCTCATAAGGAACCCTTCATTCCCCTTCACAACCGATGTGGGATATCACAATCTACCCCCCTTAAGGGGTCCAACGTCCCCGTGGGACCTGGCACCACCGGTCTGGCCTTGGCTCTGATACTATCTGTAACAGCCCAGCGTAACCCCACCATAATAATGTCCGCTTTAGCAGCCAGCACGCCCTCAACGCCCGCCCTTCACGGTTTTTAAAACGTGTCATGATGGTGAAGGTATCAAGCTCCTTATAAGGAAGCCTTCATTCCCCTTCACAACCAATATAGGATGTCACAATTCACCCCCTTTTGGGGCCCAGCGTCCTCGCTGGCACATCAGTCCGGTCCCTGGGTCTGACACCAATCTATCACACCCTCAAAATCCACATGCAGAGTTTTACTGCGAGGGGGTGTTTGGGCTGGGCTTGATCGGGGCGCAAAGTGTAAAGAAAGTGAGGTGGGTTGGGTCACGCTAACCGAGTTATAATTATATAATATATCACAATAATCTCGTTAGTTTAAAATTGTAATTTCGCGTATATATATGTTAAATTAATTTTAACATAAGATGTAGAACAGTAATACGTAGTGAAACGTAAAATGATAATTGTGTAGAATGAATGTAACTAACCTCCGGAACACGGGTTGCCACAATTATGATCGCATGAATCTTCTATATAACACTAAGTACATAATTACTTTACTAAAATGGATCCCACATGGATAGTTTAACCAAGAAGTGTAGTCTTATAAAAAAAAGACCTAAGTTACGTCCAACATGGTGGATTTCATTCTCATTTTGTAAGCCCATTAGCATATAATTTTTGTAACTTTATCTCAAAAGTTAGTTTTAGTTAAAGATTTTGGTTAATAACCGAAATTAACCGAAACCGAACCATAACCGACTTCATAACCGATTAACCATAGCCAAAGTTTGGTTATGGTTATGATTAAGAAAATCCATAATTGAAGTTAGTAGTTATAGTTATGATTAATTGTAAAAACATAACCACACCAACCCATGCACACCCACCACAAAGAAAATGAGAGTAATCAAATCACTGGAACAAGATCATGCAGTATTATCATACTACATATATGTCCATATATGCACTGAATTATGATATATAATGCATATATGTAATATGAAGTACTTTAAATAATGAAAGTTTTTCATGATTCTTTCTCTTGAATCATACATCTTAATTATAAAAAGACTGAATATAACTTTTTATTTAATATTTCAACTAATATAATTTTACTTAGTGCCCTTTGGTATTCACAGGGGACAAATTAGATGCTCAAATTAAGTGAAATATAGTTGAAAACATTGACAAAGTGGGATACTGTCTTGATAAAAGAGAATTCAAGGATGATGTTTGGGGTGGCGATGGAAGCTACGACTGTGACAACATGAGCGACTATGGGGGCGAAAAGTAACTTGACACCACTCAAACAATTAAAAGTTATGTAGCAGCGAACAACGAGAATGGATTTAAGGCCACATCGACGGTGGCAACATGCACAATGACATGTTATAATGATGCGAGAGAGAGAGAGATAAACGCAATACGTCCTTGAAATTTGAATCATAGCAAGGCAAGGAAGAAAGGAAACAAAATTGTCACACAAAGATGGACAATGTGAGAAGAAGAGCGAAAGCAACATATATATTGTTAATAAATAATGGATTTTAATAATCTCAACTATAAATAATAGATTTTAATAATCTCAACTATTAGCTTTTGACCTGCAACAGTCCCAACTTAAAAAATAACCAGTTATAACTCATCTTTTCACCAATGACTAATAGTTAGCATTATTAAAATCCATTATTCCTATTGTTAATACAAAATACCTATAAAAAAGAACCTAATCAAATCCTAACTCCTACTCTCCTTAGTTATGAAAAAGTTGATCACAACAAATGTTATATACACATTAAGTTACAAACTAAATAATAACTAGCATGTTACTATATAAATTTAATACTCACACCAATATATATTATCTAATACATAGTAACAGGGCGTATCTGAAAATAATAAAAAGATTTTGGACCCTGGGCATGGTAAAAAATCAGGCCCTACTCGTCTACAATATAAACTTATCATTCACATATATAAAAAATAAAACTCTATAATATAAATTGTTATAAAATAAATAAAACAAAAGTATTATAAGAAAACTATCGAAATTTGGGTCTTTTATAACTGAGTAGACCATTTTAACATTAGGTATTTAGTTTAGCTCAAATTTTTAGCTTTTTTTAAAATGGTTACAACTCTAAGTATTAAAACAGACTCGTCATTTTAAATTTTAGGTCTTTTAAAGTGGTTTTAATGGCCTTTGTAACAGTACTGTGTTAATGATGTAAGATATTATATTTATAATATTTAATCACGTAGCCATTATAATCATTTATAATATATTAGATCAAAATAATATTAATCCTATTATATATTAGTTGGTAATTGTTGATGGACTATATTACCCTTATTAACTAATTAGGGTTTCCTTCTGGGTGTATATATAAGGAGATGATTAGAGAGATTTAGGGTTAGCCTCTTTTACTCATAACATCATCATTATTATCGCCCATCTCTCTCTCCATAACCTAAAACCGAATTCATCCCTAGTTCGGTTATCACCATCATAATCTTACACCCTAAGGAGGAACCAGATCACACTGACAAAGATGTCGAACTCCATGGCTGCGTCTCTGACTGGATTCTCTGCTAGCCTGTCTACCATCACATGTATTTCTTTCATGTTTACCATTATGTTTAAACAGAACTGATCAACATGTGGTATCAGAGCATATGTTGATAAATCAGTTCTGTTTTGAATCCATTATTATGGGATTAAAAAAAATCTGGAAAACAGAATTTTGAAAACATAATAATAATTCGAAATCACATAACTTGTGAGTTAAAAAATTCGGATTTTATGTTTTAAATAGATGTTTAATCACATCCGAAATACCACTGTTCCAAAATCTGCATAATATATTAAAGTTTCAGTTTTGGATTCCGGAATTTAGTTGTAAAATTTTTAGGGTTTATCATTATGTTCTTATGAAATTCGAAGAAATTCCTATATTTTGGAATGAAATTTCGATTATTGGGTTTTTTTTCCTATTTTGATTTATTTTATCTACTTAAAGTTATTCGAAATCTTTTATTATTATAAATAGATATAATTTTCGAATTAATGAGATAAATCTAATTAGCACTAAAATAGGAAACAAATTATCCCATAATCCCTTAATTTTCGAATTTCAAAACTTATCACAACTAACTGCCATCATTAGAGATTTCGAAATCTTGCAGGACAAGTTTCAGATGGATCCGAGACCCATTCGAGATACTTCATCTCGGACTCATTCGAGTCTCATCCGAGATGCCCATCTCGGACTCATTCGAGTCTCATCTGAGATGCCCATCTCGAACTAATTCAAGTCTGTCTCATCAGAGATCCATCCGAGACGCCCATCTCGAACTAACTTAAGTCTCATCCGAGATGCCCATCTCGGACTAACTTGAGTCTCATCCGAGATGACCATCTCGAACTAATCCAAAACTTATCCAAGATGCCTAACTCGGAAATTCGAGTCTTATCCGAGATGCCCATCTCGAACTAATTCGAGACTCATCCGAGATGCCTATCTCGGACTAATTCGAGTCTCATCCGAGATCACCATCTCAGACTAATTCGATACTCATCTGAGATGCCTATCTCCGACTAATTTGAGTCCCATCCGAAATCCAAGATTTTATCCGAAATCTCATTACTACATTAGGCTATTATCGTGAACTAAATTTCAGCTATTAAATAAATGGTTTTGTAAATACTTAATTAATCATAATCAGGTAACCTTTTACAAAACCAAATGGCTTAACTTGAATGAGCTTCTGATGTATCACTTCTGCCCAAAGGTGATTTGATGATCTATTTATTGTTCAAGTATTACAAAAGCTATGTTAATTATGCATTATAAACATGAATGTCTTATTTCTGGCCAAAGTTGATTTAGTTCATTTATGTCTAGCGTACTTACCAAGTGCAAAATTAAAGTGATTGTCTCATTTCTGGCCAAAGCTGATTTGTCATAATTACTTTGCACACATGCTTAGACGATTACACTTCTAGCCAAAGCTGATTTGTCTTCATTTAAGTAGAATTTTCAAATAAGTCTCTTATTTTGATGTTAGTAATAGACATATCACAACTTCTTCAAATATTGATCCTCACATTAATGATCCTTTATTAATCTTATGATCATATTTTGTCTGCCTTATCTTTAATACCCCATAACATTACTCACTATAACTTTCTTCTATAAATTAGTATCTCATCCACTCTAGTTCCTAAACCTAATATGTTTTGCTTTACTTAAAGTTTCTATAAAATTAGCTCTTAAATTAAATCCTTGATTATCCCTTAAGACACGATAATCCTATTGCTCTCTTCTGATAAAAGTGCTACAGAAGCAAAGTAGAGTATGATGAATAGGATAAGCCGAACATGATGTCTCTTATGATAATCAAGAACTCATTTAACACAACTGCTATCACTAAAGTTATTCCAGATTATGTTTTTCCTAAGACTAATATAATTTTATAGAATAATCAAAGGAACTCCTAAGGTGCATGTCTTCATTTCAAATTCTAAATTATACAGGTAAATGGTATCCGTGAATAAATCATAATGTACAATACCATGACCCGTAAAATAAAGGGCTTACGCATGGAAATAAGTGTTTTTTCTCCAGTGCGTTACTACTAACTTTTCCATTAGTACAATTTGATGCCTTATAAATCAACTATAACACTCAAAAGTATCAAAGAAAAATGAGTGTGTTGATCAGCAACATACGTACAGGAAAAGAAATGCCTAAAACTGGAAAATAAGATGTAATTCACCTTACTACCACTAAAACCTAAAAGAGGATCCTTGTCACACCCCGACCCGCAGCGGAATAAGAGTCGGGGCATAATTGGGTTATCACCAAAGCTCATGATAATTACTAATATGTTTCATATTTATTAAAGTCAAAATTACATTCCCAATAATCCAAACATGTTCATACAAATACAAAGAAAAATAACCAACTAAACAATTCCAAGCTCTAAATCATTTTATTCTTCTAGGCCAATCCTATGTGTTTCTTGCTGCAGCTGATTCACCTGTATCATATGTAAAAATGGGGGGTTTTTGGGTCAACATAAGTTGGCGAGTGAACCTTGTTAGATAAACATTTATTATTGATTTTCTTGTTATTTTATCAAGGAAAAATTGTGCATAATCATAAGTGAGCAAATGTAAATAATCAAACAATAGCAATAACAATCATAAACTATAACATACAATAACATATAACAACATACCAACATCATACAATAAATAACATGAATGAAACTGTGCGATCAAGGCTCAATCAAACGGAGCCGATCGTATTGCATGTACTGAAAATGATAAATGTCTGTGCGATCAAGGCTCAATCAAACGGAGCCGATCGTATGTTGGCACGCCAGGTTCACGCTCATAATGTAATGGGGAACATGCTCAACGCTCATAATGTAATGGGGAGCGGCGGCCTATGAAATTGCATGTACTGAAAATAATAAATTAAATCTACACAATAATCACACAAACAGTTTACACAGGCAGGATACACATTTATTCATGATATGATGTATGCACAATGATTTAAATATAATAAATAGTAAGACACATGATACACCCCAAAAACGTGATTTAAACGGGGAATTTGTAGAGATTCACTCACAGTGGGTGCGTTCGGTGAATGATGATGAATGCGCACGAGTTTAGAGGATTGATCGTCGAGGAATAACTAACCTAATTAATAAAGAAAAGTAAGGTAAATAAATGGATTTTATTAACAACTTTAATAGGATTTTTGGATATATTTTTGTGAGTTTTAGGCTATTTTCTAAGTTTAAAAATGTTATTTTTAAGTATTTTTAATTGATTTTTAAAATAAAATAAATAAATAAAAATAATAAAAAATGTTGACTTTTTGACCGTTGACTTGTTGACCGTTGACCGGTTAGGTCGGTTATATGTGTGCGCTGGGTGAGACTCGAACCAGTGACCTCCCGTTCGCGTGCACGCAGCTCTACCAACTGAGCTACGTGTCTAACCTGAAATAATTCTGTTTTTAATTATATTAATATACTAATTAAATTAATCCGAAAATCATTTATTCATGATATGATGTATGCACAATGATTTATGAGCGTTGAGCATGTTCCCCATTACATTATGAGCGTGAACCTGCATGTACTGAAAATGATAAATTAAATCTAACAATAACCACACAAACAGTTGAAACAAGCTGGATACACATTTGTTCATGATATGATGTATGCACAATGATTTAAATATAATAAATGTCAAGACACATGATACACCCCAAAAACGTGATTAAAACGGGGAATTTGTAAAGATTCACTCACATTGGGTGCGTTGGATTGGAGATGGTGAGATGCGCACGAGTTGGAAGAGCTGAACAACGAGAATTAACTAACCTAAATAATAACGGAAAATATAGTAAATGAGTGGAGTTTATTAATGATTTTAATAGAATTTTTAGATATATTTTTTGTGAGTTTAAGGCTATTTCCTATCTTTAAAAACATTATTTTTAAGTATTTTTAATTGATTTTTAAATTAAATTAAATAATTAAAAATATAAAAATATGTTGACTTTTTTTGGGTTGACCGTTGACTTTTTGACTTTGACTGTTTGACCGGTTTATTGAGTAATTGTGTGCGCCGGGCAGGACTCGAACCCGAGACCTCTCGTTCGCGTGCACGCAGCACTACCAACTGAGCTACGTGTCTAACCTGAAATAATTCTATTTTTAATTATACTTATATACTAACTCAGTTTATTCAAAATTCTTTTATTTTCAAAAACACTTTAAATGATCGAACCGTTGTCACCAACAGGTCTCGAACCCGGGACCTGTGCTTTAACGTTACACACAGTCCACCGCTGGACTGTTTTGTCTAACTTGGTTAATATACACATTTTTATTATACTTAACAACTAACGTAAGTTAACCCAGTTCAGTTAGAAAAACAAAACCTTTTTATTACAGCGCATACGTGTGTCAAGGATCGAACTCGCGGCGTGTGATATGTATATGCACACAGTCCACCGCTGGACTGTGTGTCTAACCCGAGATAATATCCGGATTTTATTAAACTTATAATCAAACTATCATCGTCTTCTACATTACAAAATTACAGTCGGCGATTACACCATTTTATCTTGTTTAATTCGATTGACAAACATTGAACAGACTAATATGAAATGGCAGAGATGATATTTAGAGGTAAACACACCGGAGAACGATTTATCTCAGAAATCCGGCGAGTCGTCGGCTCTGTGTTTACGGATTTCTACTGAATGAATAAATTGACGGTTTTGATTAGCTACGAGAGGAATTTAAGTATTAAACAAGAGTTATCAGAAGGTTTGAAAGTTTATACCGTTTCACAGCTGAAGATAAGGATTTCCAGAAGTTTTCCGGCGAACTGGAATTATCTGATATTGACGTCTGAAATTTGAATTCGATTGAAGGGTCTGAGTTAGAAATAGCTTAATAAATGATAGACCACGAAGGTATTGAAAGACTTATTGTTTTGATGGAGAATACGGTTTTCCCGGCGACTTGCAGAAATTTTCCGGCGAGTAAAATAAACTTTTCTGATGAACTGAATGTATGAAGAAAGTGAAATGGCAGGTTTGTAGAATGTTTCTGAGTCGCGAGAGAGAACAGAGATTGAAGTTATTCTGGAATTGAAAGTTTTCGGTTATAAAAACCGATTCACTTCTAGAATTCAAGTTCATTCAAAGCAACTTGATTGAAAACGTCGGTGTAGCGGTTAAACTCAGTGAACCGCGAGTAATCAAATCGTCTTTGGGCGTTTGATGACCGATTTCAGTTACAGTTGGCGTAACCGGTTGATTTATGTTTGTTTATAAGATTTATTTGTTTCCTAGAGTTGACAGAAAACAACAAGTGGCGGAGTGGTTATGCGTGTGTGTGTTAAGTCTTAGTTCTCTTCCGGCTGACCCGGGTTCGAGTCCCGGCAGCCTCATTTTCTTTTTAATTATTTTATTTTTACTTTTTATCAATTTTAACTTTATAGTTTAGTTTGTTTATTAATTATGGATCATTATAAATTAAAATAGCCATAAATACATTATTATTGATTTCTTGTTGTATTTAATATTGAAAAGTTGTGCAATATTCATATGTGAGCAAACATATATAAACAAACAATCACAAACCACCTTGAATGAGTATATGACATGAATGATAATGTATTGTGAGATCAAGGCTCAATCAAACGGAGCCGATCGTATGAAATGTATGATGATGTATGTGAGATCAAGGCTCAATCAAACGGAGCCGATCGAATGAGGCACCTGTACTTAACCCGTCTCCCACGGGGAGCTGATGGGCCTAATGAAATGCATGTACTGAAAATGATAACTTTAATCTAAACATAATCCACACAACAATTGATACATATTGAATACACATTTGATCATGGATATGATGGATGCACAAGTGTTTAAATATAATAAATAATTAAGCGACACATGATACACCCAAAAAATGTGATTAAAACGGGGAATTGGTAGAGATTCACTCACATTGGGTGCGTTCTTTTGATGTTGTTGGATGCGCACGAGTTTTGGGATTTGATCGACGAGGAAGAACTAACCTAAAATAATAACGAAATGGTTCGGTAAATAATTGGATTTTATTGGAGACTAATATCTTTAATTAACAATTTTAATAGGATTTTTAGATTTATTTTTGTGAGTTTAAGGTCATTTTCTAACTTTAAAAATATTATTTTAAGTATTTTTAATTGATTTTTAAATAAAATAAAAAAATAAATTTTTTTTGACTTTTGTTGACCGTTGACCGGCCGTTGACCGGACTGTTGACCGGTCGGACTGTGGTTGAGTGTGCACTGAGTGAGGTTCGAACCCGGGACCTCTCGTACGCGTGCACGCAGCTCTACCAACTGAGCTACGTGTCTAACCCGAAATATTCTATGTTTTAATTATATATATATATTACTTAAATGTTAATTTATTTGGTTTATATTAAAAAGGGTTTATATGTCGAACCGGTTGCAGGGACCCGGAGTCGAACTCGGGTCCTTCGGTTTGTAAGCGCACAGCCCAACCAGTTGGGCTGTGTGTCTAATCTGTTTAACTTATGGTTTATATTATTCTTATAAACTTACTGTGACTTGATCTGATTCAGTTTTAAAAATTTTGGTTTTAATTCGGAAAGTCGGTGCGTTGTAAGGTTCGAACTCGTGACGTGCGCTGTGTGATTGCACACAGTCCACCGCTGGACTGTGTGTCTAACCCGGTTTAATATCCTGTTTTAATTAAACTTATACACAATGTTCGACTGCGTCTTCTTATGAAGACACAGACAAAGATGTTCGATTGTTCTTGTTTAAATCGTTCGTCGAACATATCATTGATTGAAATTTAATGGATAAAGAGAGTTACGGATTCGAATGTACCGAACATGATGTTTTTCTCAGAACTCCGGCAAGGGTCGTCGGCTCTGATTTGTGAATTCCGTCTGAGCGGATCAATTAACAGTTTTGATCAATGAGTTGTGAAATTAAGTGACTAAACAAGAGATATAAGGGGGTTTAGATGATTGTACCGATTTACAGTGTGATTTCAGAATTTCCAGAGATTTTCCGGCGAGTGCAGAATTTCCGGCAACGTCGTCTGGAACCGATTCTGGTTGAAGGATTGAAGTTAGTATATGTCTAACAATGGATTGAAAACGAAATAGTCGAGAAATTTACCGATTTGGTGTAAGTCTCGATTTTCCGGTGAAAGTCTGGCGAGTGCAGAATTTCTCCGGCGAGTGCTAAGACTTCGATAAATTGTGCGATTTTGAGCGAAAAGGTTAATAGAGACTTGGGTGTGTATTTATAGGGAAGAAACAGAATGAATCGAGTCCGAATTTGATCTTGATTCGTGGTCAAAACTTTTCCGGCGGTTATGACTGGGATTGCGGAATTAGACATCGGTTATAACCGATGTCGAAGTTAATACACGCGTTCAGTCAAAGGAAACGGTCGAAGTCTCGCGAAATCGTCGGTAATTCCGGCGACTGCGGATTGGGCGCGCTGATTACTGAATTTGATTTCGAGTTTTATTATAAATATTATTTGTTTTAATAGTTATCACAAACGAGTCAAGTGGCGGAGTGGTGAGATGTTTGTTTGTTTGATCCGGCTGACCCGGGTTCGAAACCCGGCAGCTTGATTTTATTTTTTTAGCACTTGTTTTTACCATTTAATGATTATAGTTTTTAAATTCTAAAATGTTTATTAATTATGTATTGTTTAAAATTAAAATGAACCATTTATACGCAACAAAAATTACAACTGACTATTCGATTAATAAACGAAGCGGGTTTTGGAAACCCGTTTTTCGACGGATGTTACAATGCAAACATCATAATGCGACGAAATCTTAACGCAACTATTTTCATCAAGAACCAAGTGGATTAATGAACCTACCTCAAAATGAGTGAGAGCAACTAAAATAAATTTGTCTACATGAGATGACATTCTTTTGACAAGTATATGTTACACAAGTCAAAGCATTGTTAAAAAAACAAACTTTGATATAATAGATCCCAGAGATATCTCTTACGTAATAGATATCATAACATACCGAGATAGACCCAATGAGACATTAAATTTAAATGGGTCCTTACATATGTAACAAACAATACTTCTCTCCTTTAGAGGATAATATGGTAAATGAGATTATTTCCTTACGCTTCATTAATTAGTAGGCTTATGTAGTTTAAGTCTATACTCGTTTAGATATTACTCACATTGCAACACACTAGATATGTCTAGATTAATGTGAAGCATCTTATGGAGTATTAAAATATCTATAAAGGAAACGAGAGACTATAATTTAAAGAAGAAGTGAGAACTCAAACCGGTTGATTACCCTAACTTTGTAATATTCAAAGATGACAAAATGTAATTTCGGGGCATATCCTTATGTCAGCAGACAAAACCTATCTCATGGAGGAGTTATAATGAACTGATAATAACAACCTAAGATATAATGACATAATATGTTGTTGATCACGTCACTAAATGTTGTTGAAAATTTATCAGTGGACTCATAAGTTTATTAACTCCATATGAATTATATATTGAAGACTTATTGTGATAAAGACAACTATCATGTCTCCTTGGACAGTAACAGTTCAAGAGGTGCTGTATTAAATTTTGATACAAAATTAATTATTCATTTATGAACGAATTGAGGAAACTAAATCTTTGTATCGAATGCATTCATAATATGCTTAAGGATCCTATAACTAAAAGTCTATCACCCATAACTATTATGTAAGCGCTTATAATAATGACGGGTTTATTGATGACTATGTACAACTGCATATCGTACTATGAATGATTAATTATTAATTTTCCTCATCAGTTTGATTTTGTATGTCTCTAACATATGTTCTGCCGGTATAATGACATATAGACAAATATAAATACAAATCAAACGTTAAAGGGCTTACTTGCGTATTTTGATCATAACTGTTAGGTTTTAAATTGAGGTTATAGTATGACTAATGGGGGTCCTGAGTCGAATGATGATTCAACGGCTATATTTCTCTGCAACGGTTCTTGGTTTAAAGCTAAAATGAGTGTTAACTCTGATCAGACCAATCTAATACTCATGATAAATGATTACTCGGCTAAGTGGGAGAATGTAAGATTAAATATATTATATCTATAATATTTAATCATGTAGCCATTATAATCATTTATATTATATTAGATCAAGATAATATTGATCCTATTATATATTAGTTGGTAATTGTTGATGGATCATATTACCCTTATTAACTAATTAGGGTTTCCTTCTGGGTGTATATATAAGGAGATTGTTAGAGAGATTTAGGGTTAGCCACTTTTACTCATAACATCATCACTATTATCGCCCATCTCTCTCTCCATAACCTAAAACCGAATTCATCCCTAGTTCGGTTATCACCATCATAATCTTACACCCAAAGGAGGAACCAGATCACACTGACAAAGATGTCAAACTCCATGGCTGCGCTTCTCTGACTGGATTCTCTGCTGGCATGTCTACCATCACATGTATTTCATTCATGTTTACCATTATGTTTAAACAGAACTGATCAACAAATCACATTAATAATTAATAATTCAAGAAATAATTTAAATAATTTGAAACAAAATCTTAGAATTAAGTAAAAACGGAAGGTATAACTCATTAGGCCATCAATGCCATGTGCATTTAGAGAATACAACAAATAAACAAAAACTATTAAAAAAAATAAGAAACGGAAATGCAAGGATTAAACTATCCAAATTAAAATAAAATGAAACAAAACATATGCAGGAATTCGAACCCGCGAACCGCTATTTGTTAAAGCAATATAGCAACAACAAGGCAGATCGTTTGTTTGGTATTTTATTGATACGTCGCTTATATATAAAAATTTCATATCGTGAAATATATAAATAAAAATGTTTCGGGCCCTCGGGGAATTTGAGCCCTGAGCCTGTCGCCACCCCGCACCTCCTCCAGGCCGGCCCTGCATAGTAATTCTACTATACACAACTCATCTCCCGAAAAGAAAATATTCTTATAACAATTTTTGTCTATTTTTGTTAGTGCATACTATTGGGAAAATCGAAATTTACTTGGATAAATCTGAAGTCGTGTAATCACTTTTAGATCAAACAATTGGAGTGGCTACCAATCTTTGATCGGATAAAATCAGATTTGATTCTAGATTTCTGTATGGGATTTTGATTGTGAGATTTTGGGGATTAGTTACGAATCAAAATTTGTCTAGGGTTTTTCTCTAAAAATTTGGGAGCGTATTTTCAGTTTTTCACAACTGCTTGCAGTTTCAATTTTAAACAAAAACACCTTTAGTCCCTCAAGTTTCAAAATTGCACATTTAGCCCAAAATGAGTTTCTGTTGCATTTTTATAAAGGAATTTTGTCCAAAATAAAAAACTCAACCCAGCCAGGGGCTGCCGCCCCTTGGACCCTGCTCCCAGGGGCGCTGCCCCCAAACCCCCGCCAAGGGGGCGCTTCCCCCTTGGATCCCCCATTAGTCCCGATGACATTCAAATAAGCGTGCACTCTTATTTGACCGTCACACGTAATCTCAAATTACACTAAAATATCTAACATACCTCCCCCATTTTAGTGTAATTAAGGATTACCTAACTTGTTCACAGCAATCAAACAAACTAATGCATAAAATGAAATGTCGTGATGATTGAATTTCATATTAGTATATTACACATTCCAAATATTCGAATTTAAGGGTGTCTCTAAGGATTGAACCCTTAATATCCATACTGAATACATGAAGATAATATACACATCGGTTTACATACATAGATCTAATTTGACACTATCTTTTACTAGCCTATGTCCCTATCCTTCATAAGCATATCAAAGCCAAGTCCAAGCTTCTTGAAGCAACTAAATTTCATGCTCATATAGGTAGCTCTTTTACTCTTGCACCTGCAAATGCAATTTTTTAAAAGAGCTATTAAGAAGATATACCTCAACCTTACTTAACTTGCAAATCTAAACACATACCTTTGGGATAATTTTAATGTTGTGTTCCAAACTCTAGATGTTAAGCTTTCCACATTGAATTATGCACTTAACGTCATATTAGGTGGGAATTGGGTATCTTAACATGAGAGTTTTCAGATGGACTTTAACCCTAATCCCACAGCTGATCCTTTCATGAGATCTCTAGTTAACCCTTTGGTTAAGTGATAAGCTAAGTTATGTTGAGTTCTCACATACTCAACCGAAATCGCACCATGCATGATGAGCTCACGAACCATGCTATGTCTCACACCTAAGTGTCTTGACTTGCCATTATACACTTGACTATACGCAATAAAGATATAGATATTCGATACGACTGCTAAATATAACTATCCATATGTTCATTTAGGGTATTCTACAAACATATAAAAGGATGTCTAAAAGCTAAGTTAGGGTCTGAGAAGGGTAAGATGTAGACAACCTTACCTATACTCCATAAGAATAGAGGGGCTGATTCCAGTGAACCCCCGACTCGATAATAATTTTGCATCAACCCTTGGACCTAATGCAATAACACTTAGCAATCGGTATAAAGACCGATTGGTGCATGTACCCCATTGTCTTTTAGCTATCAATGCCACCACATGATGCTTGATTGACTGTCCGCTGCTTTTAACGTTATTTTCACAAAATTAATAAAATAACGTTAGAATTATTGCAATTTCACTTTTACCCTCTAAGCGCCCTCACATATATACATTATGGGTTATATCTATACACCACAAGTAAATCAATCAAGCAACACGAATAACGCTTTGTGACCGATTTACATGTGAGATGTGTGTATTTTGCTTCCAAAGTACACATCAAACCCGTGCCAAGAGAACAAGTTTAAAAAAACCAAGAAAGAAACGACGGTCGATGGGACGGTGCCAAAAATTGAATTTTAATCAACATGTCAACATCTTTGACATACAAAACACATCAAAGTAAAGATACGAGACGTGTGCTTGACTTGAGTTTAAAATTACTTAAACCAACTACTATTTTGTTAAGCTTCTGAACACATCTTTTATCAGCTAAACAATTTTTTATTAAACAAATTAAGATTTATATAAAAATGAGTTAATTAGGAAATTCCTTAAACACAAAATTAAAAGATGCTCACTAAAACAAATTTTACGAAATCAAAAAGTATATAAATTAAGATATGTTGAGATTGTTTATAAAACTTATTAATATTTACATTGGTCCTTATTTTGTTGTGTAATGCCTCCAAACGAAGTAGCTTACAGCTGGACATTATCACATGTATAGTTTAAAAGATTGTTTATTTAAAAAATATACCACGAAAATTTAACTAAAGACATTGTCGAGTTTGGATGTAAATAATTAATATGTCAATAAATCTAGTTCAAAAACGTATAAATGAAGCACGAATGCCAAAAACCACCACCCATGAGAAGCATCACCCACCAGACAAGCATTCCATGTCTTCAATCACAAACTTGCAATTAATCTAACATACATGCAAAAAGTTAGCTACTTTGAGTGAGTTCTAACACTTAAGGTTAAAGTAGATAAATCGACTCTAAAATACTTTAGTTTTAACAATTAAACCTCGATTTACAAAAGCACAAAACTGTTTTAACCAAAATACACCCCAAAACCAGTAACTACCCATACAGGGAAATTCACAATCGTCTCGTCCCGTTACTAGACTCACTACCTTCTTACCTACGACCCGCTCGTTCCCTATATTTAACCTTTACCCAAAAAATTAACTACACAACTAAAACTGACACCCTACATCATAAAAAGTCCCCAACTACTTCAACTTCTACTTGTCTTTCTTGGATGGACTTATACCAAACCTTGTCCCCAATAATCTATATGTTGTGGGCTTGAGTTGAAGTATTTTTCCAGAATGTTTGAGGTTCAAACATCTCCAAATCAATTAACCTAAATTACTAAACAACTTCCAAGAACTAAAGTGAATAAGACTACACCAGGTCTTCAAACACTATCCATGTTTGGAATGCACTCGTCTAGTCAAGTCACTTGTTTGTTTAGGTAATTTAGATGATTAGATATCTAAGTGTCTTCCTAGAAATCAAAATGAATCAACCATACCTCATCTGCAACATTTGCCATGTTGGGTATATACGTCACACCCCGGCTTTCCACAGCCAATCCAAACACCGGTGGGTCCGGGTGGGGGATATCGTGACGTAAGTTGATAACATCATAGACAATTAAACACAGCATAACGGAAGTCTTGGATTTAAATTACTATTACATACCAAATGTTCGAAATACCAAAATAATATACAGACGGCTCGTAATAGAAGATCCACAGGCGGATCATAAATTGTACAAAAGAAAGAATATAAAACAGACTTTGGGCAGATCTAGGATTTTCAAGATCCTTTTATCACTACCGAGCACTTCCAGCCTATTTTCATATTGTACCTGCAAGCTTAGTCTTTTGAAAATACGTAAGCTTTCACTGGTAAATACACCTAACTGACTCATTTTGAAAACATTTAAAATATGTTTTAAGTGCGTATCAGCACAAGATCTTTTATAACTTGGGAAAGTTGACGTTGCAACCTTGTTAACAGATTCACATGTTTGTCCATACATACAGGGCCCAGTGCGAAAACCGAGACATGATTAACTACACACCACTTATGAACTCACGAAGGAGTTATCCCTAACGTTGTGCGTAGTTGCATTTGAGCGTCTGTCGGGTGTATGCCTACACCCCGCGCTAAGGTCGTGGCCATTATCTAATGTAATGAGCCGAGGATATCCGGGACACGGTAGTTAACCCCCGATGTTTAAGTTATCAAACAAAACTGATTAAAACAGAATATGCGGATTTACTAGCCACAATCCGGCATTCGATTGATCCCATTTCTGACCAAGCGGTAACAGTTTACCGTAACCCAAGCCCGTATAAGGGAAATAAGTTGAGAGTATTTACCTGAGCTAGTTTTTGTTTAAACGCAAGATTTATTAACTCAGCCGTACACAAAAGCACTAAGTGCAGATAGCATTTACCGGAATGTCTCTAGTCTGGATTTTGGCGTAAGCTAACCAATTAAATACTAACGGTCTTTCTTAAGTCATAGACTTAGACCGACTAGCGTACATGATCAAAACGTATAACGCTAGATTAAACGATGATCGGATAGAATGTAGTTTAGTCCCAACAAGTACTTTGACTTGTGTAATATGGATAAACTATAAACATTCTGGATTTTGAGACTTAAATGACAAGGTTAGACCAATTTCGGTTAATCGTAAACTAGTTACATATGCTTAACCGTACGCATATCAGCGATATCGGGTAACCGGATAAGTCATGGACAAGTTTTATATGCCACTATATTTTAAATAAGTTGTAATATCAGTAGAATATCAACTTATATGCCTGTTAAGGTTTTAAAATGAAACTATGCCTCATATGGGCATTTTGGTAATTTCATACCATATAAAAGGAACTTGAATATAATTTAATGTTATAACCATAAGTATTCTGGAAAAATGACTTATTTGTGATATAATATCAGTATGACATCAACTATATGTGAATTTTATCTTTTATGACCAAACTATGCACCGAAGGGGCATTTTGGTCATTTTACACATAGTTTATAAATTATTTGGGATTCTGAGTTTATATCTTGTATCTACTTTAAAAATATTTAAAATAAGTTTTAAAATTAGTAGGAAACAAGTCTTGGTTGGTAAATATGGTTTAAAACCATACTATGCGCCGAAACGACGCTTATGTCGTAAAATGACGATTTATGCGATGATTAATGAAAATTGATGTTAAGGTCAGGTTAACATGTCTTAGATATGTTATTTGATATAACATATCAATAGGTAAAAGATTTACTTTGAAAAGATGTGATTGAAACCGTTTTATAAGCCACATGGGCTTTATCGTCATTTATCGACATAATACTAGGACTTGTTCATAAACTCAGTTTATAATCTGGTTTGATATCCCAAATAATCCTACTTATAATATTACATCAGTAGGAAACTCATTTTCAAGTTCACTATCATTTAAACCTCATTTTATGCAAAAAGGGCATTTTAGTCAAAATGACATAATTACGGAACTTGTGCATAAACTTAGATTCTGATTATGATCATGTAATATAACCTCAAAGGGTTATGCTACATTATATTACGACCATAATGCAACTTTAGGACAGTAGTTAACTAATCTAAATCAAGTCAGAATCAAAAGTCAAAGCAGAAGTCAAACTTCGCGACTTTCGGTTGCGAACCGACCCTAGAACTGAAATTGACGAGCCGAACATGTTCTTACATGTTCTAATAATTATTAATAACTTGTTTAAGTGTCAAAACAGGTTTCATAACAGATATAAGTTCATATTATATCATTTCCAAAAAATAGTCTGTTTGACTTTTTAATATAGTAACTTTGACCCGTCAATTGGTCTAGCAAACGTGATCTTCAGGAGGTGCCCTTTATAGGGACTAACACCTACCTTATTACGATCACTTAGCCATGTTCGTTACGAACAATGGCTGGACCATAATGGTCTTAACCGAAAGTCAAGGCATTTTCCGTAAAACGCTTGACATTTGGCTATAAAAGCCTATAAACGAAAATGCAAGAGGAAGGAACACTTACAAGTGGTTCCTAGGATGCAATAGAACTAAGTTGGATGCAATAAAAGCATGTTGACTCCGATGTCACTCAAAGGTTGGGCATGTTAGCATATCAGTCACTCAGAAGCCAAGATTAAGCATGTTGACATATCAGTCACTCAGAGGCTAATGATTAAGCATGTTGACGTATCAGTCACTCAGAGGCTTATGTTTATACATGTTGACATCAGACAGTCACTCAGAGGCTCAGTTTGAGCATGTTGACACCTTTAGTCCCTATTAGTCTTTGATAGACTTAAATAAAAATATACAACACGTGTCACTATACTATTGGACACGATTTTACGAGGTGTTACAACACGTCTTTGTTGCTCTCATTGGTCACTTAGCAAATTTAGTTACTCATAAATTCTTATTCTTGACCAACCGAAATCATCAACTAAGTTGATGATTTTGTGCTTTAGTGAATCCATATAATGAGGTTAAATAGATAGAATTTTTCCTACCTCCTTGCATTACCTTTACATGATGATACATATGACGATTATACATATTATATAACTATAATATATATCCAAACAACTAAATCTTAACACCAACCAAACTCATGGTTGAATGTTATACATTATGGTGAATATTATCTTAGATTAAGATTCCTCATACTTGGACTTCCGATAGGCGAAATAGTGCCCATGAAAAACACATAAACATGGTGTCTAACTTGAGTGTTTAACAACATAACTTTTATGTAATTTCATACTAAGTTACAATTTCACATACAATTCCTAATCTAATCCGTCATACTTACACGCTTTTTTCATCCTTGTAGGATAACTCGGCGTTCCCAAACTCTCAAACACATCAACTCACTTACGTGTAACTTCTACGCAAACCGTGAGTATACATGACCCCGTTTTATTTTACACACTTTGGGTGCAAGATATAAATTATCAAACTCACATTTACACAATCAATTACATGATTCAATCAACCAATCCATTTATACATGTTAATGTGATATACTCTAGGATTCTTACATGCTAGAAGCCATTCTTGCACAATACTTGTCATTAACTTAGGAAGGGTCTATGTTAAGCAATCAATCGTATAACGGTCTTGTTCGCTTCGATGACAAGATTACGCAATGTGGACACAACTGGTATGACTTCTATTTGTTGCATGCTAGTTTATGTAATTTATGCCTTAGTATACATCTTATGCCATGTTTGGATTCAGTTAAATTTCTATACGTATGCTAGTAGACAAACTTGTATGTTCACCAATGCTTTATGTGTTGACCGCTACTCTAATATATATTGTAGGAATTGATGTTGAGACGTTTCAAGAAATCTAGTAGGATGGCGTCAGCATAGCCCCTGGCCACTGAACTTACCCCGATTAGACTCATCTCACGACACCAAAGCCTGCCAGTAGCGATAACTTTATCACGGAAGCTATATCGAGGCCCCCACCCTCGAGCCACGCTCACCCCTACCACAACCATAACCACCCTCATCCGAACCCAACCCGACTGTGACCTCCTACACCTTCGATTATTTTTTTACGATAAGATGAATTGAGAATTACCTTAAATACGATCTGGAAGACGAAAAAATCATAACCCTAGCATGCCCCTTGCTTTCGGTGACGTCTCGTGCACGTGCACACACACATCTAGGATCGAATTTTTGAACCTATAGGTTTCTCTTGGTGATTTAAATCACTAGTCTTACACCGAACCCCTCCGGTTTGATTTCATTTGTCTTACATGATTTTCTTATCTTATAATCACATTCAATTCCCAACAAATCTTTTAAATCATAGTTATTACGATCACAATTCCTTGTCGTCTCGTTAATTGGACCCGTCGAAATAATCAATGAAAATATCATGGGGGTGAAAATAGGATGTTACATGTTGCAAACTGATAACTCATTTATCAAAGAAAGGATGATTGATTAGAGTATATATATGTATATATATATGTATATATATCAAATGAGCAATTTATCAAAGTAACTAACACAGTTGATCAATATAAAAAGTGATAACTTGTTCTAGGAGATACCTTGAACAAAGAAAAATAATATTTAACTTATACCCTAATTGCAAACGCTCTCTATCTCTATAGTATGAATATGTGAATGGTTTAGTTTTCATATTTTCTTACAAATCCCTATTCAAGATATTTATATTTACATATAGCATCTTATGCTGGACAATAAAATGATACTTAGATATTAAAGATGTGATTACTATCTTATTAAATAAAAGCTAAGAAATTTTGACACCAGACTCCATAAATACTTATAACCGACCCACATCGACTTTCAAGAAAAAATTGTATAAAATTATAAAGTTATACAAGAATTAGGATCAAATACAAAGAATAAAACAAATAAGAAGGATAAGAAGGATTATAGTCCCTTGGATTTAGAGGGTTTGAGATTAGTTTTAGAGAAAAGAATATAATGTAAGGGAATAAAGGGAATCCTACAATTATGAATTTTCTTTCTCCATATGCAAGGCACATGCCAATCCCCCAATCAATTTAAAACGTCCATAACTTTTTTCATACGACATTCTTTTTAAAAGAAAATTTCACCATAATAACAAACGTTTTTTTATCTTTAATATGAGTATGATATTGTCATATAAAAATAAAATAAAAAAAATTCATTTTAACTGTTTTTTTTTTGTATTGTGTTAAATGTTCTACTTATTGTGTCTTTTAACTAGGTTTTGGTCACTACGTTTTTACTAGGGTTTCTAACATTGTGTTATTATAGAAACTTATAATACAATGTTAATTTGGATTCTATCCATTGCGTTTTTTATTAGAACCTATAGCACAATGAAGATGGTATTATATTTGAGTTTTCTAGACATTGTGTTATAGGTTCAGGTCATTTTGTTTAATCTGCTATCCATTATGTTTTGATCTGTTGTTCATTGCGTTTTAGTCTTTTGTTCATTGTGTTTTTAGTCTGTTGTCCATCATTGTGGCTTTTGTCTAGTGTCATCAATTATGTCTTTCATTTGCTATCATCAATTGTGTTTTTAGTTTATTTTCCATTGCAATTTTTAGTTTGATAGTATTTGTGTTATATGTTATGTCAATTGTGGTAAACGTTATGTCCATTGTGTTTTAGTCTCTTGTCTGATGTGTTTTCTACTTGTTGCCATCGATTGTGTTTTTTTGTCTACTTTACATTGTGTTTTACGTCTTGTCCATTGTGTAATACGTAACTGGGATTCCGATTTTGTTTTTGAAAAGTATAACAATATAGTACTCGTATTAACGATAAAAAGACGCTCGATTTTTATGGTCTATTTTTTTAAAAACAAATTTTTTTGAACGACAAAGATTACATAATCATTACTCCTAAATTACACCAAGTTCACCCTATTCAAGGAATTGAACCCTGGTCTCTCTCTAAAAGGCACAAAGTCTCTACCACCCACCAAAGTGGTGATGACTTAAAAAACAAATGACGTATAAAAAAGTTATTGATGTTTAAAAAATGTGGGGAAATAACATGTGAATTGCATGTGCATATTATTTTTCTCTTGTGGACAAAATTACCCTTTCCACTTGATTTTTCCATAAACACTTGTAATCTATGATAGATTCTTACATTTCTTATTTTTAAACCTCTTTATATAATAACTCAAACCAATTATACAAATATAATAGTAGAAACCTATTATAAACTAATTAATAAATATAAAACAACCAAACCCGTTTTATACAATTAAACAAATACGGACATTTTAAACAAAACTTATGAAACCCAAATATCCAATAATCATTAATATAAAGCGATGGGTAACCAAAGCTATAAAAAATTAAAAATACTGATCGTATGAAAATATATTCTGATTCCACCACTAACAAACTACAAATAGACTATAACGAGCCGGATGAAATTGACACAATTTTAAACTTTTTAGATTAAGATGCGGAAAAACAAACATTTGAACGAAAATTGCAAAACTAGTCAAACCTCATAAACGGAAATGACATTTTAATCTATTTAAATATATTAATGATATATCATAAACCTTGATTAGATAAAGATCTCAAATTCAAAACGCTTTAGTAATCTTTATATTTTATTAAAAAAGTTGGTTGATTTGTTAAACGCACTCCTTGTACATTACATCACGAAAAGAGTCAAAATTTGAGTTATGTTTACGTAAGTTTAATTCTTTTTTTCTTTTTTAAATTCTCATATGAAAGTTCCCCTTCCTTGCACGACCTTCTTTGCTGCTTCCTCATTTCCTTGATTTGTAACGGTTCATATAATAAAATATATAATGAACAAGGAATATAAACAATAAAAATACTTATTGAAAAAATTGTATATGTATAATTTTATTCGTGAGCAATAACAATATATAAAGTGTTCACCTTAGAAACTAGTAACAAGCTTCAAAGTCATTATTAAATAATTTGTGTAATTAATTCTTAAGTATTGTTTGCAAAGTTATATCCTCTAAAACTTTAATTAAGTAAATACTAAATACTGAATATCACATTAACATAAAGGGATAATCCAGAAAATGTACCTTTTCTTGTCTTGCTTAACAAGAGAATGTCTTTTATTTTTCCATCTCACAAATGTCCATTTAGATACGGACCACAACTAGGGTTGTTTAAATTTCTTGACGCTCATTTGATGCTCGCAAGAAAAATGGTCGGAATTTACTAATTCGATTCAGCTCGATTGAGAAAAACGCTCAGTTCAGATCGGTTTGGTTTGTAAACTAACCAAGCACAAGCAAAGGTCTACTCGATTCGACTCGATTGGCTCGATTTAATTGTTAATATATATATGTGTGTGTGTGTGTGTACATGGTTATAAAAGTCCTGCCTAGGCTCCAAGTACTCCCCAAGTACTCGCTACAAGGTAGGCTGCCGAGGCCCGAGTACTGATCGCATAGGTCGATAACTCCCCGAGTAATCTCCGCCTAGGCCGAGTACTTCCCGAGCAATCTACAATCCGAATAGGAAGCGCCTAGCGACTTTTGCAACCATGTATATATATACATATATATCATTCTTAATGAAATGACTAGAGTCAAACATTAACAATGTTTGGTCCAAGATCCAAATACAGATCATTTAACTAATTAGAATTAAAGTCCAATACCAATAGTCCATTATCTAATACTTAAATCTCTGTTTGAGTAATTGAGTCAAGATTTCAAATACTGAAATGTGAAGTGTCGATCATTACTCAAGCCTCAACCTACCATCTGATTCAGAAGTACAAGATCCTACTCAAACCCCCCCCCCCCCATTGACCATCATTATTCGGTTTCTCCATCGCCACTCGCAAAGACGCAAACTAGCTAGGGTTTTGCTTCAATTAGTTCATTCAATTTCAAACTTCCGATAGAACAAGGGTATGTTTCAATCGGTCGACGATTTATCTTCCCGCTTAGAACTAGTTGAGTGTTTTTATATTCCTTGTTATTTGTTAAATTTTTTACTTGTGTTCTCATTGGACGAAACCTCTATCGTCACTTTCCTTTTTTGTTCTACAACGCTCGATCCCTTCTCAACGCTCGTTCAAAAACTGCTCGGATCGAAAGACGCTCGCTCGACTCTGACTCAGTTGAAAAAACACTTGGTTCAGTTTGTAAATGAACCAAGCACGAGTAAAGGTCTGATCGATTCGGTTCGGCTTGTGAACAACCCTAACGACAACACCCATGTTGTACGGTCGACCAACGATGTTTTAGGTCCACAATACAAGAAATCGGAGCATTAGTGGTGACCTCTATCGCCCCTATTGATGCAGAAAATCGCCCCTAATAAGTCGCCCCTAATGCCTTGTCCCTGATGACCTTTAGGGACGATAATTATCGTCAGTAATGATGTAAGAGCTTTAGGGGTGATACATGTCGCCCCTAAAAAGTTCATTGATGACGTCATTGTTTGCTTTAGGGGCGCCCCTAAAAGTCCATTCCACGTACTGTTTTTTCTTACGTTCCTGCTTTTTTCTTTTTTGCAAATACCATACCCTGTTGATTGTTTCCAAGAGATACACATCAATTCTAACCCAAACATAACACTAATACTAATATCAATCTAAATTAAACCAAAATAACTTCAAGTTTCTTTATCTAATTAAGTTATAAGTCAAATAAAACATAATAAAATTGTTTGCTTTAGGGGCGATATGTCGCCCCTAAAAGTCCATTCCAGGTACTGTTTTTTCTTACGTTCCTGCTTTTTTCTTTTTTGCAAATACCATACCCTGTTGATTGTTTCCAAGAGATACACATCAATTCTAACCCAAACATAACACTAATACTAATATCAATCTAAATTAAACCAAAATAACTTCAAGTTTCTTTATCTAATTAAGTTATAAGTCAAATAAAACATAATAAACATCAAATTTCTTTTTTCATCATTCTTCATCCTTGTCCATGTCGTCTTCATTGCCTTTCTTTGAAGCCTTCTTCGAATTCATGAATTTTGAAAGGCGTTCTAAAAAACTTTCGTTTTCAAACAAACCATCAAGGAAATCCTACAAAATAAGGTGTAAATTATAAGTACAGACAAACTACATATTGTCAAGCACAACATTAACCAAATGGGTGATTAAACTAGACCCACTATAATACACTTAAGACATTTAACATCTAACATATTAAAGTTGATCCTTGCCATTTTGACCCGTCCAAACTAAAAGTTGAAAATTACAAGTCTTTTAATGTGTTCAAGTTATAAAATAAGCTACCTTTACCTCTGTAACTGCTGGAGGTGTCTTCTCCTCCTCATGAGGACCAACGTAACTCGGTGGTGCGAATCTAGATAATGAAGGTTTACGCCCCATACCTCTAATATACCCGCTCTGAGAACCAAGCACCTTTTCAAATACCTGAACGTCACTCACTTGTGATGCAATACCTTTTTCGAATTCGTCTTCTATGTTGGGTTCACTAAGGGACTCAAACTCTGCTTTTAATTTGTTCTACATTTTACAAAGATGACAGATTTATATCTTTATATAAAAATTATAATTTAAATAAGATACTTACATATTGTTGCTCCTCTAGCTCGCTTGCAAACCTTCCATCTTTAAGAGTATGACCATTTTTAAACGCTACGAGTCTGGTCTCATCCTGTTAAACATTAAAAATTAGACTACATTAAATAAATACTTGTATGTACAAATAGTATATATATAGCATTACCTTTTTGTAAGAAAAACTACTGTATGTCGACGTGCCCCCACGGTTTGTGTATTTTTGCTTTTTACGATTAGATGTGTTGGCACGTGATCGGTCAATATGTTCTTTTGTCAAGAAATTTTATGATTTTATTCCAATTTTCTTCACTCATACCCTCGGGGATGTTAGCCCTTGCTCTCGCTACGTTAGTGAGCCCTTCGTTTCCTATAAATTCTTTTTTTACTCTGGCTTTTCGGCTTCTGTAACGCTTCATGTATACCGCATTAAGTCCACCCATCAAATGTCTACATCCACGATCCTTCTCAATCTCAATAAAATTGAAACGTCGCTAGGAATTAAACAAAAGAAATTAGCTATGTTGAAAACGGATCATGAACAAAGAACGTATAAATATACTTAAATAAAATATTTACCCTCAAATGCACTTCCATGACATTCTTTTCGGGATCGGAAACGTAGTGGTAAGAACTCTTATCGAATGCAAAGTGGCCCCACATATAACTCCCCACTTCGCGAGTGAACCAATCATTAGGGGTACCAACCGGGCAATAAGTGACTTCTTTATCAAATGGAAGAGAAACAGGCCCCTTGTTTAAAGCAATCACATGTTTAAGTCCTTTGTTTTTGGCTTTACCCCTTGTTTTCTTGGCTAGGACAACTACAAATATAAATAAAAATTATTATTCATAATATATTTTTATAACAATGAATAAAAATAGTAAATAAATATACTTTAATAATACTTATAATCCTCTTCATGCTGGCTGTAACGCGTCGTATTTCCGTATTCTTATTTTTAGAAAGTTCGTATTCATATTCTATTTTTAGAAACTTTACATTCGTATTTCAATTTCAATCTCACAATTCGAGGCGTTAATCATAATGAAATTCATTTTTATACATATACGTGTTACCTTTCATTTGTATTATGTACGCAATCAATCTTTAAATGCGTGTTTATCGCAAAACCGAGACTCAAAATACACTTTGGATACCTAAAAACAAGTTAAAATACAAGAAACGGCATAAAATAACATAGTTACAAAGTGCAGGGACTAAAAGTAAGCAAAACCAAAAGCTTTTCCACTTCCTTTCTTCTCCAATCACCTTTCACCCTTCTTTAGTCAATTAGATTTCACCATTTTTCATCTCTTTTCTCCTCCAATCATATTCCACCCTTCTTTAGCCAATTAGATTTCATCCATTTCCACCTCTTTTCTCCTTCAATCACCTTTCACCATTCTTTAGCCAATTAGATTTCACAATTTTCCACCTCCTTTGTCCTCCAATCACCTTCTACCTTCATTAAACCCCAACCACTTAACCCTCTTATAGATACCAACCCTAACACCTTTCCAAACATTTGCACCACCTCCAAATTATTTCCAAACTCTCTCAAATCTCCAATATTTTCAACTTTGGGCAAAAAGTTCAAGAACCAAAATTGGTAACTTCGGTATTCCATCAACTCAAGACTTATCAAACCCACTAAGTGAAAATTTCTTCGCAAACCGTGAGTACACTCGAACACCCTTTTTACGCTTTACACTTTTGGATGCAATATGCTAACCTATTAAAATTACACGCAATCACACTTATACATTTATGCAATCATACAAACAATCCACCAAACATGCTAAAGATACGTGATACATGATTTGTGGACTTGGAACATTCTTATGTGATACAACTTGTCATTAACTTCGTACGAGCCTCCCCTTAACATGTATAGCGCTACAGGAGTAACGCACCGCCCGTATTCTTGAGGTCATGTTAAGATTATTCTATTTTTTGCGGTGACACGCGAGGATTAATTTGTAGATCGCATGCCATGTTTACATTAATCTAGTATGCTAGCTTAACATGTGGATTTGTTTAAACGATTTATTACTTATGCTCGTGTACTCGCCTATGCTTTTGTGTTGAACTATACTTTTAATATGTTGCAGGTTAAGGATGTTGAACATGACGAAAACTTAGTAGGGACGACATAGAAACGCATCTAGAATGCTAGGTTTTATGTTATAATATTGTTGAACTTGTTGTATTTGGAGTTATGTTGTAATTGACTATTTGATCAATGAAATGAAACGGGTTTGAATTTAATATTGTCACAAATAGTGTTATGATGTCTCGAGCAATCTATTTACGTCTGCCTCGATGATTCCGCCATCGATTAGGGTGTGACACTGGCCCCGTCCAAAACTGCGAGGAGGTGGTGGATCTCTAGCACCATCGCCACCATGGCTTTTTGGCATGACATCCACCATAATTTCCTGAAAATTGTAAGATATAGAATAATAGAAACAAACAAAATCTTGGACATAAGTTATTTGCAAACGAATTCTAGTTGAAACAGGTTCGGATCAGAACGAATTTCAGATCGGGTCAGGTCATTTTGTTGCTGTTTTTTACAGCCATTTTTTCAGCTTTCTGCAGCCATTTTGTTGCTGCTTTTACCGCCCTTTTTACGTAGATTTTTCAACATTTGTTGCAGCTTTCTGCAACATTTTATTGCTATTTTTACAGCCAAATTGATGCTTATTTATACTACATTTTTTGCAGTTGTTCTACAGCCATTTTGTTGTTCTTCAGACCCCACGAACATTCACAGTCAAAATCACTCAAAACTTACGTATGTGTTGAACTCACAATCAAACCCTGTCCCGTCACCCGATAACATGACGACCCGTGACCCATACGCTACTGAACCGTTTCTATTCTACCCGCTGACCCGTGAACTATCCGCAAATGACCGATTAACCCAACAAAAACTATATTATTGATAGATTAGAGTGTACCAATTTATATTTTAAAGAGACAATCCGGATGATTTGTACCTATTAAGCACAACTGCTCTGTTGACTATCAACTCTGCAATTCTCTACCCACACAAATCCATATGCTGTTACACATAATCCTTCTTATCGATTGTTGGTACAATACGTAAGCTCACCTTTTCGCAACCAGGTTCGCATATAAACCATATAAAATAGCGTTTAAAAATACCTAAATCATAACCAACCGTAAGCCTAAACTAATATGCAATTTAAACCAAACCATTAACAGGTTACGTCTCCACCACTAACAATTCAGATATAGTAGTTCACCACACACACTTATTCCAAATTAGTTCTAATCCAAATCAAAACATACATAATTATTAAATAACAACAAATACAATAATAAAACAAAATCAAACACTTTCATATATGATTTTGTCATGTAAAAAAACAAGAGAGACAAATACAAGAACAAAACAAACAGTGGTCCCCTCAAACTCATGAATTAACTAAAGTTTCTTTTTTTAAACCCCAATAAATTCAATAATCTCACAAAATCTCAAGCGCAAGCACAAATGGTGGTCCCTGTTAGTTTTTTATATCTATTTGGATGTATCGATGGGTCCTCCTTAGCTTTTTTTTGCTTAGAGGACTTGTTTCCCATTGTTTGGGTATAATTAGTACCTTTTTTGGCTGGTAAAAAAACACCGGTCCTTTAGGGGCGACTTTTTATATGTCGTCCATAAAGATATCGCCCCTAATGCTCCTTTTTCTTGTAGTGCCACTGAGATCATGTCACGGGCGGCAACTCCGACGTTGACATCATGTTAGAGTGGTGGGCCTGTGACATGCTGTAAGAGCGATGGTGCCACATGTGACATGCTGTAGGAGCAGCGGTGACGTCCGTAACGTAACGACAGAAATGCTGTCTGTGACGCCAACGTTACAATAAGTATGGGTATTTTCAACGTGTGGCATAATCTCATGTTCCTAAAACATTGTTGCTAACCGTAAAACATAGACGACACCATACGTATTTAAAGGAACATTTGTGAATATGTGAGATTGAAAAGTACAATAGTTATTCTCTTACATTTTCTGGATTATCCCTAAAGTAAAAGGGGAAATTGATAGGATAGGGTGACACTTGCTTAAGGATGCCACCTCAGCACCTTTTCCGTTTTGGGTGGCAGGATAGGTGACTTTAGGTCTTATAACTTATCATGTTTCCTTTCTTTAAAGAGTGTATTTTCCACTTGAACTGTTACAACAAAGTCATTTAGATTCAACTGTCTATGTTGATTTTATTCATATGAGTTTAATATGCCAGTTTGAATTTGTATTTAACCATGTAAAAGAAAATTAGCAACAAATATTTTGATATAATCTTTGTACAAACATATCTTAAGGTGCAAAAATCAAACTCATTTAATTTGACTTGTACAATTATTATATTCATGCATACAACTACACTTACGTACATAATTAAAGTGCCTTCAAAGTAGATTTAGCAGCAAACTTTAGAACTTGTTCAAGGTAGTATGCAGTATCCGGTGGATGCGAATCCAACTGAGGCCGCTCTGGCAAGATCCACCGCCCATCGCCACCCCTCACCATCCCCTTATTCTCATCCTGCCGCCAGTACGCCGGCACTCCATACTCCTCCTTCAATAAATCACAACTCTTGTTCACAAGTGCAATGTCCCTATTTGTTGAGGAATAAAACCCTAATCCTTTACCAACATAACCATCTACCAAATGCAACAATGCTTCAAGGTTATGAGCACAGCTAATATCATTTGTTCGCTTCAAAAACGGTGAATCATTTTGATCTAACTCGAGCTCTATTCCAACATGAGCGTAACTCCATGGGAACGAAATCTTCTCTTCAATGTACTTCTGATGTTTTGTTTTCTCGTTAGCGAAAATACCAGGTACTTTCGGTACCTTGTCGTGCACGTTAACCACTCGTAACACCTTGATCCCGAGGTTTTCACAACGTTCTTTGAACTTCAAGTTACCAACCTAAATAAATTCAAAAGAATGAAAAAACTGTATCGATAAATAGTACTATTTGTGTATTAAATAATTTAAAAGTAGATATCTTATAATGACAAATCTCATGACAACCAAAAATTTTTAGTCATAAGCTCATCTAAGGTTCTCTTTTCAACTAGTCATATTAATAAGAAGGCTCAACTTATGTTGTTCTTAAAAATTACTTAAAAAATCCAACAAACTACCCTCTTGACCCCACCTCTTGATAAAGTTAACCACTTATTGATAATGATAAAAAGGGTCTAGAGACTAATAGCGAGTGACAAACTTAAATAATAATAAAAATAATAGATAATAAACTCTGCTAACGTTAATTACCCTTGGACCAGAAAAGGAGAACACCGTGATCGGTATCTTCTGACCCGTATTAGTAAAGTTTAACTTCATCTCCGCGATATCATAAGCACTCAACAACGCGAGCGCCGCTCCAAGACTATGCCCGGTGATCGTAATACTAAGCTCTTCACCATCATACCTCTCCTTAATCCTCTTAATCTCCGAAAGAATCTGTTCACGAGCCGAAAACGAGCTATAATGGCACGAATGCTCTTTTGTAGTGTACAAATCAAAGAACCCCGATTCGATCTTTATCGCCGGATCATCACTAAAATGAGCAGGATGCAAGATATCTTTCAAATCATGAATCCATTCAAGGTACGTAACTGTACCTCGCCATGCAATAACAATATTTCTCCTGCCTAACCGCCGGACTTCATTTTCATCGGTTGTAACAGCCACGTAGCCCATCCAGTTTGCATGTTGGCTCCAAACACTTGATAGTTTCGATCTTTGAAAGAAATTTGGAAGATTTATGTTGGAAGTTGCATAAAGATAACGACTGATACTATATCCATGATCAGTCATACCAAGCTTTTCAAAGAAATGGGCACCTTGGTATTTACAAGTTCCACAGTATTTGGATCGCGGGTCGAAGTCGAACGAGTCGTAGCACGCCTGAGCGAATTCGCCGTAGCGAATTATCTCACGGCGGAGGTGGGAGTTCATGGGGTCTAACAGGCCGGTCCAATTGCTGGAGCCTTGAATTTCCGGCCAGATTTGGTTAAGTGGTCTATGATCTTCTTTAAAGATTGGAATATTTTTATCTTTTTGATGTTTTTGGGGATCTTGGATGTTGGGTTTTGGAGTTAGGATTGGGAGAGATAAGCATGTTATGGGGTGTGGTGATTTAGATGATTTGTTATGGAAGTTGAGTTTTAGGGTTTTGGGGAAGAGATGGCTTGGAGAAAGTTGTGGGAAGTTGTGTTTGGGATCTTGGAAGGATGATGACAGGTTTAGAGATGATGCCATGGGAGTGATGAAGATTATATGTGAAGATGAAATGATGAGACTACAGTGTTCATCTATAAAACTTTCTTCATATATGGCATGGATAATATCTAAAATGATGTAATAATTTATTTATACAAATATTCATACGTTTTAAACACATGTGTATTTATTGAAAACATTGTAAAGGAGCAGGGATGAGTCATAGGATGGCAATGAGTGGAGTATGAAATAGATATCGCTGATATCATATTGATATCTGGTTATAAAATCATGTTCTATATTCAGTTTAAAATCCGTCAGGTATCGGGCATACTATTAGTGTTATAAAAATACATGTTGGGATATTCAAGTATATATTTTTCTTTCTTTTATAATTCTATGTTTTTAAACTTTAAAATAAATAAAACCTAGTTTTTTATAGGTCGTGTGTTGCGGCGGGTTAAAACGTATACTAACTGGAATTTATACTGTCAAGTCAAAGCGTAGTATATGTGACCCGACTCATACGCAGGAAACATATAAAATTAAGCACAAAAGCGTACACCAAATTTACGTCGAAACTAGAGAAAGTCGAATATGTAGACAAATTCGAATTTTGTATCGCCTATGCGGTTTGATTATGTATAGATTATTAACCATTTATGTTAAAACGTAGGCAACTCGAATTTAATCTACGAATCAAAATGTATTATATTTGCGCCGACTCGTTTACAAATAGAATTTAGCAAATTTACTTCGAAACGTAGAAAAACTCCAATGTATACGAAAAAGTATCTCAAATTCATGTCGAAATGTAGACAAACTCGAATTTTGAACTGACTATGCGGCGTGATTATGTATAGATTATTATCGACCCTTTACGTTAAAACGTAAACCTACTTAAATTCAATCGACGAATCAAAATGCATTGTATTTGACTTGACTCATGTTCAAACAAAATTTACGTCAAATCGCACATAAAATGTAACCATGAAAACGTATTATAAATGAAAACAAAATTTACGTTGAAAGGTACATAAAAAGTAAGTATGAAAACATATTATATTTGACCCGATCAAAATGAATTTACATTGAAACGCAGACCAACAATTTGAATCTATACCATCGAATCAAGACGTATTACATTTGACATGACTTGTTTTTTAACAACTGACATCGAAACATACAAAAAATTGTAAGCATGCAAACGTATTATATTTGACATGATTCTAGGGTTGTACAAAAAGCTCGCGGCTCGCTCGAAGTTCGCTCGGATTTAGTTCGGAAAAAGCTCGCTCGATATGGCTTGGTTTGAAACTGAGCCGAGATGACACGGACCGGTTAGAAAGTGAGCCTAGCTCAGCTCATGATGAGCCAAATTGGCTTTGTTTGGCTCGCTTGTTAGCTCAGATTATTTTAATTTTAATATACTTTATTTTAATATACATATAATATTTATAACATATTTGTGGGTTGATTAGGATGCTAATGAACTTTTATATATTTTGTTGAGATTTAAAACTTATTTCGTATTTGATTGAACTTGACTTCGACTTGTAATATAGTAGGTTGAACTTATTTTGGATGTCAATTGAAACTACTGAATAATATTTTAGACTATTGAATTTTGAAAGTTATGTATTAGTATTTATTTCTTTAATTTGAGCCAAATCAAACCGAGCCGAGTTGGCTTGGTTAAAAACCAAGCCAAGCTTGAGCTAAGATTTTCTGCTTGGTTTCAAATCTGATTTGAACCCAGTCAGTTTGGTTTATAATCGAGTCAACCCCGAGCTTGCTCTAGGTCCGAGCGGCTTGTGAACACCCAAACCCGACTCGTTTCTGTTTTCTGCCAATGAATATATAGTATTTATTAAAAGTGTTCTGAATGAGTAGGGATAGCCCATGGTATGTGTAGGAGATGTGACCGCACATGGTTTAAAAATTTTGAGGCTAAAAAAAATAAAGTACTTCGTTTTATACGTACATATGTAAGAGATGTGACCGCACATGGTTAAAAAATTTTGAGGCTAAAAAAAATAAAATACTTTGTTTTATACGTACATGTGTAGGAGATGTGACTAAATATGGTTTAAAAATTTTGAGGCTAAAAAAATAAAGTACCTTCGTTTTAGACGTACATAAAATAGATATACAAACCAGATTATGTTTCTTGTAAAAATGATGGTTTGATGATAAGTGTAAGAAGTAATAAGGTGAGGATATGTGCTTTTATTTAAAATTAGAGATTTAGGATAATATGGTAATTTTAATTAAATTATTTTAATTAACAAAAAACTTTTCAAAACCGTTTTGAGGGATTTTAGGAAAATATATATTCCATATCTTCTATCATTCAAATCTGGTATCAAGTGTTGTTTAATCTATAAAATTCGTATCAATATTTTTGTTAATTCGTGGGTATAAAATATTATACGAATTCCAAAAAACACCACAACTTGGATCATAATACAGTCATGGTGTTTTAACATTTAGAATGATTTTGATTATTTTGAAGGTATAAAACAACATTCAGATTCCAAAAACACCACGACTTGAATCGTAGTACAGTTATTGTGTTTTAACATATGGAATGATTGCATTGTTGTTCAAGTCACAGTGTTTTAACACCATCTGAAATGTTTGTATTGCTATTTTCAGATGTTAAAACACTATAACTATAATCACGGTTCAATGTTTTCCAGATTCCAGATTTTAAAACACCTTGACTTGAATCATAGTCAATGTTTTCAGATGTTTAAAACACCAAGCTTTGAATCTGAATACAGTTCTTCTAGACACTAAAACACAACGTCTTGAATCTTAATATAGTTGCTTCACTAGATGCAATAGATGTGTTAGTTGTAGCTTCACTGGACGCTATAGGACACTCTGAACTTGCTGTTTTCTGTTGTTTCCCTAAACCAAAATCACCAATCGTAAAAATTAGCGAACCCTATATGTTTAAGAGAAAAAAATGAGGAAGAAGATCTGTCGATTATGTTTATAACACAACATAGGCTTCCGATTTTGATCTTGTTCATAGTTCCAATTTTGAAGGGAAATGGCATGAATTATGGTGGTTACTTTTTGAGGATAAAGTTTCCTTATTTCAAACACATTAAAAGACACTCTTACCCTTATAATTTTCAAATCAGTCCCAAATTATAAAAGATAATTTATATTTAGACACTTTTGATCTCAACCATTAACTACAAGATCTAAGGGTTTTAACACTTCTTACACTTCTAAAAAAATCATTTTTTACAATAACTCCATCCTAAACCCAAATAATTTAATAATATGATTCAGCTCAGATAGTTGAGTTCTTTCTTGAATACAATATATATGTTGGTGTGAGTCCCAAAACAGATTCGGATCACAGTGGTTGATTGTTTTCACCCAAACAACTATGGATTAGTTGTTTGAATGTGCAAATACTAAGAAAAACCAAGCAAAGAAGATGAAGAATCTTGTTTGGATCAAATAACTAGTGTTGTATATGTAATCCCAATAACATGTAATCAATAATAGCACCTGGATATTCGGATGAAAGCACAATAGCAAAAATCACAACACAAGAAGATCACCAAAATCTGTCCAAGAAACTTGGACATACATTCATTGTTCATAGTATTTATACAAACTGATCATCCAGCATAATTATTAATTACGCTGGACTATTAAATACGCCGCCTACTACAAGATTCACACAATTACACTTTTGACCCTTCAACATTGACTAACTAATACAAACTAGCTCAAACTATTCATAATCAAGCATCAATGGTCTCAAAAGTTCTAACAATATCCCCCTAGACCGTTGCATGCTTGGGTTTCTTCAATCTTGCTTACGAGCTTCTGGGTCTTCGGCAGGTCCTTCATCCTTGTCTTGTGCAGCTTGAACGGTAGGTCGATCTGTGGTTGCTTCGATTGTTTCTTCAGAGCTTAGATTAACAATAGCTTCACTTGAGGGTTGTTGTAACTCCGTAGTGGCTTCATATGTGGATGAAACCGGAGTTTGATGGTGAGATGCAGCTTGAGATGGTGAGGAGGCTTTCTGTTGTGATGATAACTTATGCTTTCTCTTTCTTTTTCTTGCCTCCTCCTTTTCTGTCTGCCTCTGAATCCTGAGAACAATTTCCATCATCTCTATCTTCCAGTCTCGAGCTTGTTCCACAGCCCTTTGGAATAGCATTCCTTCTTCTCTGTACTCATTTCCGGCTCAAACATGGATTTTGTGACCAAAGAGAATGTTGAGATCGGAGAGGCAGAACATGAAAACATCCATCGGGTCTAGAATTTGAATATCTTCGTTAGACACTAATCGGATCATTACTTCTCCCGTCTTCCCTTCGTAAAACCATTTCTTGAAGTGTGTAAGCATGACAGGCTGTTCAAGTGGAATTTTGATTTTTGTTTCGACCTTAGCAGGATCAATTACCCATGCAACCATCCCTTTTCCTGTGATGGGATCTTTTGTCGTCTTTGACACTCTTCTTCGAGGTCGTTGCGGCTTGAAAACTGTGAAGCCCCGATTGCATTATCTTAAAATGAGTCTTTTAAAGTCAGCTCCGATGCTGCTGTTGGTCGGGTTTATCAGGTCTAGCCTCCCCAGTTCTCGAATGTCCCATCTTGGAAGGCTTTTCATGTCAGCTCCGGTCTTAAAATGCTGAATAACACCGCCTCGTCTCTTTACGATGAACATCCCTTTGAGATTGCAGTACTTCCAGCTTATTATTCTATCAGCGACTTCAGATTTTTCAACGGTGACTACCTGATAGAAATCTGGAAGCTTTTCCTGTCACACCCCGACCTGCAGCGGAATAAGAGTCGGGGCATAATTGGGTTATCACCAAAGCTTAGGATGTTTACTAAAATGTTTCATATTTATTAAATTCAAATTACAACTTCAATATTCCAAACAAGTTCATACAATTACAAGGAAAAAGTAACTAAGTAAACAATCCAAAGCCTAAACTGATTTATTCTTCTAGGCCGTCCTATATGTTTCTTGCTGCAACTGGATCACCTGTATCATGTGTAAAAATGGGGGATTTTGGGTCAACAAAAGTTGGCGAGTGAACCTTGTTAAAACATTTGATATTGATTTCTTATTGTATTTATTATGGAAAATTTGTGCAATAATCATATGTGAGCAAACGTATATAATCAAACAAACATAAACCACCTTGAATGAGTATATGACATGAATGATAATGTATATGTTGGCAACGTCACGTTCCGCTCATAGGTAATGGGGAACGGACGAGCCTATGATGATGTATGTGTGATCAAGGCTCAATCAAACGGAGCCGATCATATGTTGGCAACGCCACGTTCCGCTCATAGGTAATGGGGAACAGTTCCGCTCATAGGTAATGGGGAACAGACGAGCCTATGATGATGTATGTACTGAAAATGATAAATTTAATCTAAACATTAACCACACAAACAATTGATACATATTGGATACACATTTGATCATGGATATGATGGATGCACAAGTGTCTAAATGTAATAAATAATAAGCGACACATGATACACCCCAAAATGTGATTAAAACGGGGAATTTGTAGAGATTCACTCACATTGGGTGCGTTCGTTTGATGATGTTGAATGCGCACGAGTTTGGAGATTTGATAGACAAGAAATAACTAACCTAAAATAATAACGAAATGGTTCGGTAAATAAGTGGATTTTATTAACAATTTTAATAGGATTTTTAGATTTATTTTTGTGAGTTTAAGGTCATTTTCTAACTTTAAAAATATTATTTTTAAGTATTTTTAATTGATTTTAAATTAAATAAATAAATAAAAATAAATAAAAAAATTTGACTTTTTGGTTGACCGTTGACCGTTGACCGGTCCGTTGACCGGACCGTTGACCGGTCGGACAGTGACTTATGTGTGCGCTGGGTGAGGCTCGAACCCGAGACCTCTCGTACGCGTGCACGCAGCTCTACCAACTGAGCTACGTGTCTAACCCGAAATATTCTATGTTTTAATTATATATATATACTAATTAAATATTTAATTTATTTGGTTTTGTATTAAAAGAATTTAAATGGTTGAACCGGTTGCAGGGAAATCGGATCGAACTCGGGTCCTTTGGTTTGTAAGCGCACAGCCCAACCAGTTGGGCTGTGTGTCTTATCTGTTAAACTTACAGTTTATATTAATCTTAAAAACATCCTGGGACCTTATCTGATTCAGTTTAAAAAAATTGGTTTTAATTCGGAAAGCCGGTGCGTTTGTAAGATTCGAACTCGTGACGTGCGCTGTGTGTTTGCACACAGTCCACCGCTGGACTGTGTGTCTAACCCGGTTTAATATCTTGTTTTAATTAAACTTATACATAATGTTCGACTTCATCTTCTTCGTTCAAAGACACAGACAACAATATCCGACTGTTCTTGTTAAAATCGTTCGTCGAACATTTTATTGATTGAATTGTAATGGATAAAAAGAGTTAAGGAATCGAATGTACCGAACAGACTGATTATCTCAGAACTCCGGCAAGGGTCGTCGGCTCTGATTTATGAATTCCGTCTGAGCGGATCAATTAATAGATTTGATCAGTTAGTTGTGAAATTAAGTTACTATACAAGAGATATCAGGGGGTTTAGATGATTGTACCGCTTTACAATGTGTTTTCGGAAATTTTCAGAGATTTTCCGGCGAGTGCAGATTATCCGACAACGTCGTCTGGGACCGATTCTGGTTGAAGGATTTGAGTTAGTAAAAGTCTAACAATGGATTGAAAATGAAAGAATCGAGAAATTTACCGATTTGATGTATGTCTCGGTTTTCCGGCGAAAGTCCGGCGATAGCAGATAACGTTTCCGACGAACAGAAGTTAGAGTGAAAATGAAATTGAGAGTGTTGCGATTGTTTCCGAGATGTGAGACGTTGGAATTATTAGTGCAAATCAGGAGTAATATGATTTCGGTTTTCAATCTCGAAAATCATATGAATCGAGGCATTGAAGACTGAATTGATTGAGAACGTGGGTTGGCATTGATTTATCGGTTATACTCAGGAACTCGCGATCACTCAAACGTCTATGGATATTTGAAAGCCGATGATCGGTTTCAGTTTTTGGCGCAAACAGATGAGTTCACGGGTGCAACTTAAGTTTTTTATTTGATTCATTGATTACACAAAAGAATCAAGTGGCGGAGTGGTGAATGGCTTGTGTGTGTTAAATGAGCCGGCTGACCCGGGTTCGAACCCGGCAGCGGCATTTATTTTTTTCTTCAACCGTTTTTATTGTTTATTAACTATAGTTTATAAATTCTAATATATTTATTAATTATGTATTGTTTAAAATTAAAAAGAGCATTAAATAAGCAACGAAAATTTGTAACTTGATATTCGATTAATAAACGAAGCGGATTTTGAAAACCCGTTTTTCGACGGATGTTACAGTATCCCCTACTTTTTAGAAATTTCGTCCCGAAATTTAAGTAGTAGTGGTAACAGGAAAAAGATGCGGGTATTTTTCGCGCATTGAGTCTTCACGTTCCCAAGTAAACTCAGGTCCTCGTTTCGACTTCCAGCGTACCCTAACAATTGGAATACGACTCCGTCTTAAACGTTTTTCTCCGAAGTTCATGATCTCTACTGGTCTCTCAATGAAGTGCATAGATTCATTGATCCGAATATCTTCTAGGGGAATATGGAGGTTTTCATCGGCGAGACACTTCTTTGAATTTGATACGTGGAACGTGGGGTGAATTCTGTTGAGTTCTTCTGGTAAGTCAAGCTTGTATGCTACAGGTCCTACTCTTTCGAGTATCTTGAAAAGTCCTACGTAGTGTGGTGCTAGCTTGCCCTTCTGGCCAAAATGAACTACTCCCTTCCACGGTGATACTTTTAAAAGTACTTGATCACCAATGTTAAACTCCAAGGGCTTTCGTCGTTTGTCTGCGTAACTCTTTTGACGACTTTGTGCCGCTAGAAGATTGTTTCGAATTTGATGGATCTTGTCTGTCGTTTCTTGAATCAATTCTGGACCGGTGATTTGAGCTTCCCCAATTTCATGCCAACATACTGGAGATCGGCACTTACGGCCATATAACGCTTCAAAAGGAGCCATGTCGATACTTGAGTGGTAACTATTGTTGTACGAAAATTCAACTAATGGCAGATGAGCGTCCCAATTCCCTTTGAAGTCTTTGACACATGCTCGAAGCATATCTTCAAGAGTTTGGATGGTGCGTTCAGATTGTCCATCAGTTTGAGGATGATAAGCGGTACTGAGGTCTAATCGTTTACCCAAAGCGGCTTGTACGGCTTGCCATGTTCGTGAAGTGAAACGACCATCACGGTCTGAAATGATGCTTAAAGGTACACCATGACGGCTTACGATCTCGCTGATGTAGATACGAGCTAACTTCTCGTTCTTGAAGTCCTCATGAATCGGGATGAAGTGAGCTGATTTTGTAAGACGAACAATGATTACCCATATAGTGTCATACCCACTGGAGGTGCGAGGTAACCCGGTAATGAAGTCCATGGTTATGTTTTCCCACTTCCATACAGGTATTTCAGGTTGGACTAGAAGTCCTGAGGGTCTTTGATGTTCAGCTTTTACTTTGGAACATGTAAGGCACTTGGAAACAAAAACAGCGATATCCTTCTTCATGCCAGGCCACCAGTAGGTGTATCGAAGGTCTTGATACATCTTGTCGGCTCCTGGGTGTACAGAGTACCGTGTTTTGTGCGCCTCATTCATAAAGAAATCACGAAGGTTATTGTGATCGGGAATCCATATGCGATCTAGATAGTACAGAATACCGTCGGATTTGGTTTCGATTTTAAGTTCTGCTCCACAAGACAGCTCATTGCGTACGTCGTTTTCTGTTACAGAAACATGTTGAGCTTCTCGGATTTGATCTTTGATGTCAGTTATGATTTGCGAACATAGAAGACGAATGGAGTTCGCATAACCCTTTCGACTGAGCGCATCGGCCACCACGTTTGCCTTGCCAGGATGATACCGAATTTCACAGTCGTAGTCATTAAGAAGTTCGACCCATCTTCGTTGCCTCATGTTTAACTCCTTTTGGTTAAAGATATGTTGGAGGCTCTTGTGGTCAGTGTATATTTCACACTTGGTACAGTAGAGGTAATGTCTCCATATCTTAAGAGTGAACACAACGGCTCCAAGTTCCAGGTCGTGGGTGGTGAAGTTCTTCTCATGAATTTTGAGTTGTCTAGAAGCATAAGCTATCACTTTTCCTCTTTGCATCAGTACACAGCCTAGTCCCTGCCCTGACGCGTCGCAATAAACCACGAAGTCATCACAACCTTCAGGAAGTGTGAGAATAGGTGCATCACAGAGTTTTTGCTTTAAAGTTTGGAAGGCTTCTTCTTGTTTGGGTCCCCATATGAAGGGTTTTCCTTTATGAGTTAAAGCCGTGAGTGGTACAGCAATACGGGAGAAATTTGCAATGAAACGGCGATAATAACCAGCCAAACCAAGAAATGATCTTACTTCGGTAAGGGTTCGTGGCGCTTGCCATTCCTGTACTGCCTTGATTTTTGAGGGATCAACATGAATTCCCTTGTCATTGACGACGTGTCCAAGGAATTGTACTTCCCTTAACCAGAATTCACATTTCGAGAACTTAGCGTACAAGTTTTCTGTCCGTAAGAGTGTAAGGATGAGTCGAAGGTGTCGTTCATGATCAGACTTAGACTTTGATTAGATGAGGATGTCGTCGATGAAGACTATGACAGAACGGTCGAGATAGGGTTTGCAGACTCTGTTCATTAGATCCATGAAGACAGCTGGGGCGTTGGTTAAACCAAATGGCATGACCATGAATTCATAATGACCATAACGAGTTCGGAAGGCGGTCTTTGGGACGTCTTCTTCATGTACTCTGAGTTGATGATAACCAGAACGAAGGTCGATTTTTGAAAAACAGGTGGCGCCTTGAAGTTGGTCTAGAAGATCATCAATGCGAGGTAATGGGTAGCGGTTCTTGACCGTTAACTTGTTGAGTTCTCTGTAGTCGATACACATGCGAAACGTTCCATCTTTCTTCTTCACAAAAAGGACAGGTGCACCCCAAGGCGATGAGCTAGGACGTATGAATCCTTTGTCAGTCAGCTCTTGCAGTTGACTGGCCAGCTCTTGCATTTCGGATAGGGCTAACCTATAAGGAGATTTTGCAACTGGTGTAGCTCCAGGTATAAGATCAATGCGGAATTCGACTTCTCTCACGGGAGGAAGTCCTGAAATGTCGTCAGGAAAAACTTGCGGAAATTCTTTTACTACTGGGATGTCTTCGAGTTTCTTCTCCTTGGTTCCCTTTTTGACGACGTGAGTTAGGAATGCGACATAATTCTTGCGGAGATATTTTCGGGCTTGAAGACAGGACATTAATTTGAGTCCTTTCGAAGGGGTTTCTCCAAAGATTCGTAGAGTCTGACCGTTTGTAGGAGGAATGCGAATGAACTTTTTGCGGCATACAACTTCAGCATGATGTTGGCTGAGCCAGTCCATACCAATTATAATGTCGAAACTTCCCAACTTCATAGGAATGAGGTCAACTGGAAAATCGTGATCGTTTAGGGTGAGAGTACAATTGCGTATAATAGAGTTTAATGAGACCGGTTTTCTGTTAGCAACTTCTACCGTTATGGATTCCATGAGTTTATCACGAGTTTGGTTGAGGATGGGTTCAAATTCTAAGGACACAAAACTCTTATCCGCGCCAGTATCAAATAACATGGATGCATAACTACCATTGATGAGAAACGTACCGTTAACCACATTGTTGTCAGCCCTAGCTTGATTGGCGTTGATGTTGAAAGCTCTTCCCCTAGCAGGTGGAGGAGCTTGGTTAGACTGGTTTACTGGATTTGCTTGAGCTTGGGCATGGATGATGTTCACCAAGCGTGGACAGGTGTTCCTGAAGTGGTTCGGGTCTCCACAGTTGTAACAAGCTCGCATAGGTTGCATCATGGGATAGTTGGGTTGGTAGTAGGATTGGGCTACATGTTGAGCAGGTGGTAGGAGTAAAGGTTGTTGGGCTTGACCCACTATCTGATGGTGGGTTTGGGTTGAGGGCTGATTGCGGTTCGTTCGCTGAAGTGTGCGACAGGTTTGGATGGTGTGACCTGCGCGGCCACAGCCGGTGCAATGTTGGCAGGGATGTTCGGGAAAGTGATGGTATTGGCAACGGTTGCATTTTGGGTATGGGCCGGAGTATGGCTTTTTATATGGTGCAGATGAGGGGGCAACTTGGGTGATGGGTGCAGCAGAGATAGGGAAGTTTGTTTGTGTGACAGCAAAGTTTCTGCCGTTTCGTTTCCTCTTACTAGCAAACTTTGAGGAGGAGGTGGAATGGTTTGAAGTTTGGCCCTCAATGGGGGCTTTCTTTTTCTCGTCCTTAAATTTTCCGTTTCGGATGCGATTCTCGGTAAGCTCGGTAGCTAGTTCCATAGCGGCTTCAAGTGTTGCAGGCGAAGTGCTTAGTATCGAGTCTTGAATTTTTGAGGGGAGGCCTCAAATATAGTGTTCAACTAAGCGGTACACTGGGGTGAACAAGTTGGGAATCATTTGGTTCAACTCTAAAAACCTTTTGTTGTAGGAAGTATGATCTCCTTCCTTTTGCTTTAACGAGTGGAATTCATCCTCTAACTTTTTGATCTCGCTTCTTGGACAGAAACGTCTCGTCATGATTTCCCTTAACTCCTCCCATGTTAAGGCCATTGCATCTTCGATTCCTCTCTTACCTTTTTCTGTATTCCACCAGGTAAGAGCTACTCCAAATAGTCTCCCGGTTGCGTAACGTACCTTGCGATCCTCGGGACAATCGCAATTGAAGAAGGTGTTTTCCATTTCCTCAAACCAGTGGAGGAGAGCAGTGACACCTTCGGTCCCTTCATATTTCGGGGGATCACAAGACTTGAAGTGTTTGTAAGAGCACTTTTTGGAGGGAGGGTTGTCGACGTTCTGGTCTTCTTGATTGGGAGGGTTGATGGGATTTGCGGCGAGAGCTTGTTGGACTTGAATTACGATGTCAGGAAGCACCGCGGCCATTTGTTTTGCGAGTTGGGTGGCCAAGCGTTCGTTTGACCTTCCTGACCTTCTACCCCCACGTTGCTGCCTAGCCGACATCTACAGGCACATACATAAGAAGATTGTGAGTTTAAGGAGTCTTTTAGGTGTCATGTGTCGTCAAATGAATAAAAAATAACATAATTATCAATAATGCAACTACATCCATATGATGTCTTGGGTTTGCTCATGTTTGGGCCTCCAATGTCCCCCATACCATCACCTGTATAGTCATGTGGGGCCCCATGACTATTGGCTTGGTAGGATTCACATTGGTGTTGGCGGTTTAACACTCGCATCACCCGAATGAAAACCATGAAATATATTTACGAGATGTATGGTAGGAGGGTGTCCAGGTGTAGACACAATGACAACTCAAAGTGGGGTTAGCTCACACGACGTTTGGTATAGCATGCTTTGGCCTAATAGGTCCTTCGTACTCTCATCGTTAGTCCCCAGGTAGGCAAACTGGTCCTTTATTTTGGATTTATACGAATGCCAAGTCTAGACAGGACGTTCCGACTACCGGTACTTGTACCCTTCCAGTTACTACATGCCCGTCATGAGAACTCACTTTGATGTGATTGAAAAAAAAATACAAAAATCGTTGCAAAAATCATGGAAATTGTGTGGTGTGTACTCTCATGGATATGATATGTTATGAGGATATGATTCAAGATGAGCATTGTATAGTAATATGTACTTATGAACATGCTTGCATAACATTGAATGTAACAATAAACATAAAGCATATAAACATCATGAATTTTGTATATAACACATAAACAATTTAAATAATTCTAATTAACTATAGTATAGGCTCTAAGGGTCTAATAACCTATCCTATATCCCTATAGTCATAGCTCTGATACCAATCTGTCACACCCCGACCCGCAGCGGAATAAGAGTCGGGGCATAATTGGGTTATCACCAAAGCTCATGATGTTTACTAAAATGTTTCATATTTATTAAATTCAAATTACAACTTCAATATTCCAAACAAGTTCATACAATTACAAGGAAAAGTAACTAAGTAAACAATCGAAAGCCTAAACTGATTTATTCTTCTAGGCCGTCCTATATGTTTCTTGCTGCAACTGGATCACCTGTATCATGTGTAAAAATGGGGGATTTTGGGTCAACAAAAGTTGGCTAGTGAACCTTGTTAAAACATTTGATATTGATTTCTTATTGTATTTATTATGGAAAAATTGTGCAATAATCATATGTGAGCAAACGTATATAATCAAACAAACATAAACCACCTTGAATGAGTATATGACATGAATGATAATGTATATGTTGGCAACGTCACGTTCCGCTCATAGGTAATGGGGAACGGACGAGCCTATGATGATGTATGTGTGATCAAGGCTCAATCAAACGGAGCCGATCATATGTTGGCAACGCCACGTTCCGCTCATAGGTAATGGGGACCAGTTCCGCTCATAGGTAATGGGGAACAGACGAGCCTATGATGATGTATGTACTGAAAATGATAAATTTAATCTAAACATTAACCACACAAACAATTGATACATATTGGATACACATTTGATCATGGATATGATGGATGCACAAGTGTCTAAATGTAATAAATAATAAGCGACACATGATACACCCCAAAATGTGATTAAAACGGGGAATTTGTAGAGATTCACTCACATTGGGTGCATTCGTTTGATGATGTTGAATGCGCACGAGTTTGGAGATTTGATCGACGAGAAATAACTAACCTAAAATAATAACGAAATGGTTCGGTAAATAAGTGGATTTTATTAACAATTTTAATAGGATTTTTAGATTTATTTTTGTGAGTTTAAGGTCATTTTCTAACTTTAAAAATATTATTTTTAAGTATTTTTAATTGATCTTTAAATTAAATAAATAAATAAAAAAAATAAAAAATTTGACTTTTTGGTTGACCGTTGACCGGTCCGTTGACCGGACCATTGACCGGGCGGACAGTGACTTATGTGTACGCTGGGTGAGGCTCGAACCCGAGACCTCTCGTACGCGTGCACGCAGCTCTACCAACTGAGCTACGTGTCTAACCCGAAATATTCTATGTTTTAATTATATATATATACTAATTAAATGTTTAATTTATTTGGTTTTATATTAAAAGAATTTAAATGGTTGAACCGGTTGCAGGGAAATCGGATCGAACTCGGGTCCTTTGGTTTGTAAGCGCACAGCCCAACCAGTTGGGCTGTGTGTCTTAGCTGTTAAACTTACAGTTTATATTAATCTTAAAAACATCCTGGGACCTACTCTGATTCAGTTTAAAAAATTGGTTTTAATTCGGAAAGCCGGTGCGTTTGTAAGATTCGAACTCGTGACGTGCGCTGTGTGTTTGCACACAGTCCACCACTGGACTGTGTGTCTAACCCGGTTTAATATCTTGTTTTAATTAAACTTATACATAATGTTCGACTTCATCTTCTTCGTTCAAAGACACAGATAACAATATCCGACTGTTCTTGTTAAAATCGTTCGTCGGACATTTTATTGATTGAATTGTAATGTATAAAAAGAGTTAAGGAATCGAATGTACCGAACAGACTGATTATCTCAGAACTCCGGCAAGGGTCGTCGGCTCTGATTTATGAATTCCGTCTGAGCGGATCAATTAATAGATTTGATCAATTAGTTGTGAAATTAAGTTACTATACAAGAGATATCAGGGGGTTTAGATGATTGTACCGCTTTATAGTGTGTTTTTGGAAATTTTCAGAGATTTTCCGGCGAGTGCAGATTATCCGACAACATCGTCTGGGACCGATTCTGGTTGAAGAATTTGAGTTAGTAAAAGTCTAACAATGGATTGAAAATGAAAGAATAGAGAAATTTACCGATTTGATGTATGTCTTGGTTTTCCGGCGAAAGTCCGCGATAGCAGATAACGTTTCCGACGAACAGAAGTTAGAGTGAAAATGAAATTGAGAGTGTTGCGATTGTTTCCGAGATGTGAGACGTTGGAATTATTAGTGCAAATCAGGAGTAATATGATTTCGGTTTTCAATCTCGAAAATCATATGAATCGAGGCATTGAAGACTGAATTGATTGAGAACGTGGGTTGGCATTGATTTATCGGTTATACTCAGGAACTCGCGATCACTCAAACGTCTATGGATATTTGAAAGCCGATGATCGGTTTCAGTTTTTGGCGCAAACAGATGAGTTCACGGGTGCAACTTAAGTTTTTTATTTGATTCATTGATTACACAAAAGAATCAAGTGGCGGAGTGGTGAATGGCTTGTGTGTTAAATGAGCCGGCTGACCCGGGTTCGAAACCCGGCAGCGGCATTTCTTTTTTTCTTCAACTGTTTTTATTGTTTATTAACTATAGTTTATAAATTCTAATATATTTATTAATTATGTATTGTTTAAAATTAAAAAGAGCATTAAATAAGCAACGAAAATTTGTAACTTGATATTCGATTAATAAACGAAGCGGGTTTTGAAAACCCGTTTTTCGACGGATGTTACATTTCCCTTTCTTTTCTGAACCATTCTGGATGCATTGGAGTTACTGCTTCACCGTCCTCAGTTTCATAAATAGTATCATCTTCCAAACCCCACTCAACAAATCTCTCTGGCATTTCATCTCTGTCAACCTCCTCCTCTTCACTTTCGTCATCCTCAGTGACGTTCACAGCCGATTCTAGGCGCTTTTTCTTCCTTTCTGCAGCCTCAGCTTTTTGTCTTTCCTCTTCAGTCTTAAACTTCTCATAATAAAAAATATCAGTAGATGAGAACATCGGTGGTATGTCCACTTTGGTGCAAAGTACTCTGATCATACGATACATCTTTTTCCATCTCATCTTGCTGAAATCTCACAAATCTCGTCTGTTCTTTGACGTATGAGTGAAGCTCTTTGTTTTTCTTTCTTTGTTCCCTCAGCTTCTCACGAATAACGTTAGTGTTGCTTACTTGATGTTTCAACAGACAGATTTCCTGAGCTAGACCTTTCCCGATGTCTTTTGCTAACTTATTGTACAAATCCTGAAATGGACGAGGTCGTCGAGGAGCTTGTTGCGGCATTTGTCTTGGTTGTTCCTCTGTCGAAGGTCCTTCCCCAGTTTTCTTACGCTTCTGCGGGGGAGATAGACTTTGGGCTTCCGGATCGACAATCAACTGATCTACAAACTCATCTAACTGCTCTTGCTCGGTAGTGACCATCACCGGTGTTTCGGATTCTGTCATATGACGTCTCTTTCTTCTAGTTTCTCTCTCTTCTCTTTCTTCGGTCTCATGAATCGCACGGAGATCCTCTATATGCTCGCGATGTTCTCTGGTGCCTCCAGCCCTGAAACTGCTTTCCATCAATCGTTCTTGAGGAGCACTATCTTTCCGTTTCTTCGAGGAGTCCCCTTCCTTCATGATTTTCTTTCCTTTATTCTTTCTAACCAGCTGCTCGGTAATCTGACGCCGTGTTGGCAGCTGGAACTTGTATAGGTGGCCGTCATGAGGAAGATTTGGATGTTGGTCGTTGATGAGGAGCTGAACAAAACGAGGATACATGGCCCATGTGGAGGAATTAGCATTATCAACCATGCAGTAAAAAATGAAGCCAGAGAACTAAGCATAGCAGCCGACCATTCCAAGTTTAACTCGTCATATCCTCTTTTCCTATGTGCCAAGCTCATAGCGAATACATGAAGAATGAATCTCCAGTCCTTGGTAAGCCCCTTTCTTTTGATCTCATTTTTCTCTCTGAAGTCTCCAATATACCTCATCCCTTTGAACCCATCTAGAATGTCGTCCTTCTTCATTCTGAGCAAATCACTGTTCTTGTCTCCAAGACTGAGGACTCTGCGTATGTTTTCCTCTGTAACTACGATCTTCTTATTTCTGACTGTAGCTGTGATTCTTTTAATTTCGTTTACGGTCGACACTTTGGCTGTCTTCCCAAACTCTTCGATGTGGATGCTGTAGATGATCAGATCGGCTTGTACTGCGTAGCTGATCCTACTTGAATTTATCCACTCTGCTACATCTTCAAAATCAATTGGAGGTGGGACTAGCTTGCATGGCTGATTGTGCTTTCGAGTTTTATCCCAGATAATCTCCTTCACCATTTCTGAGATCGAAAACAAGCTAAGTTAGATTTATGTTCATGGAAATATTTATATATATATAAATAAGTATAAGTATATATAAATATATAATAATAATATAAAGAAATATACAAAAGAAGCTGATAAATCCGCTAATAATTACGCTGGGCAAAACAGTTAAGTTCGCCGGACACAAGACTAAGCAAGAGACTTAGACACACCTACACTAATTAAGTATTATTTACGCTGCACACGACTAGCGGATTTAAACTTTGACACGAGAATGAGTCCAGCGAAGATGATTATCTACGCTTGATTACCGGCGTAATTGTCAATTACGCCGGTTGCTTGAACTCGCGTTCAAGACTTAAATCCGCTGGCTCAGGTTTGGGATAATTACGCCACATTCAAAATTATCTACGCTGCATTCATAATAAATACGCTGACTTCAAATTTTTCTTGATAAACCCCTTAAAACCGGAAAACCAGATTCAAATGAAACTATATACACACATCAGTGACCGAGATCAATGATTTAAACATAAACAAAACATAGAACAAAGCACATTTGAATATCGAAACCATACCGATGTCGATTCTTTCAGATCCACTTAAGAGAAAAATGAAAATGGATGTGGGTTTTGTTAGTGATAAGAAGAAGATGAAGATGAATTTGAAAAAGGTTGCACAAAAACGAAATTGAATTATATATATACATGATTACCTTCCAGCGTATTTATCAAATACGCTGGAACATTAAATACGCCGCATTGAGATTTTTGTAAGATATCTTCATCTTTAAGAAAACTTAGAAACAAATACGCTCGAAAATTTTAACTTTTCTCGAAAAACTTGTCCCTTTTTGATAAAAATAGTGCAAGAATTTTAAAAATTAAACTTAAGAGAAAAGTAAAATTGCAATCTGGATCCTGAAAGTTGTTTTTGAGTCCGGAAGCCTCCTTTTTCACATAATGTTTATGCTAACTGACTTGAATCATGTGACATTCCTGCAAAAGATCATACTGGTAACACTTCGTTCGTTTGAGATAAAAATTAGATATATAAAATGTTTAAGGCACAAGCAAAACTGTCAATATGCTTGTCCTTTTAAATCCATGCACCTATCTTTCAACATGCGATCGAATAGCCTTTTATCATGTTGCGGTAATATTGACAAGAACTTCAATGTTCCCCACTCATGCCGACACAATCAGAATGTTGTGCCCGTGAGTCCCACGTCCGGACATACCCCCGCAATCAAGGTATGCGCAAAGATTACTCATAACAGGTGAGTATACTGACTTCATTCGTGATTTCAACGTTAGACTGTTGGTGTTCAGGTCAGTACTTCCGTACAACAGAGAGACCAAGGTCTAACGAGGGCTATGACAGATACCAGATGCGGTACAAATTAAGCACTTGAATGATTCTCAATGAGAGATTCATTTGTGTAGGGTTTTGGCTGCATAGGCTCTTTTAGAAAAGATATCATAGCTGTGTCTAGGTTAGCATATATCTGGATGCAGCAGAAGAGCAACTATGATATCCTTGAATGATTAGCCAATATTGAGACCCGAAATCTCAGACTTTGGCAATCTATCAACGCAAGATTTAAGACCATTAAGCCATACGCCGCAACGTGTTACCCGCAAGTTGCACAGCATTGTGGGTATTCAGAATTCTTGTGTGATCATTAGAGTTTGTCTCCGTTTCGCAGTTTACTTCAAGGTATTGCTGAATCTACCGACACGTCGTTGCTTGAGACCTTAATCTTTTTCTGTTTTAAGATCAGAACAAAAGTGTTAGCAGTTTTTCTATCATTTCTCGTGCAGGTGCCAAAGAAGAGATTCAGTCTCAACAATATTTTCTGGAAAACTTCCCCCCTTAAAATTTTATTTTCAAGAATCCATTGCTTGAAAAGAAATTTTAACTTTGAAGAAAATCCTTTTGCTGGGCACATTTTATGAGATTGTTATTTATTATGAAAACCATTATTTATTTTTTATTTTTTTTAACCAAAAGTCAGTTCCACTCAAGGAAGTTCACCATTTCCAACCAGGTTACCAACTGGTTAAATCGAGCTTTATCGAAGGCTTTCGTAAATATATCAGCTTTTTGTTGCACTGAATACACTGGCACCGCTTGGATGTATCCTTTCTCGTACGCATCTCTAATCGCATGAATGCGAATTTCGATGTGTTTCGTTCCGGAGTGGTGGATAGGATTCTTCACAATCCCCAGACACGCTTCATTGTTGATGAATATTGGAGTCTTCATAATGTTAATTCCATAATCCAACAACTGATTCTGTATCTAAAGGACTTGTGAACAGCAACTGTAAACTGCCGTGTATTCAGCCTGAGCGGTAGATGTAGAGACTGTTCTCTACTTTTTGCTCTGCCACGAAATAAGACGATTTCCCAAGAATTGGCAACCTCCGGAGACAGATTTTCTGTCTACTTTGCAACCTGCATGATCACTGTCAGAGTAAGCTATTAGATCAAAATTACTATCTTTAGGATACCACAAACCAAGTTTGGAGTTCCTTTGAGATAGCGAAAGATTCTCTTGACGACAGCATCATGCGATTCTTTGGGATTCGTCTGAAAGCGGGCACAGAGACAGACAACCACATTATGTCAGGCCTACTAGCGGTCAGATACATTAACGAGCCAATCATTGAGCGATAGAGAGATTTGTTCACTGGCTTTCCTTAAAGATCTGAAGTGAGTTCTGTCTGAGCAGCAAAAGGAGTGCTTGCAGATTTGGAGTTATTTATGTTGTATTTGGAAAGAATATCTCTAATATACTTAGCCTGATGAATGAGAATATGATCCTTTCGTTGCTTCACTTCTAGTCCTAAGAAAACGTGAGTTCTCCCGTCAAACTCATCTCGAACTTCGCTTTCATCACTTCTCGAATTCTATGCAAAGGGCTTCATCTGTCGACCTAAAAATGATATCATCTACGTAGATTTGAACCAACATCACATCTACTCCAATCCTTTTTGTGAAGAGAGTCATGTCAATTTTGCCTCTTGAGTATCCACACTCCAGAAGATATGTTGACAAAGTCTCGTATCATGCTCTAGGAGCTTAGTGAAGACCATAGAGAGCTTTGTCAAGCTTGTAGTATTTCGTTGGAGAATGAGGATCTTCAAAACCTGGAGGTTGACAAACATAAACTTCTTCTTTCACTTTCCCATACAGAAAGGCACTCTTTACATCCATTTGAAACACCTTAAAGTTTTTAAACGAAGCATATGCTAAGAAGATTCTGATGGCTTCTAACCGTGCAACAGGTGCAAAAACTTCATCGTAGTCAATCCCCTCTTCTTGTCGAAACGCTTGAACCACTAATCTAGCCTTATTCTTGATAACTACACCACGATCATCCATCTTATTACGAAACACCCACTTGGTACCAATTGTATACTTTCCGTTTGGTAGGTCAACGAGTTCCCAGACTTTAAGTTTCCGAAATTGTGCCAATTCTTCCTGCATAGCTTTACCCAACTTGAATCTTGAGTAGCTTCTTCGATATCCCTTGGGACAGACTGCGAAAGAAAGGCTGTATACAATCCTGTGTTGATGGTATGTGTTTGACCACGTGTTCGAACTCCATCTTCAACAGAACCGATAACATTTTCAATTGGATGGTTTCGATTGGTCTTGTACCCTGCATTGGTGTGAGTTTCAACTTGTTGAGGTAGATTAGAAAAGTGTTCATCGACGTAGATGATTGGATCTTCGTCTTCTTTGGGTGGTTCATCCACAGCCTACTGTGAAGAAGAATCATCATGTGTAGATGCATTCTCAACAGATGTGTCACCATTTACTTCGAACATCAGAAGAGTAGGAGAGGCAGAGGCAGGGGTGAAACGGGTTGTAAACAGAGTAAAACCAATGTCTGAGGCATCAAAGGTTCCAACGGAGTGGATTCTGCAGGTTCGGATTCAGTGATGGGTTCATTGATGCTGAAAGTGTTGAATATAATATCCACATCATAAAACCAGTTCGGAGCGCTTCCAGTGTTAGTGGAGTTTCCTTCTTGAAAATCAACGTAGTATGATTCAATCACCATCTTGGTCTGTTTGTTGTAGACTCGATATGCCTTTTGAGAAGATAAATAGCCCATAAAGTAGCACACGTCACCGACTGCTTCAAACTTGATGAGATTGTCTTCAGTGTTGGGAAGTGTGCATGAACACCCGAACGGTTTGAAGAAATCTATCAGAGGCTTCCTTTTGAAAAGTAGTTCATAGCCTGTCTTTCGTTGAGGTTTGACGATAAGAACACGATTCAAAACATAGCATGCTGTGTTGCCCGCTTCAGCCCAGAAGATTATGGGAAGCTTAGAGTCGACAAGCATAGTTCTTGCAGCTTCGATGAGAGTTCTGTTTTTGCGTTCTGCTATCCCGTTTTGCTGAGGAGTCCTGGCAGCGCTGTATTGGAGGCGAATTCCCTTATCTTCACAGAAGGAGACAAACGTATGATTTTTAAATTCAGTTCCGTTGTCGCTTCTGATGGAGTTGACTTTCAGCTTGATCATGTTTTCAATCATGGGAATGAAGCTCTTCAGAATGGATGCCGTTTTGCTTTTGGCTTCAAGAAAGAATACCCATGAAAACCGTGAGAAATCATCTGTAATCACCAAACAATAAGATCTTTTAGCTAAACTTTTAACGCTAATTGGGCCAAAAAGATCCATGTGAAGTAATTGCAAAGGAGCAGATATCGTATTCACTGCTTTGGACTTATGAGGCTTTTTATGCTGCTTTCCTTGGGCACATGCAATGCACTTTTCTGAAAAAGGAAAATCTTTCATAGGTAAACCTCTTACTAGATTTAATTTAGAAAGTTTATTTATGTTCTTAAAATTCACATGTCCCAAACGTCTGTGCCACAACAGTGATTCCGATTCAGATGCTTTTGACATAAGACATGTCATTGGCTCATTTGATTTGGCATTATTCATATTTAGCACGTAGGTGTTATTTTGACGGGGAGCTCTAAGCATGATCATATCTTTTGGGACGAAGTAATCGGGTTTGAGGAATAAGCACTCCGTGTCATTGAACAACACCGCGATTCCTTTGTCACAGACTTGTGAAACACTCATAAGATTGTAACACAATCCTGGAACATAGTTCACATTCTCCAAAGTGAGTGCTTCTGACACGACGTCACCCATCCCGATGATTTTTCCTCCCTTTTCGTCTCCGGCAAAGGATACAAAGTCACCATCAATAACTCGAAAAATGGTAAGCAGATCCTTTAGCCCGGTCATGTGCCTAGAGCAACCGCTGTCAACGTGCCAGATATACTGCATGAGCATCCGAAGCCATTTCTGAATTTTATTCTATTACAACAACAAAAACAAGAAAATATGTACAATTAGCTAGTTTTTGGAACCCAGACTTGCTTTACATTTGTTCTATCATGATTTTGAGCAAGAGTGTTGTCTTTTCTTTTCCAAAAACAGGTTGAATCAACTATGTATTTTAATGATTTCTTTAAACTGTCAAATTGATCAGTAAAACTTTTAACTAGATCTTGACTAGGTTTAGAAAATTTCTTGCTTTTACAATGTTTCGCCGTATGTCCTAAATGACCACAGCGAAAACATTGTTTTTTACTCGATCTTTTCTTCCTGGTTGCTGAGTGTGAAGATGATGTATGTGATGAGAGTCTGGAGCATCTTGAGGAGTTTGATGATGTAATGTGGCTTGAATCTTTAGCTTTCTTCAGTTTCTCTTCAGGATGATGTTTATCTTCAATGTCGACTTCACTGTGCTCACTGTCTGATGAGGAAATTGATTCTTGACTTTCATCTGAACTTTCTTTATCGCTTTCTGAAGTTGTTGTGCTTGAATCTTCAGTGAAATCTTTATCAGTCTCTGATGTACCTGCAACTGATGGAACAAATTCTGGAATTTCCTCTGTAAGGAATTTTTCAAAACTGTTTTTCTTTAACTCTGGCACAAATACAGGAGATTCAAGCATAACATTTTCATCATTGAGAGCAAAGTTTAGGTCATGACCCTCAACCTTGGCAATCCCTTGGTTGTGAGCCTTAAGTGTAGGCACATTGCCATTACAGTCATCTTGAATTGTCAATTTAGGCATACAACCATTATAATCATCCATCCTAGATAAACTATTACAGTTATCTCGAATAGAAATTTTGTTCGTCTTATCACAATTCCAGGCGAACCAGTTAACAGTTGAATAACTGTCGCCCGAATAGCCTATTCCTATTTTCATCCCTCCACAATCAACTTCCCCATCGCACACATCTTCCTTACTCTCGCACAGATCTGCATTACTTTCAGAAAGGTTAGTGTTGTTTTCGGATTTATAAAAAATACTTTGATACAAAAGATCATTTTTATTGATTAAGTCGTTCTTAGGATGAGGAGATGGCATAGGAACATAATTTTTGCTGTGCGGAGGAGGAAATAATTTTCTTTCGTTTCCGAATTTATCTTTATATCCAATTCCATCCTTTATGAAGGTCGGTCGTTGGCAGTTTACAATGTCAACCAATGCTTTTTGGCTAATTTTCCATTTATCAATAATGATTTGTAACTTATTGTTTTCGTTTTGAGATTTTTCTAGCTTTTCGGTCAAATCATTTATGATAAAATCTTTTCTGAAAACAAATTCCTTCTGCATTTCAGCTATGGTTGAATTCAACTTTCGCTGATATGCAGCCTCATTTTCCTTTAGTTCTTAATTTATTTTCAAAACTTTTGTTTTTCTTTAATTATATCACGGTTGAGTGATTTGTAGTGTGCCACGACGTTCAAACATGGTTTTGAGCATAGCTTTGCTTTAAATTCATATGGAATGTTGTTTACCAAATCCTTATCTTCAGCTTCTGATTTCATGGCGGTAGAAGATGTTCCAACCGCTGCATTCTTGCTGGTACTGATGACTTCTTGAACAGCAGGCTTCGACTCATTTATTTCAGCTTTCTGTTGTCTGTTCTCTGAGGCAGGAGAGATGATGCTTTTCAAACCAGTGTCATCTTTTGGAATCTTGGAGGTTTGTTTTTCAACATCATTTGAGGCAGACGTGGCAAAGACAGTGGTAATGTTTGCCATGAGGGCCTTGTTTACTTCGCCTTTTGTCTCAGCTATCTCCTCCGACCAATCATAATCTTCCACCACTAAAGCCTTATGATTATTTCTAGCAGCATTATTATTTCCTTCAATGGCAAATCGGCCTCCTTGTCTGGTTGATTTCGGTATTCTCGTTCTTCAGCAACGGACACTCTCTTTTGAAGTGGCCCAAGTCTTTGTAGTTATAACATCTAAGCTTAGATTTGTCAAATCCAGCTTTTCCAAGAGCCAACCTCTTTCCTATTTTATCTTGGAATTTCTTCAACCGTAGAGTGATCATTGCCATCTGCCACTTCCGATCCATCTCCTCCATGTCGTCTGGATCTACTTGATACATGTCCTCTGCTGTTAGGAATTTTCTCTTCAACTCTCCTGACATAAGCGCCTCATAGCTACTTAAGAAAGTATTAAAAAGAGCTACATGTTCTGTGGAAATTTTAAGTGCTTGAGTGTCGCTGGCCACGGTGGTCTTCTCAGAAGATGACGAGGCCTTCACAGAGTTTGCGGAAGCATTTGAATAGGATTCGACAACACTTTGGGGATTTGATCCACATGAGGTGACAGGAGCAAGAAATGCCATATTCTTGGGGACCGAGGTTGCAGCAGCTTGCTGAGAAGTCTTATGAGAATATCCAGTTTGATTCATCTCTCGTTTCACGATGTCCATTTCAAAGGCTTTTAAAGTGTTAATCAATTCTGAGAGAGTAACTGGAGTTGTGCTGGTGAGGAAAGTTCTCTTAATCATCATGCATTGAAGACTCCACTCTTTTGGTAGAGAATCTAGCAGCTTCTTGATCGATGCATAATTTGCAACTGGGTTTCCCACCTTCTTCATCTTGGTCAACACCCCCAGAAATCTGCTTATGTGGTCGGACAAGCTTTCGCCACGAATACTTCCAAACATATCATATTCTTTCTGCACCATGTCTCGTTTGATTCCCTGAGTTCCTCATTGCCTTCAAGATGGTCGATTAAAGTCAACCACAGTTCATGTGCCGAGGTGTATTCTTCAAACATATTGTTATCATCCTTTGACAGAGCCATAGTGAGAGCAGCGTGAGCCCTCCGGTCACGTTGAATGAGTGTCCTATCTTCATCTGTGAATGTTGAAGGATCTTCATTGATAGTACAGATGTCGTCACGTATTATCATGGGAACATGCGGGCCCATAGTGACTGACATCCATTGAGTATAATCGGTATACTCAAAAAAAGACTTGATCCTGTTTTTCCAGCTGCTGAAATCTTCCGAACCTTTCAACTTTGGTGGCCTTGTAGCGGTTCCAGTTTCTAGTTCGGCTTGAGCAATCGGATTGAGTTGATTGAGAGACATGATGGATGAAAGATGATCAATTACGCTGAGATTTACTGAATCAGAGAACAATTACGCTCACAAGGAGGTAAAACGCTGGACCAGAGATTTATTACGTTGCACTTGGAAACAATTACGCTGATGGGATCGGCGATTTTGTCCTGCAAAAAGCTAAATCCCCTGGATATTCGAAAACAAGCAAAGGTTTAGTTAATTTCGCTGAACACCATGATAAAACCGCTGAGAATTAGTATCACTGATTTCGAAGTCGCCTTCGAGTAAATTCGCTGGACAATTACGCTGCCAATTTTATAACTACGCTGATTTAAGAACCATCGTAGTTGTTATCTACGCTAAATTCAAGTTAAATACGCTAGATTCAAAATAAATACGCCAACTTCAAATATATCTACGCTAGCTTCAACATTAAATACGCCCATAAGGGTTTTAGTACGAACATAAACCCTCTAATCACCCAAAAACGACCCAAAATTCATGTTTCTTTGCAGCTAAATGACCAAAATGTTTACCAAACTACTTATTAACAACAACCCAAAGATTAAACGCACCAGATCAAGCCATTTTAATCCCAAAAAATTGAAAAACCATGAAACTTTGAGAACTTTTGTAAAACCTTCAAAACTTGATAAATCTTAACAAAAACTCAAACAGTCAAGAGCACAAAGGCTCTGATACCAATTTGTGAGTCCCAAAACAGATTTGGATCACAGTGGTTGATTGTTTTCACCCAAACAACTATGGATTAGTTGTTTGAATGTGCAAATACTAAGAAAAACCAAGCAAAGAAGATGAAGGATCTTGTTTGGATCAAACAACTAGTGTTGTATATGTAATCCCAATAACATGTAATCAATAATAGCACCTGGATATTCGGATGAAAGCACAATAGCAAAAATCACAACACAAGATCACCAAAATCTGTCCAAGAAACTTGGACATACATTTATTGTTCATAGTATTTATACAAACTGATCATCCATCGTAATTATTAATTACGCTGGACTATTAAATACGCCGCCTACTACAAGATTTACACAATTACACTTTTGACCCTTCAACATTGACTAACTAATACAAACTAGCTCAAACTATTCATAATCAAACATCAACGGTCTCAAAAGTTCTAACAGTTGGTTTGTAACCTAGCATCTACAATTTTTTATATGACCTTGAAATGTAGGGGTTAGCTAACATGTGTAGGGAGGGGGAGAAGGGCCAATTTAACGTTTAAGTAGTGGGGAAAGGCCCCATAAGACCCACATGCATAACACCAATTTTTATTGCTTCTTAAACTTTTGATTTACCCCTATATTTCAAGATTATATAAACAAAATGTAGATGCTAGGTTTCAAACTTACCTCTATAATGTATTTAAGGAAGCGTTGAACCATCTCACTTGAATCACATTATCAACTTAGTTGGGTTTTGTATATATTTGATGTATATATGAAACGGAGAATTTTATGTTCTTTGGCCTAAAATATTAGGCTTTGTGCAATCGTATCTATTAGCACATGCCATGAACTGTTCATGATCCTAACAAAAATAAAACAAATAGACAAAGCAAGAGTTATGGGGCGTGGTGGTGCCATGTAACCCATGCAAGGGGCCTTAACACTGCCAAACCTCGACGTGGAAAGGGATGTAGGGCTAAGGCGTTGGTAGAACTCCGGGCGTGGTTGGGAGGTGAGTGACTGGAGGGTGCATTGAGAGCCTCTCCCTCCCCTTTTTTACCGTTAGCACTAAAAAATCTATTTTTTTAAAAACCTTTATATAATGCTACCTAATTTAAAATTTTATACCCCATGTTACTTCATCTCTTCTCTATATTTTTTTAAACATCTCTTTCAATTTGGATCTGACGGGTGGGAAATACCCCATTAATCCGATTAGGTATATGAAACATAACCCTACCTGAGACACAACACAACCCAAAACAAAACCTGAAATACAACCGGCTATAAGAAAGGAGACCTCCCCCCCCACAAAAAAAAGGGTTCATCAGCGGCCTTACGTCGCATTGGACGATCGAGGAAGAATGCGCGTTAGCTTCAGCATGCGTGGATGTATAAGAGGATATGGTAACATTTGTTAATAACTTAAAATAATATTTACCTTTTATTATTTTTTACACTATTTTTTTGTTTTGTAGGGAATACCCAAACCAAAACCGTATTTTGGGCACTGATTCAGAAATATTTTTTTTATGATTCTAAAGGGAGTGACTCTCGTACCTTTGGAATGACCTCGGGTCATTGGTTCGAAATCCATCATAAGTTCAGACTTTTGAAATCTTTATAACAAGAACCAGAGCAACCATTCGAGTGGGTAAAATGATGTTATGGTCTCTACGTTTCCTAAGGTAGAAAAAGTAGGTTTCGTACGGTAGGATTGGACCATAATAGAATACAAATATAAATAATTAGCGGGTTTAGGGCCAACCCATGTTAAAGTTAGTATAATCCTTTACAACATATTGTTGACTTTTAACCAAGTACTCCTATGATTTTAAATGTCTATAACTTTTTCATACGTTAATACTTTTTTTAATCTACACTACAAAAGGTTCATTTTATATGAGTATCGTATTGCTTGTATAATAAAACTGAATTGGGCCAAGCATGCAATGGTACAAAAAGAAAACATCTATGGCTTCTAGCTTGGACAAAATCGGCTTGGAAATCAATGGGAGATTAATCAACAAACGGACATGGCCTTTCTGGAGACAATTTGCTTCTGGTCAGTTGTTCTTGGTCTATTTTGAAAGAGAAGTTATCAAAACCAAAGGTATGTTGTGTGTAACAATTGAATGCTTAAACTTATTTGATTTATCCAATTTGGTTTTACAGTGTTGTTATTTGATACAAAACTGATTTGTTTTCTCTAATTTGGGTTTAAAATGTTGGTATTGGATATAGAACTGATTTATGTTCTCTGACTTAGGATTAGACTGTCTTTATTTGATACTATATTTTTTCTTAAGAAGGAAATCAGTTTTATCAATAATTTAGAAAGTGACAAAATAGGATTTTACCATTTCTTGATACAGTAATTTTTCTTAGATCGTTTGTGAAGAGGATTGATTTTATTATTTTACCTCGTTCAGAGATTTTATGCTTATACAAATACTTGTAGTTGTTGGATTTATGGTAATGTTGTTGATACTAAAGGCAAAATATCATTAAACTTGCAATTGAAGTGCTAAATTGAAAATGAAATATTAGAGTATTATTTTAGATATATGAACAGGTCTTGAATTTGCACTTGTAGCTACTAGTAGGAGCCCGCGCTTTTCATACAATATGATTACATTATTCTTCGATTTAGTATTTTACAGTCTTACACTCACTAAAATATTTTACAGTCTTACACTCACTAAAATCAGGATGACCAGTTGACATATTAATCTTGGATAAAAAAAACTTTAACGTTTTAGTAAGGTTTAGTTGACTAACCACTAAACCCACGATAGTGAAAATATCTTGGGCTTCCCTTTTATAAAACAAGAGACACTCAAAGTTTTGTTTAACTTGGCGATGTGGGTAGATCCCGACCATCACATGAACACTTTTGATCATGCATTTAGTATACTAAGGTAAGCCTGTAATCCATTTATATAACTCATCATTTTTTTTCTCCACCAATATGTGATAGGTACATATGTTATGTGTTACTATACAGGTAATGGGTCGATTAAGCAAGAAATACAAGTTAACTCAAAGCCTGATGGGTGTTCTCTGTTTATAACCACATTATCCTTATAAATTTTCTTAACTAGATAATGTGGGATAGAAAAATAATATGTTTATGAACTTTCCTGGAGTTAAAACTTGGTCATACTCGTTCAACTTAGCCTACTTGATGAATCAGTCTTGTAGCTTTCTCCACAAATTGATGCAAAAAAGCAAAACTTTGCTTTATTACATGGGCCGATGGACTGCTTAAGTATAAAATAAGTTAACTAAAAACCTGATAGGTATTCTCCAATTGTAACAATGTCTCCCTTGCGAATTTTCTTAACTAGAAGATATAAGATAGTATGAACTTTCTTAAAGGGACATAATTGTCATTTACGAGGTGGGCAATGTACTAAATACAAGTAACTCTTTTCCTAAATTTCTTATTTCTTATTTTAGTGAAATTATTGTCATACATATTTAGTAATTATATATTTAAATATTCAAATATGATAATATTTAATTTAGATAGTATTTAGTTAAAAAATATAGTGTAAAGATTAAATACAAATGAGTCTTAATATGAGAACTGAAGGAAGATTTTTTTTCTTTTTGTGATCTTTTTCATCTACTTAAGCATGATGTTTAGTTGCAAAATGTAAAAAAAAATCGTGTATTTACTTTAGTACTCTACTATAGTAAATACACGATTTTTTTAGATTTTAGGATTAATTATGCGTTTGACAAGATAGGAAAAAATTAAAAAAAATCATTCTTCACTTCTTATAAGACCCACTAGTACAATAACATTACTCAAAAATATAAAAAGTAAATATAAATTTACATCATAATTTAAAGTATTATGATTAAATTAATAATTAGTGTGGTAAGTTAAATAATCATGTACATTAAATAATGTATTAATTAGGAGAAGTTTATTAAATGAGGACAAATTTAAAACTATTGCATATAACACCAGTACTTTAAGCTTAGAATGTTGTAATATGTATCTTAAAATTTTTAAGAAATTACCACGTTGTCCATATAAAATGCGTTATGGGAAAGGAAGTTCTAGACAAAGGAATTTGGTTTCAAGAGTTGTGCAAACCAACTATGGTTGTTTGTCACAATGTTCGTCCAGGTTTTTGATTTTCCTCCACATTTTGAGGGTTCATAACTCTCAACATATTATAAGTTATGCTCATTTTAAATTGGACCAACACATATGTTTACCCGTCGCCAATAAAAAAATAAGTAGTCGCGGCAACGTGCGGGCATTTTCACTTGTATATTATATATAGCCATGAGTTTATATATATTTTATTCATAGGTAAACTGCACTGAGAAATCATCAATTGTTTTATTTTATTTGTCGCAGCTAGAATTGAAAGCAATCTATGGTAACATTTTCTTTGATTTTGGGGTTTTGATTAGCCATGGCTCTCAACACATTGTATGCTAGCACTCGAGATTATTGGAGGTTAAAGTGTTTGTACGTAGCTATTACTCTCACAACATTGTATATCTGCACTGCAAAATGTTATATTGTTTTGAGATTAGTTACTGTACAAAAGAGTAATTTCATACAAAGTGTGGGAGAGAAAAATATTATATGAAGATTCAAAATTGTTAGGGACTTATAAACCCACTTTCCTCACGATTTTCAAACGGTTATAACCTTTTCATACGATAATACATTTTTTTTAAATTAACACCGAATTAATGAGCATAAAGAGAATGAAATGGTCGTTAATACGGTGTAATTTTTTTTAAAAAGTTATATCATATGAAAAATTATAGTCGTTTGAAAATCGTGGAGGAAGTGAGTTTATGAGTCACCAATATTTGATCTTCCTATTATGCCCTTCACCACTTGGTTTCCCTTACGTGATTTATAGATTTGGGGACCACTCAATCTTATACATTGGATTTGCTTTATGAAAGACCAAAACTTTCTACTAAGCTTTGTAAGAATTATGCCTCTTATGCATGATCCTTATTGTATTGTACTTTTATTTTGATAGTAATCATGTGATAGTTTCTCTCCAGAAATTTTGATTAATCTCAACTTTTTATTTAGTTTTCAGAATTTACGAATTACAATTAAAATGAAAGCAGTTTTTTTTTTCGCAAAAGGGGCCTCAACTTTAATATCAGCTTTGCCCCCCTTCAAAAGCTTGGGCCCGCCCAGGTTGGCAATAGATTGTGGTGAACAAAGCTAGATTTGTGGCTGGAGAATTTCATAGGAAGTGATATGGGTTACTTAAATTCAAAGGAACGAGGTCCGTGGGTTCTAAAAGACAAGACTTTTCTTTCTTTTTTTCTTTTTATTTTTTTTAATTCATAGGAAACGAAATTTGGAGATGCTTATCAGGAGCGGAAACAAACCCGCAAATATAGTACCATGAATGGTATATCTCAAAATAAACAGTGTACATCGGTTTATAAGGTTGTGCCTACTGGACATTGCAAGGGCGTGAAAGGGCTTGATAACACCTCTAACATCGTTTCCCTGGGCGTTATATGGGTATGAAGAGGGAGAAAGGTTTCTAGTATTACGTCAAATGAGGAGAAAAAAATAACTGAAAGGGCATTGGCATAATCATTACACATTTTGTGAAAGGGGCGTTATAATGTTGATGTGGCGGAAATGCCCCTTAGGGAACATTAACCATTACAGATAGCAGGGGCGGCCCTAGGGATAGGCGGGGAGGACCATCGGCCACGGCCCATGCTTTCCGAGGGCAAAATTTAAAAGAAAAATCATATATATATATATATGGTAGGGATCAAGAGTGAACAACATTATAGGAGTGAACTGTGCGAACTGATCTAAGCCGTTGATCTTGATCATCCTTAGGTTTTTATTAGTAGCATAATTGTAATTAATTATGTTCATTTTTAACCTTAAAAATAAATAAAAATGGTAGACTTGTAAATTCAAATATGCAGAATTTTTTAATTTAGGAAACATATAACCGTTCCCAAAACATGATGCCCACAAATCGCACACTTTGTTTTCAAATATTTTTGTTCCCAAATACTCTCCCTCTCTACCGATTTCTTACCGCCATTAAACCTAGTTCTTCGCTTTTTCATATCATCAAGAAGCAGACGGAAGATCTGGGTGAAGGGTGCAGGCATCTTGAAGTTCAATCGAGCGGAAGAACAAAGATAAGTTGTAGTTAATTTTAGTAGTTATTTTGATGATTTCCTTTCTGACGACTGAATGCTTGAATTCCGGCGACATACAAAAACAGAATATTGTTAGTTAGGGTTTGACATTTAACCAGTGATTGTGTTTTCTGCATATTGTGAATTTGTGATTCTCGTTTTCTTGCCGTAATGCTAAGTGTATTATGTTAATCATTCCGACCTGGTTCATGGATATTCTGTGTTTTTGTCATACTTGATTGTTAGGTTTTTATTAACCCTGTGTTGGATGAGGATTCACATGGACCTGTTACAGTACACGCGTGTATCATTTTAATCTTCAAGTGTTTAGGGCTACATAAATGGGTATGTTAAAATTGTTCGACTGGTTGTGTATTGTTTAGAGTGTATAGTCTTTTTTTCTTTGATTTTTTGCTTTAATGTTCAGTGTATTATGTAAATTTTTCCGGGTGTGTGATGTATAATTCTGACTATTGTGCAAAACCGCTTTTTTGGGAATTCCGTCTATTTGGGCGAAATGGATTGTTTGGGTGTGGTTTGACGCGATGAAGGATTGGCATTCATAAACAAATGATAGAATACACTTGTGTATTAAGTTAGTCTTTTGGTTTGTAGGGTCGGTTAAAAGAGTGTGTTCAAATTTACCTACTGGTTGTCTTATGTGTAGAGTGTCTTATTTATTTACTGATTTTTTGTCATAATGTTGAGTGTTTTGAGTATCTCTTGCCGACCTTGGTGATGTATAATTCTGTGTTTTGAAAAAGTGGATTAGTATGTTGTTATCAAACGCTGTGATGGCTGAGGAATAACATGGACATGGATAGTACACATCTGTATTATATTTATATTAAAGTTTTTTGGGTCGGTTATATGTGTATGTTAATTTTCAAGGTTTAGGATAGTTATATGATATATTTATATTGTGCATAGAGTAAACAATGGAAATATTGTTACATTTGTTTATGATGTTTTTTTTTTGTTGGAACACATTAAAAATAAAAAATGTAATTTCATATGCTTTTTGGTATTTGTGCAGTGTATATTTGATTTTGAGTTAATTACTGTTTTCGTCCCTGTGGTTTGTCAAAAATCACTATTTCAGTCCATTAGTTTAAAAATTGTGATTTCAGTCCCTGTGGTTTCACTTTCGTAACCATTTCAGTCCACCAACTTAACTCCATCCATTTATTCTGTTAACTTTGGGTGAAATTACCAAATTGCCCCTATGGTTTAATTTAAAAAAACGCTGGTCAGAGGTTTCGAACCTGTGACCTTTGCTTTGAAATGTGATTTTTAAACTAATAGGCTATGTATCAAGATTGTGAAAGAAATCAAGTTGTTTTTTGTTATAACATAGCCTATTCATCATCATCTTCCCCAAACCTTTCATCATATTCTTCCCCAAACTGATTTGATGAATTTTGATTGAACTTTTGATAAATTCGAACTGTTTACATTGATTAGGGTTTATTTCGATGAAATTTTTGGATATTTTCATATAATTCGAACTGTTATAAACAATAGAATTTGGATCGAAACTGCTCATAACTTCTGTTTGAACTCTTGACACATCAAGTCATGTTTCAGATCTGATTTGATTTAGAAATTTCAGTTTATACACAGTTCTGAATATTTTCATTGTTGTTTCTTGTTAAACGAAGAGAAAAGATCTAAGTTTGGTTCGAAGAAAGGGTTTTGGTGACGGTTGTGTAGTGTTTAAATAGATGAAAACAGTTTTAGTTGTAACTGTTTGAATCAGTTTTAGAGCTTTGAAGTTTGAATGATTTGTGTGTTGAGATCGAAAAAGTGATATTGTGTGAATTAAATATGATTTAAAAAATAATAAAATTTGCAGGAGATGCAGGTCATGAGTGGAGAGATTAAAGAAGAAGAAGAAGTTTGACTTTTATGACAGTTTGTGTTGAGAAAGAGGTTAAGTGGTTTTGAGATAAATGTCAGCCGAAAAGAAAAAGGAAAAAGCGTATTATACATGACGACTTCTTCTATTGAGAAAAAGAAAACTAGGGGTTGTGACTTGTGAGTGAAAAGATAGAAAGGTTTGGGGAAGATGATGATGAATAGGCTATGTTATAAGAAAAACAATTTGAATTCCTTCACAATCTTGATACATGGTCTATTGGTTTAACAATCACATTTCAAAGCAAAGGTCACACGTTCTAAACCTGTGACCAGCGCTTTTTTTAATTAAACCATAGGGGCAATTTGGTAATTTCACCCAAAGTTAACAGAATAAATGGATGGAGTTAAGTTGGTGGACTGAAATGGTTACGAAAGTGAAACCACAGGGACTGAAATCGCAATTTTTAAACTAATGGACTGAAATAGTGATTTTTGACAAACCACAGGGACGAAAACAGTAATTAACTCTTTGATTTTTCAGTGGATACAAACGTTTATTAGCAAATGAGGAAACCTAAGTGGTTAACCTACTTATGGAAAAAATATATGTAGTAATATATTAGGAGTTTGTCGAAAAATTTAACTAATATTAATGGTTTAATCTGTGGGTCATAGAAGCGAAAGAATAGCTCGTTTAAAGGCGAGTAAGTTTAGTAATACCAATGATGACCCTATACAATTTTCTGACGAGGAAGCAACTCTGATAAAGACGAAAAAGGTAAAGAAAATGTAGAGATTTTGTTGGTTAATACTGTGTTTACAAAAAGAAACAAACGTATAATTGGAAAAGGAACATTTAGTTGACTACGGAGTCTAATTTAGTTCTTATGTGTTTTTTTAATTTAATTTATTAATTAATTTTTTTATTTGTTGTTTTTGTTTTGGTAGTAAGCAAAAGTCGTACGGCGGATCGGAACAAGGTGCAACCTGAAGTCGGCAAAGACGACGTATGCGTACAGGTGATGTTTAGAATATGGCCGACTGATTTGTGTTAATTTTTTTTAGGTTGTAGTTAATGTGTTGTGAGTGCACGATGCATCAATGTAAAAAAGTTGGAAACCAACAGTGCGAAACAGGAAGTAAACGAGGGGGAAAAAGGACGAATAATATGGAACGAAGTAGAATGCATTCGGAAATAAAGGGGAGGAAAAAAAGTAAAGCAACGAAGAAGAAGAAAAAGGAAAGAGTGCAAGCAGTGCAAGTCCCTTTCACGGACGACGAAGGAGGTTTGATTGGTTTGTTTATTCTAATTTGTGTTGTGAAACATTTGAATGTATAAATTAATAATAGAAGTATACGTGACCTGTTTATTACGACGTTTAATTAATTTGGTTGGTTGTAGATGTTAAAGTTAGTCAGTTCAATATTCAAAGGCGAAAAAGGCTTAAAAGAAACGATGAGACTAATGAACAAGAAGCAACAGGTATGTTTCTACAAAGAAATAGTAGTTGTTATGTAATATATACTGTGTTATGATGCACTGGAAACATGTCTCATTTTTTGGTGTATGTGTATTACTCAATACTCTTGCGAGGTTTTTAACATTGTAGTAATTGAAACGGTTTATTAGGAGATGATGTGAAAGTTGATCATTCACCAAAACGTGGAAGAGCAAGTCGTAATATAACTAGCGACCATGAAAGCGTTGCAGAGGAAGGTAAAGTTTGGTTTGTCAAGTATACATATTGTACCGTGAATTGTGTATTTATTTTTGTATGTTTTCTTGTAAATAGTGATTGAGACAATGGAAACCAAGGGTTTGATGGATGATGAGCAGAGTTACGTTAGTGATGTTGATGAAGAAGATGGAGGTATATTTGAGACAAATTAGTAACAATGTATAATTTAAGATTTTCTGTTGTATATAATGGAATGGTGTTTTTTTTAGTGTACGGGATAAAGTTTTGGTTGATAATGTTGCAGGTGAACTTTTCAACTACCGGAAAAGGCGTACCACAAAAAAACCAAAAAAAGGAAGTGTACAACGGAAGAACCGGGTGAAACTTCAAAGTGGACTGGCATCAATTAGGGTGAGGACTTCACCTAATAAACTGTATGAAGCTATCCGGGTGATGAAACCATGGCAGAAACAGATGGTCAAGGGTATAGGTTTTGGAAAAATGTAGAGGTTGCAGGTAAGTGAAGTTACGGCTCATCTTGGTCATTTTGTGGTAGATATGTTAGACACGAGTAACATGAGGATTAGTTTGGGAGAGAGGCACATTATGGTGGACAAAGAGTCAGTTAGAAAAATATTAGGGTACCTGCCGGAGATATAAAAGTTTCAAAAAAGAATATAGATGAAACTGGGCATCCGTTGAAGGAAAAATGGTTGTCGAGGTTTGAGAAGTTTCCAGTTAGTTTTAAAAATATTCTAGATAAGATTAGGGCAGATTCATATGAAGATAAAGAAATGTTCATATTAGATTTTGTGCTACTGTTTATATCAACAATGATTGGGTGCACAAAGAATGGAAGTGTGATGTATAACATGTTAGATTTGTTTAATCACGAAAAGAGCTTCAAAGGTCACGATTGGTGCCAGTTTGTGGTGGATGCAGTTAAAAAATGTAAAGATGATTGGGTCAGATGCGATCCAAAGGTGTATTTAAGGGGACCTCTCACTTATCTTATGGTTTGTTTTATCAAACCTTTTTGCATTTTAATTTGTATATACACATGTGTTCCATAGGGTGAATACACAAGTGTACTCCTTTATAATTTAAAAATATTTTTTTACTGTTTGTTTAATTTTTTTTATTTATTATTCTAATTACTTAAGTTTTTTATTGTATCAGTTATTGTATTTGGATGCAACCAATTGTCCTGGATTCCAACATGAACGGCGTGAAGCTCCACTAAAATTTTGGACGCACGATTTAGTGAACCAGAGGAAGGATCAAGAGATAAGAAATGGAGGTTTTGGGCTCGGAGAGTTAAGAGAATTGTATGATGTTGAAGATGATGAGGAAGTGTGTGAAGAAGGGGTGGCTGACATGCCGAAGGAAGATTTTGGGAAAAAACAAGGTGTCGCAAAATTGGTCGTCGGTAGAGGTATGATAATGTTAGCAATTGTTGTTATTCTTTCATTACAATGGTGTTGTGCACATAGTCTTAAATATTTAATTAATCCATCAATTTATATTTTTTGGATTTCTTAATTTTTTTGAATGCGTAGGTGAGTAGTGCAATGATTTTGTCGATGTGTGATGAAATAGAGAGCTGTAAAATCAAGTTGGACACTGGATTAAAAGAACATACATCGCGATACCTAGTGCATGAGTCGGTTATACCATTCTAGAGAGGTATAAGAAAATTTTTAACAAGTCAGCTGTTGATACCTCCGGAGAAAAAGATGGTTTCTCAAGTCCCGTTATGAAAGAAACTGGTAATTAAAAAGTTGTATACTTTTTTAATAAATTATGTATAGTTTAGTTTAAACATTACTAACGTTTTTAATATAATGATGTTGAAGGTGTGGATGACAAAAAAGGAAAAGCAAAGAGTACCTCTGGAGAAAAAGATGGTTTCTTGCATAGAGATACCCTTACACAACCACATATTGATTCTCCAACAACTCAGTTTTTTATGAAATCAGCTGAAGTGATTGAGGACATCAGTTCTGGCATACGCAAAGGCTGGATGATATACCGTCATTTAGCCTTGGTATTACACAGGATGAGCTGAAAAATCAAGAGAATGTGCCAGACAATGTCGAAAATGAAACACATGTTGCTGAAGACGTTGAATCCGCCGGAAAAGGCAAAAGGAAGAAGATATGATCGAAATCCGTCCAATCCCCATTTTTGACCAGAGCTGTAAGTGTTAATAGCTGGTTAAGCAAGAAGGACAATCTGTTATGGAAATACTTGTCGACTTCTGCCGACGACAAGATGTACGTTTTTATTGGTTTAAATTTTTTTCTTTTTATTTATTAATTTTTTTTGTTAAGTCGGTATTTGTTGGATTTAACTGTAAGCTTGTATATAAAATGTGCATAAACAGGGTAGCGAAAACAAAGAATAAAAGGCTAGCTGAAGGTTCGGATAAAACAAGGGATGCAAAAGAAGCAGTAGAGGTGGTAGTGACAAATGCGTAATACCTGTTTAAAAAAACAAATACGTTTATAATAATCAAAACAGGTTACACACGGGGACCGTATGTAGGAATGTGTTAAAGATAAGTACACATGTGAAGTGTATGATATTAATCTCACTGTACACATGTGTATAATGTTTTATCCAGAAATGATATGTCTGATTATACATAAATTTTTGCTAATACACAGGTGTACTGTGTATAATTATACACAAATTTATCTGTATACACATGTGTACTGAATATGGTATAATGCATGTGAAGTAATAAGATTGTGTAACGAAGAGAGAAAATACATGTGCCTACATGCAGTGTAACGTTATAATATATGAGATATAATAAGATATGTCTGTGAACAGGCGGTTTGTATTTGAAACAGAGTTGGGAGTTGGACTGTACCATTTTCAAATGAAAGATCTGCAACCTAGCCAGTGGGTAAATAGTGCAGTTATAAATTGCTTTGCGTCAATGCTCAACCATGAAGAGAGTCAACGAATTGCTGGAGAAAATGTTTTTGGTGGTGCAGATAAAGAAAAAGGATCAAAGCCGCGTTTGTGTTTCCATACAGACTGTTTTGTAAGTGGATCGAGATGAAAATCAAACAATCATATATTTATCTTGAAGTCATAAATGATATGCTGAGTGTTATTTTGTGATTCTTTATTTAGTGTTACAGACGGAAGATACGTTGAATAATGAATCGTATGGAGATCTTGAGTGTGTTGAAAAGTTTAGAAGTTCGTTATTCCTCGTTGTAGACAAAAAACATCATTGATGAGTTTGTCCACATATTGCGTAATCAGCTTCCCCATACTTGGGCCTTTTTTACCTTGTTTTCTTCGATCTTGTAAGGCCAGCAAAACGTGATCGATAACATGTCTGCAATTGAAAGCCCAGTTCAACTTATCAATGATGATAACTTTTCCAAGAAAAGCACTCCGTACAAAGTTGTAAGCCATTTCTTTATGTTTTTTATTTGTTTTTTTTATTTTTGGTATTCGAAAACGTTATATTTATTTTTGTCAACAAATTTGTTTTCAGAAAGACATTTTCACAAAGTATTTAAAACTGGTGAATCACACAAAAGCAAGGCAGATTGAAAATGCAGTCCCGGAAATTATAGACTTTCCTTGGAAGAGTGTAGGGAACACGGTCGATTGTGGCGTATTTGTTATGAGGCACATGGAAACTTCGTTTGGGGTCACCGATGGTAAATGGGATTGTAGATTACCGCTAGGGCATGGACAGAAAAAGGCAACCTTGACAAAGCTACGAAAGAAATACGCTGTTAAGTTGGTGACTTCGACGGTAAACATCTACCGTGAACGTGTATTAGCGGAAGCAGAAGAGTTTGAAAAAGGCCTTTTATTTCCGTTTTTTTGTATGGAAGTTGTTAGTTTTAGGATGGATAATGTTCGTATTATTGCCGGCAAACATATAATTATTTAGACATCATGGATGATATGAATTATGTTGATGCATCTGTGTAACACCCTGTAAAATCGTGTCCAATAATATAGTGACACGTGTTATATTTTTTTTATATAAGTCTATTAAAGACTAATAAGGACTGAAGGTGCCAACATGCTCAAACTAAGTCTCCGAGTGACCTTCTGATGTCAACATGCATAAACTTAGCCTCTGAGTGACCATTAGTGTCAACATGCTTAAACTTAGCCTTTGAGTGACCATTAGTGTCAACATGCTTAAACTTAGCCTCTGAGTGACCATTAGTGTCAACATGCTTAAACTTGGCCTCTGAGTGACCATTAGTGTCAACATGCCCAGCCTCTGAGTGACATCGGGGTCAACATGCTTATACTGAGCCTCTGAGTGATCCTTTACAAAGTCCCAACTCTCATATGAGCCACTAGTTGGACGAGAGGGATTAATTCTGAATATACGCTAATGTTAGACAATGGAATGATTATGTATTACCTCGTAAAATTCGTGTTCGGTAATCTACCAACACGTGTACATACCCTCGGATCATACCTTATTAAGTTAACCACTCAATCTAACTCAAACATGTTCAAACATCACAAAAATTCATAAAACTAACCGTAACCTACGGTCTAGGACCGTAGGCTACGGTCTAAGGCTGCTGATTCATTCTTAAGCTGACCGTAAGCTACAGTCTGGCGACCGTAGCCTACGGCGAGACACTGAAGTTCTAGCTTTTCACCATTTTGACTTTCAGTAAATGACCCAAAGGCCCTAGACTTCATTTTTTTCATATTACTTGTTTAAACAAGTTGTTTCTAAACCCGAACGTCTCTCGATTGAGATGATATATTTTTATTTACCATCATCGAGCATTCCGCTCTTTTACCAAACCTCTAACTTTACTAGCTTGGGTGATTTAACCCACTAAACCATAAGTGTTCGTATTTTTCGCGTTTGAGCTAGTAAATGCTTATAAGTCATAAGAACACCTAGTGTGACACCCATTAACGTTCGGTTGTTCGTACTCTTCTTCAATACATCTCGTGTTGAATGAATAGACCAAGTTGTATCATTATGTCATTGGATATAAGTCAAGGGACAATTCATGACAATCCATAAAACTAAATTTGAGGGACTAAAAGTGTCAAAACTCCAAAATTCTGTCAAGATGCCACCTCTCCTGAAATTTGCCACACTCTTGCAGTTCTTGACACCTTGCTAGACACTTGTGATGATCTTATAACACCTCTAACACCTGGCTTCATCTTCACACAACTTCTTGCACTATAAATAGCAACTCAAGCTCACTCATTTCCTTGCTCATTCACTTCTTCTCCTCTCTATTACACTCTTGGAAGTTCCTGACCATTTGGGAGCTTCCCTTTGAGTTCTAAGTTTCCCTTAGATCACTTGTAAGTGCTCCATCTCTGCTCTTTTCTTTTTATAGGCTTTTAATAGCCAAAAGTCAAGCATTTTCGACAAATGCCTTGACTTTCAATTAAGACCATTATGGTCTAGCCATTGTTCGAAATGACATGGCTAAGTGATCGTAATTAGGTAGGTATTAATCCCTTAAAAGGGCACCTCCTAAGGATCACGTTTACTAGGTCAATTGACTGGTCAAAGTTATTGTTTTAAAAAGTCAAACGGGTCAGATTTCATAAAAATCATAATCTGAGTTTATACATGTTATAAATATATTTTTGACACTTAAACAAGTTGGTAATAATTATTAGAACATGTGGCAACATGTTCGATCCGTCAATTTCAGTCCTAGAGTCGGTTCGCAACCGAAAGTCGGGAAGTTTGACTTCTGCTTTGACTTTCGATTCTGGCCCGACTTAGATTAGTTAACTTCTGAGTTAAGGTCGCATTATGATCGTAATACATTGTAGCATAACCCTCTGAGGTTATATTACTTGATCATAATCATAATCTGCGTTTATGCACAAGTTCCGTAAAATGTCAATCTTTCACTAAAATGCCCTTTTTACATAAAACGAGGTTTTAATCAATAATGAACTTGCAAATGAAATACCTACTAACATGTTAATGTAATTAACATATTATGATGTTAATATTCTGATCATAAACTGATTTTAGTATAATATCGCAACTATACTTTTAAATGACTAAAATGCCCTTTTGGTGCATAGTTTGGTCTTATACCATAAACCACACTTATGTGTGCTATCTTACTGATATTATATCACAAATTAAGTATTTTTCCAGAATGTTTATGATCATAACATCAGAATACATGCAAGTTCCTTTTATACGACATATAATTACCAAAACGCCCTTATGAGGCATAATTTCGTTTCAAAACCTTTTCGGGCATATAAGTTGATATCCTACTGATATTACAACTTATTTAAAGTATAATGACATATAGAACTTGTTCATGACTCATCCGGTTACCCGATATCGCTTATATGCATACGGTTAAATATATGTAACTAGTTTATGAAAATTAACCGAAACGGGTTTAACCTTATCATTTTAATCTCAAATTCCAGAATGTTAATTGTTTACCCATATTATACAAGTCTTAAGTACTTGTTGGGTTTAAACTACATTCTATCTGGTCATCGCTTAATCTAGCATATCGTACCGATTTTGATCCTTAAAGCTAGTCGGTCTAAGTCTATGACTTAAATAAAGACCGTTAGCATTCTAATTGGTTAGCTTATGCCATAATCCAGACTAGAGCCTTCCAGTAAATGCTATCTGCACTTATTTCATTTTTAAATATTAAATCTTGCATTTTTAAATCAAGACTAGCTCAGGTAAATACTCTTGACTTATGTTCCCTATACGGGCCTGGGTTATGGTAAATTATTACCGCTTGGTCGGAAATGGGATCAATCGAATTCCGGATTGTGACTAGTAAATCCGCAAATTCTGTTTTAATCAGTTTTGTTTGATAACTTAAACATTGGGGGTTAACGACCGTGTCCTGGATATCCTTGGCTCATTACATTAGATAATGGCCACGACCAAAGCACGGGGTGTAGGCATACACCCGACAGATGCGAATGCTAAAATTATTTTTACCCACAAGTTGGGGATAACTCCTTCGTGGGTTCATAAGTGGTGTGTACGTTAATCATGTCTCGGTCTCTGTACTGGGCCCCATATGTATTGACAAACATGTAAAGCTCTTAACAAGGTTACAAAGCTGACTTCCCCAAGTTATAAAAGATTTGTGCCCTGTGCACTTAAATCAAATTTTAAAATGTTTTCAAAATGAGTCAGTCGGGTGTATTTACTAGCGAAAGCTGACGTATTTTCAAAAGACTAAGCTTGCAGGTACAATATGAAATAGGCTGGAAGCTGCTCGGTAGTGATATAAGAGGATCTTGCAAATCCTTAGATCTGCCCTGAAGTCTGTTATACATTTTTGTACATTTTACGATCCGCCTGTGGATCTTTCGTTACAAGCCGTCTGTATATTATTTTTGTACTTTGAACATTTCGGTTTGTAATAGTAATTTAAATCCAAGACTTCCGCTGTGCTGTGTTTAATCTACTATGATGATATCAACTTACGTCACGATATTCCCCACCCGGGCCCACCGGTGTTTGGTTGAAAATTCAGGGTGTGACAATCTGGTTTGTATTTACATTGGCGAGTATGCATCGTCGTGACATGTATTAATGACTCAGTTGCCCGTTGATATACACGTCCAAACCAAAAATGTGCATGCAACTGACGAATTATGTTGCTGCAGCTGGTATATTTGTTATTACGATACAGTAATCCCTTTATAAAAGATAGATATGTGATCTGTCTCCAAAAATACGTATGTGTACTGTCTTTGTTGCTGCATGTTAATAGCATTATACATTCCTTTGACGTTTATATTAATCAAAGCAGGTTACACACATCACAATTCGGCTGATACATCGCCGTGACTGTATAAAAGATAGATATGTAATCTCTATAAAAAAGATAAATATGTGAATTGTCGTTTAAGAGGAACATATTAGCATTTATACATTCCTTTGCTATTTATATTAATCAAAGCAGGTTAAAAAACGGGTACTGTGTGTATGATTGTATAAGCATAACATCATACATACGTGTACTGTATGTAATAATACACGATTACATCAGAATACACAGGTGTAGTTTGTATGTAGTTGTATTAGCAACCGGACCATGTAAACAATTTTTTTATATAACAAATGACTTATTAAAAGAGAAAATGTTGTCTTGTTTTCATATGACGCTGATACATGTGCTTATGCAAATTGAGGTTCACGTGTGTATGGCATGTAAGTGTAACAATAGTAGCATGTCAAACTTGGTATCGTATATACAGTAACAACGTCTATAATTTTAAAAATATGATGTAATAAAATATGTAAATTCAAAAAACACAAACAATAATGGGTCGGTTGCATCGAACAATGTTATTTAATTTAAAGATTAATATCATCATCTTCGCTGTCTTACAAAATCGAATCAGTTCCTGTGTCGGTTCCATCATCGTACTCGTCTATGTCATCACCCACTCCATCGCCATCTTCTTCAGTAGACGAATCATCTTTTGTGTTGTTGTCTTTTTTAAGTGGACAGTTTCTTTTATCATGCAATCTCACCCTCTTGCCACAATAGTTGCATTTTCTTTTATGTTTTTTTGCATTTTATAAAGCTTTCTCCCGTGGACCAATTGGACGTTTGTGCTTGCCACATCCTTTGTTGCGTATTTTCCTAGGAGTCGTACATGATACCTCCTCTTGTTCAGTGTGATCAAGAATTTCCTAGTAAACCAAAACCTTCTTTTTAAGTTCCGAATCTGCAGGCACATCTCTGAAAACCTTATCTTTCAACAATTGTACTTGCTCATCTAGTTCCTGTAATTTGTCAAGCCTACCACGAACTCTATCTCGACACATTTCCATATTGTCAAGGATTCTATGCCATATTCTTCCACTATGACTCTGATCTACAGATAACCTGCTTTCAATGTTATATACACTAGTAGGCAAAGCATCTCTCCTCAATCTTGGGTTAATATATGGAGTTGGTATCTTATGTACGTTATTGTGGCCAAATAAGCAGAAAATATGACGACATAGATATCCGTTTCTCGTATACCCCATGCATTCACACGAAACATCGACATCTTGTTTGTTAAAAATAACCTGTAATGTAATGATGCAGAAATGTATAAGTTATGGAATATATTGCGAGTATAATTTATACAAGTTTGTAAGATAACACATAAAAAATTACTATATGTAAAATACAAACCTTAACTCGTTTATAACCTCTTTCGTGTGGTCTTGGTGAGCAATAACAAAGCTGCTTAGACCATCGGATACAGATCGTTCAGCGATATAACAATTTTCCTTGCCGTTCAATATTTCCTTTTGTACATCGAAAAAAATCTTCCTTGTGTAAATATCATTTGCATGACGTTCGATAGGCCAAATGGTTTTAAATTCAGGATTAGTGGTGTCCGTTTTATGTGTTAGTTCCCTCTGTTCGTTTCGTAACCCATCAACTGATGTGTCGTAACACAACATGAACTACTCCAACGTATTATGAGAACTAGAATTAGATTTGAACAGGTGGTTTGCACTTTCACACCTGGATGTGGTCTTCATCAATGTACACATAGGTAGCTCGAAAGTATGCCGGAATCCAACTTTGACAAATAGAATACATATCAGACAACCACGAATGGTCTTCCAACCCGTATTCGGCAATTAGATTATGCCATCTATTCTCAAATGTTTATGGTTTAATATAAACATTCCAAACAAGTTTGTGGAACTTCTGTTTTATTTCTGCATTCCTCTTGTCGTTCCCCCTGATCTTCATGTAAAATTCAAAAATTAATTAGGCGTACACATGAGCACAGTTCAGTACAAACACATGTGTGTGTGTGTATATATATATATATATATATATATTAATTTATAGTACGGTACACATGTGTAATGAATAATTAATTTGCGTTCGGAATTCATACCTTCACCGGCAATTTCTGAATAATGTGCCACATACACAACCTGTGAATTGACTTATTAAAGACTTTTCCTACCGCTTGTTTCATGGCACAATCTTGATCAGTTAGGACTAACATGGGTTGTTTACCGTTGTGTGCCTCAAGGAATTTTTGCAGCAGCCATGTATAAGACTCGATAGTCTCATTATGCAACAACCCAGCACCAAAAATAGTGCATTTTTTGTGATGATCGACTACGGTGAAAGGAACAAAAATCATATCGTACCTATTTTGGCAAAACCAGATTAGTATGTATATTAAATTGAAATAATTGATTAGAATTTTCAAATAACACATACATATTTGTGTGATACGTTGCGTCGAATGCAATAACATCACCAAATGAGTCGTAGTTTGATTTAGAAACAACGTCACACCAAAAAATTAACTGGAGTTCGGTATCAACAATATGTGTGTTAAAGGTGTAGTTTTCTTTGTTTCTACTGCGTTCCTTGAATTTGTCAAGAATCATCTGGGCGTCTCTGTCATCTATAAAATCTCTGATATCACGCCCACAATTCTTGTAGTCGACAACCGTACCATGCACGTTATGATGACCACGTTTTAAAACTACGTGTACCTAGTGAGACTTGGTAGGGCCAAGATTAGCGTTACGGCATTTTGCTATGAACTCTTGTGTAGAGAAGTCAAGCTTCCTCCGCTTCAACGATAGATCAAGATTTTCGGGTGTAGTAAACCCATGGTTGTGTTGTTCCACAAAGTCATATATCTCGTACTCAGATGAATTTTTTATACGGACAAACTTAACATATACCTTGCAATCTGTAACTTTAACATTCGAACGTCTTTTTGGAGAACAAGAGTTGATTTATTCAGCAATTTTATCTTTCCGTTTAGGTTTGTTGGCTAGAACATAAGACATATCGCCTATTCGTAACGATTATGTCTCCTATTTTTTCCTTCTGCGAAGTACCAAGACGGGTTCCAAAACCGGCAAGTTGTGCATATTCTTCATACATTGCAATAGCTTCTTCAATGGTACTAAATCTTGCTTTAATAAATGGTTTGAATCCGGGACGGACGGTTGGTGTCCATTACCTAGTACCATTAGGAGTTTCGTATACATTGCTGGCAACTGATTCTGCAAATATTAATATGCAAAAAAGTAAAAACTGTTTATGAAAAAAATAAGATTACAACTTTGAGTAAAGTTGCATGTGTAAAGTGGGATCCGTAAAAAAATTAACAAGTTCATCACGGATTTCGCTGCAGATCAGTTCTGGATAAAACATTATACACATGTGTACAGTGAGATTAATATCATACAGTTCACATGTGTACTTATCTTTAACAAGTCGACAAATACATCAATATTACTGGCTGATCTATAAATATACACATGTGTACTGATCTGTAACAACTTGACAATTAAAACAAACCATACTATCAAATATACAAAATGCAAAAAACAGCAGATCGAATCATGATTACTGGCTGGCATATACAAAATGCATACATCACCTACATGGTTTATACTAATCCAACTGTACACATGTGTACTGATCTGTAAACACTTAACAAATACAGCAAACCAGGCAATCAAATATACAAAAACGAAAAAAAGCAAATATATTCATGTGTCCTGATCTGCAGCAAAAGTACGACAAACAGCAAAACTACAAACACAACGTAGATCACTCGTATAAAAATATGTACTGAATTATGACTCTATGCACTTTCAGATTAATACATGAACAAATACAACCGCAAACAAAACTGCACCAAAAAACACTGTTTATTATTTAAGCTTTCAGCGATCTAACTAACGACTAACATGTATGCTAAAACACTTAAAAGTAAAACTTGGATGGAATACAAACACAATTATATTTACAACTAAATATAACACATGTCGAACATAACAAGTTGACAAAAAAGCCAGAAATAAAAAACTTAAGAACAAACTAAATCGCACCTGGTCGATCCAATGTCGTAACGAAAACATTATCATTTATCTTATTGTTGACTTCATCATCGTTCACGACTGTCTTGTTCGTATTGGTTAGTGGTTCGTCCATAATAACGAAACAATAAGAACGAAAAGTGGAAAAAATCTGGGGATTAACAAACTGTTCGAATGAAGTGGTAAAAATCTGGGAATTATCAAACTGTTCGAATGATTTTGTATATGTTAGTCGTTTGAATTGATAAACAAATTGATTCAGAATTGAATAAGATCCGAATTTGATATCGATTGTACTGAAATCAATATTAAAATTCAAAAAAACTTATTTTGAATTGATTAAATCTACAATTTAGGAAATCATGTAACTACCATGTTCAGACTTTTAAAAAAAATTGAAACCTAAATAATAACTTAAATTACCATTTTATCCTTGACAATTAAAAAAGAGATCAATGGTCCAGATTAGTTCACACAGTTCACTATGAAAAATCTTTCCATAAATGATCCTAATCCTATATATATATATATATATATATATATATATAGGTAGAGGTTCATGGAAAATTTAAAAGTGTGAGAAGGATAAGAAAGATTATGGAGGTGACATGTGTCCTTTTTTATTTTGGTAGTTTAAGGGTATAAGTGTAATTTAATTAATAAAATCTAAATATGAAATGAATATATGCAACCGATTTTTGGCAGTTATTGTAGTGATTTTCGAATTTGAAATAGCACCCTCACTCATAAAAACACCACAACATGTATATTGAAGGCATATATCTTATAAAGAACAGAAATATAACTCATAAAAACACATTAACTCATAAAAACACCACAACATGTATATTGAAGGCATACATCTTATAAAGAACATAAATATAACAAAAATACCACCATAATTCATAAAAACACCACAACAGTTATATTGAAGGCACACATCTTATAAAGAACACCATAACATTGAATATAACAGAAAGAACACCCTAATATAACACCAATCAACACTTTAATCAGAATCAAAACAGAAATAACACCCTAAATATATAAAAACAGAAATAACTCTACATAAGTATATCAATATGATACTCATATTAAAGATAAAAAACACTCGTTATTATGGTGTAATTTTTTTTTTAAAAGAGTTACGTATAAAAAGTTATTGATGTTTAAAAAGAAGGGGAGAACTTTGCATGTATATTAATGTTAGTTTCTTAATTTAAAAATATTAAATTTACCTTTATACCCTTAATCTAGAAAATTAGTTAGTTTAATAGTCAACATTATTTACAGAACTGCCACTATGATCTTAACCATTAGATTAAATATATAGTGGTTTAGATTCTTTCTTATCCTTCTCACACTTTTAAATTTTCTTACAATAACCTCACCCTATATATATATATATATATATATAAATAGCATACCCACACAAAACATCAAGTTATTGATAGGCCCATTTACAAATCTATCTTGAGTTTTTATAAGTTAGCTAGCTAGGTTTTGCACAATAACCATTTTGATTAAAAAAAAACAATATTCTTTTGTTTGGGCGGCAATTGACAAACACTTGGATATTAAAACATCGCACACTCGCAAATCCATGAACGGCAAGCCAATAGCCCACCACTCAAACACCTAATTCGTGACTTCTGATCGAAATTCTGACAGTTTTTTAGCTTCTTTGGATGCACGGATGCGGAAGCAGGGGCGGCACTGTTTTGTCTCCTCGCAAAATTCGCAATCCACCCACGTCCCACTGTCATCTTCTTGCTCTCCATGCAACTTCGACTCGCAAGACTACGCGACACTAACCGGGTATGATCAGTGAGGTGTTATTTGGCGTATGATTGTCGATTATTTGTGTGTCATTTGGCGTTGATTATCGATCTGTTATGTGTTATTTTTCATGTTATTTGGCATTAGATTTCATTAAAACCTAAAAATCATATTATTTTTTAGCTCAGGCAGAGCACCTGAAATCAAGCGACCCTAATGAATATTCTTCTAATGGGCTCAACCTAATAGGCTTAAGCCAAATTACAATATCTATTTGGTTGGAGATTGGTTTAGTCAAGTCACAAGTTTACCTTGGTAAAACTATAATAAGTATAGCTAGAGCTATGCCTCTACGTAAAGAGTAAAATGTAAGAGTTGAATATTGGTTTAGTTGAAAAGAAACGACGATGGGCATAAATAACTAGGGATGGACTTTTTTTCCCAAATATCCGTATTTGTACCCTTATCTGTATTCGTACCGATTTTAGGTATTTGGTACATGTATCGGTACCCAGTTTTATTGATTTTGGTATTCGGTACTTTCGGTATTGGTACCGAATTTTATGTAGACCTTTAAAAGTTTTTTTATATTATGTTTTATTTCGTATTATGGTATTTATAGTACTCGTATTGATTTTACCTATATGGTACCCGTATCGTATTGGTACTTGTACCAATTTTACCTATTTGGTATTTTACCTATTTAGTACCCATACAAGTTCTCAAAAACTAAATAAAAACAAAATGGTACTAAAGCGGGTACCGTACCGAAAATACCCGTATCAGTACCCGTACTCGTACGCTTACCGTACCTATATATTTGGTACCCAGTTTTGTTCAAATTCGGTACCGGTACAGGCTTGGGTACGGGTACTGTACCAGTCCCATCCCTATAAATAACTTATTAGGTGAAGAAGCCATGAATGAGAACGGATAATCAACTCACTGTAGCGACACGGACGAAACCCATTGAACACAACACCACGACAATGGTCTAGAGCGAGTTCGCCGTAACCAGCCAAGTTTCTCGAAGAATTCAAGAATAGGCCAAACCGTCAAGGTGAAGTGTTGTAGTGTAAAGAAAAATATGTATATTAGGTAGTTTCAATTCGGATGGTTTAGAGATCTACTTTTTAATAGATATGAAGTGAGAATTTCAAAAGAAGTATTTTTTGAGCTTCCAATTTATGGTGTATATCTTAGATTAATAATTTTTTGATTTAACATAGAAGCTCTTTAGACCTTTTAAAATTTGTAGTTAAGCCCCTCCTTGTTTTAGGATATGATAAAGTTTAATGAATCGAAATGTTGAATTTATTAAGACGAAATATAACTAATCACTAACGTAGGAAGTTAGTGCAAAAATAGCGAACCCATTTTGTTAAATAGTAATGGTTGATCATGATTATGAGAAGGTGGTTTCACAACTCTGTGGTGTAATGATTTGCATGGACGAGCAGGCGTGATTGGGTTAACAATTTATCAACACAATGGCTTAACATTTTCAGGCTTGCAAAATAGCATTTAAATTAGTTGAACTAGGTTTATAATATCTAAATCGAAACATAAACAATCAGATTCTGATATATGGGCATAAACAAGTCTGGGTTGTAAACAGATCGACGCACCTAACCCATTTAGTAAACCGCTCATGTTTAGTTGAGTTAATAAACGATACCCATTTGGAACATGTTTACAACTTTGATTACTACAATCCATTAACCTCTTTTGAATCGTTAAAAAGAGTTACAAGGGTAATGTCCAAGTGACATAGCTTTAAATATGGTCGACTTAGGGTTGATGTCTTGATATGGATAAATATGAGTTATGTTTCGTTCATCAACTTTAACATGTCAACCGAACATGATTAACACCCTTAACTTTGATATATTGTTAAACAAGTTATGAACAAAAAATACCAACTATGACCTCTAATACCTAGAGATGTTCACTGGACCGGTTTTTTTTTTGGGAGAAATGGTTTGTCTCATCACATTAGGTTATTAGAACATCCACATCTTAGTCCCCATATCAACCCTATTCTAACAACGGAAAATTCCAAGGTTTCCGCACACCTTAGACTCAAGGTTATAGACTCAACTCGCACACCTTAGAGCATTCACAATAATTTAACTAAACACATTTAATTATAAATTTTAAAAATCTTTGACACCTCATTCGCATGTCTATCCCTTTATCATTAATAATACTTGTTTATTGTTTTTTATTACATTTTCCATTTCTTTCGCTTACAAAAAAAAATAGAGAATTAATATACTGAGTGAATTGTGAGTTCCTATATTTAGAGAACTCCTACAGCTTTACCTCAAACTTTAGGGATGAGATACGGGGATGGAGATCCAAATGAGAAGTGTAAAATAAAAATTATTAGTATTTTATTTACGTGAACTAGCTAGTTCCCCACACGTGCGCTGTTGTGGGGATCCAACATGTGTAAAACCCATGGCGATAAAAACAATTTACAGAACTGTGGTGAGTTTATTAAAGTTTAAAGGTAACAAGGTAAATTAGTAGTGGCTAATTATCTACACTTCATGGTGGGTTGAAAACGTAAATTTAAGCAAGGTGCAAGGATTGGTAAAACAATAATAATATATAAATCTTATTGTTAAATTTCAAAAAGCGAAAAACTTAGGGCTAGTTTAAAAAAGATTTTTTTTTATTAAAGTTAAGGGATCATATATTAAAATTATTAAAGTTTAAGGATAGCAAAATAAATAAGTTAAATAGAAAAAGAAAAAAACCTAATGTTTAAGGATAGTTAAGTGAATTACTTAAAAAAGATAATAATAACTTAAGAAAGTTGTAGTGGTAAACCTAAAATTTTAAAGTGCAGGGAATAGTAAAGTAATTTAGATTAAAAAAACAAGAAAAAGAAAACCTAAGTTACATGTTGTGGCGTGTGTGGGGTGGGTGGTGGAGGGAGAGTGGGGGGTTGTTTACGTTTCAAAGTATAAAGGTTTATAACAAAAATATTTATGGCCAAATTGTAATATAGAAAACGTAAAACTATAGTATTACCAAAGTCAGTTTGTAAGTAATTGTATATGTATATTCTTTCTATTAATAAAATAATTTTTTAACACGTATTATTTTATGGTGTTTTGTTATCTTATTTTTTATTTATCTCTTATATTAAATAATAATAATAATAATAATAATAATTTTTAACAAAACTAGATAAAAATAAATATTTGTTTTTCTACAAATAATTTTAAACAAATATTTAGATAAGAATAAACGTTTGTTTTTATATAATTATAAAATTATATCCCGAGTATTCTTTTGAACGGTCAACAGAATCAATCCCGATAATTCTCGGGACATCCCCTGGACCAAACAAAGTATTCCTAGAGTAACCCGAGTCCACCATATACTTTGGAGTTCGGTGATTGAAATTATGGTAAATTGGGAACTAAAGGTTCCCGTTTAAAACTAAAATGTTAAAATAAGTTAATAGTACACCAAAGTTCATTTTTAAAAGATAAATCTTGATGACTGTAAGTGTTAACATACGCATCACTTTCTGATGTTTTGTCATCTTATTTTTTTATTTATCTCTTATATTAAGTAGTAGTAGTGGTAGTAGTAGTAATAATAATAATAATAATAATAATAATAATAATAATAATTTTAAACAAAACTAGATAAGAATAATATTTGTTTTTCTATAAATAATTTAAACAAATATTTAGATACGAATAAACATTTGTTTTTTATATAATTAAAAGTGATATCTCGAGTATTTT